>JBBDGP010002360.1:0-600000 GCA_037952835.1 Lithobates septentrionalis
GCCTGCACCATGATTGCAGAGAGCACCGTGCTGTGGTGGTGACTACCATGCGTGGGAATGACATCACAGCCTGGACATTCAAGTGGCCGGACAGTGCAAAACCGGAAGGAGGACCAGGCAAAGATGGACATGCCAAGAGCAGTGACAGCTTAGAGTGGGAGGGCTTCGTTTCACAGGTGGGTCTTTCATAATGTGCTAATATGTAGTGCATATAAGCACATTATAGCATAACCACCTGGGGCCCATAAAAAAAATAATATAATAAGTAAATAAATAAATCAGAGTTGTGTAAAATTGAATTTAAGGTGTAAAGACAACCTTTGACATGTTCTGAAGCCCTCTTTTGTAAGCAATGTTGTAATTGTTCTTTGTCCTAATGTAATTGTACCACAGTTAAAGGGGAACTATAGCATCTACATATTGGCTGCATATTGGATGTTATTTCACCATAATGTGGAGGAGGCCTTAAAGCTAGCCATACATGGTAAAACTTCTCTCATTCAGTCCCACAGGCTAAACAAGAGAAGTCACTTGATTCCCACCCATCCATGTTAAATAGCCTAGATGGACGAATCAAAAGTGTCGGCTACTGTATACCCCAGAGCAGTGCCTGCATCAGATTGCATGCCGTCATTGCTCAGCTGAGAATTTTCCACCCAGATCGCTTGATAAATGCCAACTAAAAAAAAATAAAAAAATAAAAAAATCGACTTTTATGGAGTCAGCTGGTGCCAACCATGCAATACATTTTCAGCTGATTCACCAGGAATTAGCCAATTTTTGATCTGTGCACTGCCAGTTGTGTACATTCTCAGTCCCCAGTCTCCTGCAGGAATGATCCAGTAAACAGTACTAAGATGCTATGCTTCACACAGCACTCATGCAGCCTGTGTGCCTGTCTACCCCTCAGAATGTCCTGGACATTGCTACTTCTGGGGAATTGTGACTACACTGAACTATTGCACCTAGCAACCAAATTTGAGGAACAAAACACAATAAAAACAGAAAATGCAGCCGAACTAAGGAACAATTATTTTTTCATGATGTATTGATGCAGGTAGCCACCTTGGCCCCAGTTTATTATAGTAAGGTCTCACTGTGTGATAAATCACTGCTGGAACCTGAGAAACATGGAAAGTTACTCACGGGAGGAACTTCTTTCTTTCTGAATTGTAAATGAAACGCGGGATGTCAAATGCTCCAATGATGTTGAATATGTGCTCTCTAGAAAATAAAATCATAACAAAATAGAGAGATGAACAAAAGTATATACAAATATATAGAGAAGGTTTGTGGTTGGATAATTTCCAGAAACAGACAGTTGTCTTCAAATCCCTAGTGATGAATAAAACAAGGAAATAAGAGAGACGCAATGCTCTCCCAAGGATGATGGGACTTTAATTGGAGATATGTATGTCTGTTACCAGGTAAGCACGCACACAATGTGATTTAAGAAAATATTAAATTTTATTACATAATATCAGATAAAAATCCCATAGTCATAACATTTTGATCATGAATTAATACTTAATAAGTGAAACAAGATGCTTGGATATGCAGAGGGGCCGACATGTTTTGCAGATTTCTGCTTCTTCAAGGCACCGCATGCATCTACAGTTTCAAACTTAAAATATTGGATGCTTTACTGAACATTGGTGACATCGCTTGTCCAAAGATAACCGACACATAATGACCGCCCGCAGCAGCTACCCGGTGGGAATCAGGTCCACCAGGGTTGGTCAGTGGAGGTATCAGATCGTGTTAATTACCAAGGGATTATTCAACACCGATGGTCAGTTACACATATATACTGAAGCGTCGACACGTCCCAGTCCCGATCAATACACAGGTGCATATAGTGCACTCTACTGGGTGAGAATAAGATGTGTGTGATGAAAGTGTAGATGCATGCAGTGCCTTGAAGAAGCAGGAATCTGCGAAACATGTCGGCCCCTCTACATATCCAAGCATCTTGTTTCACTTATTAAGTATTAATTTATGGTCAAAATGTTATGATGACTATGGGATTTTTATGTAATAAAATGTAATATTTTCTTAAATCACATTGAGTGCGTGCTTACCTGGTAACACACATACAGTGGGGCAAAAAAGTATTTAGTCAGCCACCAATTGTGCAAGTTCTCCCACTTAAAAAGATGAGAGAGGCCTGTAATTGTCATCATAGGTATACCTCAACTATGAGAGACAAAATGTGGAAACAAATCCAGACAATCACATTGTCTGATTTTTTAAAGAATTTATTTGCAAATTATGGTGGAAAATAAGTATTTGGTCAATATCAAAAGTTCATCTCAATACTTTGTTATGTATCCTTTGTTGGCAATGACAGAGATCAAACGTTTTCTGTAAGTCTTCACAAGGTTGTCACACACTGTTGCTGGTATGTTGGCCCATTCCTCCATGCAGATCTCCTCTAGAGCAGTGATGTTTTGGGGCTGTCGCTGGGCAACACCCAACTCCCTCCAAAGGTTTTCTATGGGGTTGAGATCTGGAGACTGGCTAGGCCACTTCAGGACCTTGAAATGCTTCTTACGAAGCCACTCCTTCGTTGCCCGGGCGGTGTATTTGGGATCATTGTCATGCTGAAAGACCCAGCCACGTTTCATCGTCAATGCCCTTGCTGATGGGAGGAGGTTTGCACTCAAAATCTCACGATACATGGCCCCATTCATGTACACGGATCAGTTGTCCTGTTCCCTTTGCAGAGAAACAGCCCCAAAGCATGATGTTGCCACCCCCATGCTTCACAGTAGGTATGGTGTTCTTTGGTTGCAACTCAGCATTCTCTCTCCTCCAAACACGAGTTGTGTTTCTACCAAACAGTTCTACTTTGGTTTCATGTGACCATATGACATTCTCCCAATCCTCTTCTGGATCATCCAAATGCTCTCTAGCAAACCTCAGGCGGGCCCGGACATATACTGGCTTAAGCAGGGGGACGTCTGGCACTGCAGGATCTGAGTCCCTGGCGGCGTAGTGTTACTGATGGTAGTCTTTGTTACGTTGGTCCCAGCTCTCTGCAGGTCATTCACTAGGTCCCCCCGTGTGGTTCTGGGATTTCTGCTCACTGTTCTTGTGATCATTATGACCCCACAGGGTGAGATCTTGCGTGGAGCCCCAGATCGAGGGAGATTATCAGTGGTCTTGTATGTCTTCCATTTTTTAATTATTGCTCCCACAGTTGATTTCTTCACACCAAGCTGCTTGCCTATTGCAGATTCAGTCTTCCTAGCCTGGTGCAAGTTTACAATTTTGTTTCTGGTGTCCTTCAACAGCTCTTTGGTCTTCACCATAGTGGAGTTTGGAGTGTGACTGTTTGAGGTTGTGGACAGGTGTCTTTTATACTGATAACAAGTTCAAACAGGTGCCATTAATACAGGTAATGAGTGGAGGACAGAGGAACCTCTTAAAGAAGAAGAAGATACAGGTCTGTGAGAGCCAGATATCTTGCTTGTTTGTAGGTGACCAAATACTTATATTTTCCACCATAATTTGCAAATAAATTCTTTCAAAAATCAGACAATGTGATTGTCTGGATTTGTTTCCACATTTTGTCTCTCATAGTTGGGGTATACCTATGATGACAATTACAGGCCTCTCTCATTTTTTAAGTGGGAGAACTTGCACAATTGGTGGCTGACTACAGGGGGTCCCCGGGTTACGAACAGGATAGGGACTGTAGGTTTGTTCTTAAGTCGAATTTGTTTGTAAGTCGGAACAGTACCTTTTTTAAGTGCAAATCTAGTCTCAGAGACAGGATGTAAACCCAAATCAACAGGGAAAGGCAACCGGATGGCAGGGGCGGCATGGTTAGTTCAAATATGTTTTGTTTCTTTACTTTTTAATTACTTTTTTTATTTGTATTTATTTGTAGCTTGTCGTTTACTTTTTTTTATTTTTGTATAATTTTCTTATTTTTAATATTATTTTTCTTATTCTTTATATTTTTTATTTTTTTTATTTTATTAATTTAATTATTACTGTATTTCTTATTTTTATTTTTTTTATCAATTTTTTTTTCACTTAACTTTATTGCTATCACACAGGAGGAAACAATTAACTGTGTGATAGCAATTGGAGGTGACAGGTTCTCTTTATTGACCCTGTCACTTCAAAAAAAGGAGTCCAGGATCGCAGCTGAGCACAGCTCTCCCCTCTCACTATTTTCATGGCAGCAGCGACAGGAGACAGCAGAGAGGTACACTGTATGGCACAGCAGGGAGATGGATGGTGAAAGCAGCCATCAGAGGCCAGGCAGGCCGGCCGCGGTGCACCATCGCGGGGCAGCGGCGTAGGAAAGACCGGGGATCGTGGAGGCTTCGTAGGCCGCACAAGGCCTCGGCCACGACGGGCAGTTTCAGCGGCCTGGCAAGCCACCGGACCATACCAGGCCTGTGGATGGGCAGGCAGGAGGACGAAGGGGACCCGCAGCCAAGCCAGGAACGGAGGAAAGGCTCAGGAGAGGAAGATTCGGCCAGCAGTGACGTCATTCGGGCCCCGTTCGTAAGTAGGGGTCGTTCGTAAGTCGGATGTTCGTAAGTCGGGGACCCCCTGTAAATACTTTTTTGCCCCACTGTACATATCTCCAATTAAAGTCCCATCATCCTTGGAAGAGCATTGCGTCTCTCTTAGATATATAAAAAACCAAGCGCTGTAATAGATACCCCACACTAAAATTATAGTTATGGTGAATAGAACTGGATAAAAGAATATGAATGGAGGTTATAAATACTCGTGACCAATTAAATCAAACAGATAGAATTAAGCTGCTTTCAATAAAAACAGGGCTCAGAGACCCATAATGAGACATAAAAATAAAGATAAAATATTGATGCGCTCTAATCCACTATTCAATCAATAACGATCTATGAAGAATCATGCTAAGTCAAAAAATAAAATTGTGAAGATATGTGTGAAAGTACTAAGATGAATCTTATATGTGAACATATATGTGTGGATACACTGCACACATGTATGAAAATGTGCTAACCACAGTAAAAGTGCTAAAAAATTGCACAGTGCTTCAAAGTTATCAAAAATATAATATAAAACGTGCAAATAAACTACTGACAATCCGCTCAAAATTGCATAAAAAGATATTGTGATAAAACTAGGTGGATACAATTGGTGGCTGACTAAATACTTTTTTGCCCCACTGTACATATCTCCAATTAAAGTCCCATCATCCTTGGAAGAGCATTGCGTCTCTCTTATTTCCTTGCTTTAAAAGTATATACAAAGAAAAGTTAAAATGAGACCAGGAAGATTATCTTACATTGTTTCATCACAGGACCGGCTGCATTCTTGTACTGCAGCTTCTACTGTGGACTTCTCTATCATGTTGGAAGACACTAAAAAAAAATTTGACATAAACACAAATCATCAATATGAAAGAGCTGAACCTTTCTGTGGCTCTTGACAAAAAACAAAGTTAAGAAATGCTGCCTGCCAGAGAAGGAATCATTAGGCCTTGTGCATATTGAACGTTTAGCCCCTGTGCGTCAAATCCCAGTATTTTTGTGCACCTGGAAGGCACAAGAGCACGATCCAGTAACACTGTCAGGAGCCTGTCAAAAATTACAACAGACTGGAATTTGCTGTGGCATTATGTTTTTGTGTGGTATTTGGTTTTAGGCTCAGAATGCAGGTATTTAGTATTATGGGCATACATCTCTAAACACATACACTAGTCAACTCGGTACAGCATATTTCAGCCTGCTGCAGATTTTGAAAGGCTGCAGGGCTTGACATTGCACATGTGCCTCCCAGGTGCACAAAAACAGGTTTTGGTGTACAGGGGCTACACACATGACCAGTTTGTGTTAAAAAAATAAAATAATAATAAAAATAATAAAAACACAGGTGCTTATAGGTCAGTGAACTAGTACTGCATTTAGTTTTTTTTTAAATATTTGATGATTTTTTACTAATCTGCATTACAGGTCAGTATTTTAAGCACATAAATTGTCCCCCTTCAATTTTGGGGGCTAGCAGAATCATTCTGGAGTTTTTGTATGTACACACATATACTAGGGATGCAAACTAGGTTTTTTTTTACAAGTACCCATACTTTTCCTCAAGTACTCACCAATACTAAATTACTGATACCCATTTTTAAATTTTTATTTGTTTTAATATTTTTATTTACATTTTTTTAATTTCTATTTTTAACACTGTACCTTTAACTTTTTTTTTTTATCAACTTTATGGTTATTATAAGGAATGAACATCCCCCCTTGTAATAGCATGGGCCGTGACAGGTCCTCTTTATGGAGAGATCTAGGGTCTATTTCTATATTTCTATGTAATGTGACAAACCTGTGGTGAACTGACAAAGCAGCACTCACTTTTTCTGCAGTCCGGGGCGCCTGCAGCGACACCTATCCTGACACTAGGCGATGGGGTCTCCTCTCCAACTCCTCCCCTTAATGATCTGCTGACCTATTCTCCCCCACCTCCACCCGACAGCTGTGCAGTAATTTAAATGGGAGGCCAGGTGAGCGGCATGGGCTCAAGGAGAAGCCCAGCCGCCTTGGACATGTGGGTAGCAGGTGTCACCCGGGTGCGGCCTGCACCCCCCCTAGCAATGCCACGCTCCGCCCCTAAGCTGACATCATTTCCAGTATCGGAGCATTTGCACAAGTACTGATACTCGTGCAAATGCTTAGTAGCGCGATACCAATACCAATACTGGTATCGGTGCCGATAACATATGCAATCTTTTACATGTCTGTGTGAAAATGGTAGCACAGTACAGAATATACTTGCCCACTTTTCTTTCTATTTCTGCCAGGAAGATCTGGCGTTAATACATCAGGACTGTGCACAAAGACCCTAATAGAGAAGTTTTACTCACGTGGCTGCTTCTCAACAGCATCAATAATACTGTCGATGACATCTTCAAGCTCCACTTCATTAACAGACTTTAGTGCTTCGATAAGATATTTACTGGCCTCTCTGTGTGAAAGAATAAACATGAATATTAATTACCAAAGGTACTCCATCCAATAAGAATTCTATTCCACACTTGCAGTGGTTTATGATCTGGCATAAGAATAAGCCCTCAATCTCTCCCTTAGCTGTTGTGCTGGGGGGGGTTGGTCCACTGCAGAGGCCGCTCCAGGGGTGCAGATTTATTTCCTTTTGTACCGATCATTTGATAAAAGTAGATTTAAACCTACTCACCAAAACCTTAATCTTTAACATTTTCATATTTTTTTTTTTACATTTTCATATTTTTTAAATCTTCAGCTTTCATTGAGATAATACCAGGTGATCCTGCCAGGATGGTGCTTGTTGAGGCACTTCTTGTTATAGGTTCCCGTTAGTGCTCTTGCATTGTTAAATTCTCACACAGGCTTCCCATGGAGACTATTGGCAGCTGTGCCAACGCACATTAGACAGGTGGGTTTCACTGTGATCACCATCAGGAAAACAATGTAACATTTCCTTTTTTAATTCCTTATTGAAAAAAAAATTGGGGCAGGACTCCCAAGTCAGTGGATGGGCCGGAGGTAGACTGTGAATGGGGATACCTGTGTCCCGGGTACCAGGACTGAAATGTTGTTAAAGAGGAACTGCAGTCTGCTCACATAATTTGTAATAAAAACATCATGCTTGATATGAAGAGGTGCATCCATTCCCTGTACATCTCCTCTAAGGCAGCCCATTCATGTCAATGTGAAGTGTAGTGCAGGCACAGTATGTGATATCGCGTTGTTCCAGTCTGGTACTGCAGTACAATGCACTATGGCGGTGCGTGCGCCCGCGTTTGTTAGATGTATGGAGGGTGCCATTAAGAATGAACGACCCCTGCGTGCGGGAAAACACGCAATGTCACGTGTGTATCCGCACCTCACCTGTTGTCAACAAACTTTGTTCACATAATTTGTAATAAAAACATCTTCGCCATTCTGAAGCTTCCCTCCAACCACTTTGCATATTATTTTATATATACTGTGATTCTGGACTTGCCAAATATGCTGCAGAAATCTCCCTCCACTAAGTCTGGCTGCATCCATTTTAACTGTGGGCAGCTGAAGCTGCTGCCTGTTCACTTCCTGGATTTACACAGAGGCACACCTCCAGCTCTGCAGCTCTCATTGGCCCTTTTATGACTCACCCCCCCTCCCTTCCTGGCAAACTCTCACCAGAATGAGAGAGAGAGAGCTGTGCATGATGTCATAAGCCTAGGCTAATGACCAGACAAGAAACAGAAAGTGGGCTGTGTAAGGTATTTACTGTCAGGAAAAATTTTTTTTTTTACTAAAGTTAAAACAAGGGCAGAGGATTTAATAGATAGAAAGATGAAAAAAATAACTGAAGGTCCGCTTTAATTATGTGCTTATGGAATATCTAAGGGAGCCTCCTAGTGAAAATGCTAGCTGCCTGGCTTCCATTTAGCCCAAAACAAGCATGCAGCAACTGAAAGTCAGACCTCATTGCTGGTACCATGTGATCCCTGTAACAAATCACAGCAGATCACATGACAATTGTAAACAATGGTAGGCCTCTTTTCATGCCATTCATTGTGTACAATCGTGTTGCTAGCTGTGATTGGTCACAGTGATCGCATGGTACAGTCTGGGCTAATCACAGCTAATACACACTGAATGAATCAGTTTCATTCAGTAAAAATGGCTGCTTATACCAATGAAACTCACTGGTATAAGCAATCAATGTGTGAAAAAAAAAAAAAAAACAACTCCTGATCACTTCCCAATAGTAGTTACTATGGTAACACTGTATTTCTCTGGTCACAGTGCGTTTAAAAAAAAAAAAGGGTAATAAAAAAAAAAAAAAAACGAACAAAAAAAAAAAAAAAAAAAAAAAAACACCCCTTTTAATATAAACGTATTTTTCAAACAATTGTGACTTCAAAAAACCCGCCATGCCTCTTCCGAAATACCTTGGACTGTCTACTTTCAAAAAAGGGGTCATTTGGGGGATATTTATACTGTTGTGGAGTCTTTGGGCCTCAGGAAACGAGCTAGGCTGCCAGTACATCAGGACTGATCGATTTCCAGATATATACACAATAGTTTGTGGACTAAATAATAGTTAGACTAAAAAATGTATACACTGATTTGGGGTATTGTCACCAAAGAAATGTAGCAGAAGACATTTTGGCCTAAATTTATGAAGATTATTTGCAAAATTTTATAACAGAAATAAAGAAAAACACATTTTTTTTCAACATTTTCGGTCTTTTTTATCCCATTAATTTAGCAAAAAAGAAAAAAAACCCCAGAGGTGATCAAATGGGCTCAGGAGTGTTCGGGATCCTAGTCCCAACCCACCTGTCCGATCCCGCCAGAAAGCCGACACTCCACACCGCTAATAACAGGCAGCGAGACATTTCCCGGTCCGCAGCTGCATCAGGCTTCAGGACCCCTGACCCTCTGTCTGGACAGTGCTGATTGGCCCTGTGCTGATCACATGCACCCTCCCAAAAAAAACAAAAAACAAAACACGAGCAATACACACCAAACTGAGCATGTGCAGAGTGACTCCAGTAACTCGATCTTATCCGGACCTATTCTGGAGTCAGTGGAAGAAGGGGAGGATCAGAGAAGACAGGATCAAACAGCCTTTTTACACAATGCAGAGGATTAACCCCTTAGGATCCACAGTGGGTATAACAAGCATGCTTTACTGCATATACAGACTGATTTTACTGTTGTGGGTTTAGTAACACTTTAACTCATAGTAAAAACATATTTCTATTTATCTTTTAACCTTTAATTAATTTAATTCTTTAAAGCGGAGTTCCACCCAAAAGTGGAACTTCCGCTCATTTGTCTCCCCCCCCCCCCTCTGGTGGCACATTTGTCTCCTCCTGGAGGGGAGCGGATACCTGTCTTGAACAGGTATCCTGTCCCCAATTCCAGGAGACCGGGCCGTGGCACATTACGTCAGTGGCTCGGCTCTCTCTCCTCCTTCCCCCACCGCCGGGCCAGTAGGAGAGCGCAGCGGTGCCTTGCGCTGTGACGCCGTAATGCTTCACTACAGAGTTCCCTTATCGGCAATGGCGGCAGCGGCACCCGACAGCTGATGGAAACATCGCTGGACTCCAGGACAAGTAAGTGTCCTAATATTACAAGTCAGCAGTTACACATACTGCATACTGCAGCTGCTGGCTTTTAATTTTTGGAGGAGTGGACGGGCCTCCGCTTTAAGTTATATGATATAGGAGTCATTGAGGGTTGCTGTTGGATGTGGATAAAGCTTATTGGTTACATTTGTAAGTAGGATGTTGAAATTACAATTCTTGGTATTTGTAATATACTCAATGTGTGTTAGTCAGTAGGTTTGCTTTTTTTCTCTTTTTTTATTCATGTTAAAATGGTTAAAGCGGAGTCCCAGCCTGGGGGGGAAAATATAAAAAAATCAAAAGTCAGCAGCTACAAATACTGTAGCTGCTGACTTTGAATATAAGGACACTTACCTGTCCTGGGAGCCCGCGATGTCGGCACCCCAAGTTGATCCGTCCATCGGCTCCGTGTGCAGACATCTTCACTAAGGGAAACAGGAAGTGAAGCCATAGGGCAGGGATAGGCAACCACTGCCCTCCAGCTGTGAGGAAACTACAAATCCCATCATGCCTCTGCCTCTAGGAGTCATGCCAGTGATTGTCGGGGTCTTGCAATGTCTCATGGGACTTGAAGTTTTAAAACAGCTGGAAGGCCGAGGTTACCTACCCCTGCTCTATGGCTTCACGGCCCGTTTCCTACTGCGCATGCGAGAGTCGTGCTGCGCTCTCTGAATGGTCCCGCGGTCTTCTGGGACCTCTGTGTCACTCCCAGAAGGCAGTGGGAGGGGAAGGAGGAGGGTCCAGAAGTTTCATACGGTAGAGTGCCGTATTGTTGTGCCCGGAAGTGGGAGTGAGTACCTGGTTTTGACAGGTAACCGCTCCAAAACACCCCCAAAAGGTGCCAAATGTGGTGCGGGGTGCAAACAAGCAGAGCTTCCCATTTTGGGTGGAGCTCCGCTTTAAGTATCATAATGAGATGTAAATTGTGGACAAGCCTTGTTAGTGTACCGTTTAGAAAAAAAAGAACCTTCAGTCACTTTTTTCATCTTTCAATCTATTAACCGCTTCAGCCCCGGAAGGATTTACCCCCTTCCTGACCAGAGCACTTTTTGCGATTCGGCACTGCGTCCCTTTAACTGACAATTGCGCGGTCGTGCGACTTTGTACCCAAACAAAATTGCCGTCCTTTTTTTCCCCACAAATAAAGCTCTCTTTTGGTGGTATTTGATCACCTCTGGCGTTTTTATTTTTTGCTCTAACAACAACCAATATTTAAAAAGGGCCCAAAAAACATCCCTGGGAATTACAGACCAGTTAGCCTAACATCAATAGTATGTAAACTCTTGGAGGGGATGATAAGGGACTATATACAAGATTTTAGTAATAAGAATGATTTCATTAGCAGTAATCAGCATGGATTCATGAAGAATCGTTCTTGCCAAACCAATCTATTAACCTTCTATGAGGAGGTGAGTTGCCATCTAGATAAAGGAAGGCCCGTAGACATGGTGTATCTGGATTTTGCAAAAGCATTTGACACAGTTCCCCATAAACGTTTACTATACAAAATAAGGTGCGTTGGCATGGACCATAGGGTGAGTACATGGATTGAAAACTGGCTACAAGGGCGTGTTCAGAGGGTGGTGATAAATGGGGAGTACTCAGAATGGTCAGGGGTGGGTAGTGGGGTTCCCCAGGGTTCTGTGCTGGGACCAATCCTATTTAATTTGTTCATAAACGACCTGGAGGATGGGATAAAGAGTTCAATCTCTGTATTTGCAGACGATACTAAGCTAAGCAGGGCAATAACTTCTCTGCAGGATGTGGAAATCTTGCAAAAAGATCTGAACTAATTAATGGGGTGGGCGACTACATGGCAAATGAGGTTCAATGTAGAAAAATGTAAAATAATGCATTTGGGTGGCAAAAATATGAATGCAATCTATACACTGGGGGGAGAACCTCTGGGGGAATCTAGGATGGAAAAGGACCTGGGGGTCCTGGTGGATGATAGGCTCAGCAATGGCATGCAATGCCAAGCTGCTGCTAATAAAGCAAACAGAATATTGGCATGCATTAAAAGGGGGATCAACTGCAGAGATAAAACGATAATTCTCCCGCTCTACAAGACTCTGGTCCGGCCGCACCTGGAGTATGCTGTCCAGTTCTGGGCACCAGTCCTCAGGAAGGATGTACTGGAAATGGAGCGAGTACAAAGAAGGGCAACAAAGCTAATAAAGGGTCTGGAGGATCTTCGTTATGAGGGAAGGTTGCGAACACTGAACTTATTCTCTCTGGAGAAGAGACGCTTGAGAGGGGATATGATTTCAATTTACAAATACCGGACTGGTGACCCCACAATAGGGATAAAACTTTTTCGCAGAAGAGAGTTTAATAAGACTCGTGGCCACTCATTACAATTAGAAGAAAAGAGGTTTAACCTTAAACTACGTAGAGAGTTCTTTACTGTAAGAACGGTAAGGATGTGGAATTCCCTTCCACAGGCGGTGGTCTCAGCGGGGAGCATTGATAGCTTCAAGAAACTATTAGATAATCACCTGAATGACCGCAATATACAGGGATATACAATGTAATACTGACACATAATCACACACATAGGTTGGACTTGATGGACTTGTGTCTTTTTTCAACCTCACCTACTATGTAACTATGTAACAAAAAAAGAGCGACAATTTTGAAAAAAAAAAAAAAGCAATATTTTTTACTTTTTGCTATAAATAAAAATCCCCCCCCCCCCCCCCCCCCAAAAAAAATATATATAAAAAAAAAACAATTTTTTTCCACAGTTTAGGCCGATCTGTATTCTTCTACACTTTTTTTTTACAAAAAAAAAAAAATCTTAATAAGCGTATATTGATTGGTTTACGCAAAAGTTATAGTGTCTACAAAATAGGGGATACATTTATGGCATTTTTATTGTCATTTTTTTTTTTTTTTTATTAGTAATGGTAGCGATCTGCGATTTTTATCGTGACTGCGACATTATGGCGGACACATCGGACACTTTTGACACTACTTTGGGACCATTGTCATTTATACAGCGATCATTTCTATAAAAATGCACCGATTACTGTGTAAATGACACTGGCAGGGAAGAGGTTAAACGCTAGGGGGCGATCAGGGGGTTAAGTGTGTCCTAGGGAGTGATTCTAACTGTGGGGGGGGGGGGGGTGGGCTACCACTGACATGACAGGGAGCAGTGATCTCTGTCATGTCACTAGTCAGAACGGGGAAATGCCTTCTTTACATAGGCACCTCCCCGTTCTTCCGCTTTGTGACACGATCGCGGACCCCCCCCCGGCGGACATCGAGTCTGCGGGACCCGCGGTCACTGAGCACACAGCGGACGCGCGCTCACAATGCCGCGATTTAAAGGGGACGTACCTGTACACCCATTTTCCCAGCCGTGCCGACGTACATAGTCGTGCGCTGGTCGGCATGTGGATAAATCCTCTGCCCTTGTTGTTGTTTTAACTTTGGATAGTAAAACATTTTTTTTCTGCCAGTAAATCCCTTTTACGATCGGGACCCTCTGATTCCTCCTGTATTGATTTGTATTGTAAGTGTACTGTCTGCCCTCATGTTGTAAAGTGCTGCACAAACTGTTGGCGCTATATAAATCCTGTATAATAATAATAATAATAATAATAATAATAATAATAATACTATACAGCCCACTTCCTGTTTCTTGTCTGGTCATTAGCCTAGGCCAGTGATGGTGAACCTTGGCACCCCAGATGTTTTGGAACTACATTTCCCATGATGCTCAGCTACACTGCAGAGAGCATGAGCATCATGGGAAATGTAGTTCCAAAACATCTGTAGTGCCAAGGTTCGCCATCCCTGGCCTAGGCTAATGACATCATACACAGCTCTCTCACTCTCCTGAGTTTGCCAGGAAGGGAGGGGGGTGAGTCATAAGAGGGCCAATAAGAGCTGCAGAGTTGGAGGTGTGTCCGTGTAAATCCAGGAAGTGAACAGGCAGCAGCTCCAGCTGCCCACAGTTAAAATGGATGCCGCCAGACTTCGCGGAGGGAGATTTCTGCAGCATATTTTGGCAAGTCCAGAATCACAGTATATATAAAATAATATGCACAGTGGTTGGAGGGAAGCTTCAGAATGGCGAAGATGTTTTTATTACAAATTATGTGGAGCAAAGTTTGTTGACAACAGGTGAGGTGCGGATACACACGTGACATTGCGTGTTTTCCCGCATGCAGGGGTCGTTCATTCTTAATGGCACCCTCCATACATCTAACAAACGCGACGCACGCACCTCCGCCGCCATAGCGCATTGTACTGCAGTACCAGACTGGTACATCACAAACTGCGCCTGCACTACACTTCACATTGACATGAATGGGCTACCTTAAAGGAGATGTACAGGGAATGGATGCACCTCTTCATAACAAGGATCAGCATTGCCCAGGAGGAAGAGTCATGATTGACTGACCCCCAATGTACAGCCCCTCACCCCCCCCCGGGTATACTCACGCCCTCAGCAGCAAGCCGTGCATTTTAAACACCGAGTTGACTTTACTCTTCATCCTGTCAGCTGCCATCTCCAAACCTTCCCGCCAAATCCCGGGGAAACAGCTGACCGCCAAACTTCCGCGGTTGGACACTAGAGCTCCGCCCACCTTGTCCCCGATAATCCGCCATCTTTCCGGAGACCGGCCCAGGCTCAGACATTCCAGAACACCGCTTGCTGCTCTGGATACTTTATTTTCTTCTTTCACAATAATACAATTCGGGTGTAATAAGAATTTTGCTTCTCGGGGACTGTATTAGGTTGGGACACAAGACCGCTAACATGTCTCCGGGCAGGGGGTTTGTAATGTTACTATGGGCTCTGGTATGAGAGGAGGAAGTGAGAGGGGGCGTGTCCCCTCCGCCGATCCGTACTCGGCTGGTTGTTGTCATTGGTGACGGCCGGTGACAGCTGGAGATCTGACAGCTCATGGCTTCTCCACAACAAAGCTACTGTGTGGCCGAGGAGAGGAGCGGACACTGCGCCGCCATGGACCGGCACTGCCTCTATGTGTGGGGGGGATATGTGGTAAGAGGGACACTTCACACCACATGCAGTCCAGTGAGGTTTTTTGGTTCCTGCATCAAAAACGCATGGAAAGTAGGTTATATGGTGTTTAATGGTATAGTACACACCAGTGCTGGCAGTTTCAGAAAAAAGAAAGTAGAACATGCTGCATTTTTCCTGCACTGGACGCTGAAAAAGCATCAAAAACGCACTGGAACACACATTTAAGTTTAAGAAAAAAGAGGTGGGAAAAAAAATGCATGGACTGCATCAAAAACGTACTGGAACGCCTCAAAAACGCGCATGCAGAAAAGCATGTGGAACGCATCTGGACTGCGTTTCTATGGTGTGAACTGACCCTTAGGCTCAATTCACATCTATGCATGTTGCTTTTGAGCGTTTCTATTTCTATGCAGGTTCCTTTTTGCTGTGCTTTCTGTGTTTTTTTTTTTTGTTGCGAATTGGTTTTTTTTTTGGTTGTACATTCACTGTATATAATTTAGTGTAGTGTGACAAAAAACAAAGAGACAGTTTTTGACAAGTCCTTTATTTGAAAAGTCTTCTTCCTCCGGTCTTCTTCTTCCTCTGGTCTTCTTCTTCCTCTGGTCTTCTTTTTTCCTCTGGTCTTCCTTTTTCCTCCGGTCCTCTTCTTCTTCCTCCGGTCTTTTTTCCTCTGGTCTTCCTTTTTCCTCCGGTCCTCTTCTTCTTCCTCCAGTCTTCTTCTTCTTCTTCTTCCTCCAGTCTTCTTCTTCTTCCTCCAGTCTTCTTCTTCTTCCTCCAGTCTTCTTCTTCCTCCAGTCTTCTTCTTCCTCCGGTCTTCTTCTTCTTCCTCCGGTCTCCTTCTTCTTCTTTCTCCGGTCTCCTTCTTCTTCTTTCTCCGGTCTCCTTCTTCTTTCTCCGGTCTCCTTCTTCTTCTTTCTCCGGTCTCCTTCTTCTTCTTTCTCCGGTCTCCTTCTTCTTCTTTCTCCGGTCTCCTTCTTCTTCTTTCTCCGGTCTCCTTCTTCCTTGTTCCTCTGGTCTTCTTCTTCCTCCTGTCTTCTTCTTTCTCCGGTCTCCTTCTTCCTTTTTCCTCTGGTCTTCTTCTTCCTCCGGTCGTCTTCTTCTTCCTCTGGTCTTTCTTTTTCCTCTGGTCTTCTTCTTCCTCCGGTCTTCCCTTTTCCTCTGGATTTCCTTCTTCCTCCGGCCTTCTTCTTCCTCCAGTCGTCTTCTTCTTCCTCCAGTCTTCTTCTTCTGGTCTTCTTCTTTCTCCGGTCTTTTTCTTCTTCTTTCTCCGGTCTCCTTCTTCCTTCTTCCTCTGGTCTTCCTTCTTCCTCTGGTCTTCCTTCTTCCTCTGGTCTTTCTTCTTCCTCTGGTCTTTCTTCTTCCTCTGGTCTTTCTTCTTCCTCTGGTCTTTCTTCTTCCTCTGGTCTTTCTTCTTCCTCTGGTCTTTCTTCTTCCTCTGGTCTTTCTTCTTCCTCTGGTCTTCCTTTTTCCTCTGGTCTTCCTTTTTCCTCCGGTCTTCCTTTTTCCTCCGGTCTTCCTTTTTCCTCTGGTCTTCCTTTTTCCTCTGGTCTTCTTCTTCTTCCTCCGGTCTTCTTCTTCTTTCTCCGGTCTAATTCTTCCTTTTTCCTCTGGTCTTCCTTCTTCCTCTGGTCTTCCTTCTTCCTCTGGTCTTCTTCTTCCTCTGGTCTTCTTCTTCCTCTGGTCTTCCTTCTTCCTCTGGTCTTCTTCTTCCTCTGGTCTTCCTTTTTCCTCTGGATTTCCTTCTTCCTCCGGCCTTCTTCTTCCTCCGGCCTTCTTCTTCCTCCGGCCTTCTTCTTCCTCCGGCCTCCTTCTTCCTCCGGCCTCCTTCTTCCTCCGGCCTCCTTCTTCTTCCGGCCTCCTTCTTCCTCTGATCTTCTTCTTCCTCTGATCTTCTTCTTCCTCCGGTCTTCTTCTTTCTCTGGTCTTCTTCTTCCTCTGGTCTTCTTCTTCCTCCGGCCTTCTTCTTCCTCCGGTCTTCTTCTTTCTCTGGTCTACTTCTTCCTTTTTCCTCTGGTCTTCCTTCTTCCTTTTTCCTCTGGTCTTCCTTCTTCCTATGGTCTTCTTCTTCTTTCTCCGGTCTCCTTCTTCCTTCTTCCTCTGGTCTTCCTTCTTCCTCTGGTCTTCCTTCTTCCTCTGGTCTTCCTTCTTCCTCTGGTCTTCCTTCTTCCTCTGGTCTTCTTCTTCCTCTGGTCTTCCTTCTTCCTCTGGTCTTCCTTCTTCCTCTGGTCTTCCTTCTTCCTCTGGTCCTCCTTCTTCCTCTGGTCCTCCTTCTTCCTCTGGTCTTCCTTCTTCCTCTGGTCTTCCTTTTTCCTCCGGTCTTCTTCCTCTGGTCTTCCTTTTTCCTCTGGATTTCCTTCTTCCTCCGGCCTTCTTCTTCCTCCTGTCTTCTTCTTTCTCTGGTCTTCTTCTTCCTCCAGTCGTCTTCTTCTTCCTCTGGTCTTCCTTTTTCCTCCAGTCTTCTTCTTCTTCCTCTGGTCTTCCTTTTTCCTCCAGTCTTCTTCTTCCTCTGGTCTTCCCTTTTCCTCCTGGATTTCCTTCTTCCTCCATCCTACTTCTTCCTCCAGTCGTCTTCTTCTTCCTCCAGTCTTCTTCCTCCGGTCTTCTTCTTCTTCTTTCTCCGGTCTCCTTCTTCCTTTTTCCTCTGGTCTTCTTCTTCCTCCGGTCGTCGTCTTCTTCCTCTGGGTTCCTCTGGTCTTCCTTTTCCCTCCGGTCTTCTTCTTCCTCTGGTCTTCCCTTTTCCTCTGGATCTTCTTCTTCCTCCAGTCGTCTTCTTCTTCCTCCAGTCGTCTTCTTCTTCCTCCAGTCGTCTTCTTCTTCCTCCAGTCGTCTTCTTCTTCCTCCAGTCTTCCTCCAGTCTTCCTCCAGTCTTCTTCTGGTCTTCTTCTTCTTCCTCCGGTCTTCTTCCTCCGCTTTTTTATTCGGTCTTCTTCTTCCGCCATCGCAAACCCGCTAAAAATAAAAAAAGTGATCATCCTGTGTTTCTGTCCCCTTCGACGTCTGACATTTCTTATATAACTATGGGGTGTGGCCATAAGGTGACGTTAGCCGAAGACTCCACCCCCTTGTGACGTCACCGCCCGGGACATGGTGGCTCAATGACATCACAAGGGACGGGGGCCCCAGATGACATCACCCAATGGCCACGCCTCATAGTTATATAAGAAATGTCAGACATCAGAGTGAAAAGAAAGGCAGGAGCCAGTCAGAGGGTGATCGCTTTTTTTATTTTCAGCAGGCCAGCGGCAGCAGTGGCGGCGGAGGAAGAAGAGTGGAGGAAGAAGATATTTTTAACAAAGGACTTGTCAAAAACTGTCTCTTGTCACACTACACTACTTTTTTTTGGGTGAATGGGTAGGGGGACAATGTACCCAATACTCATTCACATGGGGAGGGGGGGGGGGGGCGGCCGGGATCTGGACCCCTTGTTCAAGGGGGCTTCCAGTTTGTGATGAGCCCCCTGACTGCTAGCTATGTTTGTTTTTTTTTTTGGGGGGGGGGACCCCACGCTGTTATTTTCTTAATTTTTTTTACAATAAAAAATTGATCCACTACAAACTTGCTCCCAGTGAACTCAAAATAGCAGCGCTAAAGGCAATCCCTAAAATAATAAATTGTAGTGAAGGGTGATGTACTGATGAATCAACCTGTGTAATGATTACATCATATCCTCACCCCTCATCATTAGTGTGCATACAATGATATGCTCAAAAAATCAAACAAAAAATGGTGCATATAAACCAATTAAGTACATGACATATCTGTGCATATGCAAATATATAAATGTGAAAATAACACCTAAGTGAGAGCCAATGTGAATCAACTCGCAAAAAATTATATATCTACAAATAGTGTCCACAAATAATCCAAACGAAAAATAGTCCAAAAAAAATTATAGAATAAAAAAATCCGTGACGTGTTGTGGTGTAAAATCTTCTACTTAAATATATCTTCCACCGCACCTCTGTGACTGTGAATCCACTCCCCTTAGGCGAATACACTCACCAGCTCCTTTAGCCCACACTCTCGTGTCAGGGCCAACAAGCTTTTATCCCACACTCACAGGGGATAAGAACGATCTTCAGTGGAAGGTCTGTACACCTTTTACCTCTCCAAAGTGTAATGCCCAAGAGCTCTCTCCACATGAAAAAGAAAAATCAACCAATGGTGCAATAACGTAATAAAATTTATTAAAAACCAAAACGCCCCTTCACCATTGCACTCACATCCTTAAAAATCACTGCAGGCTCAACAGTAACACAGCACAGCAAGTTGTCACAGCATCAAACATGAAGTCAGTAAACCAGTGTGTAGTGGTCACGGCGGACCCAGGTACCCAGGTACTGTGTTTCTCCAAATACCCGTCTCACCCTATCCCTGGTGTAGATGTGACCGGCTTCCACCTCTCCTCGTATGGCGCTCCCTGTCACAGCGTCCTACGTCACTTGGAAACGATTGCCGTGTAGCCACGCCCCGACATGTTTCGTCATAAAGACTTAGTCATGGGAATCCCATGACTAAGTCTTTATGACGAAACATGTCGGGAAACGATTGCCGTGTAGCCACGCCCCGACATGTTTCGTCATAAAGACTTAGTCATGGGAATCCCATGACTAAGTCTTTATGACGAAACATGTCGGGGCGTGGCTACACGGCAATCGTTTCCAAGTGACGTAGGACGCTGTGACAGGGAGCGCCATACGAGGAGAGGTGGAAGCCGGTCACATCTACACCAGGGATCGGGTGAGACGGGTATTTGGAGAAACACAGTACCTGGGTACCTGGGTCCGCCGTGACCACTACACACTGGTTTACTGACTTCATGTTTGATGCTGTGACAACTTGCTGTGCTGTGTTACTGTTGAGCCTGCAGTGATTTTTAAGGATGTGAGTGCAATGGTGAAGGGGCGTTTTGGTTTTTAATAAATTTTATTACGTTATTGCACCATTGGTTGATTTTTCTTTTTCATGTGGAGAGAGCTCTTGGGCATTACACTTTGGAGAGGTAAAGGTGTACAGACCTTCCACTGAAGATCGTTCTTATCCCCTGTGAGTGTGGGATAAAAGCTTGTTGGCCCTGACACGAGAGTGTGGGCTAAAGGAGCTGGTGAGTGTATTCGCCTAAGGGGAGTGGATTCACAGTCACAGAGGTGCGGTGGAAGATATATTTAAGTAGAAGATTTTACACCACAACACGTCACGGATTTTTTTATTCTATAATTTTTTTTGGACTATTTTTCGTTTGGATTATTTGTGGACACTATTTGTAGATATATAATTTTTTGCGAGTTGATTCACATTGGCTCTCACTTAGGTGTTATTTTCACATTTATATATTTGCATATGCACAGATATGTCATGTACTTAATTGGTTTATATGCACCATTTTTTGTTTGATTTTTTGAGCATATCATTGTATGCACACTAATGATGAGGGGTGAGGATATGATGTAATCATTACACAGGTTGATTCATCAGTACATCACCCTTCACTACAATTTATTATTTTAGGGATTGCCTTTAGCGCTGCTATTTTGAGTTCACTGGGAGCAAGTTTGTGGTGGATCAATTTTTTATTGTATACTTATTATTTAAGCAGCAGCTCAGATTCAGGTTTGTGCCATCAGCGCAGCGTTTTTGGGTGTATGAGTGGGCGAATTTTTATACATCTAAATTTTTTTCATTATCTTAATTTTTTTTAAGCTGGAAAATCTTTTCTTTTACATTCAGCTGTCGGCGGGGACTCATCAGTTGTTAAGGACGCGGCAGCCGGCTTCCCGGCCCGCTTCTTAGCAACCGGCTATATATAGTGAATGTAAAGCAAAAAAAGTACTTGCGTTTTGAATGCGGGTTCATTGAAGTTTATTACATGCAAAATGTTGCGGGAAAAAAGTCCCTAACCCTTTCCAAAAATGTTCCATAAGAACCCATGTTGAAAAAAAATGGCCTGTGTTTCTGCAAAAAGCATGAAAAAAACGCATTGGTGTAAATGGAGCCTTATTCTTTGTGGCATAGATTCAACAAGGTGTTGGAATCATTTCTCAGAGATTTTGGTCCATAGTGACATGATAGCATCACGCAGTTGCTGCAGATTTGTCGGCTGCACATCCATGATGCAAATCTCCCATTCCACCACATCCCAAAGGTTCTCTATTGGATTGAGATCTGGTGGCTGTGGAGGCCATTGGAGTACAGTGACCTCATTGTCCAGTGGTGAGATGATTTGAGCTTTGTGACATGGTGCATTATCCTGCTGGAAGGAGCCATCAGAAGATGGGGACACTGGAGTCATAAAGGGATGGACATGGTCAGCAACAATACTCAGGTAGGCCGTGGTGTTAAAATGATGCTCAATTAGTACTAAAGAGCCCAAAGTGGGGGGCGTGTCCGGACGTACAGCTGGAGAGACGTATCTGAGCTGAGCTCCTCACAGCCCGCAGTAATCTGGAGCCATCCTCTGTCCCTGTCCACTCCAATACAGCCACAAACTGCACATCTTGTTCCCAGTTCACCACAGGTCGGTCCTGGGAGTGTATTTCTGCCTCCTGTGGGCCGAATCCTTTCCATATCCCCCTTTGCCGCCGGGACCCACCGCCGCCATCTTGGGGCCTACAGACAGGCGCTCTCCGCCCTGTACCTCTGGAGAGGTGGACGGATAAATCGAACGGCCTGGTAAAAAGTGTGGCCTCTGGGAAACAGGCGGATTACAGTGTGGACACGGAGGGGCCGCGGAGTTCCGTTCGGCGGCTATTTTGAGTAAACTGCGGCCTACCAACTAGACGCGGACCGCGGCCTAGATTACGGACGCTCTCCCGGGACACTGTAAGTAAAGCATCCCGCAATAACCCTCACAACCGAGCCCCGGGAAGACAAAGGCCTACCTGTCACTCTGTTCCCATACCCCCGGGGGAGTTCTAGAGACCCGGGGCGGCCGTGTACACCTTCCCGGCGGCCGTCCCTTAGGATAGTCCGCGGCTTCGGCCTACCTCTGGAAGCCGGCGGCCATATTGGGACTCTAATCTGCTCCTGGTGTCACTCATCCCTCCCCTCAGGCTGCACAGGCTCATAAAGAGTACTGGGGACTGTAAATGAAATTTCCTCTCTCCCAGTAAAATGATGAGGAGGAGGGGAGATGTAAACAAGGGGTTTTTGGGGATCCAGATGAAGCTTGCCAACACATATGGAAAAGATGCAGCTTAAATAATCATAGGGTCCTAGCCTGCTCACCGAGACCTCCGTACAACAACAGTAGCTATACACAGAGTCGGAGGTAAGCCTGCAAGTTTGACCACTAAACCCTCTGCATACCTCATGGGCAAAGTCGGCCAACAGCAACAATACTACAAATCACTCATTACACCACAAGAAGAACAAAACATGGAACGTTTTGTTACCAGATCACAACCTTCCTCTTCTAATCTTTCCGCAAATCCTTTTGCCCTGCTGGATCCCTCTTTAGTCTCGGAAGATGTTACAAACCCATCTCTAACCAATTCACAGACACCGGCACCCATTCTGCCACCCTCAAATACGACCCTTACCCCTGACATCTTGGATACTAAGCTACAACTTTTACTTCAACAGATTACGTCCAACGTCTCGGCCGAGGTAAGCAAATTGGCTGCCGAACTGAGGGGGGAAATAACCCAAATTGGTGACCGCACAGACACTCTAGAGAACAAATTCGACGAAATGATAAATTACGTGCAAACGATTGAGGAAGAAAACCATACTTTACGCCTTTCTGTATCCCAACTACAAATACAACAGGAGGACTTGGAAAATAGAGAAAGAAGACAAAACCTTCGATTCAGAGGGATACCCGAGACAGTGGGTGACTCTGAACTCCGAGCCTACCTTCTGAGCCTTTTCAATTCTCTAGCCCCCTCGGTGGTAGATATAGACTGGCGCCTGGATAGGGCCCATCGGTCTTTAGGCCCAAAACCTCCGGCTGGAGCTAGGCCAAGAGATGTCGTGGTACGTTTTCATTTTTTTGAAAGTAAGGAAGCACTGACCATGGCGACTCGAAATAGATCCCAAATAATGTTCAAAGGTGCTAAATTGCAAATCTTCAGCGACCTCTCCCCCATCACCCTTGCTAAACGTAGGAACTTACGTCCCCTGACCTCACATCTGCAACAACTCAAAATTCCGTATTACTGGGGATTTCCTTTCCGTTTAACTGTATCCAAAGAGGGCACCCAATACTCGCTACGTGAATTGCAAGAAGCAGAAGCCTTCCTGAAAAATTTGGGACTCCCCCCCCTCCCGGAAGAGGACATAATCCCACCAGCCACACAAGTCCGTCTACCTCCGACTACTCCTACTCGCATCTGGACCCCTGTCCGGGGCAAATCTAAGAAGCATCTTTCCACCCCTCAACGTCTGCGATCTTCTAAACAACCCCCTTGAACTTTTCTGGATTTTCATTTTTGGTTCTACTTTTTCAATTTTTTGTGCATTTCCGTTTCCTCGGGAGTTTTCTTTTTCTTTTTCTCTCCCGACGAAACGATGTTGCTGAATTGGTCCTACCGATTTTCGTCTGATCCTACCCCGTTAATCTGCGGGGGAAGATCCTTTCTCATCCCATGAGAATGCATTCACAAAAGGTTTTGAAATTTTAAGTGTTCAACGTACCTGTCTTATTTGTTAACCTTGCTTTTTCTTTAAGGTTTTTACAGGTTTTTGTTCTCCTTTTACTCCTCTAATGAATGTTGTCCTACTTTGTTCTGTTAGCAACCAATTGCACAAGGTGAGCAGCAGACCCATCTCATCCCCTCAGATAGAGTCGCCAGATGGGAGTCCGTTCACGCCCCTACCAGGCCCTGGTCCATATCCAGGGCTTCCTGAGAGATTTTTATCTCTCAGGTACACAGAGTTTTGAACTCTTTTTTGCTTTTTTGTTTTTCATTTTAATTTTAATTTTTTTTTGTTGTTTTTCCTTTTTAATTTTTTCAACTATATCCACTGCTGTGTTTCACAGATTGAAACCACATGGTCATTACTACCTCACTTTGAGAGAGATATACCTTGGTGTTTATATCTCAATAGTTAGAGATGGGAGGTTGCTCACCATTACTAATACCCGTAAAATGCAACATATGTATTTTCTTTCTTTAAATATTTTAATGTTTATAGTGTTAACGGTGTTTATATCGACATCCCTACATAGACCACAAACATGGCTTTAAAAATTATGTCCTATAATGTAAAGGGATTGGGCTCCATTAGTAAGCGCTGGATGGCCCTGAAATCTTTCAGGGCCTCAGGCGCAGATGTGGTGATGATCCAGGAGACCCACTTTCGGTCGGGGGGATCGTTCAGGTTTGCCTCAAGGTTCTTCCCTACTTCCTATCTTGCCTCTGACTCCACGGGCAGGGCAGGAGTGGCAATTTTGATCAGAAAAACATGTCCTATTAAAGTTCGGAAGTCCCATGCAGACCCTCACGGGAGATTTCTTGTTCTAGAGTGTGAATACATGTCTACCTCCTTTACACTGATTAATTTGTATGCCCCGAACACGGGCCAGATTGATTTCCTTGACAAACTCTTTGACTCCCCCCAATATTGCTCACAACCTTTTATGATAGTTGGTGGGGATTTCAATCTGGTCATGTCACCCACTAGAGACAGACAAACACTTTTTAATCCTACCCCATCTAAAAGAATATTGTCTCAAGCTAACGCCTTCCGTAAATGTATCAGGTCACACAGACTTTTTGACTCATGGAGGATAAAACACCCTTCTGCTAAACAATTTACGTTCTACTCATCAGCTCATAATATGTATTCCCGTCTAGATCATTTCTTTATCTCAGCCCCACTTATCCCTTATTTAGTTGATTCAGATATCTCTCCCATTACATGGTCAGACCACGCACCCATTATGCTGGATTTAATGTTATCTCAAACCTATACCAAATCCTGTCATTGGCGTTTCAATGATCATCTCTTGCAGTCTGAAATCTCCCGCTCTACTCTAGCAAATAGCTTGAGTGAGTATTTCTTACTCAACACTGGATCTGTGTCTCAGATTTCCACACTATGGGAAGCACATAAGGCTGTTTTCCGAGGCACATGTATTGCTGAAGGTTCTCGACTGAAGAGAGATAGAAATAACCTATTGCAGTCCCTAATGTCTGCTCTGGTAACTGCTGAGCGGAGACTTTTAGGTGGTCCCACAGTGCCAAAACTTCGCAAAGTAATTCAACTTAGAGAACGAATTAGATCAACAAACCTTAACAAAACAGCTAGATCCATGTTATGGACGAAGCAAAAATTTTATGAATTCTCCAATAAACCACACAGAATGCTAGTCAATAAGTTATGTCCTCGTCCGTTTAACTCCTTGCCCGATTTTCTTATACGATCAGACGGATCTAGAACTCATTGTCCTCGTGAGATGTCCAAAATTTTTGGCAACTTTTACAATAAACTGTACAATTGCCTGAACCCGGAGAATCAATTTGAATTCACCCAGGAAAATTTTGAGGCTTTTTTTTCCAATATAAAGCTACCGAAACTATCTACAACGGATTTAGAAAGCTTAAATGTAGCAGTTACAGCTGAAGAACTCTCTGCTATAATTAAAAATCTCCCATTACACAAAGCCCCTGGCCCGGACGGGTTGCCTTACTCATACTATAAATCTTTTATCGATATTTTATCTCCTCACATGCTAGCTTTATATGCCTCATTTCTCAAAGGTACTCCCCCTCATTCACAGTTCTCCCATTCTTTCATATCAGTTATTCCTAAACCTGGAAAGGATCCCTCTCTCCCGGATAACTATAGGCCCATAGCCCTTTTAAACTCGGACTACAAGATTTTTACTAAAATTCTTGCTACCAGACTTTCTGTATTCATCCCCAAACTGATACACAGAGATCAGGTAGGTTTCGTCCTTGGGAGACATGCGGGAGATAACACCCGGCGTACAATAGATCTGATAGATCTCTTGGACAGAACCTCCCGACCGGCACTGATCCTGAGTTTAGACGCACAAAAAGCTTTTGACAGGCTAAGCTGGCCCTACATGTTCGCCACCCTAAAGATATATGGTTTTGTTGGCCCTTTTTTAACAGCCCTAGAAGCCTTATATTCCAACGTCTCTGCGCAGGTACAAATGTCGTCTTTCCTGTCTCCTGGCTTTCCCATGACAAACGGAACTCGACAGGGCTGCCCCCTCTCGCCATTGCTTTTTATTCTATGCCTAGAACCCCTGGCTGAGTATATTCGAGTTCACCCGGATGTCAGTGGGGTGGTGATGAGACAGGGGGAATATAAATTATCGTTATTTGCAGACGACATTTTGCTTACAATCACTAACCCGCTAATATCCCTTCCCTCACTACATAAAATACTGAACTCTTTTAGTGCTATTTCCGGGTACAAAATCAACACTTCTAAAACTGAAGCCCTTCCTATACACATTCCATCGCCATTAATATCTCAACTTAAAGAATCTTTCCCCTATAAATGGTGTAACTCCTCTCTTAAATATTTAGGTGTATTACTTACCCCTTCTTATACCTCCCTATATGATACAAACTATCCGCCCCTGATACTAGGTATTAATAAATCTCTGTCGAACTGGACCAAATATCCCCTATCTCTATTAGGCAGAATTAATGTTTTGAAAATGTCCATACTGCCTAGATTACTTTATTATTTTGAAACCCTTCCAGTAGCTGTACCTGCCACACAATTAAAAGCATTACACAGAACTTTCCTGAAGTTTATATGGAATGGCGGAGCGCACCGTATAGCAAGCTCTGTGTTGTTTGCCATTAGATCCAGAGGAGGCTTAGGAGCTCCTGACATCACTAAATATTATTATGCTACACACCTGAGGGCCATTACCTCTTGGTCTTCCTTACATGCACCAAACCAATGGTCTGCTATTGAGAAAGGAGTACTTTACCCGGTCCACCCGGGATCCTTGGTATGGGGCGCTCCCCCTGCTCTGGATCCTATATATAAACGTCAGTGTACTGGACCAATGATACTGACTCTAAATATATGGCGTAACTGCCTTAAACGCTTTTCCCTTATGTCTCCCTGCTCTCCTCTTATAAACGTATTATTTAACCCTCTCATTCCGGATAGTTTGTCCTTGGGCAGGATATTCCCATGGGTAAACGTTCACCTCTTTCAGCTCAGGAACCTTGTACATCCCATAACAAGGAAACTACATACTTTTAACATTTTAAGTGAGAAATTTGGCCTTACACCACATCTCTTCCACTTCTATATGCAAATTAGACATTTCTTTCATTCTAAAACACCATCCCTAATTCTAGATAAACCAACTACTTTTGAATATCTATGTGCCCAAGGCCCCCATCAATTACATTTAATTTCCTGTATATATAGTATCCTCCATGAGTCGTCTCCCGTCACAGAGACATTACATTTATATATGCGCAAGTGGTCTCATCTAGTGGGCCGTCCTATTACAATACAGATGTGGGATAGAATCTGGTCCTCTACATTTAAATCTTCCAAATGTGTCACCCAGAGAGAGACAACCATTAAAATTCTCATGTTCTGGTACAGAACACCCGATGTAATTCATAAGTATGACCCTTCAGTCTCGCAACATTGTTGGCGATGTGGAACTGAAATAGGCTCGCTGTTCCACATTTTTTGGCAATGCTCTTTGATTCAACCTTTTTGGTGTGATGTACATTCTCTTATTCAAAAGGTGACGGGGGTGTCCATCCCGGTGGATCCCTTGACCTACCTATTGGGCCTACCTCCATCAGGGATATCTAAAAAGACAAACAAATTAATATCCTACATACTACTAGCCGCCAGAAGACTTATTCCGTTATTCTGGCTATCCAATGCCCCTCCCCCACGGTCCAGATTACTACTCTTGATAGCTGAGATTCGGACAATGGAGTTTTTGACAGCCTCGGTACACGATTGTGTTTCTAAATTCACTGAAATTTGGGACCCATGGGATCTCTCGGAGTATGGGACCCCCGTGACACCAGGCTCACCCTAATCTTAAGTCAACCCTATACTACCTGTGTATATGGCCTGAACTGATTTCAAGGATTCAGACTCCCTCCAATATTACGTTTATTTTCACATCACAGGGAATTGACCTAATATATCTATGTGTTTTGTTACTGTGAACACTTTCTGTCACCTATATTTGTTACTTTATACTTTGTTTTTTTCTTTTTTTTCTATACTGATTGCTGTATAATGCACATGCATTGACAATGTAATGCTCGTTTTGCTAAAACTTTGTACTTAATTTTTGAAAATCAATAAAAAAATACAATTATAAAAAAAAAAAAAAGAGCCCAAAGTGTGCCAAGAATATATCCCCCCCACCATTACACCACCAGCCTGAACCGGTGATACAAGGCAGGATGGATCCATGATTTCATGTTGTGTACACCAAATTCTGACCCCTCCATCTGAAATCGAGACCCATCAGACCAGGCAACGTGTTCTTAGCTGACAGGAGTGGCCCCCGGTGTGGTCTTCTGCTGCTGTAGCCCATCTGCTTCAAGGTTCGATGTATTGTGCATTTAAAGATGGTATTCTGCATACCTTGGTTGTAACAAGTGGTTATTTGAGTTACTGTTGTCTTTTTATCATCTCAAACCAGTCTGCCCATTCTCTTCTGACATCAACAAGGCATTTTCTTCCACACAACTTCAGCTCACTGGATATTTTCTCTTTTTCGGACCATTCTCTGTAAACCTGAGAGATGGTTGTGTGTGAAAATCCCAGTAGATTCGCAGTTTTTTAAATTCTCAGACCAGCCCGTCTGGCACCAACAACCATTCCATGTTCAAAGTCACTTAAATCCCCTTTCTTCCCCATTCTAATGCTCAGTTGAACTTTAGCAAGTTGTCTTCACCACGTCTAGATGCCTAAATGCATTGAGTTGCTGCCATGTGATTGGCTCATTAGCAATTTGTGTTACCAAGCAATTGAACAGGTGTACCTAATAAAGTGGCCGGTGAGTGTATAAAAGGGGCTCATATGCTTGTGATCCTGACATTGTGTCTGTCAGGGCTCGATCACAGAGACTTATTACAGCGTACAGCGCACTGCGAGGGCCGCGTTTACCCACACAGGAGTTCCGTGCAAGCAGTGGCGTCACTACAGTTGGTGTCACCCGCTGCGGTAAAACATGGTGTTCCTCCCCCTCCACCAACTATAGTCGCCCCTCAGTACAGACCCCCTTCCAAGTATAGTCCTACCTCCACAAAGTATAGTCCCCCCTCAGTATAGCCCCCACCCCACTTAGTACAGATCCCCCTCCCTCAGTATAGACCCCCACTAAGTATAAACCCCTACATCAGTACAGACCCCCCTCCGTACAAACCACCCTCCTCCTCCATTAGTACAGATCCCTCCCCCTAGGACAAAGCACCCCCCTCCATTAGTACAGACCCCTCCCCCCAAGACAAAGCACCCCCCTTCCATTAGTACAGACCCCTCCCCCCAAGACAAAGCACCCCCCTTCCATTAGTACAGACCCCTCCACCCAGGACAAAGCACCCCCCTCCATTAGTACAGACCCCTCCCCCCAGGACAAAGCACCCCCCTCCATTAGTACAGACCCCTCCCCCCAAGACAAAGCACCCCCCCTCCATTAGTACAGACCCCTCCCCCCAAGACAAAGCACCCCCCCTTCCATTAGTACAGACCCCTCCCCCAGGACAAAGCACCCCCCTCCATTACTACAGACCCCCTCCCCCAGGACAAAGCACCCCCCTCCATTAATACAGACCCCTCCCCCCAAGACAAAGCACCCCTCTTCATTAGTACAGAACCCTACCCCCAAGACAAAGCACCCCCCCTCCATTGGTACAGACCCCTCCCCCCAAGACAAAGCACCCCCCCTCCATTAGTACAGACCCCTCCCCCCAGGACAAAGCACCCCCTTCATTAGTACAGACCCCTCCCCCCAGGACAAAGCACCCCCCCTCCATTAGTACAGACCCCTCCCCCAGGACAAAGCACCCCCCTCCATTAGTACAGACCCCTCCCCCCAGGACAAAGCACCCCCTCCATTAGTACAGACCCCTCCCCCCAGGAAAAAGCACCCCCCTCCATTAGTACAGACCCCTCCCCCCAGGACAAAGCACCCCCCCTCCATTAGTACAGACCCCTCCCCCCAGGACAAAGCACCCCCCCTCCATTAGTACAGACCCCTCCCCCAGGACAAAACACCCCCCCCCTCCATTAGTACAGACCCCTCCCCCCACGACAAAGCACCCCTCTCCATTAGTACAGACCCATTCTCCAGGACAAACCACCCCCCTCCATCAGTAAAGCCCCCCCCAGGACAAACTACCCCCTTTATCAGTAGTACAGCCCCCCCCCCCACCTGTCACAACACCGCGGAGGACATCCCCACTCATCGCAAGCCGACACCCCCTCCCCCCACCTGTTACTGCACTAGCTCGGGCGGCTCAGATATATGGAACACCCAGGCGGCAGCTGGAGAGGAGAGGACAGCGTGCAACCGCGCTGGGTGGAGAATGGATCGTGACAGGCAGCAGCGCCATAGTGAGAGACAGAGGAGGAGGAGAACACCCGCGGCCGCGGCACTGGAGATGGGTTTCCAGCTGAAAGAAAAAAAACTTCCAAGGTCAGCCAGGGCTTTCCTCACCCTCGGGATGGTGGCACCCCTGTAGCGGGTGGCACCTGGGTGCGAAACGCACCCCCCTAGCAACGCCACTGAGTGCATGCAGTCCTATCAAGGTCAGTTGGGAGCACAGCCCCAGACAGTGTGTGTTCTGGGTCATGCACCCGCATTGATATCAGACTGGGAAACACGGCTTGATCTGTGCATCTGATGTGTCCTAGTCCACCTTAATAGGACTGCCTGCACAGGGATGCATGGAACACCTTTGCAGGTATATACAGCCTTCAAATAAGTGTACATTCACCATATTACCAAAAGTATTGGGACGCCTGCCTTTACACACACATGAAATTTAATGACATCCCAGCCTTAGTCCGTAGGGTTCAATATTGAGTTGTCCCACCCTTTGCAGCTATAACAGCTTCAACTCTTCTGGGAAGGCTGTCCACAAGGTTTAGGAGTGTGTCTATGGGAATGTTTGACCAACTGGCCTACACTTATAGCAAGAGCATTATCCAACTTTAGTCTACGTTCCCACTATTGCGACCCCAAAGTCATGCGATTTAGGGTGCAGCTTTGATCCAGCGTTACACTCTCAGGATCAAAGTTGCATAAAAGTAGTGCAGGCACCTTTTCAATGTCGTTGATTTTCAAAGTCGAATAGATTGATCTGATCTGATGTCATTGAAATCAATGGGCTGTGACTTGTCATGCGATTTTATGTGTCTAAAGTTGCATGACAAGTCACACTAGTGGAAACAAAGCCTTAATCAAAGCTGCACTGTGTGTTCTTATCTACAGGCTCCCCCCACTTGCATAGAGAGTTTTCAATAAAGGTGAACTAACCACTTAAAGCGGAGTTCCACCCAAAAATGGAACTTCCGCTTTTCGGAATCTTCCCCCCTCCGGTGTCACATTTGGCACCTTTCAGGGGGGAGGGGAGAGCAGATACCTGTATAATCCAGGTATTTGCTCCCACTTCCAGGCATAGGTAGCCGCAGCATCCGCGGCTATCTATCTCATATGCAGCGCCCCCCCCCCCCCCGCTGTCTTCTGGGAGACACACAGGTCCCAGAAGACAGCGGGGACCAATGGAATCACGCAGCGCTTTTCGCGCATGCGCAGTAGGGAACCAGGCTTCACTTCCTGATTCCCTTACCGAAGATGGCGCCCTGGACAGATAAGTGTTCATATTTTAAAAGTCAGCAGCTATAGTATTTGTAGCTGCTGACTTTAAAAAAAAAAATTAAAAATTTGGTGGAACTCCGCTTTAAGGTCCACCCTATAGCAGTTTTACTACTACAGGGCGGCACCTCTGTGCCGGATCACATATATATACACTATATTACCAAAAGTATTGGGACGACTGACGCATTTCACCCTGCCCCCCCGTAGTTCCCTACTTGTAGCTTAAATTATTTTTGAATGATCTCCACATTCAATTTATTTTAACAAATCTCTTACAGACAATTGAAGAAAATGAAGTTTACTTGCCAAATGACGAAATCTGGGTCTATGACAGTGAATGCGGGTTATGGTAAGTTGTTCTTTTATTCAGATCTTTTTTTCCCCTCCAGCAATTAAAACAAACAGGGTTTTCACACTCCATTGCAGGCATTGCTCTTCTATAATAACAGATGATTAGGCCTCGTATACAAAGTAAGAAATATGTTACAGAGGAGGTCTAGTGTTCGAATTAATGCCTCGCTCACACATTTGCGGCGATACCCCACATGCATGGTGCAAACACTGTTTACATATGTGGGCATGACCTACATATGCATTCACTTTTTTTTTTTACATTTATTTTATTATATTTTTTTCATTTTTACACTATCTTTTAAAAAAAAAAAAAAATGTTATCGCTTTTATTGCTATCACAAGGAATGTAAACATCTATTGACAGGTCCTCTTTATGAAGAGATCTGAGGTCTTTTAGGCTCCCCTCTACCCCTAAAGTGGTTATAAAGCCTAAACATTTTTTACCTTCATGCATTCCTTACATGAAGGTAAAAAATGTTTAGGTGTCCGCATCCCCCCTCACCCCCCTTTTACTTACCTGAGCCCTCATTCGATCCAACGCCGTGCATGTCTGCAGCTCTTCTCTCCCTTCACTTCTAGGTTTCACTGGCTTTGCTGGGGCACCAGGAGCCATTGGTGCTGTCAATCAAATTGCTGCCAATGCAGTGCTGCCAATCAAAGCCAGTGATGAGGAAGTGGGGTGCAGGGCCAAGTCCCGCTGTCTGCCTCTATTGACACAGACAGCGGAGTGGCTTGGACGGAGGGGAGGGGCTAGGAGCGCAGGCGGGGGACCCGAAAAGAGGAGATTTGCGGTCGCTCTGTGCAATTCTTATGGGGCGTACACACGGTTGGACTTTTTGGCTACAAAAGTCCGACAGCCTGTCCGACAGACTTTCGACTGACTTTTGGCGGACTTTAAACGGACTTTCTAACGACCGGACTTGCCTACACACCATCACACAAAAGTCTGACGGATTTGTACGTGATGACGTACACCAGACTAAAATAAGGAAGTTGATAGCCAGTAGCCAATAGCTGCCCTAGCGTGGGTTTTTGTCCGTCGGACTAGTATACAGACGAGCGGATTTCTGGGTCCGGCGGAGTTACGACGTAAAGATTTGAAGCAAGTTCCAAATATAAAGTCCGTCAGATTTGCGACTGGAAAAGTCTGTTGAAAGTCTGGGGAAGCCCACACACGATCGGATTGTCCGCCGGCGTACATCGGACTTTTGTAGCCGAAAAGTCTGACCGTGTGTATGCCCCATTGGACCCCTTTCACACTGGGGCGCTTTGCAGGCGCTACAGTGCTAAAAATAGCGCCTGCAAAGCGCCCTGATAGAGCCGCTCCTTACACTGGAGCAGTGCGCTGCCAGGGCGCTAGAAAAAGTCTTGCTAGCAGCATCTTTGGAGCGGTGAAGGAGCGGTGTGTATACCGCTCCTGCCCATTGAAATGAATTGGGCAACGCGGCTATACCGCCGGCATAGCGCTGCTACAGCAGCGCTTTGCGGTGGTTTTAACCCTTTGTCGGCCGCTGGCGGGGTGGTAAAACCACTCCGCTAGTGGCCGAATACCACCGCTAAAAATAGCACCGTTTTACTGCCGGCTCCCGCACCGTGTGAAAGGGGCCTAACACAGGTAAGTATAGACATGTTTGTCATTTAAAAAAAAATACATATACCTTTACAATCGCTTTTAAAAGTAAAAAAAAAAAAATTTGATATGGCCTGGGAACCAGAAGTGACATTGACATCGCTCCGGTCCTCCAAGGGCATAGAGATGAGCGGTGGCCATCTAGCCATCACTTATCTCTATGGAAAATCACTGCCGACGCCTGATGGTTTCCGGAGCTCCCGATTTGGTAACGTTAGCCCGGGAAGTGGTGGGACGAATCGGCCACTTTTATCCTAAAGCCAACTACCTGCAGAAAAAAAAGATACCTGGTTATGGCATCTAGCTGCGGCCATAACTCCGGTATTTAACGTCAAAATGATGGCGTATATTTACACTTAGGCAGCGCCAAGTAGTTATGTACAAATACTTATTTCCTCTGTAAAGCTTACATTTGAGTGATGTTACTTTCCATTCCAGTAATGAGTCTCATGGTTGCAAATTGCAGGAAGATGCACTTAACGGACGGAGACTTGCCCCCTTCAATGTCTGGGAGTTGTGGAGCGTGTCTGAATGGTAAATTGTATATCTTCGGAGGATATGATGACAAAGGATACAGCAATCAGGTATATCATTTTATTTAAAATAGAACTGTGACCTCATTAAAAACTATGTGTTGTAGTCCCCCCTGCAAAGTCCCGCAAATATTATTATTGATTTTGTTTGTGAATTCCGCCTAATGCAGCTTCCTGTGATGGTGTGGCAACAATGCTGCACTGCTCCTGAATCAGAGCAGAGTTGCCACTCTCATGTAGACTGTGCCTGTTTACACCACAGTGGGATGAGAAGATGTTTTGGGGACACGGCCGTATGCTGATTCAACAGCCTGTAGATTGTCATTTACCATCTTTTGATTGACGGCACTCCCTCCGTTGCTGCAACCCTGTCCGCCGCAATGTCGCAGTCCTGCTAAAAATCGCTGATCGCCGCCATTACTAGTAAAAATAAAAAATGCCATAAATATATCCCATAGTTTGTAGACGCTATAACTTTTACGCTTATTGGGACTTTTTTTTTAATTTCTGCCAAAAACATGTAGCCGAATACATATTGGCCTAAATTGATGAAAAAATTTGTTTGTTTTTTTTTAATTTTATTGGATATGTTTTATAGCAGAATTTTTTTTTTTTTTTTTCAAAATTGTCGCTCTTTTTTTGTTTGGGTACAAGGTCGCACGACCGCGCAAATGTAATTTAAAACAACGCAGTGCCGTATCGCAAAAAATGGCCTGGGCAGGAAGGGGGTGAAACTTTCTGGGGCTGAAGTGGTTAAGGGGGGTAAAATCTTCTGGAGGCCAAGTGGTTAAACTTCTTTTACAGGGTGCCCCTGGTTTAATCCATTACTGAGGTGACATGGTTGCTGTAAACTTGCAACTTATATAGAATACCAGCATTAGTTTCATTGATTTAGAAATGATTGTCTCTTGAAGCATGAGAAATTGTCTTTTATTTTCTTTAAAGCTGTATTACATGGACCTGCACTCAGGGAATGGAATGTTCACGTGGAAACATGTAAAGAATTTTCATGGACGGCCACCGACCCCAAGAGACAAACTTTCCTGCTGGACATACAGAGATCGGTGAGTGAGGAACACCGTAAAATAAATTGTGTGATATCATACACATAGTTTTTGGTTCGTTGCTGACAAACCTAATCGCCCGCTTGTTCCTTTAGGCCCCTTTCACGCTTGTACAATCTGAAAGTCTTGCGACTTGAGGCAATGCCTGTGTAAACGTCAGGTCTGTGGACCTCAAGTCGCATCAAAGTCAGACCAAAGTAGTGCAGGGACTACTTTGAAGTTGCTGCGACTTGAAGTCGCACAGATATGAACGGTACCCATTGGCCCAAATCATGGGATACGACTTGTCATGCAACTTTGCAGTCACAAGTCGCAGGACAAGTTGCACAAGTGTGAAAGAGGCCTTAATCTCTTGGCAGATTCTAGGGGTAATTACTATTCCTCTACTAGCTGCAGACACAATATGGGATCTAGAGTGAGTCCACAAGAGACATACTGTAAAACATTATCAGATGATTAATCAATTGCCTTGCAATAGTTAGCAAAGTGCAGCTTTTACTAGAGATGAGCGCAACGGAAAAATTATTTTTGTTTCGGATTAGTTTGTTAAAGGGTAACTCCACTTTGGTGGGGAAAAAAAGAGAAAATAAAGAAAAAATACTATAGCGTTTACAATTGCAATACAAGTCATATTGTAAATGAATGTTATTAAAAATTACCTTTCCTTTTCAATCTGCAGCTGCTGTAATTTTCGATAAATGCAATAATGCTACATAGAGTTGTTCTGTACACAGAATGTGTACTGACCACTCCCAGAAACGTCATTTCTTTCTCATACATCACGGGACACAGAGCCTCAGTAATTACTGATGGGTTATATAGGGTATCACTAGGTGATTGGACACTGGTCACACCCTAAACAGGAAGTTCAACCCCCTATATAATCCCTCCCCTTACAGAGATACCTCAGTTTTTTCGCCAGTGTCTTAGGTGTTGGTCACGTGTAAAGATGTCCTGTGCTGAGCTCCAAAGGGAATATCCTATATCCTATACTGGGGCAAGCCAGGCGAACCGGATCCATTTCAAAGTGTCCTTTCTAGGCCGAATTGGATTGTACCCGGACCTCGTCTGAAAAAACGAGGTTTTACCTTTAACTCTTCCTCTTTTTAGAGAGCTGGACCCCGCATTTCAGAATTTGGTTTTCTAGCCTTATTTCTGGCCGGGTGCTTTACAGGCCCAGAACTGTGGATCCCCCTATCCGTAGGGGGCCCCAGTCTCTGAAGGTTTTCCAAACGGAGCCCACCGTGAGAGGTGAAGATTGGGTCTGTATAACAGAACCCTGCAGCTGGATAAGGTAAGGGAGATTCCACAGAATTTTTTAATTCTAGTAGCTTTCTCCTTTAAGTAAATGTATGCTATGCCTATTCTCACCACCGGGGGCTGCCAAGAGCACATACCTTCTCATGCTTGATAGTCTCGATGTTCACGCTACACAGCTCCTCCAGCCAAGCTCCAGGTAGGATGGGATGGGGGGCTCTCCTCTGGGATATTCCCCCCAAAGATAGGGGGGCCGCATGTGGTTTGTGAGGCGGTAGTATACCGCACTGTCACCGCCGCCGCCATTGCCATGTGGCAGGCCCCATCACTGCCGGCCTCTCTCCTTCCTCCTCCACCCCCAGCCTTCCCTCCACGCTGGTCCCGGAGGGTCGGCTTGTGTGGGAAGCGCATGTTTTTTGAAAAGAACGAGGGGGGTGGTCGGAGGGGGGGGCGGAGCGTCAGCGCGACGTCTGGCGTGTTTAGACACCCACATCGCCAGCTGCAAGGCTATAAAAGGCACACTTTGTAGGTGCACACAGCCTATGGAGGAACACAGAGCTGACGGTTGCATGTAAGGTGGGACACAGGCATTCCCTAGGCAGCATTTACTGAGAAACACTAGACTGGGCATTGGTAGCAGGGCTGTTGCTGGACTACATCGCTCAGCAGTCAGTGTTTCATTTTGTTGTGATACCTCCACCTTGTTGCTTTGCACTATGGTTAGAAGAGGTACAAATACCCCAAGAACCAGAGGCTCTAGGGGATCTCCTTCAGGTTCTGAGGACCCCCTTTCTGCAGCACCTTCCCCCCCTGAAGGGCCAGGGATGGCTAGCCAGGGAGAGCCGTTGGGGTCGGGGGCTACACCTGCTTCTGGCACTTCAGCCCAGGAGGTTACGCAGGAGGTTTTTTCCTCAACCATTAATGGTTTAGAGGAAAGATTAATGGCCGTAATTGCATCTTCACTCAGTGGAAGAAAACGCACTAGGTCTTCCTCTGTTTCTCAGGACCCTCAGGCAGAGGAGCTCTGGGATAGGGGAGAAGAATCCCTTTCAGAGGATCGGGATGGGACGGATGATTCGTCCTCTGAGGAATCAAGTGGAGAAGGGCCCTCTTCAGCTTCTCAGGATGATCCTTGCTGGATTGATCTGCTCCACATTTAAGTTGCCCGTATCTGAATCCGTTAAAGAACCCTCTTCTTCTTTGGGGTCACTGAAGCCTCCTCAAACAGCACATGCTTTTCCTGTTCATATGGGTAAAAATGTGGTGCTGCGCTAATCCTTTTAGATAGGCAATGATTATACGTGTAATAACTCAGTGATGGTGGGTGCCTCCCAGTACAGATAAAATAAATATTTACAAATGTAAAAAAATATGTTGATAGAAAAATAACTTAATGTGACAGTGATGAGAGCATGTAATGGTGATATGTATGACTATATACTTATCATACAAGTGCTCTTCTAGTGCTAGCAGTAAAACATGCACAATTTGTGAAAAGTGATTAGTGCTTATACGTCATAATACACAGAATATATATAAGTATATAAAAAAAATATAAAAATTATATAAAAATATATATATATAGCAGCTAGCTTCAACATAACCAGTCTCTGACTGGCTTGACATATACCTGGTATAAATCAACACACTCCCAGGTGTGTGTGTATAGACAAAGTGAATAGTGCTTAAAGTGCATAACATACAGTGACAATTTTAATATGGTTGAGTGCTGAAAAGTTCATTCATATGCATGCAAATCATGCGTGCAAAAAAAGAATATATAAAATATGGTGCTCCGTTCGGCAATGCACAGTTATTCAGAGTCCACAAAATATAAGTGATCCCTTTGGTGCTAAAATATAGGTGACATTGGTGGTCAATCTTCATGCAGCAACGCACACACTGGTGGGCAGTGGCCCCTTACCTGAAGGTAATGGGGTACTCGCATTTAGCCACTTTGAGGCATGGCAGCCTTTGTAGAAACCGTGGATACAACCAGCTGTGAGGGATGGTGGAGATATGGTCCTATCCTGGTCACTTCTCTCATGGGGGCGTCTTGTCCTTTCAAGTAGTGTCCCGGGGTCACCCAGATAAATTAAAAAGGAAGCCCACAATAGTGTAGTATTGTATGGAAAACGTACCACTTTTATTTAAGAAAAATCATATGTACTCACATAACAAACATTAAAACCGGGTGGAGATCCGACGAGCGGCGAGCTCGTAGTACAACAACAGTCATAGAGTGCCTGTCCCGTCCCTACGCGTGACGTCACGGTCACGTGACTTCTTCAGGGGATCTGATCTTCACTCAGTGGAAGAAAACGCACTAGGTCTTCCTCTGTTTCTCAGGACCCTCAGGCAGAGGAGCTCTGGGATAGGGGAGAAGAATCCCTTTCAGAGGATCGGGATGGGACGGATGATTCCTCCTCTGAGGAATCAAGTGGAGAAGGGCCCTCTTCAGCTTCTCAGGATGATCCTTGCTGGATTGGTCCGCTCCACATTTAAGTTGCCCGTATCTGAATCAGTTAAAGAACCCTCTTCTTCTTTGGGGTCACTGAAGCCTCCTCAAACAGCACATGCTTTTCCTGTTCATATTTTACTTGAAAAGCTCATTTATTCTGAGTGGGATCACCCAGATAAACGTTTTTTTCCACCGAAAATGTTTTCAACACTTTATCCTATGGAAGAAAAGTTTATGAAGATGTGGGGGATACCGGCTGTTGACGCCGCCATTTCCTCTGTGAATAAAAGTCTGACTTGTCCTGTAGACAATGCTCAGATGCTCAGGGATCCTGTGGATAAAAATATGGAATCCCTGTTGAAGGATGTTTTCTCCTTAGCAGGTTCAATAGCTCAACCTACAGTGGCAGCGATCGGAGTCTGTCAATACTTAAGAGACCATGTTAAGCAGGTCATCAAAGTTCCACCTGAACAGCAGGCCCAGGGGTTGGCTAACCTTCCAGCGGCCTTATGTTTTGCTGTTGACGCCATCAGAGATTCTATCATGCAAACCTCTCGTCTTTCACTTGGGTTGGTGCATATGCGTAGAATCTTGTGGTTGAAAAATTGGTCAGCTAAAGCACCATGTAAGAAACTTCTGGCTGGATTTCCATTTCGTGGTGCAAGGTTGTTTGGAGAAGACTTGGATAATTATATCCAATGGATCTCTAGTGGGAAAAGCACTCTCTTACCTGTTAAGAAAAGAAGTAAGCGTCCCTCTTTCAAACGGACTCTTTCCCCAGTGCCAGGGGCATCAGCCTCCAGGCAGTCGCGACGGCCTCCTCCGTCTGGATCGAGAAACAAGAGTCAACCCCAGGGACAAAAGAAGTCCTGGGGGAAGAAGTCTACTAGACAAGACACTAATGCCCCGTACACACGGTCGGACTTTGTTCGGACATTCCGACAACAAAATCCTAGGATTTTTTCCGACGGATGTTGGCTCAAACTTGTCTTGCATACACACGGTCACACAAAGTTGTCGGAAAATCCGATTGTTCTAAACGCGGTGACGTAAAACACATGCGTCGGGACTATAAACGGGGCAGTGGCCAATAGCTTTCATCTCTTTATTTATTCTGAGCATGCGTGGCACTTTGTCCGTCGGATTTGTGTACACACGATCGGAATTTCCGGCAACGGATTTTGTTGTCGGAAAATTTTATCTCCTGCTCTCCAACTTTGTATGTCGGAAAATCCGATGGAAAATGTCCGATGAAGCCCACACACGGTCGGAATTTCTGACAACACGCTCCGATCGGACATTTTCCTTCGGAAAATCCGACCGTGTGTACGGGGCATTAGGCCTCTTTATGAAGGGGCGCCCCTGCTCTCTCGAGTGGGGGGAAGACTGCTTCAGTTCTCAAAGCTCTGGCAGGAGGACTTCCAGGACAGATGGGTAATCTCCACGGTAACCTTAGGTTACAAACTGGAGTTCCAAGAATTTCCCTCTCCTCGTTTCCTCAGATCAAATGTCCCCAGGGATCCAGAGAAAAAGCAGTTGCTCCTTCTAGCGTTAGAGCGGCTTTTGTCGCAAGAGGTCATTATGGTGGTTCTCCCACGAAGGATCAAGGATTGGGATTTTATTCCAACCTTTTTACAGTCCAAAAGCCAAATGGGGATATCAGACCCATTCTGGATCTAAGGGATCTAAATCGATTCCTAAGGATTCGGTCCTTTCGCATGGAATCAATTCGGACAGTAGTCTCCATCCTGCAGGGAGGAGAATTTCTGGCATCGATAGACATCAGAGATGCAAATCTGCATGTGCCCATTTTTCCTGCTCATCAGAAGTTCTTGCGCTTCGAGATAGGAGGGCGCCATTTCCAGTTTGTGGCTCTGCCTTTCGGGCTAGCCACTGCACCTCGAGTGTTTACAAAGATCTTGGCTCCTTCTCTGGCCAGATTAAGGGCTCAGGGTATAACTGTTATAGCATACCTAGACGACCTGCTCTTGATAGACCGGTCGGTAGCCTGTTTGAACGGCAACTTGAGGACCACGGTCAAGTATCTGGAACACCTAGGTTGGATCCTTAACCTAGAAAAATCTTTCCTAAAACCAGTAAGAAGACTGGAGTATTTGGGTCTGATCATAGATACAAGCCAGGAGAAAGTATTTTTACCTCCGGCAAAGATCACTGCCTTAAGGGAGCTGATTCTTTCGGTCCGCCTTTGTATGAGGCTGCTAGGAAAGATGGTAGCTTCATTCGAAGCAGTTCCCTATGCCCAGTTTCATTCAAGACTGTTGCAACACAGTATCCTGTCGGCCTGGAACAAGAAGGTTCAGGCATTAGACTTTCCGATGCACCTGTCCCATGCGGTGCGTCAGAGCCTCAATTGGTGGTTAATACCCGAAAGCCTGCAGAAAGGGAAATCCTTTCTACTGGTTACCTGGACGGTGGTAACAACGGATGCCAGTCTTTCGGGTTGGGGAGCAGTTCTGGAACAGTCTGCGGTCCAAGGGATATGGTCCAAAACAGAGAGGACCTTACCCATCAACATTCTGGAGATCCGTGCGGTATATCTAGCCCTAAGGGCCTGGACTCTCAGGCTACAGGGTTGCCCAATCAGGATCCAGTCCGACAATGCCACAGCAGTGGCTTATATCAATCATCAGGGAGGCACCAGGAGCCGAGCTGCTCAAAGAGAAGTGAACCAGATCTTAGACTGGGCAGAGAAGCATGTGCCATGCATATCGGCAGTTTTCATTCCAGGGATAGAGAACTGGCAGGCGGACTATTTAAGTCGCCAGCAGTTACTCCCAGGGGAATGGTCTCTGCATCTCGACGTCTTTTGGGCCATATGACAAAGATGGGGGGTTCCAGATGTAGATCTCTTTGCATCCAGATTCAACAAAAAGATTTGTGGCAAGGACAAAGGATCCTCTTGCATACGGGACGGATGCGTTGGTGATTCCGTGGCGTTGGTTCTCACTGATTTATGCATTCCCGCCTATTCTGCTACTGCCACGACTCCTTCGCAGGATCAGGCAAGAAAGGAAGTCGGTACTTCTGGTAGCCCCCACTTGGCCCAGGAGGACTTGGTATGCAGAAATAGTAAGGATGACAGAGGGTTCCCCGTGGACCCTACCGTCACGCCCAGACCTGTTATCTCAAGGTCCAGTGTTCCTTCCTGCCTTACAAATGCTAAATTTGACGGTTTGGCTATTGAAACCCACGTTCTGAAGAGTCGTGGGCTTTCAGGTCCTGTGATATCTACCTTGATCAATGCAAGGAAGCCAGCTTCCAGAGTAATTTATCATACAGTCTGGAAAGCTTATGTATCCTGCTGTTGGCATCCCAGAAAATATGTAATAGGTAGAATTCTTGATTTTCTACAATTGGGATTAGAGATGAAGCTGGTCTTGAGTACCATCAAGGGCCAGGTCTCGGCCTTATCAGTATTATTTCAACGGCCACTTGCCTCACATTCTTTGGTCCGAAACTTTATGCAGGGGGTGACGCGTCTTAATCCTCCGGTTAAAGCGCCCCTAAACCCCTGGGACTTGAATTTGGTTCTGTCTGTTTTACAGAAACAGCCTTTTGAACCAATACGTCAGATTCTCTTGGTCTTGTTGACAAGAAAGTTAATTTTTCTGGTAGCCATTTCTTCTGCTAGAAGAGTATTAGAATTAGCAGCTCTTTCCTGTAAAGAGCCTTATTTGATTATACACAAGGATAGAGTGGTATTGCGCCCTCATCCTAGTTTTTTACCGAAGGTGGTTTCTGATTTTCATCTAAACCAAGATATTGTTCTGCCTTCCTTTTTTCCAGATCCCTGTTCTTCAGAAGAAAGGTCACTACATTCTTTGGATGTAGTAAGAGCAGTCAAAGCTTATCTGGAAGCAACTGCTCAAGTTCGCAAAACTGATGTTTTGTTCGTGCTGCCAGAAGGTCCCAATAGAGGACAGGCAGCGTCAAAATCTACCATTTCTAAATGGATTTGACAAATGATTATTCAAGCTTACGGTTTGAAACAGAAAATTCTTCCGTTTCAGATCAAGGCACATTCCACAAGTGCTATTGGTGCTTCTTGGGCAGTGCATCACCGGGCCTCTATGGCTCAAATCTGCAAGGCCGCAACCTGGTCTTCAGTTCATACATTCACCAGATTCTATCAGGTGGATGTGAGAAGGCATGAGGATATCGCCTTTGGGCGTAGTGTGCTGCAGGCAGCGGTACAGGGTCCTCAGGTCTGATTACACCCTACTTGGTTGTGGTTCCCCTCCCCTCAGATAGCATTGCTCTGGGACATCCCATCAGTAATTACTGAGGCTCTGTGTCCCGTGATGTACGAGAAAGACAATAGGATTTTTTATAACAGCTTACCTGTAAAATCCTTTTCTTTTGATGTACATCACGGGACACAGAGGTCCCGCCCCTCTTCTAATACACTTATATTGCTTTGCTACAAAACTGAGGCATGCCTGTAAGGGGAGGGATTATATAGGGGGTTGAACTTCCTGTTTAGGGTGTGACCAGTGTCCAATCACCTAGTGATGATACCCTATATAACCCATCAGTAATTACTGAGGCCCTGTGTCCCGTGATGTACATCAAAAGAAAAGGATTTTACAGGTAAGCTGTTATAAAAAATCCTATTTTCCTGCTTGTCTGATTGGCTCACCAATTTTCCCAGAAGTCTGCCTAAGATACAAGTCAGATTTCAGGCATCCCCTGCAACAAAAATCTCATTTTTGGTGAGATACTTCCAATAGGAACACATCCAAAGGGATGCAGGCCCAGCAGCTTTCCTCATTAGTGCCCTGCTGTTGCACAACTTATAGATAATTATGAAACCACTCCCATTAGATGCACAGAGACACAAACAAACACACATGGATTTTTTCAGAATAACAAAAGGTAGGAATCTGCAACAAAGGTTGTTATAATCCTTGCAATGTACAGAGATCACCCAGAGGGGAATGTTTTTTTCTCAACAAAAGTGAAGTTACGCTTTAATTTAAAGTGTGGCTCCACCCAAAAGGGGAAAAGGGGAAACTTTGCTTGTTCACACCCCAGCCTGAAGGCTTTACTGCTGGTTTGCCTTACTTGCAATGCCGGCACCTGCACCCAAAGCCGATAGGCTTGGGATGCCGACATCACGGGATCCGTGGACAAGTAAGTGTCCTTATGTTAAAAGTTAGCAGCTACGGCATTTGTATCTGCTGACGTTTATTTATTTTTTCCCCAGATTGGAACTCCGCTTTAATAATTTAGTTTTATCATGTTTGTTATGTTAGAATGATTTGTTTTCGGAATTCTATTCTATTCTTTTTTTTTTTCAAATATAAATTTTTATTGAAGGTTTTAAAGAAAAAGAATACCTTGAAGGTATATTACAACAGTGGTCAAATTCAGCATTCTGACAGCTATAACAAATATATAAACTTCAATAAGAAACTCGGATTCTGTCTTCATGAAAGATAACATAACACATCAAATCATACCATTTGGCCCGTAAGCCAGTCCTAGTTACCTATATTGATTTACGTATTCTTGCTACCGTCATGAAATGGATAAAAAGAATAGAGAGAAAGGGGGGGGGGGGGTAGTTATTCAACACGAGCGCGATGGGCAAGGTAGGGACTTCGTCCCGCAATTGATTTACGTCAGTGCGATTCTTAAGAGTTCAGTAAGGTTTGTCCTTCGTCAGACAAAATGAACATATTCCAAGATAACCAAGATTTTGAGTGTTTATCTTGTTTGTGTTGGGCAGTGAGTACTAAATCTTCCAGTTTTTTAATGTCCTCTACTCTGCGTAGCCACATCCCAACTGAGGGGGGTACGTTTTGCTTCCACATGGCTGGAATACAGGATTTTGCTGCATTAAGTAAATGTCTAACCACCGATTTCCTGTACGATCGCGCTGGAACTATTCTATTCTTTTATATACTTTTGTTTTCTATTCTATCCTATTATTTTTATTTTCTATTCTATTATGTTCTATTCTTTTCTTTTCTCTTCTTTTCTAGTCTATGCCTTTATTTTATATTCTATTCTATTCTCTTTTTATCTATTCTATTCTATTTTTTATTCTATTCTATTCTTTTCTATCCAATTACAGTGGCTTGCGAAAGTATTCGGCCCCCTTGAACTTTTCAACCTTTTGCCACATTTCGGGGCTTCAAACATAAAGATATAAAATTTTAATTTTTTGCGAAGAATCACCAACAAGTGGGACACAATTGTGAAGTGGAACGAAATCTATTGGATATTTTAAACTTTTTTAGCAATTAAAAAACTGAAAAGTGGTGCGTGCAAAATTATTCGGCCCCTTTACTTTCAGTGCAGAAAACTCACTCCAGAAGTTCAGCGAGGATCTCTGAATGATCCAATGTTGTCCTAAATGACTGATGGCGATAAATAGAATCCACCTGTGTGTAATCAAGTCTCTGTATAAATGCACCTGCTCTGTGATAGTCTCAGGGTTCTGTTGAAAGCACAGAGAGCATCATGAAGACCAAGGAACACACCAGGCAGGTCCGTAATACTGTTATGGAGAAGTTTAAAGCCGGATTTGGATACAAAAAGATTTCCCAAGCTTTAAACATCCCAAGGAGCACTGTGCAAGCGATCATTTTGAAATGGAAGGAGTATCAGACCACTGCAAATCTACCAAGACCTGGCTGTCCCTCTAAACTTTCAGCTCAGACAAGGAGAAGACTGATCAGAGATGCAGCCAAGAGGCCCATGATCACTCTGGATGAACTGCAGAGAACTACAGCTGAGGTGGGAGAGTCTGTCCATAGGACAACAATCAGTCGTACACTGCACAAATCTGGCCTTTATGGAAGAGTGGCAAGAAGAAAGCCATTTCTCAAAGATATCCATAAAAAGTCTCGTCTAAAGTTTGCCACAAGCCACCTGGGAGACACACCAAACATGTGGAAGAAGGTGCTCTGGTCCGATGAAACCAAAATCAAACTTTTTGGCCACAATGCAAAACGATATGTTTGGCGTAAAAGCAACACAGCTCATCACACTCAACACACCATCCCCACTGTCAAACATGGTGGTGGCAGCATCATGGTTTGGGCCTGCTTTTCTTCAGCAGGGACAGGGAAGATGGTTAAAATTGAGGGGAAGATGGATGCAGCCAAATACAGGACCATTCTGGATGAAAACCTGTTGGAGTCTGCAAAAGACCTGAAACTGGGACGGAGATTTATCTTCCAACAAGACAATGATCCCAAACATACAGCAAAATCTACAAAGGAATGGTTCACAAATAAACATATCCAGGTGTTAGAATGGCCAAGTCAAAGTCCAGACCTGAATCCAATCGAGAATCTGTGGAAAGAGCTGAAAACTGCTGTTCACAAACGCTCTCCATCCAACCTCACTGAGCTCGAGCTGTTTTGCAAGGAAGAATGGGCAAGAATTTCAGTCTCTCGATGTGCAAAACTGATAGAGACATACCCCAAGCGACTTGCAGCTGTAATCGCAGCAAAAGGTGGCTCTACAAAGTATTAACGCAAGGGGGCCGAATAATTTTGCACGCCCCACTTTTCATTTTTTTATTAGTTAAAAAAGTTTCAAAAATCCAAAAGATTTCATTCCACTTCACAATTGTGTCCCACTTGTTGGTGATTCTTCACAAAAAATAAAAATTTTATATCTTTATGTTTGAAGCCTGAAATGTGGCAAAAGGTTGAAAAGTTCAAGGGGGCCGAATACTTTCGCAAGCCACTGTATATAAAGCATCCTAAGTAGGAATCTTTGTTTCAATCTTTTTATTTAAGATTTTAACAATAGGTATATAATGGAAATATAACCAATAGTAATCCAAAGGCAGAAAAAATGACAATTAAGTGGAACCTCCATTAGACCAAACTTGAGGAGACCACAAGATGAAACAAACATAGAACCATAGGGGAGGGTATCCAGGTACTGTTAATTCTAGAAATGAGAGGAGTGTAACAAAATTACGATTAGACTTAAGGAATCATACTCTCAATACCCGTTAGTCTCGCTCGTGTAACAAGGGTACATTTTTGATGTAACACATCGTGGTACGCTCTCGGACCGAAGGCAAGCAACCCTCAATATATAACGCCAAAGCACATTGCCCATACCTAATGTTATTGTAGTTAAAGATGTGTTCACTAGTTAAAATCTGGCATACACTTGTGGGGGGGGGGGTGACAATCACAACACGTGAACCCCTAGAACAAGCCTGTTCTCTGAATTGTCAAAAGGAGAAATTGTAGTTACCCATAGAGAAGACTAAAAGGCCCAGAAAAAGGTTCAAGGGAAAAAAAAGGGGGGGGGAGAGGGGGAGAAAAGGTAGGGGGACTCCGCGCTTCTACCTTTACAGATCAATAAATTAAATTATTTAAGCAGGTAATGTCCTGGGATCCGCAGCCAGATATTTGATCCACGGTTTGTTTATAATGATCCAGGAGAGTTTGTGTTTAAGCTGATCAAACGATATGGCTGCCGACCTCCAGGACCTGGCAATGATAATTTTAGCAGGCACAAATATATAAGTGATGAGTTTTCTCTGCTATCTCGGGGCCTCCTCCACCACTCCACCTAGTAAATGTTTTTTTCAGGGATTTTATTAGTTTAAAGGTTGAGGGAAAAGATAAAAGTATATACTCTAATCCAGAAACACCTCCCTTTAGGGCTCTGCCACCAAATGTGGAGCATAGCCCCCTCCTGACCACACCCTTGAAAACAAAGCGGAGAAGAACCAGGGGTGTCATTTACCAGCCTAACTGGTACCATCTAAAGAGCACTTTATAGTTTGCCTCGATAATGGATGTATTAATAAGAGATCTCGAGGCTGCTTGAGCTAACGAATGCCATTCATCAAGTTCAAGGGTCTCGTTGAAATCTTGCTCCCATTTCACCATGTACCCCAGTTTAGTAGAAGTGTGAGTTAAAATGCCATAAATCGTTGAGATCTTGTCATATTTGTGGCATAGATACTCTGTAGATAACATAGTGTCTCTGACAGAGACTCTTTACCACATGATCAGCTGTGTCCAATCACGGCTGATCACGATGTAAACAGGAAGAGCCGTTGATCGGCTTTTCCTCACTCGTGTCTGACAGACGCGAGTGGAGGAGAGCCGATCGGCTGCTTTCCTGACAGGGGGGGGTCTGTGCTGATTGTTTATCAGCGCAGCCCCCCCGAGGATGCCCACCCAGGACCACCAGGATGCCACCAATACCACCAGGGATGGCCACCACACTGGACCACCAGGTGTGCCACCCTAGACCACCAGGGAAATGCCAATCAGTGCCCAGGCAGCTGCCAATCAGTGCCAAAGTAAAATGCCTGCCAGTGCCACCAGTGATGCCTATCAGTTAAATCTATCAATGCCAATCAGTGCCTCCTTTCAGTGCCGCCCAGCAGTGCCGTCTATCAGTGTCACCCATAAGTACCCATCGGTGCCGCCTTATCAGTGCCCATCAGTGAAGGAGAAAACTTACTTATTTACAAAATTTTATAACAAAAACAAAGAAAAACTTCTTTTTTTTCCCAAAATTTTCAGTCTTTTTTTCATTCGTTTAGCAAAAAATAAAAACTGCAAAACTGCAGAGGTGATCAAATACCACCAAAATAAAGCTCTATTTGTGGGAACAAAATGATAAAAACTTAGTTTGGGTACAGCGTCGCACGACCGCCCAATTGTCATTTAAAAAGTGACAGCGCTGAAAGCTGAAAATTGGCTTAGGCAGAAAGGTGCGAATGTGCCCGGCATTGAAGTGGTTAACAGGAGGGCCGGCTGTACTGTCTTTTTGTTGACACCAATCCTCTTCTGCCTTCCCCTGCAGTGCTGCGAGCTTCTCCTCTTCTTTCTTCCTCTGGTTGCACTACAGTGGGATTTGGCCCTATCACATGCGCCCCTTCCATCTGCTGTCCGAGCCTTTGTGTGCCCCTTTCCCCCCACAGAGCTGCTGGCTTCCCTCCTCTCTCACCGGCAGCTGCAGCGGGCAAACAGGGGGATGTTTCAGGATGGAGAGCAGGGGAAGGGGCCAGTAAATATGTCATGTGCTGGCTTTTTCCGTTCCTGAATGAACACAGTGAGCGATCAGCACCAATCACTCCTGTGTCCATTCATCAATGAATTGTAGCAAACTGTGTTTACTATGCTTTAGTTTGTGAATGTGCAGAATGCTTTAGAGTGCTTTCTATTCATTAATATGTGCAGCTGAGGCTGCAGAGAAAGGTATTGATAAATCTATGTCTGTCAGGTAGGCTGTATGGGCCCCTCATCATTTCTAATAGCAGCCCTGTACACAAGACTCTTGTATTTAGAAAATGTTTGCTTATTCTGGATCACCCATGAAGAAAAAGAATGCAGCCAATGAAGCAGGGCATCATTCCACCCACAAGGGAACCAGCGCTGGACCATGGAGCAAAGAGTCCGATCACATGAGTATTGCTGCAAAAGATTTTGTTTTTTTAATTTTAACAAGTACTGGGCTGGTTATTTAAAAATAAATAACGTGGAATTGGGCTTTAACAGCTGAAGCATCGGGGGGGGGGGGGGGGGGGGGTATATTTTCTTAAAAAGTGAACATCTCTTTTACCTGCTTTGGTTTATTGTAGGAGTACATTTAAAATAAACCTACCAACTCCATGACTTTGCATGGGGATTGTCTCTTCTCGGTCTTTTCACTTTACAGACATAACTAATAAGTTTACTGTTCCATTTCCAGGTTAATTTATTTTGGAGGCTATGGATGCCGAAGACACAGCGAAATAAGCGATTGCTTTGATGTACACGATGCATCATGGGTAATGTGACACATTTTTTATTTTAATCTTAATTCATTTGTTTAGCATTGTTACAGTCTTGGGCTGGCCATAGAGAGGCAGACGTATTCAGGAAAATGACGATCAATGTGATTTTTTTTTTTTTTTTTTTATTCTTCCTTACACAAGCAGCAAGACCCACAAGAAGCACTCCATGCTGCTATGTGATAATGCATTGTCCCCAGCAGTCTTGGGTAGACATGTGCAATTAGTTTAGTTCTGAATTAGTTTTTTAATGAATTTTGACATATTCGTTAACTCCGAAATTCCCGAATTTTTCAATTTCCGAAATTACGAATTTCCTAATTCCGAATTTTCGAATTTCCGAATTTCTTATGTCCAAATTTTCAAATGTCCGAATTTCTGAAATACGAATTTTCAAAATTTCGAATGTCCAAATTTGAAATACGAATTTCCAAAATACGAATTTCCGAATTTGGAATGTCCCAATTTTCGAATGTCCCAATTTTCGAATGTCCCAATTTTCGAATGTCCCAATTTCTGAAATACGAATTTTCAAAATTTCGAATGTCCCAATTTTCGAATGTCAAAATTTGAAAGACGAATTTCCAAAATACGAATTTCCGAATTTCGAATGTCTAAATTTTCGAATGTCGAAATTTTCGAATGTCGAAATTTTCGAATGTCTGAATTTTAAAAATTTCGGATTTCCAAATTTTCAAATGTTCAAATTTTCTAATTCCGAATTTCGAGTTTTCAGAATTGAAAAATCCGGAAATTCGAAAATCTGAACAAAAGAAAGAAAATCAGTAAAATTCTAAATAATAACTATTAAATTATAGGTATTGGAATTTCCTTTCAAATGTGGCTGTTCATGAACTTAAAGAGTACGAATTTATCCGAAGTTATGAATTATCTGAAATAACAAATGCCGTATCTAAACGAAGGGAACGTAACAATCTAATAATAATAAATAACAATAATAACAATAAAACCTTTTTATTATTATTAATATGTTCCATTCCATTCGTTTACATAAGGCATTCGTTATTTCGGATAATTCATAACTTCGGATAAATTCGTACTCAGCCAAATTTGCAAGAAAATTCCAATACCTATAACTCCAATAGTTAGTTATTTAGAATTTTACTGATTTTCTTCCTTTTTTTCATATTTTCGTATTTTCGAATTTTTGAATTTCCAAATTTTCGAATTCCAAAAATTCGGAGATTCGAAATTCAGAAATCCGAAATTTTGATGTTCGGAAATTTGAAAATCCGAATTTTGTGATAAACTTGGCAGGCTGCCTGTTTTTTTTGTTTTTTTTTGACAGCTGTCGGCTTGAGCAGAGAACTTTCTGCACTGAATCGAGGAGGAGGGGGGGGGGGGGGTGGAGCTCCGCTTTAAGCATGCATTCCATGTTTTACACAAATTTTTATATATGATGGAATATCAGACAAAATCTTTAGAACAACAAGAATCGATTCCTAATTCTGGCCACTATTGTTTGCAGGAAGAACAGATGTTTTGGGGATGGAACAACGATATCCATGTATTTGACACTCAGAAACAAGCCTGGATACAGCCAGAGGTAAAGGTAAGTGATGGTGGTTTGCACGTTGCCTTCCTTCCTTTGAATTTTTATTGATCGATAACACAACCCATTTGATTATAAAATATATGATGAGCTGCACATTGATGACATCATAATCTCTGCTTGTTTTTTCTTTAGACCTGAACTGCAGGCGGATAGGTCTAGTCAGAAGGTTGGGGGTGGAGAGATGACACCACTCTATTGCTTAGCTATAAATGGTGTTATCCACCTGGCTGTGCTGTATGGCAGGGTTGTGTAAAGCCTCGTACACACGATCGGATTGTTGGCCAACAAAACCGTGGAATTTTGTCCGAATGGCGTTGGCTCAAACTTGTCTTGCATACACATGACCACACAATTGGCCAACAAATATGAACGTAGTGACGTACTACGCTGTTTTTCAGCTCTTCAGCGCCACCCTTTGGGCTCCTTCTGCTAATTTCATGTTAGTTGTAGTTTGGTGAGTGTTGATTTGCGTTTTTCATTTCGCGCTTTTCAGTTTGTTTCTGAATGACCGTTTGTCAATCAGCCATGTTGCGGAATTGGAGGAGATAATGTGTTATTATTGGCCTTGGAGTTATTGCTTTGACCCAAGTCCAGGAACAGGAGGAGGAGGAGTTCTTGGACCAAAAATTGGTTGCTTTATTAATCGTGACCAATTATGTCATATGCCTTTGCTGCGGGAGCTCCAGGAGAATAATCTGGATGATTTTCTGAATTATCTCCGGATGACGGACCCCTGCTTTCACCAACTCTTGGCATTGGTGACCCCCTATATTAAGAAGCAGGACACATGCATGAGGATTTTATTTTATTTTTTGGTTGAATAATAATGATTTGATTTGGTATATTTTCTATATTTTTGGATGCATAGAATGCACTTTTTGGTTAAGTTCTATTGGCAGATAGCATGTCTAATTTTATTTGTTTTCTTTTTTTAATGTACAGTAAAAAAATTGTGAAGAATAATACTTGGCTATGTGTTTTACTTCAAATGACAGTTTGGGAGTAGGCAGTTACATTTAAAAAAATACAATGTAAAATTGACAAGGGACACCAACATAGTTGTATCTTTGATTTTAAAAACTACGGCATAAAGATGTTGTGGTAACTTGCACCAAAGAAGAAAAAAAAAAACAACAAAAAAAAAACAAAAACATAATATTATTCTTGATATCACTAGAGAAAAAAAGCCTTTGAAAATTTGTTTGCAATAACTCCATCAGTATCACCAGCAAAGCAGCTTCATTATTATCCCATTAAAGAAGAAGAGAATTGTGCGCTGCATTTCAAGATTTCATAATTTGCCACGTCATGAATGTTAATTCTCCATTATGAACGCTAGTTTACAAGACCGACCGCTTCTGGCTCGTCCTTGCTTCCGATCATGCGTGTTTGTACTTTGGACTTTTGTCTGACGGACTTGTGTACACACGCTCGGAAAATCCGACAACAGACATTTGCCTGCGGAAAATTTTAAAAACTGTCATCCAACATTTGTCCGCGGAAAATCCGACAACAATTGTCCGATGGAGCGTACAAACGGGCGGATTTTCTGCCAACAGCCAGCACACAATTCCCGTTGGAAAATCCGATCGTGTGTACGAGGCTTAAATCTCGGGAGTGGGTGGACACTCAGATCCTTTGGAAGCTAAACCAGCTCCTGTACACAATATGCAGTCTCTCTGTGCATTTGGATGTTTGCCTGGAGTTCAGTTTAAAGTTTATGTAAACCCTCACAATGAACTTCTCTTAATCGTTCCCTTTTGGTCCAACTATACCATTGAAAGTAATTTGTTATATATGTTTAATAAATGCAAAAAATACCTGCTGATCTTTCCAGATAAGCTAATAATTTCCGGTACTCCCTGCCTGTGCAAAAGGAGGGGTTGAGGAGGGGGGAGGAGATAAGGCGGAGTTATGCAGATGAGGAGGGCGTGGTCTGTATTCTTTGTAATCCTTCAAACAAGGTTGACAACACCGTGTAAAAAATCTAAAAAGAAAGACTTCTGCGCTACTAAATGAAACTCGGTGACAAAATAAAACGATGGTGTTAATATATTCTTAGTGATGCTGCAAAATCAAATAGTGAACACTTTACACTACTAATGAACTAAAATGGGCACAGTCGTAAAAGATTGTGTAGGTGATTCAGCGCAACACAAATATATAAATAAATGGATAAACTGCACAGCTTAAAAGTGAAATAACAATCCCCTAGTGGGGTAGAGCAGTAAATAAAGCATAAATAGGGTGCAGCATGGTGAATAAGTGCTAATCAATAAAAATCATTCAAATAGAAGCACAAAACATAAACTGTGACTGGTGGGTGAACATGCGTTGCTAGGTGATCTGGTGACTGTTCGTGGTAACGGTTACCCACTCGGGGCTCCCAGAACTCTCACCTCTATGGCACAATAAAAGTGCCTGTGTGCTTCCAGTGGATCTGTGGTTCCTCTGGTGCAGTGATGATGATGGCGTCCTGGTCCTTCTGGAGGGAGGGGGTCGTCACTTCCACCACTTGGCAGGGCCTCTAATCCACAATAGGGGTGCTTGAATACTTCCAATAGATCTATGGTCACTCCTATGCAGTGATGCTGATGGTGTCCTAATCCTTCTGGGGGTGAGGGCCGTCACTTCCTCCAACTGATAAGCTCCATATGGGGATAATTGAAAAAGACTCCGATGGTGTAATATAGTTAAAGCCAATGGATTTATTAAAGAAAATAGTCAGCTTACATAAACATAAAAAACGCCAAACAGGAATGGGAACAGCGTTGTAGCGAGTACCGCTACAACGCTGTTCCCATTCCTGTTTGGCGTTTTTTATGTTTATGTAAGCTGACTATTTTCTTTAATAAATCCATTGGCTTTAACTATATTACACCATCGGAGTCTTTTTCAATTATCCCCATATGGAGCTTATCAGTTGGAGGAAGTGACGGCCCTCACCCCCAGAAGGATTAGGACACCATCAGCATCACTGCATAGGAGTGACCATAGATCTATTGGAAGTATTCACCTGTCTATATAAGACCTTACAGCTCACAGTGCATGTCAGAGCAAATGAGAATCATGAGGTCAAAGGAACTGCCTGAAGAGCTCAGAGACAGAATTGTGGCAAGGCACAGATCTAGCCAAGGTTACAAAAAAATTTCTGCTGCACTTAATGTTCCTAAGAGCACAGTGGCCTCCATAATCCCTAAATGGAAGTCATTTGGGACGACCAGAACCCTTCCTAGAGCTGGCCGTCCGGCCAAACTGAGCTATCGGGGAGAAGAGCCTTGGTGAGAGAGGTAAAGAAGAACCCAAAGATCACTGTGGCTAAGCTCCAGAGATGCAGTCGGGAGATGGGAGAAAGTTGTGGAAAGTCAACCATCACTGCAGCCCTCCACCAGTTGGGGCTTTATGGCAGAGTGGCCCGACGGAAGCCTCTCCTCAGTGTAAGACACATGAAAGCTGCATGGAGTTTGCTAAAAAACACCTGAAGGACTCCAAGATGGTGAGAAATAAGATTCTCTGGTCTGATGAGACCAAGATAGAACTTTTTGGCCTTAATTCTAAGTGGTATGTGTAGAGAAAACCAGGCACTGCTCATCACCTGTCCAATACAGTCCCAACAGTGAAGCATGGTGGTGGCAGCATCATGCTGTGGTAGTGTTTTTCAGTTGCAGGGACAGGATGACTGGTTGCAATCGGGGGAAAGATAAATGCGGCCAAGTACAGGGATATCCTGGACGAAAACCTTCTCCAGAGTGCTCAGAACCTCAGACTGGGCCTTTTTTTTACAACTATATAGATCAAACCAAAATGAGGGACAAATGAGGAGGAATGAGGGACAGAGGGACATTGCTCCAAATCAGGGACAGTTGGGAGGTATGTGCGGCTTTATGCGCAGATGTGCGCAGATGTCTATGTAAGTCGCACCCAAAATCACCAAAAGTAGTGCAGGAACTACTTTTTCAAATCAGTGCGACACCGCAAAGTCAGCATCGCACCGATTTGAACAGTGCGATTGCCGGAAATAGGGTGCAACTTGTCATTCGTTTTGGCCTATCAAATCTCATGACAAATTGCTCCAATGTAAACGAGACATATTTTAGAGCAGTATGCCAACACCGCCAATCAGATTTTTCTGTTCCTAGGTTTAATATCATCAGAACAATGAACCATGAATTCTGATTGGTTGCTGTGGCTTAGTGCAGTTTGCTATTTATTAAGGTCAACGTGTATTCTGTCCATTTTTGGGGAAAAGTAACTGGTCCACTGAAAGTAAAGGGTTCTGTAACCTCTTCCCGCCCAAGGTATGTCATGACGTCCTTGACTTTGTGCGGGGATATCTGAATGATGGGTGCAGCTACAGGCATCATTCAGATGTTGGCTTTTTCAGACGGCGATTCCCTACACCATAAGGACAATCATAGCGGCTGTTCTGCCGCTTGATCGTTCTTACGGGCGGCGGAACGGTGCTTCAACGACCGCCATTGTATTCTCTAGGGTCTTTGCTAAAAAAAAACATATATAATGTTTTGGGGGTTCTATGTAATTTTCTAGCAAAAAAATGATGAATTTTACATGTAGGAGAGAAATGTCAGAATTGGCCTGGATGGGAAGTGGGTAAAGGCCATAGTCTCCACTGGATAGCAAGAATTTTATTTATTTTTATTTTTTTCAGAGTGCACCACCACAACCTCGAGCCGCTCATTCTTGTGCTGTCCTGGGGAACAAAGGATACGTGTTCGGTGGACGTGTGCTGGTTAGTTCTGGGTTGTGTTCAGGATTCCAGTTTATTAGATCTTAGTGCAGCGGATTGTTTGACTTTTCCCTTATCTTTACTTCTAGCAAACACGGATGAATGATCTGCACTTTCTGAACCTGGACACTTGGATATGGTCCGGAGGGTAAGCTAACAAATAAACTGATTTATTTATTTATTTTTTTGGCTAGATCAGGGGAGGGTTAGAAGCTCTAGACACAGACAAAAACAAAAACACATTTCTCTTTTGTTTATTAACCACCTCAATACAGGGCATTTTCACCCCCTTCCTGCCCAGGCCATTTTTCAGCTTTTGGTGGTATTTGATCACCTCTGCGTTTTTTATTTTTTGCGGTATAAACAAAAGAAGAGTGACAAGTTTGAAAAAAACACAATTTTTTACTTTTTGCTATAATAAATATCCAATTTTTTTTCTTTAAAACTATTTTTTTCCTCAGTTTAGGCCGATACGAATTCTTCTACATATTTTTGGTAAAAAAAATTGCAATAAGCGTCTATTAATTGGTTTGCGCAAAAGTTATAGCGTCTACAAAATAGGGGATAGATTTATAGCATTTTTATTATTATTATTTTTTACTAGTAATGGCGGCGATCTGCGATTTTTATCGTGACTGCGATATTGCGGCACACATATCGGACACTTTTGACACCTTTTTGGGACCATTCACATTTATACGGCGATCCGTGCTATAAAAATGCACTGATTACTGTATAAATGTGACTGTCAGGGAAGGGGTTAACACTAGGGGGTGATCGAGGGGTTAATTAGGTTCCTAGGGAGTGATTCTAACTGTAGAGGAAGGGAAATCACAAGGGGAGGCAACCGATTGGTGTTCCTTTTTGCTGAGAACACACCATCAGTCTCCTCTCACCTGACAGGAGAGGAGCAAGGTCCATAAAGACATGGATGAGCGAGTTTAGGGTGGAGAACTCGACTGGCCTGCACAGAGTCCTCACCTCAACCTGATAGACCACCTTTGGAATGAATTAGAGCAGAGACTGCGAGCCAGGCCTTCTCGTCCAACATCAGTGCCTGACCTCACAAATGTGCTTCTGGAAGAATGGTCAAACGTTCCCATAGACACACTCCTAAACCTTGTGGACAGCCTTCCCAGAAGAGTTGAAGCTGTTATAGCTGCAAAGGGTGGGCCAACTCAATATTGAACCCTATGGACTAAGACTGGCATCCCAATACTTTTGACAATATAGTGTACTTCAGCTTACCAGTCCTTGAATGTGGTGGCTGCATTAGTTTTATTTTTTTGCAAGCTAAGTACATTTTCTGCAAGTATAGAAAAATAACTTTGATTCATCTAGAAATCCAGTATTCATGTAACGGCCTATAAGTTGAGTAGCACAGTGGCTAATTGGTTAGCACTTCCTTGTTGGTTCAAATCCCAACCTTGGCACTACCTGCCTGGAGTTTGCATGTTTTCCCCCCTGTCTCTGGGTTTCCTCTGGGTACTATGGTTTCCTCCCACACTCCAAAGACATGCTGGGAGATTAATTGGATACTGTCTAAACTGGTCGTAGTACATACCTCCCAACTTTTTGAGATGAGAATGAGGGACACCTAGCAGCAAAAGTATGCAGGCATAGGACACACCCCTTGCCACGCCCCCTTAAAGGAGAATTGTACAAAAAAAACAAGATTGGTTAAACCCACAAGTGCTTTTTTTACCACTACTATTCCTTTATATTGGCTTTTGGAATTTACAAATACAGCAATTTAAAAATCACATGAAAGGTTTAGCGGTGGAAAACACTTTTTTGATAAAAAGTGCATTTTATATACATTTATATAGAACGGACCAAAATGAGGGACAAATGAGGAGGAATGAGGGACAGAGGGACATTGCTCCAAATCAGGGACAGCCCCTCAAAATCAGGGACAGTTGGGAACTATGCTAGTATGTGTATGTATGAATATGAGTTAGGAACCTTAGATTGTAAGCTCCTTGAGGGCAGGGACTAATGTGAATGTACAATATATATGTGAAGCACTGCGTGAATTTATGGCGCTATATAAGTACCTGTAATAAATAAATAAATGTATTAAACTGATCTCAAAAAAAGGTCATCAGCTTTCCCAGTTATCTTTGGTGGAGTACAGACTCCCCCTTATGTAATAGAGGTAAGGAGGGAAGGGGAGGGGGGGGTTATTTGTAGTTAAAATCAGGAGAGCAGCCTAGGGTGACAACGCTGCTTCTCCATACAGTGCATTAAGTGAGTGTTGTCACCATCGGAAAGGACGAGTCTTACTGGAAGGATCATCGGGTAAAAATAAATGAAAAAAGTTTCAAAAAAGAAATGCATCCACTACATCTTAGGGCTGGTAAGGTGTAATATATTACATTTTTGTTTTTGGGTTTGGATAAAACTTAAAGCTCTTTTACACAAAGATTTTGTTTGTGTTCCAGTTGCATTGTGTGTTCATATAGATAACTTCTGTCCCCCCCCCAGGATCCAGATTACAGGGTTGAAGCCAAGGGGGAGATCATGGCACACACTGACATCTATTGGAGAGGAACATTTATTTCTCTTTGGGGGTCTTAGTGCTGAAAGTGTACCACTAAGTGAGTAAAAGTGTTTTAATTTTAAAATAATTACAAAATTTAAATAATAATCATAAAAATATATTTAATACTTTTACGGCAACTGTGATCGTGTTCCTCTGAATGATAACATGAAGGCCATTTTTTGACAGTTTTGCTTTTCACGTGTTTTTTAGGTGACGGGTGGATATATAGTCTCTCTACCAGTGAATGGAAGCAGTTGACACATTTAGATAAGGATCAACCAAGGTACATTACACCAACCCGAGACAAAATGCTAAGTAAATGTTGCTTTCATTTGAGTGCCCCTCAGTATTTCAAAATCACTGGTGTCCTGAGCTGCACATGATTCCAGTGTCAGGTTTTCATTCCTGCCTGTGGCCCGGTTGAGGTGATTTCCTGTCACTTCCTTTCCTGGTGACAACATTGGTACTGGAAAAAGAAGTGAGGGAAAACCTTTAACAAGAACGCGTTGAGCAATAGGAAGCTGAGGACGTTTCTAGCTGTTCTCTGCTATACAAAAAAAAGTTTTCATTGCTGTGTGTTCTGATTAGATCGTTTTCCACTAACTCAGCCCTTTTTAACTTGCTGTCCTCCAGAGGTTGCTAGAGGTTCCTTGAGAAGATAGCTCTGGTATATTGATCTCCTGCCCACACTGACCACCAGTGTAAGGGGTTACTTCTACATTGACTGCCAATGTAACCGGTCACTTCCACACGGGTCACCAATGTACGGAGCCACGTCTACACTGACCACCAATTTAAGGAGTCATTTCTACACTGACCTCCAATGTAAGGGGTCATTTCTACACTCACCAATGTAAGGGGTCCTTTCTACACTGACCTCCAGTTGAAGGGGTAACTTCTTTACTGACCGCCAATGTATGGGGTCCTTTCTACACTGACCTCAAATATAAGGGGTCACTTCTACACTGATCACCAATGTAAGGGGTCCTTTCTACGCTAACCACCAAAATAAGGGGTCACGTCTACACTGACCACCAATGTAAGGGGTCATTTTCACCCTCATCACCAATATAAGGAGTCCTTTCTACACTGACCTTTTATATAAGTGGTCACTTCTACACTGACCACTAATGTAAGGGGTCACTTCTACAATGACCACCAATATAAGGGGTCCTTTCTACACTGATCACCAATGTAAGGGGTCCTTTCTACACTGATCACCAATGTAAGGGGTCCTTTCTACACTGACCACCAAAATAAGGGGTCACGTCTACACTGACAACCAATGTAAGGGGTCATTTTCACCCTCATCACCAATGTAGGAATCCTTTTTACACTGACCTTTTATATAAGGGGTCACTTCTACACTGACCACCAATGTAAGGGGTAACTTCTACACTGACCTCCAATATAAGGGGTCACTTCTACACTGACTACCGATGTAATGAGCCCCATCTACACTGAACTTTAATATAAGGGGTCACTTCTAAACTGACCACTAATGTAAGGATCCACGTCTACACTGACCTTCAATATAAGGGGTCACTTCTACACTGTCTATCAATGTAAGTAGCCACATCTACATTGACCACCAATGTAAGGAGCCACATCTACATTGACCACCAATGTAAGGAGCCACGTCTACACTGACCTCCAATATAAGGGGTCACTTCTACAATGAAAACAAATGTAAGGGGTCCTTTTTACCCTGACCTCTAATATAAGGGGTCACTTCTACACTGACCACCAATGTAGGGGGTCGCTTCTACACTGACCTCCAATATAAGGGGTCACTTCTACACTGACTACCGATGTAAGGAGCCACGTCTACACTGACCTTTTATATAAGGTGTCACTTCTACACTGAACACCAATGTAAAAAGCCATGTCTACATTTGTCCATCAATGTAAGGAGCCACATTTACACAGTCCACCAATGTAAGGGGTTGCTTCTATACTGACCACCAATATAAGGGGTCACTTCTACACTGACTACCGATGTTATGAGCCCCATCTACACTGAACTTTAATATAAGGGGTCACTTCTAAACTGTCCACCGATGTAAGGAGCCACGTCTACACTGACCTTCAATATAAAGGGTCACTTCTACAATGAAAACAAATATAAGGGGTCCTTTCTACACTGACCTCTAATATAAGGGGTCACTTCTACACTGACCACCAATGTAAGAGGCCCCGTCTACACTGACTATCAATGAAAGGGGTCTCTACAATTTTTACGGTCTTTGTTACTTTTCTGAAAATTACAATGATTTGTTTTATTTCTTGACTATTAAGTAAACAATATTCTTTAATTTAAAACATCTTCAATTTACTGATCACGCTAATATACAATGAGTGGTCTAATCATTTTAGTGGGGGTTCCCTGAGACCTGACAACATTTTCAAAGGTTCTTCAATGGCAAACAGGGTTCGCCATTCGCTAACTTCCTGTCACAATGCACTTCCTGTACCACTGCTGTCACTGGTACAGGAAGTGAGGGAAAATGTTCCCAGTTGGGACAAAGGCAGCTATTAAAATCTATCATAGGCTCTTTATATTCCTTACACTTTAAGTCCCACAGTCAGTTTGCTTCCACTGTCTCGGGATCCTTTGGACTGGAGAGAGGAACAAGTAAATAATATTGAATATTTTGCATTCCCTTACTAAAGTATGTCACTGTTTCAAGTTTAATCCAAGTATATTTTATTGTCAATTTTACCCAAAGAAGATCTTTTACTTCTGCAGTGGAGCGCCCCCTGTGCTGCAATTTTTATGCAGGACAAATATCGTTTCCTAGTTTTGGACGGCCCCAAGCAGTGCAGTGACCGTTAAAGGGGTGATCTAGATCTCATGAGAACTCCCAAAATCTCATGAGCTCTAGCCCTAGGCATTAACTGAGCATTAATGCATTAGAACCCTATGCTGTGAATTCATGTGCTGGACTTTAGTTCTGTTTTAAAGGGAACCTGGAATGAGAGAAAAATGGCGACTACCATTGCTGTTGTCTCCTTTTGAGAATGCCAGTTCCCTGGTTATCATGCTGTGGCTTCAGTGCTAACACAGAACATGTACTAATAGAAGGAATGCTGATACTCTTTTGACACTCATTTGCAGCATGCTGGTTGAAGTTTTGACTCTAAAGTACGGAAGTCAGACACAGGCAGCCATGTAGCATTTTTATAAGTAGGCTAACAATGGCAGCCCCCATAGTTCTCTACTGATAGGTTCACTTTAATAAAGGTAAACCTATGATCCAGTTCTGCAGTGATACTATATGTTATGAGATTTTGGTTCATGCTTTTGTAATGTGCCTTCTTTATTTCCCGTTGCATGCTGGGTTAAGGAAGATGGTGTAGGTATTGACAATGGACCTTGCTTTGTGCACTGGTGTGCAGTCATGTTGGAACAGGAAGGGGCCATCCCCAAACTGTTCCTACAAAGTTGGGAGCATGAAATTGTCCAAAGTGTCAACTGATATTTTGCTTTGTACTTTATGCTAGAGCTGGGCTAGTTGTGGTGGTCCCAAACAATCCCCTGAGAAAGCCATCACTGGCGAAACATGTTAAGACACAACATCTACTTGTGACCACCTTTCTTTTTATTGGGACATCAGCGACCCATTACATGCAATATGTATGCTCTACAATTGGTTTTCATGTAACCCTGTGTCTCTCTTTCTCTTTTTTTGTACCAATAAAGAAACTATTTTATATAATTTTTGTATGCAATAATTATTTTAAGCACAGCAATAATCCCGATCCTCCTTCTTCATTACTTTCAACAATCGGGATGAGGTGCATGATATTCTAGAGCCACTCAGACCACTCTCCGAAATTTTCCAAAGTTTCTTGATATGCTGACGTCTTAAGAGTTCCCTTCACTGGAACTAAGAGGCCAAGTGCAACCCCCTGAAAAACAACCCCTCACCATAATCCCCCCTCCACCAAATGATTTGGACCTGTGCACAAAGCAAGGTCCATAAAGACATGGATGAGCGAGTTTGGGGTAGAGGAACTTGACTGGCCTGCACAGAGTCCTGACCTCAACCCGATAGAACACCTTTGGGATGAATTAGAGTGGAGACTGTGAGCCAGGCCTTCCCGTCCAACCACAGTGCCCAGGGGCGGACTGACAACACTCGGGGCCCCTGGTCCAAATAAAGCAAGGGCCCCCTGTCAAACCCCGCCCATGACCCACCCCTGACCCCGCCCATGGCTCACCCCACCCCTACATTTTGAACAAAGTACAATTTCTGCCTTTTTTTACTGGACCTGAAGGGGGGTCTCTAACAGTGTCCGTTAGAGAGAGTCCCCCGCAGGTCCCATTAGAGACTACAAAGGGGAATAATGGGACCTGGAGGGGGGCCTCTTTCTAACGGAGTGTACAGTGAACACCTTCATTCACTCTGGTCCTCAAGGGTCTACCTCCTTGTGCCATGACTCTCACCCCTGCCCCAACCTCTCACAAAGTAAAAATAAAATTGGCACTGTGTAGCACTCCTCTTACCTTAACTATTAGTACTGTAGCTGTGGCTGGCTCCCGCATCCTCTGTGACTGGCTCCTGTGGGTGGGTGGCTGGCTGGCACCCTACTGTGGCTGGCTAGCTGGCTCCCTGGTGTGGGGGGGTCACTGTGGGTGGCTGGCTGGCCCTGCTGTGGGTGGGTCTCCGTGGGTGGCTGGCTGGCACCCTGGCCCTGCTGTGGGTGGGTCAGAGTGGGTGGTTTGATGGCACCCTGGTCCTGCTGTGGGTGGCTGGGGGTGTCTTCTCCTCTTCCGCCGTTTCGGGCACTGTTTGCTGAGGCGAGGGAGGGACTTGGAGGGAGACTGCGGCCCCTATCCAGGACGGTAGAACTAGAGGGTTTGCAGCAGACCCAGTGCGCAGCGGCGTGCAGCACAATGGGTAATGATATTGTGTGCGGGTCTTCTCTGTTTCCATTTGAGAGCCTATGTTGGAAAGAGCCCCCCATCAATGCAGCCTCACCAGTGCCCATGAAAGCAGCCTCACCAGTGCATGGGGGTTAGAGAGGAGAGCTGCCGGATCACACAGAGCGGGTATCTCTTGCTGTGACACCTGGCGACCGCTGTCATCCAATGTCCCACCTCTTTTGATAGACGTCACATGTCCCCTGGCATTGGACCAGTGTGATGTTTGTCAAAGGAGCCAGGGAGCGGGACATCGGATGACAGCGGTCGCCGGGTAAGCAGCAGATCCCCAATCTGTGTGATTAGAGAGTGCTCACCCTCCCCCTTACCATCCAAGCAGTGGCATCACTAGAGTTAGTGTCACCTGGTGTGGTAAAACATGGTGTCACACCCCCCCCACCCCCGGGGCACTGAGCAGGCTAGTGCATCGGCGTGGCTCTCCTCCCAGCCTGCCACAGTAGATGGAGCCAAGATAGAAACGGGGTGGTGGATGGAGCCAGGATGGGAACGGGGGGGTGGTGGATGGAGCTGGAGTGGAATGGCAGATGGTGGATGGAGCTGGAATGGGTTTGGGGGGTGGATGGATCCAGTATGGGATCGGGGGGTTAGATGGAGCCAGGATGGGAGCAGGGTGGTGGATGGCACTGGGATGGAATCGGGGGGTGGGGGAGGATGGAGCTAGGAAGAGATCTGTGATTTGGGAGGGGGGGTAAAGGATGATATGTGCCACGGGATGCTTTTCAAGAGGGGGGTAAGAAGGGCCTGGGCAGGTAACAATTGTGCTGCCAGGAGTGATTCTAGGGAGGGGAAGGGGGGTGGGCAATAGGATATGTGCTAGGTGGTGTTTTGAGAGGGGAGAGAAATTGTGCTGGGGGGGTCAAACTTCAAATCTGCCCCCCTCCTTCTAATACAAGTCCTCTCTAACCCAAAACACCCTCCCCCCCCTTTCCTGTACACAACTCCCCCTTCCACATCGCGTGCAGCTAAGGGATATCGGAAGTGAAAAAGGGAGCCGTGGTGCCCAGTGTCAATCCGACTCCGAGCCTGGTGTCACCTGTGGTCGCCCCCCCCTTCCAATAGCGACAGACCTCTTATGGCAGGTGTCCTTCCTCCCCTGCTCTTGCTCCCGGCTGTGTGCGTGAATGTAAGAGCCGAGGAGGAGGCTGTTTGTCAATGTCTCTACTCTCTGCCTCACTCCCTCGTCCCTGCTCCCCCATTCTCCCTCACATCGCGTGCAGCTGAGGGATATCGGAAAGGGAAAAAGGGAGCCACGGTGCCCAGTGTCAATCCGACTCCGAGCCTGGTGTCACCCATGGTCGCCCCCCCCCGCCTTCAATAGCGACGCCAGCAGCGCTGGGGCCCGGGTGAGCCCGAAACGATGGTCGCAGGGGCCCGCGGGAGCACTGAGAGTTCCAGCAGGTGGCGCTGGCGGGCCCCTTTCAGGGCCCGGGCCCTCGGTCCGCGGCCGAACTGACCGACTGGTCAGTCCGCCCCTGTCAGTGTCTGACCTCACAAATGCGCTTCTGGAAGAATGGTCAAACATTCCCATAGACACACTCCTAAACCTTGTGGACAGCCTTCCCAGAAGAGTTGAAGCTGTTATAGCTGCAAAGGGTGGGCCAACTCAATATTTGACCCTACGGACTAAGACTGGGATGTCATTAAAATTCATGTGTGTGTAAAGGCAGGCGTCCCAATACTTTTGAAAATATAGTCTATATTGTATGACTTCAGTATGATCCTGTATTCAGTAACCTGCTTTGTTAGAATATTCAGGTTGAGGTGCTAAGTTAGAGCAGAAGTGAGGGAATTCTAGGGGTGAAAGAGCTAGACCAGGGGTAGGCAACCTTAAAGAGGTGGAGATCTACCTGAACAACATGGGAGAAGACAAAGCTCATCGTGCACAGTGTCGCCTCCTCACACTTGATTTAAACCTCTAATTGCCGTACTACCGTGTCGCAATTACGTGCATTGCACAGCAATCATGGGTTTACATCGGATAGTGGAGGCGGCAACATATCCCCTCCTCGCCACCTGTCCAACACACTCAGATCGCTTATCAGAGGAGCAGCAGTGACTGTTGTACTTTTGAATGAGCCCTCGCATTCGGCAGCGGCACCCTTAGCTCGTAACATGTAAAGTTGGGAGGGGGAGGTGGTAAAACCCTTTCAGAAAGTACACCAAACCCGCCGCAGGATATAATAGAAGCCTATAGCTAAGTGCAGCAAACCCACAGCAAAGCTGCAGGTACACTGCACTGCACCCGCATGTGGGTAAACCGCAGCACATCAGTGTGAAAGCAGCCCTATACTATTATACCCGGTGCATTGCTTCACACTGACCTCTCTTCTTTCCTGCTGCTGGCACCACTCTGGAGACCTCAAGCTGAGATAAGAGGTGGAGTGCAGTTGGTATCATTTTGCATAGGACAGGGGCCGGCACTACAGAGGGGGCATCAGCTTATGCAATTCTCGCTCCCTACTACAGCTCCAACCTTACAAGTAGTCCCTCTGCACTGCACTCTGTTCGATGCTCTGGAATGGGTAAGCAAGTCCAGACCTCGATCTACCAGTCACCTGTCCCGAGATCTACTGGTTGCTGACCCCCGAGCTAGACTATGAAGCAGATCAAGGCAGCACCGGCAGTCACCATCAACATGAGGACCCTGCTCAGGATATAGATGGCCTAGAGCAGCTAGACCACCACCAGATCTATTTACAAGGGCCTGGTGAGGAAGACCTGGGCTTGGGACCATTTCATAATAACACAATTTTACTGACTTCTAAAGAACATTATATCAAAAGTCAACAAAACACTTGGTAACTGTCACTTGTTAACATAACAAACATACCTTGTGTGCCACCTCCCTTGGCAACTGCTATGCTGCCCTCTGTCTTTTGGGACATAAGGGGTGTGGGACACTTTTCAACATGGGGGGGGCTGTTCTGGAGAAAGGAAAAATTGAACAGTTATCTGTTGCCTGAGGGTACCAAAAAAATTCCAGTTCTGGTGGAGGTTTGCAGCTAGATAAAAGACTGCTCGGGTGCCATGGGTAATACCTTTTTTATTTATTATTTCCAGTTTATACCGTAAAAAAATAACTTTTTGCTATAGGTTATAGCATGTCATTGATTATTGCTTTGTTTTGGTAAATAAAGCTATGTGATTCAATATTGTGTACTTTGTTTATAGACTCTGGCATACGGCCTGTCTGGGCAAAGACGGTGAAGTCATGGTGTTTGGTGGCAGCAAGGATGACCTGCTCTCCTTGGATACTGTAAGTAAAGACTATAGTAATAAAAGAATATCATTATGAATCTCTGATGACGTATCAAAGTGGTCTCCTTTTTAAAATCCCACAGCGGTTCCACATAGACTCACACTCGCCATGCCATCTCCTATTACCCTGTTGCTTTGTTGGAGCCCTTGTGAAATACCCAGTGTTTCTAGGTATGAGAGAACATGTGACCTCCTCCCAGGATGCAATGCTTGGGCATGAGTAGCCAATTGCGAGGCCCAAATACTGCCATGTGGGGGTGACGTCAGGGTTGATGCAGATATGAGTGGGGGAGGGGTGGCGTTTAAGAGATTTTGTCATTATACCCATTCAAGACATTCTAAAGTTTAGGGATGAGCTCAAGTGTGTTGAGATCCTAGTCCAAACACTTGAGTGAGCCCACCAGGATCTGTCACTGTACTGGGCCAATTATAAGCGGCTAAAGGAATTCCCCGCTCTGCAGCTGAACGTATTAATCCTCATTGCATATGTGCGCTTGCTGGGTGTGAAATTCCCCCGATTGGTCTAATACAGGTGACAGTTTACTGGTGGGCTTGCTCCGGTTGGTTTGGACTAGGCTATAGGGCTCATCCCTACTAAAGATGAACTCCAGATGTATGCGGCCTTAATGGTGCAACTGGTGGTCCATGATGAGCACTAGCATGGCTTTCCCCTTTCCAGCTGTGCTCTCCCCTTCTTGGGCATCTGACGGGGTTCTGTGTGTCAGAGGAGCTGGCTTCCTGCTCTGTCTTGTTCCAAGATGGCGGCAGCAGCACTTCCGGCAGGGCAGAGTGCTGTTTCCAGGGCAACCAGAAGCTCTGTACAAAAATGGTGTAATGAAGGTAATCTAAGGTCTGGATCCAGCCAGGGGCGGATCCAGAGTCTAATCTTGGGAGGGGCTCTGCCAGAAAATAAGGTTTTTTGCAGGCAATTTATCGGGGAAATGGCTGGTGTTGGCGCTTCAATCATCATGGCACCATGGTTGATAAGGTGTCAGGATGATGGAAGCGCATTATTTCTATTGTTACATTGGAATATAAAATAGTTCAACTCACCCTAATGCAGAATCAGTCGGAGCCTCGAGTGTGTCACTTGCCACCAGATGCTGATTGTCACTTGCCACGTCACCTGCCACCAGATGCTGATTGTCACTTGCCACGTCACATGCCACAAGTTGCGCATTATCACTTGCCACGTCACCTGCTATATGTTGCGGATTGTCACTTGCTATGTCACTTGCCTGCTACAAGGTGTGGATTGTCAATTGCCACGTCACCTTCCCACCAAATGCAGATTATCACTTGCTGTGTCACATGACATCTCTCTGCTCCCCCGCCCGCCCACCTGCAGACTGGCCTGTTCGGCCGCTCACCCGACAGATCCGTCGGCTCCCCCCCCCTGGCCCGCTAACTGATCCACTCGCTGGCTCACCCGCCGGCCCGCTAACTGATACGCCAGCTTACCCGCGGCCCGCTAACTGATCCACCTGCCGGCCCGCTAACTGGTCCGCTGGCCCGCTAACTGATCCGCCCACTGGCCCGCTGACTGATCCGCCTGCATGCCTGTCATTAATTTCTCGGGGGGGCAATTACCCCGTTGCCCCCCCTGGATCTGCCTCTATTTTTATGGTGCTCCAGGGGGAAGGGGGCTGTGGCTGCAACAGTGAAGGATCCTTTAGTTCGCCCTCTCTTTCCTCTTCCCTCATCCATTCACCAAAAGCCATGTATTCTGTTCACGAGAAGCAAAGCCTTCTGTGAATTGAGAAACTTGATTCTTATAATTTACCGATTTAACGTCTGTTCAACCATCCAGTTGGAAAATTTCTGCATGATCAGCAATGCAGGCTATAGCCTGTGTATATTCCTGACGATCAGCGGGTGCTGGCGGACATCCATCTAATCACAGCAGAAGCGGGGTGTGTGTGCCCCCTAAGCGGATGTGCAGAATCACGTATATATACATGACCCTGTGCAGAACGGCCGCCCTGTAGCAGTAAATCTGCTATAGGGCCGTAAGTGGTTAAAAAGGAGCTTCACAACCATTGTGTAGCACTGCTAAGCAGGAGTAAAAAAAACAAATATGACTGCCCCTGTATACATAGAATCAAGGTTTTTAAATCATTAACTTTGATAAGATTATTTAGATCTCTTTTACTTGTATGCCTAAGGCTCTCTTCACACTGAAGCCTGAAAAGCGTTTCGGAAGCGCCGCAACACGGGTGCTTTTAACACCTTCTTTGGCTGCTAGCAGAGGTTAAAATCGCCCCGCTAGCGACCGAAAAGCAACGCTTAAACAGTGCTTAGGCGCCGCTAAAACGAATGGCGCTTTAGCGCTAACGCTCGAGCGGCCCAGCGTGAAAGTAGCCTAAGGCCTCATGCACAGACGTTTTTTTTTCTGCAGCTAATAAACTCCCCGCCATGTTATCCTATGTGTCCATGCATAGGAGTTTCTCAGCTGTAAAAACGCTCTAACTGAAAAAAGCTGAAAAACGTAGCTATTCTGCACTCAGCGTTTTTGAGCCATAAGCTTTTGGGGGAGTATAATTTTATTAAAAAGAGCTAAAAAACGCTACAGTTAAAAAAAAAACGCTGAAAAACACTACTGCAAAAATGCTGAAAAACTCATTCTACAGCTACAGCTTTCTACAGCTAACGCTACTGGCTTTTTTATAACGTTGTGTGCATGAGACCCTAATAGTAATACTATACATTCATTGTTGGTATGTTGTGTTTGCACCATGGTGGTAAAACTGAATATTTTATGTGTTTTTGTTTGTTTTTTTGCAGGGTCATTGTAATGATTTACTCATCTTTCAGATCCAACCCTACTCTCTGCTCAGGTGCAAAAGTTTTCCCCCTTCTGTAGATTTTTGATATGTACATTGACTGTTATATCAGACAAATGTGTGTTTCCACACATGCTGGATCATTGGCACAAAACTGAAAACGAATGCCATGCATGGCTCAAATTTTGGTTGATTTTTACTGCATCAGCCAACGTTCGAGCTGTCAGCACCCCGTCGACACCACCCAGCTCTACAAAAGTCGATTGTTCAGTGGACTTTTGTCAAAGGAGCCAGGTGAAAAATTGTCAGCTTGTTAGATGCAGTCATGGAGCCGCTGGTGCTACATAGTTACACAGTTAGTCAGGTTGAAAAAAGACACAATTCCATCTAGCTCAACCATAAAAATAAAAAATAATATCAAACAATCCCATATACCCAATCTCATACACACAGTTGATCCAGAGGAAGGCGAAAAACCCCAGCAGAGCATGATCCAATTTGCTCCAGCAGGGGAAAAAAATTCCTTCCTGATCCCCCAAGAGGCAATTGGATTTTCCCTGGATCAACTTTACCTATAAATGTCAGTACCTATAAATGGTGCTGGCAGTATTTAGAATGAATGGAGAAATCAATAAGTGACTGGGCTCAGGTGATACACAGAGATGAAATGCATCCTCATACATAACCTGTTTATCAGCAGTCTTCTCTTCTCTACATCCATTCAAAGTCCAGAATTTATAAATCGTGCCTGAGGGTTCAAAAAAAAAGAGTACAGGGAGCTGAAGTTACACTCTGCAGAGCTCAGTAAGGAGAACTCTGAGAGCTGATTGGAGGGAAGGGACACACCCCCTTACAACACAGCTGAGGCTGTCAATAACAGGCTGTGTGCTGGAGCTCCATCCCTTGTCACCTTTTTACCCATAGTGTCAGGGAAACTTGTCAGACCCGATTCATTCTGATAGCAGAGGACCTAGGCAGCAGACAGAAATGACACATGGTGCTCTTAATAAGACAAGCACACACAATAGAGGGATATGCTTTGTTCATATTTCACTTCTGAGGTTTAAAACCACTTTAAGCCGGCCATACATGGATCAAGATTCGGCTGGTTCAGCAGGGAACTGACAAAATTCAACCCACCTTTGGGCAGGGTGGATGTACAGAAGTCGACCTACCAATCGATTTCTGTACAACTCCCCTGTCGAATTTTTGCTGCTAGATCAGGGCTGCCGACTAAAGCCTGCAACACTAATCAGTGTATTCCGATGGCGGGAAAGTCTCCCCAATATCAGAATACAATGTCTCAGCAGTGAGGATTCCCCCATCCACATCAAATACACATCAACCCACTGGTTGAATGAAAAAAATACTCATCTACTGGCCAGCCCCACAGGTCATTTCCTTTAGAAAGCAGCCACAGAGCGTAGAGAAGCCCCTCCCCTGCTGACATCTGCAGCGAGGGGACCCTTGCTTTGTGTTGAAGCAGTGGTGTCTCTGCAGAAGTCTTACATACTTGCTGAGTCAGACTAATAGCTATAATAAAGTGTTAAAGTGAAAAATTTTTTTATATATATATATATATATATATATATATATATATATATATATATATATATATATATATATATATATATATATATTATCGTCCAATCTTGTGGATGATATATATATATAATTTCTTTTTTTTTTTTTTCACTTTAGTATTTTTTCACTTTAACACTTTTTTGGACTTTATTTCAATGTGCTGTCCACACAGTATTCACATCTCATCGCTGTTCATTTACCTTTTGGCGCTACACACTTTTTCTTAAGATTAATTATAAGTTTGGTATATTACTTATCTGTGTGAGTTGCCGCCCCACCACAGCGCAGAGATATATATTTTTTATTTCTGAGACTAATAGCTATGCAATCAGCAAGGCTCTTATTCTGTGCTAGTGGGAGAGCTCTGGCTCAGCAGGGAGCATGCGGAGAGCTGAAGTTGCACTCTGCATAGGGCGGCATTTACAAGCCCCAGTCGGCTGTATTTTCCTCCAATCGTAGCAGCTGAATGTTGGCGGTTCTAGTAAATACCACTTCCACCGCATGGGGGAGGTGGTGCCCTTCTTAATATGGCACCTGGGGCACCCCCCCCCCCCCTAGTTTCGGCCCTGGTATGGGGCAGCATTTACAAGCACCAGTCGGCTGTATTTTTCTCCACTTGTAGCAGCTTAATATCGGTGGTTCTAGTAAACATGGTTCCCGCCTTAGGGCGTTGGTGCCCTTCTCAATATGGCGCCCGGGGCACATATCCCCTCCCCCCTAGTTTTAGACCTGCCCAAATTCGGGACCGTGTGTATGGCAGCCGGTCTGACAGAAGCCCCTTCTGCCGAAGGGGCATGACCAAAAAAGGTCTGCCCATCGGCATCCGATCAGCCAATGGCTGAGAGCACAGATGAGTGTGTTCTGGCAGGGCTGCCCCCCTGTCAGAACACAAAAGCTCAACCAGAGAGATGGCTGTACATTGGATTGTTAGTACAGTGGCTCTTACCTGAGATGTCAGTTTTATTTTTGTTCGACTCACTGGTTGAATGAACAAAAACTAGTAGTGTGTGAGGCTTTACCTATAAATGCTGATGTAAAACAGGGTCAACGCTAAGGACATTTCCAATCACTGATCCAATGATTCCAATCTGTCTTGGAAATGTGGATGTGATCAGTCACAGAGAGCAGAGAGACATTACACAGCACAGAACTCCTGTGCTCTCTGCAATATCATCTCAAGCGGTGTCATCACCCCTGCTCAGTTTTCATCTGTGAATATCAAAAGGGAATTACCGCGCTGTGAAAATTAAAAAAATATATACAGCAGCCAGCACAGCCTGAGACAAACAGCAAAGGATACAAATAGAAATAAAATGCAGCGCTATTATATATATATATATATATATATATATATATATATATATATATATATATATATATATATATATATATATATATTTAGCAGTAATATTGTATTCATTTGTACCACATAACAAGTAAAAACATATATATAATGTCCACAAAGTGAAAAAAATACTGTCCGCCAAGTGAAAGAATGATTTAAGATTCAAGAAAAATCCTGGCATCAGTGAATAATGTCAGAGGATGAACATTTTGAAAACAACAGTAAGGCAAATGACATCAGTGTGAAGAAAAACTCTTTGAAAAGAAGCTTGTGAGAAAAAACGCCACCATACCGCCCCAGATGTTGTCCAATCAGACGAAACGCGTCGGGTTGACCTCTGTCAACATCACTGTGCCTCTTCATGCCTTTTTATAGCCTTGTATGCACTTCCTAAACGTGAGTGTTCCATTGTTATTCTTTTTAAATGTAATTTTTTAAAGATATCACATTATGTGGAACCTTTCTTTGTTTCTTGGTTTCAACGTGTGAGCATAAGGATATCCTCTGGCCTTTCCTACTTCCATTTGAGCCCCATGTGCCTGTATGCTGTGGATTGGGTGTTGATCAACATCATTTAAAAATCTGCCTAGGTCACACGGTGTCTATCACCATAAGCCTGTTTGACTTAAGAGGCATAAGCCCCTTTAAGTCTACTACTTCCGGTAAGCCTTCATACAATTGGTGGCGGTTTTTCTCACAAGCTTCTTTTCAAAGAGGTTTTCTTCACACTGATGTAATTTGCATTACCGTTGTTTTCAAGATGTTCATCCTCTGACATTATTCACTGATGCCAGGATTTTTATTGAATCTTAAATCATTTTTTCACTTGGTGGACAACATTTTTTTCACTTTGTGGACATTATATGTTTATACTTATTATGTGGTACAAATGATCACAATATTATGTCTTGTTTTCTCTCTCTCTCTCTCTCTCTCTCTCTCTCTCTCTCTCTCTCTCTCTCTCTCTCTCTATATATCTATATATATCTATATATATATATCTATATATATCTATATATCTATAGAGATATATAGATATATATAAGCACTGCCTTTTATTTCTATTTCTACAGTTTTCATCTGTGAACTACAAAACACCTCCTCCCTATGTTATTTAGATGAAGAAAGAGAGGATCTTCTGTTGTCCTAACATTTGTGACAACACTGTTCCTCCATAGATAAAAACTACAATGAGTGAGCATAGCCACCCTAAGGGAGGAAGTGTATTATTGGCAGGATCACAGGTGCAAATAAAGGAGAAAAAGTCTGAAAAAAGAAAATGAATGCAGTCAGCACATCTGAGGACCAGTAAGATGCAAAATAGTTTAATGCCAACATACAATATGCCCAAATTTTGGAAACAAAAAGCCTGGGCCACATTGTCCTGATCCATAGAAGGGCAAGCCAAACCATTTCCTGCACAGGGGAATCCTGCAGTCTGTGTCTGACACTGGTTGTGTGCAAGCCTGGGCCGGGAGGTAGGGAGAAGTGGTGGTCGTCTTGAGCACTTTAGCAGGAAGGAGGTGAAAAAAGAGCAGGACCTGCAACCTATGCGGCTAAAGTAATTTTAAGCTCATATACGGGGCACATGGGAGGCATTTTGGCCTTTTCACCTTGGGTGCTGAAGGACGTTTTCCCAGAACTTGTTAGAAGTACCTTGTAAGTTTACTTAGTAGAGGGTTCTTTATTGTAAGAGCGGCAAGGATGTGGAATTCCCTTCCACAGGCGGTGGTCTCAGCGGGGGGCATTGATAGTTTCAAAAAACTATTAGATAAGCACCTGAACGACCAAAACTTACAGGGATTGTTAGAGATTTTGAGTTTATTATTATTTTAAGTGATAAAAGTTTCTGAAAAATATATGAAACACATGAATGTTATAATGTAATTAGTGTTAGTCTCTGAAGGTCACAGAACACACAGGGACAGATGACAGAGAGAAGAGGTTTTGCTGTGTAGATACTTCTATTCTGAGTTACTATGTCAGGACAATGGGTGGAGTTATGTTACTTAACTTTAGTCTGAAGCCATATAAGCTTATATGCAAAAATGGGTGTTACTCTAAGATATGCTGACATACCGTATATACTCGAGTATAAGTCGTTCCGAGTATAAGTCGAGGCCCTAATTGACCACAAAAAAAGGGAAAATTTTATTGACCCGAGTATAAGACGAGGGTGAGAAATGCACAGCTACTATAAGTGTAAAAGAGGGTCAACAATGCCCATTTGTAGCCTCACTGTGTCCATTTGCAGTCATAGGTCCCCCGAACTTCAAACTCGATAGTTAAGGGTTCCTAGATGCCCCCTAGCTGCAGCCAAAATTTGGGGTCTCTGAACCCAAAGGGTCCTGAAATGACATTGCTGCAGATGGACACAGTTGACCGACTTTGGGGCCCCGTATCTTGGGGCCACTTAGTGCTAGGAACCCCAAATTTGGTGTGCAAACCCAGTGGAACTAGCACCATATCAAATATCCAAAGCTGGTGTTTTTAGCACCAAGTGGCCCCGAGATACGGGGCCCCTAATATCGGTTCAGAAAATGTCAAGCACTTTTCTGCAGCAGAGAATGACATTTTCCGAACTGATTTTGGGGCCCCGTATCTCGGGGCCACTTAGTGCTAGGAACTCCAGCTTTGGATATGTTATGATACCAGTTCCACTTGGTTAGCACACCAAATTTGGGGTTCCTAGCATGTGGCCCTGAGATACGGGGCCCCAAAGTCGGTTCAGAAAATGTAATTTTTTGCTGCAGAAAAGTGCTTAACTCGAGTATAAGTCAAGGGGGGCACTTTCAGCACAAAAAAAGTGCTGAAAAACTCGACTTATACTCGAGTATATACGGTAATATTATGAAACAGTATAAGAATGGAGTAGGGTTAAATGGTAGTTAGGAAGAGAGGTGGAAGAGAGGGAAGGAACCCTACACTTTGGAGAATGTAACATCTGATATCTCTTCCTCCATCTGAAGCCATCACCATACCATATGTTACCAGATGTCACTATGTCTTGTCTTTACTTATCTTTCTGAAGAGTAAAACAACTTTTCTTGAAGTATTGAAAGAGGTAAGGATTCTACAATTTCTACTATGAAACAAATTCCTAAAAGTAAGGTGAAGATGCAGCCTTGGATAAAGACAGACACATTTCTCCTTTACACACCCTCTAGGAGAGAGGACACTGACATATTACACAAAGACTTTGCTATTCATCCAGAAATGCCCCTGAGATACTAGAATAGTAGAATAGATTAGATATTACTACTTTCTTCAGGGATATACAATGTAATACTGACATATAATCACACACATAGGTTGAACTTGATGGACTTGTGTCTTTTTTTTCAACCTCGCCTACTATGTAAGGTAAATTCATCATGTATGTTGCGTGAATTCAGTGTGTTCAGCCCTGTTAAGTTCTCTCTTTATTTCCTGGTAAAGCTTGTGTCTGGATGCCATTGGGAAGAACGCCTCCATATTGGAAAGCCAGATGTACTGCCTGCCCATGAAGCTTCTAGAACAGGCCAGGAAGAGGATCACCTACTGGGCAGCAGCCTCGTTCAGACAGAGCAGCAGGAAGCGTTTGTATAAAGTCAACAATGAGACCTGATCACTCGGCATGGGAACAATCGCACTGATTGCACTATTTACTAATGCGATACTTGGGGGGGGGGCAAAATGTGAATTAAACAGAATCTTGTCTTAAAGTAAACTTGTCACAAAGATGGGCAATTCAAACTGAGCATAAGATGAATAAATGCACATCTGAGGTCACCTCCAGTGAGAATGTTTAGAAGATCCACTGATATCGATCGGTAGCTGGATAGGTTGAGCTTGGCTGCTCCCAATTTTCATATCTACACTTGATTATTGAGGCCCACCCATCACTTGAGTGGCCAATACAGAAGCTTTAGGGACAGGATGGGGTGAGTCAAGTCATACATAAATATCAATTTTTCCTGTAAGGGTCTAGCTTGATGGACCCATACTGCCACTCAAAACCTCTCTACTGGCCGATCTAGTGATGGGAGGATTGAGAGGGCTGGGATTAAAACAAGCTTCCTTAGTTGCCTTTTTTTTTGTGGATATGATGATCATTTAAACATAGTTGAACATAATCAACATACTGAAGGTATTCTCAGATTATGCTTTTTTCTATCATATACTCAGTTTGAATTACTCAGATGTGTATTTAGTTTACTTTAACAATTAGGTTATGTTTTAAACTGACAAAAATGCAACTATTTTATGCTTAAAGGGACAGTGCACCAGGAACGGATATTTCGAGTGGATGCTGACAGGTTGAATCCCCAGCCATATAATATATTTAGGGTACTATGGTGGACCTCTGATGAGTTTCCGGGTCTACCCAAGGGCAGTACCTTTTTGTTAAGGGATCTTAAAGTGGTTGTAAACCCTTATATATACCCAGTGAAGTGACTGGCCCCAATTTGGGGTGGAGGAACTTGACTGGCCTGCACAAAGACCTGGCCTCAACCCGATAGAACACCTTTGGGTTGAATTGGAGAAGAGACTGTGAGCCAGTCCTTTTCGTCCAAAATCACTGCCTGGCCCCACAAATATGCTTCTGGATGAATGGCCAAACATTCCCATAGACACACTCCTAAACCTTGTGGGCAGCCTTCCCAGAAGAGTTGAAGCTAGACATGTGCCATTCGTATAGTTCCGCATTAGTTTTTTAACAAATTTTGACAAATTCGTTAATTTCGAATTTCCGAATTTTTTAATTTCTGAAAATTCAAAATTTCCGAATTTCTGAAAATTCAAAATTTCAGAAATGTGAAAATTTCTAAAATTTGGAAATTTCAAAATCTGAAAATAGGAATGAAAATCTGAAAATTCAAAAGAATGAAAATCCAAAAATTCGAAAACCCGAAAATCTGAAATAATAACTAACTAATAATAACTATTAAATTATAGGTATTGGAATTTCCTTTCAAATTTGGCTGTTAGTGAAGGTAACGAGTATGAATTTATCCAAAGTTACGAATTATCTGAAATAACAAATGCCGTATCTAAATAAATGAAACGGAACAATCTAATAATAATAAATAACAATAATAATAATAAAACTTTTTTATTATTATTATTTATTATTAATTTGTTCCATTCCATTTGTTTAGATGCGGCATTCGTTATTTCGGATAATTCGTAACTTCAGATAAATTTGTATTCGTTACGTTCACAAACAGCCAAATTTGAAAGGAAATTCCAATACCTATAATTTAATAGTTATTATTGATTAGTTATTATTTTGAATTTTGCTGACTTTCTTTTTTTCAGATTTTCGAACTTTCGGATTTTCTAATTCTTGAATTTTAGAATTCCAAAAATTCGGAATGCTGAAATTTGAAAATTCAGAAATTTGAAAATTCAGAAATTCGGAAGTTTGAAAATTCGGAATTCGGAAGTTTGAAAATTAGCAAATTTAAAAATTTGCAAATTTGAAAATCCGAATTTTCGGAATTTTGAATTTCCAAAAAACAAACAAATGAAACGAAAACAAAAATTTTTTTGTCAGTGCACATGTCTAGTTGAAGCTGTTATAGCTGCAAAGGGTGGGCCAACTCAATATTGAACTCTACGGTCTAATGCCCCGTACACACGATCGGATTTTCCGATTGAAAATGTTCGATGTGAGCTTGTTGTCGGAAATTCCGACCAAATGTAGGCTCCATCGGACATTTTCCATCACACAAAAACGTAAATTCCGATCGTGTGTACACAATTCTGACACACAAAGTGCCACGCATGCTCGGAATCAAGCAGAAGAGCAGCACTGGGTATTGAACCTAATTTTTCTTGGATCGTCGTACGCGTTGTACGTCACCACGTTCTTGACGTTCGGAATTTCTGACGAGATTTGTGTGACTGTGTGTATGCAAGACAAGTTTGAGCCAACATACGTCGGGAAAAAAAACATGGATTTTGTTGTTGGAATGTCTGATCATGTGTACGGGGCATTAGGCTGGGATGCCATTAAAATTCATGTGTGTGTAAAGGCAGGTGTCCCAATACTTTTGATAAGATAGTATTTTCTACTATTCCCAGCCACAGATTTTTTTCAATATAAGGCGTACTGTAAATACTATCCGTATATGTATACTTTTTTTTTTTTTTACATGAAAGTAACAATACTTCACACTACAAAGTGCATAAAAATGCACAGGAAATGCATTTATATTGATGCACAATGACATGCATTTTTTAACACATTTTAAACTGCATTTCTGTAAAGGTTACATCAAGGCTTGACATTCTATGATCTTTTTTATTATGATTGGCGTGTTACATTGACACATGTTGTCACACATTTTTGGCGTGTTTCGTAAAAATACATACTTGCTGCATTTTTTCGCAATCAACCTGTATGGTGTAAGCAGGACAGATAAGTAACAATTGCTTTTTATGCGTCATCGCGTTCAGCCTGTGTTGATCAAGGCTAGACATGTGCAATTCGTTTCGTTCCGAATTCGTTTTTTAATGAATTTCGACAAATTATTTAGTTCGGAAATATCCAAATTCACAAAAACCCTTTTAACGAATTTTTCCGAATATTCGTAAATTCGAATATTCGAAAATCTGTAAATTCGCACATTCGTAAATTCGTACATTCGCACATTCGTACATTCGTAAAATTGGTACATAAGTACATTTGTATATTCGTAAATCAGTAAATTTGGAAATTTGGAAATTCGGAAATTTGAAATAATAATTAACTAATATTTAACTTAGTGAATAGTGAATGTAACAAATACAAATTTATCCAAAGTTACAAATTATCCTAAATAACGAATGCCGTATCCAAAGGAATGGAATGTAATGAATTAATAATAATAAATAACAATAATAATAATAAAAAAATGTTATTATTATTAACCACTTGACAACTGGGCACTTAAACCCCCCTTGTGACCAGACCAATTTTCAGCTTTCAGCGCTCTCACACTTTGAATGACAATTACTCAGTCATACAATACTGTACCCAAATTAATTTTTTGTCCTTTTTTTTTCATACAAATAGAGCTTTATTTTGGTGGTATTTGATCACCTCTGGGTTTTTTTATTTTTTGCGCTATAAATGAAAAAAGACCGGAAATTTTGAAAAAAAAAACGCATTTTTCTTAGTTTCTGTGATAAAATTTTGCAAATTAGTAATTTTTCTTCATAAATTTTGGCCGCAATTTATACTGCTACATATCTTTGGTAAAAATAACCCAAATTAGTGGATATTATTTGGTCTTTGAAAGTTAGAGAGTCTACAAGTTATGGTGCAAATCATAAAAAATTGATCACACCTGATGTACTGACGGCCTATCTCATTTCTTGCGACCCGAACAATTCAGGAAAGTACAAATACCCCCCAAATGACCCCTTTTTTGAAAGTAGACATTCCAAGGTATTTAGTAAGATGCATGGTGAGCTTTTTGATGTTGTCATTTTTTCCCACAATTCTTTGCAAAATGAAGATTTTTTTTTTCCCCCACAAAATTGTCATTGTAATAGGTTATTTCTCTCACATGGCATGTATATACCACAAATGACGCCCCAAAATACATTCTGCTACTCCTCCTGAGTATTACGATACCACATGTGTGGGACTTTTTCACAGCCTGGCCACATAGAGAGGCCCAACATGCAGGGAGCGCTGTCACGTGTTCTAGGAGCATAAATTACACATCTAACTTGTTGACTACCTATTACACTTTTGAAGGCCCTGGAGAACCAGGACAATGACATGTGACACTGACGTGACACTGATGACAGATGGCACTGATACGTGGCACTGATGACAGATGGCACTGATACGTGGCACTGACACTGATGTGGCACTGATGACAGATGGCACTAATACATGGCACTGATGACAGATGGCACTAATACGTGGCACTGATGACAGATGGCACTAATACGTGGCACTGACAGATGGCACTAATACGTGGCACTGACAGATGGCACTAATACGTGGCACTGATGACACGTGACACTGATGACAGGTGGCACTAATATGTGGCACTGATGACATGTGGCGCTGATGACAAATGGCACTGATATGTGGCACTGATGACACGTGGCACTGATGAAAGATGGCACTAATACATGGCACTGATGACAGATGGCACTAATACGTGGCACTGATGACAGATGGCACTAATACGTGGCACTGATGACACTAATGACAGATGGCACTGATACGTGGCACTGATGACAGGTGGCACTGATACGTGGCACTGATGACACGTGACACTAATGACAGATGGCACGTGACACTGACAGGTGGCACTGATGACAGATGGCACTGATGACAGATGGCACTATGTGGCACTGATGACAGATGGCACTTATACGTGGCAGTGGGGGCAGATGGCAGGGGCAGATGGCAGGGCAGATGGCAGGGACTGTTAACAGCGGGACACCTTTTTTTTTTCTTTTACACTTACCGCCGCAGCGGTTCCGCTCTCCCTTCTCACACGCTGTCTCTGTGTGAGGAGGGAGAGCCGGCGATGAGAGATGATCTCATATGTTTACATATGAGATCCTCTCTCATTGGCACCGCCGATCGCACTGTAAACGGCCGCTGTCATTGGCCGTTTACAGTGATCTGTGACTGGCTGTGTCCGAGGGACACGGCCAGCACAAAACTTCCGCGATGCGCGCCCGCGGGAGCGCGCAATGCGGAAGTAAACAGGAGGCCGTCCAGGGACGCCCTCCCGGCAATTGAAGTCCGCGCTGTAGCCGTCTTTCGGCTATAGCGCGGACGCCTAGTGGTTAATTTGTTCCGTTCCATTAGTTTAGATGCAGCATTCTTTATTTCGGGTAATTTGTAACTTCGGATAAATTCATATTTGTTACGTTCACTAACAGCCAAATTTGAAAGGAAATTACAATACCTATAATTTAATAGTTAGTTACTATTTCAGATTTTCGAGTTTTCGGATTTGGAATTTCCAAATTTCCGAATTTTCTAATTTACGAATGTACGAATTTTCTAATTTATGAATATGCAAATTTTCTAATTTACGAATGTACGAATATACGAATTTTCTAATTTACGAATGTATAAATTTACGAATGTATGAATGTACGAATTTACGAATGTACAAATTTACTAATTGCGATCATAACGAATGACCCAGAAAACGAAAAAAAAAACAAAAAACGAATGAAGCTAAAACGAACACATTTTTTGGCAGTGCACATGTCTAATCAAGGCAGATCACTGGAATTGTAAATGAGCCTTAAGCTTCAGCTGCAAGAATAATTCCTGTTCAGTTTTCCTTTGTTGGTGCATCTCCATTATGAAAATGATTTCCCATTGTTCAATTTTCAAGTGTATTTTTTTATTTGTTATACAGAAAAATATATATTTTATATATTTTGTAATTTAGGAGAGTGTTATAAAGTTTGTGACTTCAGTTTAGCCAGTGCTGAGACATTTGCTCAGAATAAAAACACACAGGGGCCTATTGAGAAAACATTTGTTGGATGATTGTGGCACACATTTGTGCAGGCTGCATGAATTGTGACCGTAATGTCCGTTATGTATTAATAATTCCTATGATTATCATTTCCATGTAGTGGCCAAAAATGCAATTGATTTTCACATTGAGGAATTTCAGAATACTGTATTTTGGCCACTAGAGGGAGCTGCCAATCATAGGAATTCATTTGTTACAGAAATTCCGGCCACAATCCCCCCCCCAACAAATATTTAATAAACAGACTCCTGTGAAAATGTAATATATTTTCTGCATTTTGTATTTAAAGGGAATCTTTTCTTTCATCCTTGTAAAAATAATATGTCGGCTATTAAGAATAAAGGCTTGTTAAAGGGAACCTTTAAGGTATAAATATATTTTCTTTATTGTCTTCAGTAAAAAAAAAAAAAAAAATTAACCACTTAAGGACCGGGCCTCTTTTTGAGATTTGTTGTTTACAAGTTAAAAACATTTTTTTTGCTACAAAATTACTTAGAACCCCCAAACTTTATACTTTTTTTTTTTCTAACACCCTAGAGAATAAAATGGCGGTCGTTGCAATACTTTCTGTCACACCGTATTTGCCCAGCGGTCTTACAAGCGCACTTTTTTTTTGGAAAAAATACACTTTTTTTGAATTAAAAAATAAGACAAAAGTAAAGTTAGCCCAATTTTTTTTTTCTATATTGTGAAAGATAATGTCACGCCGAGTAAATTGATACCCAACATGTCACGCTTCAAAATTGCTCCCGCTCGTGGAATGGCGACAAACTTTTACCCTTAAAAATCTCCATAGGCAACATTTAAAAAATTCTGCAGGTTGCATGTTTTAAGTTACAGAGAAGATCTAGAGAAAGAATTATTGCTCTCGCCCTACCGATCGCGGCGATATCTCACATGTGTGGTTTGAACACCGTTTTCATATGCAGGCGCTACTCACGTATGTGTTTGATTCTACACGCGAACTCGGCGGGACGGGGAGCGTTTAAAAAATTTTTTTTCTTTTTCTTATTTATTTTACCTTTTTTTTTTTTTTTTTTTTTTACACTGTAAAAATAAAAATTGTGTCACTTTTATTCCTATTACAAGGAATGTAAACATGTAATAGAAAAAAAAGCATGACAGGACCTGTTAAATATGAGATCTGGGGGTCAAAAAGACCTCAGATTTCATATTTACACTAAAATGCAATAAAAATAAATAAATGGCCCTTTAAGAGCTATAGGCGGAAGTGACGTTTTGATGTCGCTTCCGCCCTGCAATGTTATGGAGACGGGTGGGGGCCTCACTCGTCTGGAAAAACTGCCTCTCATTCTCTGTAATGGGTGCGTTCACACCCGGGTGGTGGAAAAGACCTGCAAGCAGCATCTTTGGGGTGGGTTGGGATCGCTGTATACAGCACTCCCAAATTGCCCCGGCCCATTGCAATGAATGGGCAGCGCTTTCGCTAGCGGCCCAAAAAGCGGCGTAAAAGCGCCACTTAAACAGCGGCCGCAGCCCCAGTGTGAAAGGGGTCTAAAAGTGAATGGATGTACATGCTTGTACTCAGATACACTCACCGGCCACTTTATTAGGTACAACAATTTGATTGCTTGGTAACACAAACTGCTAATCCGCCAATCACATGGCAGCAACTCAATGAATTTAGGCATCTAGACATGGTGAAGATGACTTGCTGAAGTTTAAACCGAGCATCGGAATGGGGGAAGAAAGGGGATTTAAGTGACTTTGAATGTCGTTGGTGCCAGACGGGCTGCTCTGAGTATTTAGAAAACTGCTGATCTACTGGGATTTTCACACACAACCATCTCTCGGGTTTACAGAGAATGGTCCGAAAAAGAGAAAATAGCCAGTGAGCGGCAGTTGTGTGGAGGAAAATGCTTTGTTGATATCAGAGGTCAGAGGAGAATGGGCAGACTGGTTCAAGATGATAGAAAGGCAACAGTTACTCAAATAACCACTCGTTACAACCAAGGTATGCAGAATACCATCTCTGAATGCATATAACATCAAACCTTGATGCAGATGGGCTACAGCAGCAGAAGACCACATTGGGTGCCACTCCTGTCAGCTAAGAACAGGAAACTGAGGCTACAATTCTCACAAGATCACCAAAATTGGACAATAGAAGATTGGAAAAACATTGCCTGGTCTGATGAGTCTGGATTTCAGCTCCAACAATCAGATGGTAGGGTCAGAATTTGGTGAAAACAACATGAAAGCGCATGGATCCATCCTGCCTTGTATCGCCGGTTCAGGCTGGTGGTGGTGGTGTAAGGGTGTGGGGGATATTTTCTTGGCACACTTTGGACCCCTTAGTACCAATTGAGCTTCATTTAAACACCACAGCCTACCTGAGTATTGTTGCTGACCATGTCTATCCCTTTATGACCCCCCCATCAAAAAGCCCCCATATCAGGTCCCCCTCTTCACAAAGCCCCCCCCAACACAAACGCCTCTCCATCACAGATCCCCCTATAACAGACTCCCCCCATTGATATTACCCTGCCGCCCCTTCTATAATATCCCAGCACTCCCCCTCCCCTCTGCTACCTTAATCACACAAGACGAGAAGCATGGCAGGTCCGGACAAAGGGCGGGACTTTGCAAGTGAAAGGCAGGTGATTGATTGCTGGGACCGCCCCGCTGCCTAGTAACCAATAACCCGCTTCTTAACGCAAAAGGTCCAGCCCTTTGTCCGGACCTGTCATGTTTCTCGTCTTGTGTGATTAAGGTAGCAGAGGGGAGGGGGATTGCTGCGATGTTAAAGGGGCAGTCCGCGGGCCGGGTAAATCACGCTGGCGAGCCGCATCCGACCAGCGAGCTATAGTTTGAGGATCCCTGATCTAGTGGAACCAATTGCTTTCCAAAGTCACCTAATTAGTAAATAGAGTCCACCTGTGTGTAATTTAATCTCAGTATAAATACAGCTGTTCTGTAAAGCCCTCAGAGGTTTTTTAGAGAACCTTAGTGAGCAAACAGCATCATGAAGGCCAAAGAACACACCAGACAGGTCAGGGATAAAGTTGTGAAGAAGTTTAAAGAAAACAAAACTTTTGTGAATCAGTACTGCTGGGACCTTGAAGAAGGGGACATCCCCCGAAAACTTGTCCTAAAAAATTGTATGTTGGTGCAAATAAAAAAAGTATCACGGACCGTCTCTGGCAAGACTTGAAAATTGCTGTTCACAGACGCTCTCCATCCAATCTGACAGAGCTTGAGCTATTTTGCAAAGAAGAATGGGCAAAACTGTCACTCTCTAGATGTGCAAAGCTGGTAGAGACATCCCCAAAAAGACTTGCAGCTGTAATTGCAGTGAAAGGCGGTTCTACAAAGTATTGACTCCGGGGGGCTGAATACAAATGTACCCCACACTTTTCACATATTTATTTGTAAAAAATGTTGAAAACCATTTATTATTTTCCTTCTACTTCACAATTATCTGCCACATAAAATCCCAATAAAATACGTTTATTTTTTACTGTATGCCAGAGCTTTTGTACATCATCAGTGTTTACGCGTGCATGCACATACAGTATCTCACAAAAGTGAGTACACCCCCATACATTTTTGTAAATATTTTATTATATCTTTTCATGTGACAACACTGAAGAAATAACACTTTGCTACAATGTAAAGTAGTGAGTGTACAGCTTGTATAACAGTGTAAATTTGCTGTCCCCTCAAAATAACTCAACACACAGTGAGTACACCCCTAAGTGAAAATGTCCAAATTGGGCCCAATTAGCCATTTGCCATCTCCGGTGTCATGTGACTCGTTGGTGTTACAAGGTCTCAGGTGTGAATGGGGAACAGGTGTGGTAAATTTGGTGTATTGCTCTCACTCTCTCATACTGGTCACTGGAGGATCAACATGGCACCTCATAGCAAAGAACTCTCTGAGGATCTGAAAAAAATAATTGTTGCTCTACATAAAGATGACCTAGGCTATAAGAAGATTGCCAAGACCCTGAAACTGAGCTGCAACACGGTGGCCAAGACCATATAGCGGTTTAACAGGACAGGTTCCACTCAGAACAGGCCTCGCCATGGTCGTCCAAAGAAGTTGAGTGCATGTGCTCAGCGTCATATCCAGAGATTGTCTTTAGGAAATAGATGTATGAGTGCTGCCAGCACTGCTGCAGAGGCTGAATGGGTGGGGAGTCAGCCTGTCAGTGCTCAGACCATACGCCACACACTGCATCAAATTGGTCTGCATGGCTGTCGTCCCAGAAGGAAGCCTCTTCTAAAGATGATGCACAAGAAAGCCCGCAAACAGTTTGCTGAAGACATACAGACTAAGGACAGGGATTACTGGAACCATATCCTGTGGTCTGATGAGACCAAGATAAACGTATTTGGTTCAGATGGTGTCAAGTGTGTGTGGCGGCAAAAAGGTGAGGAGTACAAAGACAAGTGTGTCTTGCTACAGTCAAGCATGGTGGTGGGAGTGTCATGGTCTGGGGCTGCATGAGTGCTGCCGGCACTGGGGAGCTACAGATCATTGAGGGAACCATGAATGCCAACATGTACTGTGACATACTGAAGCAGAGCATGATCCCCTCCCTTCGGAGACTGGGCCGCAGGGCAGTATTCCAACATGATAACGACCCCAAACTAAAGAAGCTGAGGTTAAAGGTGATGGACTGGCCAAGCATGTCTCCAGACCTAAACCCTATTGAGCATCTGTGGGGCATCCTCAAATGGAAGGCGGAGGAGCGCAAGGTCTCTAACATCCACCAGCTCTGTGATGTCATCATGGAAGAGTGGAAGAGGACTCCAGTGACAACCTGTGAAGCTCTGGTGAACTCCATACCCAAGAGGGTTAAGGCAGTGCTAGAAAATAATGGTGGCCACACAAACTATTGACACTTTGGGCCCAATTTGGACATTTTCACTTAGGGGTGTACTCACTTTTGTTGCTAGTGATTTAGTCTTTATTGGCTGTGTGTTGAGTTATTTTGAGGGGACAGCAAATTTACACTGTTATACAAGCTGTACACTCACTACTTTACATTGTAGCAAAGTGTCATTTCCTTTAGTGTTGTCACATGAAAAGATATAATACAATATTTACAAAAATGTAAAGGGTGTACACTTGTGAGCTACTGTATGACATATTCCATGAATGCAGAACACGGTCCTTTGCATTACTGCATTGCTTTTCTTTTTTCAGGCACCTGTAACTTTTTTTACCTGGTGATTCTGCCAATGACATACTTCTTCCTATTGTAAGTGACAACACTCCCTGTACTAAATCTATGAAGAAGCAGTGTTGTCACCCTAGGACAGGAAAATGTTTAGGACTACAGAACACCTTCACCTCTCCTCAACTCAATAACATGAGGGGAGGTATTTTGTAGTCCTTAACCTCTTATCATCCTGGGGTGACAATACTGCGTCTCAATAGATAGAGTACAGTGAGTGTTGTCACCTTACAATAGGAAGGACGTATGTCACTGGCAGAATCACCAGGTAAAAAACAAAGTTAACCTATTGCCACCCACGTAGCGCATATATATTGTGAAAAAAAGTATGGGTAGCATCGTCCATATGCTGTTGAGGTTTCTGTGCTGAGAACGTGTTTACTGTGTGTAAAGACCATGGGGCTGAGCATGAAGGAGTTTAAAAATCCTGAAAAAAAAGAAATATAATGCAGACACCAAGGGGTGTTGATACTACAAAAACACCACAAGGGCTGGTACTAGACACTGAACAGCCTAACTTTTTGACCACCCACCTAATGTTGAGTAGGTCCCTGTTTTGCAGCAAAAATAGCCCTGATCCCTCAAGGCATGGATGCCACTAGACTTCTGAAGGTACGCTGTGGTATCTGGCACCAAGCTGTCAGTAGTAGATCCTTTAAGTCCTGTAAGTTGTGAAGTGGAGCCTCCATAGACCTGACTTGCTTTTCCAGCATATTCCACAGATGCCCAATTGGACTGATATCTGGAGAATTAGGAGTCCAATTCAACACCTCAAACTCGTTGTGTTCCTCAAACCATTCTTGAACCATTTTTCAGTGCAACAGGGGGCATTGTCCTGCTCAAAGAGGCCAATGCCATCAGGGAATACCGTTTCCATGATGTGGTCACCAACAATATTTAGGTAAGTGGTACATGTCAAATAACATCCACATAAATGGCAGGACAGAAGGTTTCCCAGCAGAACATTCCCAACGCTTCACACCGGCTTGTCTTCTTCCCATACTGCATCCTGGTGCCATCTCTTCCCCAGGTAAGTGACACACACACCTGACCATCCACACGATGAAAGAAAATGTGATTCATTAGACCAGGCCAGTTGGGGTGCTTTGTAAAGTCTACATAAAGACAGAATGGAATAATTTGTAAATCTCATAAACCCATATTTTGTTCACAATAGAAAACCCTAACACATGTTTAACCACTTCCTGACCGCACTATAGCCAAAAGATGGCTACAGCGCTATCGTCCAGTTCTGGGAGGGCTTGCATGTGGCGTGATCTGTGATCGCTGTGTCCTTCGGACACACCTGATCACAGATCGAGGTAAAGGGTGTCAGAAACCATGAAATCAGGCCGAGACAGAAGTACAGTTAAATCACACTTGTTTAATAATAAAAGTAAAGTAATAAAAGTAAAAAGATCAAACGTAGTCAAAACATAGCCAAAGTTCAGTAACCGGAACGGATAATCAGCCAAGCCAGAAGTCAGGGATCAATGTAGTGGAACAGCAAGCAGGATCTGGAGCCAGAAGGGATGTCAGCAAAGCAAGTCTTGAACAGGATCGCAGGAGAAAGTTTCTGTGATGCTGACCGAGGTGTAGGCAGAGATCCTCTGGACTGGACGGCTTAAGTAGGCAGGACTGACGAGCAGGATATCATCAACAGCTGAGTAACTGTGGAGAGAGATAGGAGCTGGCAATTAGCCGACAGCTGAGCGGCCAGCTCTGAGAAGGAAGGGCTGAGCCCAGCCCTGACAAAGGGCCAATCACAGCGGCCCTTTACCATGTGATCAGCTGTGTCCAATCACAGCTGATTGCTTGTAAAACACTTGCCGGTTATCAGCATTCCTTTCCTCATGTGCTGTCACAGCATGAAGAGAGAAGAGTCAGTAACCAGCCAGTGTGACAGGGGACATTTACACAGATAATCCATTTCCCGATTATCAGTGCCGCCTTATCAGTGCTCATCAGTGCACCCTATCAGTGCCTCCTCACCAGTGCAAAACCCAGTTGGTGATTAAATGCCACCAGAAGAACGCTCTATCTGTCCCAAAAGATAACATTTTCATATGGGTACAGTGTTGCATGACCGTCCAATTGTCCCATGGGAGTCTATGCCGGGAAGTGGGTGCAAATACCTGTCTTAGACCCCCCTCCCCCCTGAAAGGTGCCAAATGTGACACCGGAGGGGGGGAGGGTTCCGAAAAGCGGAGGCTCAATTTTTGTGTGGACCGCCGCTTTAACTACTTCCTGCCTGTCTGCTCACACTGGTTGTACTGCGGGCGGCCGGGCGATATACCTGGACCTCACTTGCGCACGCCCCCTGCTGACCCGTGCTGTGATTGGACACGGCACGAGTTTGGCAGCTGATTCCAGCCAATTATTTTGGCTGTGGCCAATCACACACACAGAATAAAAAATATAGTTTTTTTTAAACCAAATGTTCAGTCCTTTGTCATTTATATCACAAAAAAAAAAAAAAATCCAGTGGTGATCAAATACCACCACAAGAAAAGCTCTATGTGTGTGAAAAAAATGATAAAAATGTAATTTGTGTACAGTGTTGCATGACCGAGCAATTGCCAGTTAGAGTAGCGCAGTGCTGAACGGCAAAACATGGCCTGGACATGAGGGGGGTAAAACCTTCCTGAGGTAAAGTGGTTAACCAGTTAAAAAGGACATACATTTAATTTGGGTACAGCCTTGAATGACCGCACTCAGTGCTGTAAAGCAAAAAATGGCCTGGTCATGGGGGGGGGGGGGGGTAAATTATTCAGAGGTCAAGTGGTTAAAGCGTTTGTTACCCCAACACTTCATATTCCTGATTTGTGTGTGCTGTACCGTGTACTTGTATTAGAAAGTATCCTATGCTCTTTGTATTGCTTCTGTGTCCTGACACGCCCCTGGCACAGCCATTCACTGGGAAGCTCAGTATGCTGTTGTTTCTCCCTCACAGATCTTATGCAGCTGAGAACAGAGGGAATGTCATCACTTATGAAAAAAAAACATTATAAATACCTTTTTTTTATATCTATACACAAATGTTTTGTCTTTCATTTCTGTTTCAAACTAAATGGGTTATTTTGCAGGGTGATCGTTTCCAATCACTTTAAGTCCCCCTCCCCCTCTGATCATGATGATCAGCACTGCTCTAATGTCAGATGCAAGAACTAGCAATGCTGCGCAGTGCCGCCAGGTGTCGCTGCGTTGCCCCTCATTTGCCCTCATCCATCATGGCGGCCCCGTGATCTCGTCATACGCCCGTGACGCACAACGTAGGGACTTCTACCGGCGCAGTGATCATCCTGGAGGAGTTTAGGGATGGCGGATGAGAACGAGGAGGCCCCCGCGGATGTGGAGGAGGACGAGGAAGACGGCGAAGAGGAGGACGCGGAGAACCCGGCGGATGGCAGCGTCCCGGCCGAGCGCAGCGGTCACGTGGCCGTCAGTGACGGGACCCGGATGTGTGTGTGGGGAGGATACAAGGTGACAGGCGGGAGCTGTACATCGGTATAGAGCCCCGTGTACAATGTGGGGGAGGGGAGGAGCGAGCACTATGACAGTATAATGAATGGAGATAATAGGAGGATCAGCCAATAGAGGGAGACCTGTGTGTGTCACTCCGCACCCTGCTTACCATCCCCCTTCATGCCGGTTTGTGTACATGAGCTGTGGTCCCTTCTCCACCCCTCCTCTTCTCCTGGCCATTCACAGAACAAACAGCCACAAGCTTGGCTTTGTAATTGGCAAGGGCGGGTGCCACCAATCCTTAGACACAGGGGGGGGGGGATGCCACCAATCCTCTGACACAGGGGGGGATGCCACCAATCCTTAGACACAGGGGGGGATGTCACCAATCCTCTGACACAGGGGGGGATACCACCGATCCTCTGACACAGGGGGGGATACCACCGATCCTCTGACACAGGGGGGGATACCACCGATCCTCTGACACAGGGGGATGCCACCGATCCTCTGACACAGGGGGGATGCCACCAATCCTCTGACACAGGGGGGGGGGGGGAATGCCACCAATCCTCAGACACAGGGGGGGGGGAATGCCACCAATCCTCAGACACAGGGGGATGCCACCAATCCTCAGACACAGGGGGGGGGGAATGCCACCAATCCTCAGACACAGGGGGGGGGAATGCCACCAATCCTCAGACACAGGGGGGGGAATGCCACCAATCCTCAGACACAGGGGGGATGCCACCAATCCTCAGACACAGAGGGGGGGATGCCACCAATCCTCAGACACAGAGGGGGGGATGCCACCAATCCTCAGACACAGAGGGGGGGATGCCACCAATCCTCAGACACAGAGGGGGGGATGCCACCAATCCTCAGACACAGAGGGGGGGATGCCACCAATCCTCAGACACAGAGGGGGGGATGCCACCAATCCTCAGACACAGAGGGGGGGATGCCACCAATCCTCAGACACAGAGGGGGGGATGCCACCAATCCTCAGACACAGAGGGGGGGATGCCACCAATCCTCAGACACAGAGGGGGGGATGCCACCAATCCTCAGACACAGAGGGGGGGATGCCACCAATCCTCAGACACAGAGGGGGGGATGCCACCAATCCTCAGACACAGAGGGGGGGATGCCACCAATCCTCAGACACAGAGGGGGGGATGCCACCAATCCTCAGACACAGAGGGGGGGATGCCACCAATCCTCAGACACAGAGGGGGGGATGCCACCAATCCTCAGACACAGAGGGGGGGATGCCACCAATCCTCAGACACAGAGGGGGGGATGCCACCAATCCTCAGACACAGAGGGGGGGATGCCACCAATCCTCAGACACAGAGGGGGGGATGCCACCAATCCTCAGACACAGAGGGGGGGATGCCACCAATCCTCAGACACAGAGGGGGGGATGCCACCAATCCTCAGACACAGAGGGGGGGATGCCACCAATCCTCAGACACAGAGGGGGGGATGCCACCAATCCTCAGACACAGAGGGGGGGATGCCACCAATCCTCAGACACAGAGGGGGGGATGCCACCAATCCTCAGACACAGAGGGGGGGATGCCACCAATCCTCAGACACAGAGGGGGGGATGCCACCAATCCTCAGACACAGAGGGGGGGATGCCACCAATCCTCAGACACAGAGGGGGGGATGCCACCAATCCTCAGACACAGAGGGGGGGATGCCACCAATCCTCAGACACAGAGGGGGGGATGCCACCAATCCTCAGACACAGAGGGGGGGATGCCACCAATCCTCAGACACAGAGGGGGGGATGCCACCAATCCTCAGACACAGAGGGGGGGATGCCACCAATCCTCAGACACAGAGGGGGGGATGCCACCAATCCTCAGACACAGAGGGGGGGATGCCACCAATCCTCAGACACAGAGGGGGGGATGCCACCAATCCTCAGACACAGAGGGGGGGATGCCACCAATCCTCAGACACAGAGGGGGGGATGCCACCAATCCTCAGACACAGAGGGGGGGATGCCACCAGTCCTCAGACACAGAGGGGGGGATGCCACCAGTCCTCAGACACAGAGGGGGGGATGCCACCAATCCTCAGACACAGAGGGGGGGATGCCACCAGTCCTCAGACACAGAGGGGGGGATGCCACCAGTCCTCAGACACAGAGGGGGGGATGCCACCAGTCCTCAGAGACGGGGGGGGGATGCCACCAGTCCTCAGAGACGGGGGGGGGGATGCCACCAGTCCTCAGAGACGGGGGGGGGGGGATGCCACCAGTCCTCAGAGATGGGGGGGATGCCACCAGGCCTCTGCCACACGGGGGGGATGCCACCAGGCCTCTGCCACACGGGGGGGATGCCACCAGGCCTCTGCCACACGGGGGGGAGCCACCAAGCCTCTGCCACACGGGGGGGAGCCACCAAGCCTCTGCCACACGGGGGGGAGCCACCAAGCCTCTGCCACACGGGGGGGAGCCACCAAGCCTCACAAAGAGGTGAGGAATACGTCCTGCATTGGGGTGGGGGGGACATGGATACCACTACACCTGTGACGGTATGCTGTAGTATCCAAGTATCAGTAGCAGATCCTGTAATTGGTGAGGTGGGGCCTCCATGGAAAAGACTTGTTTTTCCAACACATCCCATAGATACTCAATTGGACTGAGATCTGTAGAATTTGGAGGCTAAGTCAACACATCAAACTTATTATGTTCCTCAAACCATTCTTGCATTCATCAGACCAGTCCACTTTCTTCCATTGCTCCGTGGTCTAGTTCTGATGCTTACATGCCCAGTGTAGGCGGTGTGGTCACAGCTCAGCATGGGCACCTGGGCCACTCTGTGACTATGCGGCCTCCTCCATAAACTGCGATGCTCTGTGTGTTTTGACACCTTTCTATAGGAACCAGCATTCACTTTTCAGCAATCTGCGCTCCTGTAGCTCTTCTATTGGATCAGACTACACACACACAGGCCAGCCTTTTCTCTTCTTGCGTGCAACATGACCCTGCTGCCAGTTCCCTGGTTTTCCTTCCTTGGATCACTTTTGGTCGGTCCCGACCACTGCAGGCGGGAACTTCCCACAAGAGCTGCAGTTCTGGATTTGCTCGGACCCAGTCGTCTACACATTAAAATTTGGCCCTTGTCAAAGTCACTCAAACCCTTACACCATTTTTTTTTCTGCTTTCAACACATCAACTTCAGGGACAAAATGTTCACTTCCTGTCTAATCTATCCCTCCCACTTTCAGGTGCTATTATTATTATGAGATAATCAATGTTATTTACTTTACCTGCCTGTCATTGGTCATAATTAGGGATGCACCAATATATCAGCCACTGAAAATGATCCTAATCAAATTAGAAATGTGAGAAAAAATAGTGGTGCTTAAATCACACTGCTGTGATCATACATAAATATTCACTTCAACAAATTTAAATGTGTTATTCATAAATATTATCATCCTGTGACAAGTGAAAAAAAAAAAAAAAATAGCAAAAAATAATTCCTATAATGCAAAAAAAGTTCATAAAAATAAATCCATTGAAGGTTGTTGTAGTGTCTTGTTCATCCACCACACCAATGTGCTCAGTGATGCGCTCCCTTCAGAAAACGCACTCACCAGATTCATATTCCTCACACACTCGTCTTTGGCTCACTCACTTTAAACCACACAGAAAGGGTTTAGAAATATCCAATATCCAGCCGTGTATACAAAGTATCTCTCCACATGTAAATAACAAAAAGTGCTCCAATACAGGAGGTCCCCGAGTTACCAACCTCCGACTTGCAAACGACTCCTACTTACGAATTGGAGGCGGCGTGACATTCTGCGCATGCCACTTTTCGACGGCGGGCACTAGGGCTAGGAGATTTTCTTAAAAAAAAAAAACTCGATTCACGATTCGAATCAAGTTGTTTTTTTTTTTTTTTCCCACCGCGCCGGTCCTGAGGAGCTGCGGGCAGGAGTTTTTAGGCGAGGCCGCGGCTTCGCCTAAAAAAACAAACACTTGATTCGAATCGTGAATCGAGGTGTGTTTTTTTTTTTTTTTTTTTTTTTTTTTTTCTTTAGGCACACCTAAAAAGCCGCGGCCTCACCTTAAAACTCCTGCCCGCACATCCTCAGGACTGGCGCGGTGAAAAAAATAAAAAATCGATTTGCTTAAATTTTGAATCGATTTGACCTCTCAACTCGATTCAAGATTTAAATAGTTTTTTTTCCCCAGCCCTAGCAGGCACATTGGAAAACGACGTCCGCGCATGCGCGACTACTTGACAATATCGGAAAACAACGTCTCCGCCGTTCTGCGCATGCGCTTCCGACTTCCAAACAAATCCGAATTTAGAACAAACAGGCAGTCCCTAACCCGTTCGGAACTCGGGGACTGCCTGTAGTGTAATAACGAAAAGCCAGTTTTAATAAAACGCTCTAAAAATCGTCCACCGTTACACTCACATTGATGAAATTCGAATCGGGCAAGAAATACCACAGCAAATCTTCCATAAACATCTAAAGCGGTGTGTTGTGGTCCCGGCAGACCCGAGGTGTGCAGATTCTCTCACCCGCCCCTCAGACTCGGACTTCCACTTCCTTCAGTCTCATACTCATTATGAATTTTGTATTATTACTCTGTTTTTTTTTTCTTTTGTTAATGGAATTAACAGCCTTCCTCAGCTCAGTCCCTGAAGAAGGAAATAAATACCATATTTTTCCGAAACATGTTGGGCATACTGTCAACACGTTTTGGTCGACTACAGGTCTAGACCTCATGTGCATATCAGTTAATTGTTGCTGTTTATTATTCATGTCATTCATTATTGTTTTATAAGTATTTGTACATATTTGTATATCTTATGTTCTTTTTAGATGTTCTTTCAATACATTTTGTACTTTTTTTCTATACTCCTTGTATGGTCTGGTTCCACCTCCCATGCCCATATAATCTCTGGGGCAATCTCCATTTGCTGATCCATTCATTCCTCATTCCCATGTTCCTATAATATCTCTCTCTCTGTAAGAGGAAGGGGAGGGATCAACCATGTAAACAGTAGCACATGATTGCTGTGCTGACCAATCAGAGTGATCACATGGTACCAGGCCCCTCAGATTGAATCCGTACAGCGTGTGTGCGGAGATGTCTAATGGCCATTTGGTGCTCAGCGATTAGCGGGTGGAAAGGATGCAGGATGGTGATTTATCCTGTGCTATTTATAATTGCTGTTGTGTAAATGGTGGGCTACCAGTTCACAAAAAACGAATGTGGGGAGCACTCTGAGCACTCCATGCACCTTCTATGTAATTTTGGGGGGAGCCCCTCTTATCGTCTGGTTGAGAAGTTTAGATCTATTTGTGACCAGCTTTAGTCCAACCCTTTATAGAATATCGGTTCTTCAGGTTTGGTATAATCCTCTCTCCCACTTGTTTTACAGAATGCTCCCGTTCGAGGATTTTATGACTTTTATTTGCCAAGAGATGAAATCTGGGTTTACGACATGGAGCACGGGACCTGGTAGGTACAAGATAGACATTGTTTAAACCGGTCATACACAGCGAGAGATTCATTAGTCAGACACCAATATCTGTGTAATCTAAGTGTAATCGGTCAAAGAGAGCCAAATGAAACGTTCTTAGGAGTCCAAAATCTTTATTGTTTAACTCAGGGGTCTCGAACTGGCGGCCCTCCAGCTGTTGTGAAACTACAAGTCCCATGAGGCATTGCAAGGCTGACAGTTACAAGCATGACTTGCAGAGGCATGATGGGACTTGTAGTTTTGCAACAGCTGGAGGGCCACCAGTTTGAGACAGCCAATGCATTTTGGGGGGGCCACACACAATCCCCTTCATCAGGGCTGGGTGACATGGCAAAAAATGTTAAATGGACTCCACAATACTCTTGAGAAGACTGATCTGCAGATTATATTATAAACAGTCAGTGTTGGTGTTCACTGTAGAAATAGCAAAGGGCCCTTGCCCTGATTGGGGGGGGATTGTGTGGCCCCGAAATGTGTTATAGTTGTCCTTTGCCCTACTTGTAACCAGTTGAACAATAAAGACTGAACTCCTAAGGATGTTTTTGTTTGGTGCTCTCTCTTTGGCCTATTACACTTGGATTTCTAAATTTAGATGAATGGCCTCTCCTAGGGGGCCTCCCGTCTTTATGGTGAGCTGCCGAATACAGGCCAGCTGAGCTCCAGTAACGACTTTGTCTGCATTTTGATAACCTGCCAAAATCCGTGTCTCAGCACCTTTCTACCACTACTTCTTGGACCAACGCCTATGTAACATGGGAGTTCTTTTATTGTATGTTATGAATCATGGGTAATAGAAAATGAGATTGAGACTCAGCTCACACTAATGCTGTGCGGGGAATTCCGCAATCAGTTCACATTTCCTGCAACGGATTCAAATCGCACTGCCCATGTCAGTGCAATCTTAATCGCACCCCAAACTCCGTTCGCAATTGCAGTGCATTTGCTGGCACCAGATTGCATGGTACAAAACAGCCATGCAATCTGGTTGCAGTGCGGTTCCAAAATTGTTCCCATTCTAAATGAATGGACTCCAATCACACCGCGCTTATATCGCACCACATGGGAAATGTACAGGAATGCAATGCAGTTCCTCTGCGATTCACAAGCAGTTCATAGTGTGAACCAGGGCTAAATCCAAATTACAGTCATTTTTATAAATCTGACTTTTAAATCAAACCTTCACTCATTTGATGTACAAGATGACAATGTGATCTTCTCCCCACTCCACAATCAAAAATGGAAAGAAAAAGATTTTTTATTTTACTTATTTATTTTTTTACTCTGGCCCCACCCATCATTGCTGTTTTTTAACCTAGATAAGAATGACGTGTCTCTGCCCCATTGTCACCATGACAAAAATTGATAGGAAATCTAGCTGTCACTGGAATAAGAGGAAGGGGAAATCCTCCAATAGGGACACTTGTTCTAAGACATATCTGTATTCTAAAGAAAACCAACTGTAAAGCCGACCATGTATGGATTGAAAACTGGCTGGTTCAGCAAGATCTGGCTGAATTCGATCCATTATAAGAAGGAAGGGGAGAGAGAGGGAACATTACCCATGTGGTATTTAATAATGTAAAATAAAAGGAGATCTACTCACAAACCATACAATCATAAAAGACATGCTGTTCTCCCTACTTATCCTTGGATAGACGTCATATGACGTTGGGCTTTAAGTGGTGATATCTGGGTGATGCCCGAGCTACAGGCATCACCCAGATATCATCATCTTTTTTTTTTTTTTTTTTTTTTCAGCCGGTGAATCCCTCACATGTAAAGGCCATCATAGCCTCTTGATTGTTTGCTTATTTTTACAGGTGGCAGGAGGGGACGTCCCACCCAACCCCCTTCCCACCAACCTCCGTTGCTTTTCCGGTCTTTCTCGTGCGATCGGGGAGCCGGAGAATGAATCTGCCAGCGGCGGCGGCAGTTTACCATAGAGCTGATTATGTACCAGATGGTCCCCGGCCATCTCTATGACCCTCAGAGGCCAAAAGCGACATCATGAAGTCCCTTCTAGCGCTGGCAGCTGTAAACATTGCAGGTTGTGTGTGGTGTGTGGTTTTTTTTTTTTTTTTTTTGTTTTGGTCTCAGGCTTTCCAACATGGAGGAGAGATATGGGGACTTATAGACCCCAGATTTCTCTGTAAAGAGGACCTGTCATGCCCTATTCCTATTACAAGGGATGTTTACGTTACTTGTAATAGAAATAAAAGTGATCAAAAAAAGAAAAATTAAAGGGAAAGTGGGAAAATTTTTTTTTTTTTTTTTTTTTTTTTTTTTTTTTATATAAAGCACCCCCTAACCCCTCGTGCTCGCAGGCAGAAGCGAACGCATACGTAGGTCGTGCCTGCATATGTAAACGGCGTTCTAACCACATGTGAGGTATCGCCATTAACGTTCCAGCGAGAGCAATAATTCTAGCACTAGACCTCCTCTGTAACTCTAAACTAGTAACCTGTTAAAATTTTTAAAGCGTCGCCTATGGAGATTTTTAAATACCGAAGTTTGGTGCCATTCCACGGGTGTGCGCAATTTTTAAAGCTTGACGTGTTGGATATCCATTTACTCAGAATAACATGATCTTTCACATTATTATATTAAAAATTGGAGTAAATCTTTTGTTTTTTCTTTTAATTCGTGAAAGTGTTTTTTTTTTTTTTTTTTTCCAAACAAATCATGCTGCGCAAATACAGTGTGCAGTGTAGCGTCTTACATGCCATGCAGCCAAATTACCACAGTGTGGTTTTCTTGCCTTTTATCTTAGTGTTTATGAGGCTTTGTGTTTTATTCCAGGCAAAGGATGAAGACAAAGGGGAATATCCCTCCCTCCATGTCTGGCAGTTGTGCAGCCTGTGTGGACAATGTGCTGTACTTGTTTGGAGGCCATTACGCTCGTGGAAACACTAACATGGTCAGTAGATTCTAGCAAGCATTTGTATGGTGCTTACACAATGTTTAACCACTTCAGAACCACCCAGCACAGATGTACTGTGGCAGGGCAGCCTTGCTAAGCCAGATTATGTACATCGGGGCTCAACAAATCCCAGGGGCCAGGTCGCCATGGTGACTAGAAATTGAATCCTGGCACCTGGGCTTATGTCAGCGCATTCACTGTAGGGATCCTTTCCGTCAGACGGATTGGAAATAGGACCAACATCCGTCTGGATTTTGTGGGCAGGATTGGATGGTGGCGGGTGTCTGCTGACCTCAGCCGCTCCATAGAGGAGACTGCCAGGCAGGCCTGATCGGGCAGCCTGTGTGAAAGGGCCCTTTCTTGTCGGGTGGGAGCATTTGGGTGGCTGCGCTGCCGCCCGAATGAAACAAATAAAAAACTCTAGCTCTGCTGCTTACCCGCAGCAGAGCTAAAGTTTTTTTCCCTTTTCCTCCTCTCTCACACTAGCACCTCCATGCACTCTCTACTCCCTCCCCCAGCAGACCCATTGCAGCTGTGTGCAAAGGCTCCCCACACACCATGGCCCACCCCTACCCGCCAGTCACCGCATGCATCGTTGGAGACTAGCAGGGCGGTGAGCAGAGTCCAGCCCACACAGCATGCCACACAACGCACATCAAAAACCTCAGCCCCAACAACCTCAAGTGTCAAATCCCCACACCCCGAGAGCCCCAAAGGGGCGCGCATCCCCCAAAACCACCCAGTGCGAAGGCAGCACTGCAACTGAATGAGACAGCCGCCCGACCTCCAAATAAACAATTTAAAAAAGAAAAAAATGGCTCCTAGATTTTAAAGCAAATTTGTCAAGCCCTGACGTGTACATGATTTTGTATTTCTGGGTGGGGGGCGCGAGCTTGTGTGTTGCTCTGCAAAGCAAAAAGCAGCACACTAAATCTTGTTAGACACACGTTTAACCCCTTGATTACCCTAGATGTTAACCCCTTCCTAGCCAGTGTCAGTACAGTGACGGTGGATTTTATTAGCACTGATCACTGTATAAAGCCTTGTACACACCCAGTGGGGCTGAAAAAAAAAAATCTGAAGAACTTGGGAGGAGCCACTGCACTAACTATGCAGTGTTAGTACAGCGATCCCCCCCGCTGAGCTATTGTGTTCTGACAGGGGGAGTAGTGCACCCCCACCCCCCCCCCCCCCCCCCCCGCCAGAACACCTCGGTCAGCACTCGGCCCTGACTGAATGCCAATTGGCAGACCTTTTTTCTGTCATGCCGGACCGGCTGCCGTACACATGGGTCAACGGGCGGCAGGTTTCTATTGAATCGGCCGATGGCACCTGATATTTGCCCTGTGTGTACTAGGCTTTGGTGTCACTGGTAGTTAGTCAGCCCCCCCAGCATCAGCTAGTGTGGCGGGCAATCTGACACTATCGCAGTCCCATTGTAGCTCGCTGATCACCGCCATTTGTAAAATAAATAAAAAAAATTCCTGTGTGTGTATCTCTCTGTCTCTCTCTATCTCTTGTAGAGGCTATAACTTTCACACAAACCAATCAATATACACTTGGAATTTTTTTTTACCTTGGCCAAAATTTATTAAGACTTTTTTTTTTAATTGGATAAGTTTTAAAGCAGAAAGTAAAAAAAAATAGGGTTATACCGATACTAGTATTGGTATCGATAACGAGCATTTGATCGAGTGCTTGTACCGGTTCAAATGCTCCGATGCTTAGTCCGATACCTCCAGGCAGAGCCGCTGATAGGCCAGTACAGCCGGCCCTGTTGTACCGGTCCCAGCGTTCTCAGCGTAACGGGATAGGGGGGGCCAGCCTCACAGATGATCGGTGCGGCGGTGGGGGCAGCTACAAGCACCGATCTCCCTGTAAATCTTTCAATAAAGCAGCTGACAGCCGCTTCTCCTCCTCTCCCTCCTGTGGCTGTCAGCTGCTTTATTGAAAGCTACACAGGGAGATTTGTTGCTTATAACTGCCCCCACCACTGCACCGATCATCCCTGTCCTCCTCTGACTCCCAGGGTCCTCCTCTGGTCCCCCCCCCTCGTCCCAGGTTTGTCAGGATGGAGAGCGGCCAGCTCTTTCCTTTTCTGAATGCACAGAGTCGGTGATCACTGACTCTGTCCATTCATAACTGAGCAGAGTAACCTGTGTTTATGATGATTCAGTATAAGAATGAACAGGTGCCTCTGTCTCCTGTTCATTCATCTTCCGTTCAGCTGAGGCTGCAGAGAAAGGGACTGGGGGGAATCTGTGTCCTCACTACCTTTCCCTGTCTTAAAAGGGAGACCCCTGATAGCTCACCAAAGCCACGCCCCCCCCCCCCCCCCTTCAGGAGTGATAAAAACAAAAAAGAAAGCATTGTAATAAATATTTAATAATAAATAAAAATAAAGAACAATAAAAAATAAAATTAAAAAAAAACACTGACACCGTCCACTCCTCATCAGTGCTGCATATTAGTGCCACCTATTAGTGCCCATCAGTGCTGCATATTAGTGCCACTGTCACATGGCATTAAAAAAAAAAGTATCGGTACTTGTACTTGGTCCTAAAAAAGTGGTATTGGTGCAAACTTAGTAAAAAGATTAGATAGATTCTACTTGTGTGAAAAAAAAAAATGATATAAATTTTTGTTTTGGATACAGCGTTGCATGACCAAGCAATTACCAGTTAACCACTTGCCAACCGCCTAACTGAGAATATATGTAATGATTTTGCCGTTAAATACCAGGGTTATGGCTGCAGCTAGATGCCATAAACCCGGTATAGATTTTTTTTTCCCTTTAGGCTGCCAGCTTTCCGATTTAAAAGTGCTTTCTTTTGCTTTAAGAAAAATTAAAGTTTTTTAGTGGTGGTTTTTTTTTTTTTTTTTTTTTTTTTTTTTCTTTTTTTTTTGCTTTTTATGAGTAAAGTAGGACCTGTCATGTATTGTTATCGCAAGAGCTGATTACATTCCTTGCCATAGCAAAAAAGTATCACATTTTATTTTATTAAAGGGACAGTGTAAACATAAAGGTAATAAAATGAATAAAAAAAATGTATTTTTAAAGAGCCACCAACCCTGCGTGTTTGCTCGCAGTAGTGAACGCATATGTAGGTCACGCCCACATACGTAAACAATGTTTTATTGAATTTTGCAGTAGCAAACAAAAAAAACACATAGAACAATGAAAAGGCAGTCTGACAACCAGGCCTCACACAACACACATAACACAAACGACTCAGCACTAGGCCTCAGTACAGCTCAAAGGCTGGAACATGAGCATAATAACAGCAAGTTTAGCGTGTGCAATTTTAAAGCATGACACGTTGGGTATCTATTTACTTAGCGTAACATCATCTTTCATATTATATCAAAAAATTGGGGTATATATTATGGTATGTGTGTTTTTTTTATTTATTAAAGTGTATTTTTTGCCCAACAATTTGCATTTGAAAAACCACTGCGCAAAAACCATGTGACATAAAAAAATTTCAATGACCGCCATTTTATTCTCTAGGTTCTCTGCTAAAAAAAAAAAATTAAAAATAAAAATGTTTGGAGGTTCCAAGTAATTTTCTAGCAAAATATACTGATTTTTTTTTTTTTTTTTTTTTACACTTGATAACAACAAATGCCAGAAAAATGCTGGGTCCCTAAGTGGTTATTGTAGCACAGTGCTAAATAGGAAAAAATGGCCTGGTCTTGAAGGGGGTAAAATCTTTTGGAGCTGAAGTAGTTAATCTGCAGTCTCCTCTGTTCTTGTCTTTTTGTTTGCAGCTATTTATGTTGAATCTGAGCACCAGAGATGGTGAACTTTTCTGGGAGAAGGTGGAGTGTAAAGGGACTCCGCCATCGCCGAAGGACAAGCTGGGTGTCTGGGTATATCAGAACAAGTGAGTGGCTGCTGTCCTTTTGAATGCTGAGACGTTTTTCCTGTAAATATTAGATGGCAGGCAAAGCTCAGGAAACTATAGATCCTTTATTCTGTTGCTTATTACGTGCTTACTTTCATTCAAAAAGCCAGTTCCCTTGGCAGAAAAAAAAGCTCATAGAGCATTTTTGTACACACGTTTTGTTAGTGTTTTTATTGCCAGAAAACTCCAATCAAAAACACAAAAAATAAATAAAATAAAAAGTTTGGCTGCAATCAGTATTTAATGTAAAGGAATTTAGATTTTATACTGACTACGGTATGTAGTTTTAAGGCCTGTCTGAATAGATACAAATGAAATGGGTTGTGTAGACAGGCTCTCACATTACCTAGTTCTGGTAAATCTGACAGCTCATGACCTGTTACAATCTGATTGTACAATCGCCTTTAGATTTACCAACAACTAATTCAAGGTGCCTGTCTGATTGGATACAGATTGTTTGGTTAGTTTAGGTAGGTCGATCCTCATATATTACATAGTTTTTTGATGAGGAACATTCTCTGATTGCTCGGTCGTGACAACCCTTCTTGCATTTCTCTTTCAGGCTGATCTACTTTGGCGGCTATGGCTATTTTAGAGAAGATCCAGTTGGGACTTTTGAGTTTGATGAAACTTCATTTGGCGTATGTGTTCTGTAGATGGTATTGTGTAAATTTTAAATTTTGGTGACTTTTTACAATGGTGTAAAGAGCTATAACTTACTACAACAAACAACTCAGAGGGTGCCTGGGTTTGTTTTTTTTGAGATGTTTATTTAACCACTTGCCAACCGCCCTATAGCAGTTTTACTCTGTCCGCCAGCACCCGCCGATCATCCTGCAGAGAGGCAGAATGGCGGTCTGCCTATGTAAACAAGGCAGATCACTTTTCTGACAGTAGGGAAGGTATGGATTCTGTGTCTCTGCAAAGCAGGAACATTGATCCATGTCTTCCCCTAGTAAAAGCACCTCCCAAACTGTAATAAAACACTGGCTAGGCACACAGTTAAGCCTTTGATCGCCCCTGGTGTTGACCCTTTCCCAGCCAGTGTCAGTACAGTGACGGTGCATATTTTTAGCACTGATCACTGTATTAGTGTCACTAGTTCCCAAAAAAGTGTCAGTGTCCAGATATCCTAGTCCCGCTATAAGTCGCTGATCGCCGCCATTACTAGTAAAAAATAAAAAGTCCATGAATATAGCCCATAGTTTGTAGACTCTAACTTTTGCACAAACCAATCAATATACAGTAATATAGTAAAGCACTCGTATATCAAAGCGAGTTTCCCCATAAGAAATAATGGAAACTCAGATGATTCGTTCCACAACCACTGCTGGTGTATGCAGTACTGCAGTATGCAGTAGTGTATGTGGCCAGAGGTGCGGGGGCGCTGGTGACACTCTGAGACATGCGGGGAACTGTTGACACTTTCGGGTGCTCCGACACGCATTGTGCCCGCCCCACCCAGGTGGGAGTGTCTCCGAGTTATCCAGCGCCCCCGGACCTCTGGTCACATACGGTAATTCATACACCAGCGGCTTAAATTCCTGCTCGTCTTGCGAGACAGCGCCCTCGCAAGTCACGGAGCTATCAAAAATATAGCTAGTCTTGGGAAACGCTCGTATACCGCATTACTCGCAAACCGAGGTATCACTGTACATTTATTGGAATTATTTTTTTTTATTGGGTATGTTTTTATAGCAGAAAGTAAACCTCCCCAAGTGGTTAGAGTGGGAAAAAAATAAAGGGCTACTTATGAAGAAACTTCACTACATTGTATGTCATTCAAAGAGGTTCAGATATTGAGGCTCTTGCACATGGGCAGGCTGAGCCCGTTCAATGTAATTCCTGGCGAATGTTCTCCGCCAAGGCAGAGCAGGTGCAGTGTACAGCCTGTCAATGACTTGAATGGCTGTGCACCGCTGTACTCGTGTATACGGCAGTGCTGTCATAAACTGAAGTACCGCATACACAAACCTAGAACATTTTCTATTTTTTGCATACCGGTTTAATCAAACCATTTTGGAACGTTTGCAGTTTAAATCGGCTAAATAAATGCCAGCTGCAATAAAACAATAAAAAGGAATGCAAAATTTTACAGATATTTGTTTTTATTTTTAAGAGCAGTCAATCTAAGTAGAAAGGCGTTTTCCCTGTCAGTATTCTGTAAAGTCAGAGCTAGAGCTCTCCAACAGCATGAGCTTTGAGTAGACAGCAATAACAGAGATGAGCTCATCGGTCTGCTGCTTCTCCTTCACTGTCCAATCACGGGCTGAGTGAGGAATAAGACCTGTAAGAGTAAGGCCCCTTTCACACAACTGTTCCAATTAGGGCAGTCAGTTTTTCAGCCCTATGGACTGGCAGATGTAAACGGAATTGTGTCTGTTTATACCCGCCTAACTCCAATCCAATCCGCTAAAAGCAAACCAAAGGGTATCTGTTGTCCTCCATCTAGGCGGATGAGATTGGAGGTCGTCTGGTGTAAACAGACAGCGAAGTCCGTTTTACACTCGGCTGCCCATAGAGCAGAGAGGGCACTGTCTGTGTCCACTGTGCATAAACTGAGTGGACACCGACCTGTCATCCGCCCGCACTGATCAGCAGGGGATCCATGAGCAGATCCCTAGCTAATCGGAATGGAGTCCGCCCGTGTGAAAAGTGCTTAACTTGACCGCAACAGAAAAGTAAAGGAGGTCTCCTTCCCTGCCAAACAGGGTTGTGTTTCAAGCTGTTTACCTGAACTCTAGCTTTAAACTGGGAGACAGAATTGGATAGTGGGCTATTGAGAAGAGGGAGTATAAGAAGTGGGCCAGGTTATTAACCAACTTCACATCCTTTGGACGTTTTAAAGCACCCTGCACTTTAAGTGCTTAAAGGGGAAATAAACCCTGTGGGGGTAAAAAAAAAAGTTTTCCCCTTCCCTGCAAAGTAAAGGCATAATGTGCTAGTATGCATCGCATACTTTGCATGTTTGGCCCTCTTCCTTCCGGGGCCGTGGACTCCGTCTCTGTGACGTTGCATGCGTGTGGGAGCCGCCAGTCACTGCACTCGCTCCTGAAGAAACGGCACGGGCGGCTGTTCCTGCAGAACGCATGTGCCAATGACCTCATCTGCGCAGTATACAGTAAATATCTCTTAAACGGCGCACATTTAGGAGACATTTACAGTACATAATGGGTAAGCCTTATTCTAGGCTTGTCTAATAGGTACAAATACTGAAGGTAGGTTTACAACCTCTTTAAAACATGGGTGCTCAACCTGTGGCCCTCCAGCTGTTGCAGAACTACAAGTCCCATGAGGCATTGCAAGGCAGACGGCTACAAGCATGACTTCCAAAGAGAGAGGCATGATGGGACTTCTAGTTCTGCAACAGTTGGAGGGCCACGGGTTGAGCACCCATGGCTTAAAACAAGCTGATGGATTCGGTTGTAACCATGAATCTGGTTGAATTATATATATATATATATATATATATATATATATATATATATATATATATATATATATATATATATATATATATATATATATATATATATATATATATATATATATATATACATACACTTACTAAGTTTTTTTTTTTTAGCAAGGAATCCTCTATTTGGTAAAAATGATCTGGGCGGCTCTACAGCAATCTGATCACTTTTACTGTGAGCTTTCAAATGTTTGGTATCAGTTTACTATTTTACCAAAAATGTGTTTATAGTATGTTTGTATACACCAAAATTAATTTTGGTGTATTTTGTCCTGAAAATATGCATTTTGATAAACAGCTGCACAAATATTGTGCAACTTTAAAAAATGTTTTAGCTGCCACCATTTTATTTTTCAGGTCCTCTGGTTTCAGAAAATATATAATGTTTGGGGATTCTAAATTATGTTCTAGAAAAAAATGTGGAGTTTTTTAATGTGTGTAAAAATTTTAAATATTGCGTGGGACGCAAAGTGGTTAAACAGGCTTGGATCTGTTTAAAGGAATACGTTGTCCTTTTTTATAGCCTCTAGACTAGAGACAAGGCCTAACAGATTGTGTGTTGGGTTTTGTTTTATTTGGATGATTTAATTTTTATATAGTAAATAGCCATCTGATTGGGCTCATGTTCTGGTTTTGCAGAATGCAGGACATCCAAGGGGATGGAACAATCACGTTCATCGGTTGAATCTAGACAGCTTTACCTGGAGTCGCATTGTACCTACGGTAATAACTCAATCTTTACCTACTTTTTATGTGAATGGTGAAACAAACAAGAGGAGCTTCAGTGAGGTTAAAAAGAAAAAAAATTAAAAGTCAGCAGCTACAAATACTGAATAAAGACACTTACCTGTCCAGGGATCCAATGCTATCTTCAATGTGGGCGGTTATTTGCCAGTCTTTGGATTTTTGGTGTCGCCATGCTGCTTGTGGGAAGCCAGCTGTAACTCCCTAAGGATTCACATTGCGCATTCGCAAGCTGCACTGCACTCTGTGATTGGTCCCACAGCCTGTAGGGACCTATGATGTGGTGAAGGGTAGTTGGAAGGTCGCCCTGGATCGCCTAGGCAATCCCAGCAGAAGTGGGTACCTGTCAAAACTAGGTACCCACTCTAAAAAACAAAGTTTCCAATAAGGAGGGGGGAGGAGAAGAATAATATCTCCTTAACTAGTGTTATTAGGTGAAGTTCTGCATTAACTCCACTTTTTGAAAGTACCATTGCAAAGTTCAGCTTTAACCCCTTCATGCCGACAGTACGCACATGCGGCCCCACTGGACTGGGCTTTTTTTTCCATGGGACCGCATGTGTGTCTTTGTCTCAGTGGGAGCCCCGGGTCCTTCCTTATCGATCGGTACCTGGTTCCAGGTCACCTGATTGCTGTGATCGGTCACTTTGAAGCCCACCCCTGTGTTTCTCTCCTTGTGAAAGGAGGGGAGAAATGCATTGTATCTCTCTCTTCTTGGAGAGGGGGGGGGGGGATGATTTTACTTATATATTTTTTTATTATTATTATTATTATTATTATTATTATTATTATTCTTATTATTATTATTATTTTTTTTTTTTTTTTTTAAATCCTGGAAAAAAAAAAAGCTAGATCTTGGGGTTTGATCTAGGTTAGTGTTTGGGTCAAGTAAGGATCAAAGGTCAGGGTCTGTATATATTTTGGTCAGGGTTTTTTTTAAGTTCGTGTCAGTGTGTTTTAGGTAGGATAAAAAAGAAGCCAAATGCACACTATTGTTTTGGGCTGTACTACGGGAGAATATGATAGTAACAAGAAAGTATACAGTTAGGCCTCATGCACACGAGACGCTGTTAAACTCTCGTTCAGAGGCAGTTGGACACTGTTTTTTCAACTGCCCCTGAACCCATTCAATGTTATCCTATGTGTCCATGTACACAGTCTCATTTTTAGGCAGTTGCGTTTTAACCTCGTTTTTCCAGAAGCAAAAAAATGGGTTCAGACGCAAAAAAATGGGTTCAGACGCAAAAGTTTTACACGTTTCAGACGCTAAACGCCGGTACCGCGTTTAGCCGCGTTTGCGTTTATAAGTGTTTTTAAAGGAACATTTTACAACCCGAATTAGGGCCTCAAATCTCGGGGCCACTTAGTGATAGGAACCCCAAATTTGGTGTGCTAACACAGTTGGACTAATACTATAACATATTAAAATTTGGGGTTCCTAACTCAAAGTGGCCCCGAGATATGGGGCCCAAATTTGGGTCACAAAATGTCATTCTCTGCTGCAGAAGTGCTTGACATTTTGCGACCTGACTTTGGGGCCCCGTATCTCGGGGCCACTTGGTACTAGGAACCCCAAATTTGGATATATTATAGTGTGCGTCCAACTGTGTTAGCATACCATAGGGTTCCGAGCACAAAGTGGCCCCGAGATACAGGGCCCCAAATTTGGGTCGCAAAATGTCATTGTCTGCTCTGCAGACGCTTCTAGACGAAAATGCGGTAAAAAGCGGCAAAACGGGCTTTCTAAACGCCGGTTTCAGCTTTTAAAAACGTGTTCAGCAGAGTTTGCACCAGCGTCTTGTGTGCATGAGGCCTTACATTTTTTTTTTTTTTTTTTAAAAAGGGTATTTTTTTTTTATTTACCATTTTGGGCCAGTTTTCCTATGATCAAAACCAAAGAGATATCCATTTACCATTTAGCACCACATGAAAGCCAAATTTTTTTAGAAAAAAAAAAAGGTACGGGTGCATCTCCAAAAATGTTAAATTTATCAAAAAGTTAATTTATTTTTCAGTAATTCAATTCAAAAGTTGAAACGCCTATCTTTTTTTATATAGATTCATTACACACAGAGTGATATTTCATTATTTTTTTTTGTTTACAAACTTTTTTTATTTGGTACAAAGAAATAGTACAAAAAGCTTATTGACATATGCCATAAAATGTACAAAGTAATTTCTACAAAAAGGAATAACAATATATATTAAGCGGTTCTTGAATGGAGTATAATTTTTCATATATAAATATAGCAATACCTATTATACCTTAAACTCTATATTAATATAATACTCTTCAGTGAACTTCAGTATTTAGTAGAATTATTCAGGGTTAAAGAAGAGATTAGCATGGTTAAACCAAGGGTCCCATTTCTTTGTGTAGAATTGGTTAGTGTTTTGTATTGTGTGAAATATTTTTTCCATTAAATTTAATATTGTTAATTCTGGTTTTCAAATGTGAAAGAGGAACTGTGGGGGATTTCCAATGGTATGCTATCAACCAGTGTACAGCAACACACATATTGTGTGGATCAATCTCCTATTATGTATGGAAAGACTGATGATAGGGGAAAATAGGAGACAGTTATATATAGTGAGGTTTATGTTGCTATTTGAGATTTTGGAGGCAAATTTTTCCAGTTGTTTCCATATCTGAGTAACTCTATCACAATCCCAGAAGATATGAGAAAAGGATCCTGCTGAATTGCAACCTCTGAAACATGTATGAGGGGTGTCAGGGAAAAAAGCATGAATTTTAACTGGAGTATAATACCACCTTGTAAAAAGTTTGATTGCAGTTTCTTTGATCGTAATTGATCTTGTGCATTTGTGTAAGTTAATGATACATTTGTCCCAGTTTTCCATTGTAAATGAGAACACAGAGTGATATTTCAAGCATTCTTCTAATTTTGATGATTGTGGCTTACAGCTAGTGAAAACCCAAAATTCAGTATCTCAGAAAATTTTGAATATTACATAAGACCAATAAAAAAAAAAAAAAAAAAGATTTCTAACACAAACGTTGGCTTACTGAGAAGTCTGTCCATGTACAGTATAGTATGCACTCAGTACTTGGTCGGGGCTCCTTTTGCATGAATTACTGCATCAGCCTGGGTACACACTATTGCGAACAGACATTGCATGTGATTCGCACCCGCACTGCTGTGCCGATCACATGCAATGTCTGTGCAATGAGAGTTCAGCCATACGGTTGTATGGCTGAACTTGCATTAGATTTGCATAAAAAAGGTGCAGGTGATACCATGATCATTAAACCAGTACTTTTGGCAGTGTGGGCGGGTTTTAAAGTGGAACTAAACCAATTATTTTAATGGTTTAAAAAAACGTTACATTCCTGGCATGCTGGGAATGGTAACTGTCACATTTGCTTGTGTCCTCAAATTGTCAAACCATCAAATGTCTGGTGTCATAACTGATCACATGTGCAGCACCATGGCAGATCAGAGGCCAAGATGGCAGCTTCCTTGGCAGTGATTGCTAGTCAGTCCTAGACCTGCACAGAAAACCTTCACTTTTTATAAAGATGTTGAAACTGAAGGCTAAACAACAATGTTTAATGACTTGCAATAGAGAACAGTTTGAACATTTCCAGATGATGTTTTTTTTTTTTTTTAACATAGAGCAGTGTGATGTGTCCTATGAAAAATAAATACCATGCAAGGTGATCATACAGATTATAATTAAATGATTAATAAACTGTTTCACGCACAGTTGTAAACCAGCTAGTAATTTAACCACTCGTTATGTCGATACTTTGACGTAGAATACCGGGGTTATGGCAGCAGATAGTTGCCATAACCCCGGTGTATTCCTAAACGGCGAACAGTCCTCTTTCTGATAAAAGTGGTCTCCACGGCGGTTTCCCTGCAAAATCACTTTTATCGGGGGCGGGAGAGGGGCCCCTCCCGCCATGCTCCGGTTGTTTCCGCCGCTTACCGGGGCCGATCAGTCCTCTTCTCTCTGAGACATGGAGCCAGGCGAGGGGAAAAATGGCCCCCGCTCGGCTCCATAACATTGGACGACAGGAGCAACGTCAAACGTCACTTTCACCTACTGGTCCTAAATGGGAAATCTTCTTTTTTATTTACCGTATTTATCGGCGTATAACACGCACTTTTTTCCCCTTAAAATCAGGGGAAAGTCGCAGGTGCGTGTTATACGCCGATCCCGAGCTGCACAACTTCAAAATCGCCGTCCGCGATTTGAAAATGGCGCCGCCGGCGCCGAAATACACAGAGCCCGTGCTCGGCTCTTTCCGGCGGCTCTCGTTCACTTTCGGCTCCACTCGTAGTCCCGAGCAGAGCTATCCGAACCTACTCGGCTAGGTTCGGATAGCTCCGCTCGGGACTACGAGTGGAGCCGAAAGTGAACGAGAGCCGCCGGAAAGAGCCGAGGACCGGCTCTGTGTACTTCGGCGCCGGCGGCGCCATTTTCAAATCGCGGTCGGCGATTTTGAAGACAGGGGATCGAAGGCTGCACTGGGCAAGGCTGCACTGGGCAAGGCTGCACTGGGCAAGGCTGCACTGGGCAAGGCTGCACTGGGCAAGGCTGCACTGGGCAAGGCTGCACTGGGCAAGGCTGCACTGGGCAAGGCTGCACTGGGGCAAGGCTGCACTGAGAAGGCTGCAATGATGGGCATTTAAATGTAAGTTTTTTTCCCTTCAACTTCCCTCCTAAATTGGGGTGCGTGTTATACGCCGATAAATACGGTATTTGTTTTTTATTTATTTATTTATTTATTTTGCATTTTGGTGTAAATGTGAGATCTGAAGTCTTTTTGACCCCAGATCTCACATTAAAGAGGTCCTGTCATGCTTTTTTTATTTTTTATTTTTGTTCAATAAGTTTTTATTGAAAGTATAAAGAATTAACATATTGTTAACATTCACATTATTGACATTAGGAAATAAGAATTTCTGTACTGTTGTGTACCGACAATGTTACTTAAATTGACGTCCTGGTACATATTTCAAGTTCTGAACCTATTATCACTCTATCAAACATGGAAAGCAATTAGTAGATGGGCAGTGTACGACCAACCCATCTTTGCATGTGGGGTGGATCCTTGCTTCTGTGAACTAGAGCGCCTTCAGAAGGTCGCCGTTCTTAAGGTCCAGAAGCTTCCATTACCCATTTCCTGTCGTGTTTAAACCAGTTTAAACCATCAATAACAAATAAATCACACAGAAGTAAAAAGGAAACCTTAGAGAATAGAAAAAGCAGTAGAGAAAAAGTAGAAGAGTAGTGTGGAAAGAGAAAGGGTGGGGAGAAAGAAGATGGGGGAGGAGGGAAAAAAAAAAGGAAAAAAGGGGGGGGGGGGTGTTGCCAGCCATTGCAGTGCATGCTATGTTATTTAAGATTCACATCGACCTTATAGTTACAGAGTTATTTCTACTGTTCTATCTATGAAGCATCTCTATTTTCCATAATCTCAGCGTACATGGATGAATATTTAAAGATGAACCAGCAGGACCAAATCTTAGATGCCAGTGCCGATTTGTTTCTGAGTTTTAAAGTGCTATCTTCCATGTAATATATTCTATCTACTTCCAGCAACCACTGGCGTAGTGAGGGTACTTTTTGCTGTTTCCAAAATTTTGGTATAAGGGCCTTTACCGCATTTAACAAGTGGGGTGTAATTGACCTTCTATATGATCCAACTGGTTCATCTGTACAGTGAAACAATAACACCCATGGATCGTTTGGAATTGGACAACCTTGAATTTTTTCAGACCAAAACAGGATAGTGGACCAGTATGGTCTAATAAAAGGACAAGACCACCATATGTGTGCGTGAGTCCCTGTGGACCCGCATCCCCTCCAGCATAAATCTGAGATGGATGGGAAGAATCTGTGGAGAGTAGCAGGTGTATAGTGCCATCTGGTTAGTAATTTATAATTTACCTCCGCAGTCTTAGATGCCATTGATGAAACGTGTGACAAATGGAGAATCACACTACGTTGATGGTCGGAAAGCGGTTTCTGGAGCTCCAGTTCCCATTTAGACAGGAAGGGTACCTTATTCGTTGGTGGTAAAGAAAGTAGGGCGTGATAGAAGCAAGACAAAGGTTTGTCAGACGGGAGATCTCCTGACAGTAATGACTCTATAGGATTCATTTCTGCTTCCGACCGTAAGGGTTGAGGTAGAGCTTTTATAAATTGTAGTAGCTGATGATATTGCCATTGTTGCATAAATGATATTGGTGCATTGGCTGAGAGTGCAGATATAGGCAGTACCTTTTGATCCTTTACCACTTTACCAAGAAGTAGGGATGGGTCTGCAAACCATTCACCATATTTTGAGTTCATGTTCCCTGGCGGGAAGAAGTTATGACCCTTTAGTTGCATCAGTGGCGAGTTGTATGGCCAATGTTGTTTGTGACATAGAGAGTCCCAAGAAGCCAATGAGGATTTGGTCAATGGAGAAGTAGTTGGCGCTAATTTGCGGAACTTGTTAGGTATCCATATGAGAGGGAAAAGGTCCGCTCTACCCAAGTCCATTTCTAGTTGCACCCAAAGCTTTGATGATTTATGGTATTTCCAGTCCGAAATCCTATTAAGAACTGTAGCTAAATAATATTTCCTAAGGTCCGGGAGCGCTAATCCGCCCTCCGCCTTGGGTCTAATTAGACACCTGTGGGCAATGCGGGGGTTTCTACGATTCCATACGAATTTACTTATCACAGATTGAATGATCCTAAAGAAACCTATAGGAACCTTATATGGAATCATTTGGTATAAGAAGAGCAGCCGTGGTAACACATTCATTTTCACAATGTTTATTTTTCCTAACCAGGAGTGCGCCATCTGCGACCATTTTTGTAAGTCTGACCGAATAGCATTAAGTAAAGGGATATAATTTTTACGAAAAAGTGAGGCCGGGTCTGGAGTTAAGTATATGCCTAAATATTTCATAGCCGATGGTTGCCAATGAAATGGGAAAGATTTTTGTAGGTTAATTACAGTTGGACGGGGAGTTGAGATATTTAGAATTTCCGATTTGGACAAATTTATTTTAAAGTTAGATATTTCATTAAATTGTGTAAAGGCTATCATGAGGTTGGGTAAAGTTATGAGTGGTTGCTGAATATAAAAGAGAACGTCATCTGCGTATGCTGCATATTTGTGTTCAGTTGTACCTACTGTAAACCCATGTATGCTAGGATTATGGCGTATCTTAGCCAAGAAGGGTTCTAAGGAAAGGGCAAATAAAATGGGAGAAAGGGGGCACCCCTGTCGTGTTCCATTATAGAGAGAGAAGGGGTCACTTAGCGTTCCATTAATTCGTAATTGGGCTGTTGGTGTTTGGTAAAGAGCAGAAATCTTTGCCAACATGTTTGGACCTAGACCAAAATGTGACAGTGTGGCCATAAGGTACTCCCAGTCCACCCTATCAAACGCTTTCTCAGCATCTGTAGACAGAAGAAGGGTGGGCTGGGAGCATCCACGGGCATAGGACATTAAAGAAAGAGTTCTGAGTGAGTTGTCCCTCGCCTCCCTCCCCGGGGTAAATCCAGTCTGGTCCCTAGAGACCCATTGTGGAATCAGGGGTAAAAGTCTAATGGCCAGTGCTTTGGCGTACAACTTTGCATCTAGGTTTAACAGCGATATTGGGCGGTAGCTACCACACAGGGTAGGGTCCTTCCCAGGCTTAGGGATTACCGTAATATGCGCGTGGAGAGTTTCCGATCTGAACCCACCATTGCTGGGCACTGAGTTAGTATATGCAGTCAAATGTGGAAGCAAAACATCTGCGAAGGCGCGATAGTAGGCCACTGTCAGCCCATCCGGGCCGGGGGCCTTACCATTAGCCATTGACTTAAGTGCACCCCTGATTTCCGCCACGGTGAATTTCCCCTCCAAAGCTTCTAGCATGTTAGCCGGGAGCCTTGGTAGGTTGGCCTCAGATAAATATTCCTCTATGCGTGTACCTCTGGTGTCATCAGACGTTTGTGTGTTCCTGACCTGGTAAAGCTGTTGATAGAAAGCCCGAAATTCCTTAGCAATGTCCCTAGTTTTGTGTACCATTATATCTGATGTCGTTTTAATCTTAGCGATAAAAGATGCTGATTTCCTCTGTTGCAAAGATCTGGCTAGGATTCGACTCGGTCTGTTGCCCCATTCGTAGTATTGTTGATCAACAATCCTACGGCGGGATACATACTCAGAGTGGAAAAGAGCTTTCAGTTCTTCTCTTTTTTTTTTAGTGAGGGCATGGAATATTGTTTTAAAGTTGCTGTGTTTGTGGGTCTGCTCAAGTGTTCCTATTTCTTTAATTAGTGCAGATTGTAGGTGTGTTCTCTCTCTCTTTTTTCTTGCTCCCAGTTCAATAAGTTTACCCCTAATAAGAGCCTTATGGGCCTCCCAGAGAGTTCCAGGGGAAGTCTCTGGGGAAGCATTGTCTCTGAAGTAAAGGGAGAGGTTCCTTTCAATTTCTTTTACATCTATTTCATCATTTAAAAGAGAGTCATTCATTTTCCAGTTTGTAGATTTCATAGGAAGGGATGGGGGTTGGAGCGTCATGCTAATCGGGGAATGATCAGATATTGTCGAGATTTCAATGTGTGATTTAACTAAAAGGTCCAGATAGTGATGTTGTATATAGAGATAGTCTATCCTCGAATGAGAGTCATGGACTTGTGAATAGTGGGTATAGTCTTTTGCGCCCGGGTGCATCATCCTCCATGTGTCTATGAGTTGGGAGTTATGCATTAACCTTCGGATATATGCCAGCCGCTTATGCGGGATGCATGACTTTCCTTTAGATGCGTCTATAAGTGGTTCTAGGGGGACATTTAAGTCTCCCCCCAGAATGATACACCCACGCGCAAAATCTTGTAATTTTAGTTAGAATTGTAGACATAAAATCGGCTTGTCCCTGGTTCGGGGCATATAAATTCACTAATGTGCATGAAAAGTCCCCCAGGCTGCCTCTTATAAACAGAAATCTACCCAAAGGGTCAGCGAGGAGGTCCTCAACTGAAAATGCAGTACCCCTTCGGAAACCAATAGCCACACCTTTCGCCTTAGACACATCTGATAGGCTATAATACCAATTTGGATAATGGTGATCAAATAATTTAGTATGCGTAGTATGCGTTAGATGGGTTTCCTGCAGGAAGATAATATCTCCCTGCATACGTCTTAATTCCCTATATAGCGAGTGTCTTTTGCCTGCCATATGCAGACCTCTCACGTTAAGTGAGATTAGCTTAGTGTTGGCCATCAGGTCCCTAGGGGGGCTATACACATGAACAATATTTGCAAGGCTGGCATGGATAATTCAAGGGGGAAGGGGAAGGGGAAAAGAAGAGAGCAGGAGAGAAGAGTGAGAAAAAGGAAGAGAAAAAGAAAAACGAGATCCAGGAGGAAAACATCCGGAATCTCCGTCATGTAAAAATAACAAAAGACTGCACGCAAACTTTTGCGGTGCAAAAACAGGGGCCCCGTGTGGACCCCCCCAGCCGCGCGTCCTCCCCCGAAGGGTCGTCCGCGCCACCAAGGGGATCCCCCCGTCGCCCCTAGATGGGGGGGATAACCCATCCGGTACATTAATGTACGTGTGGCCAACTCGGATCCACACACGTGATCCGGCGCCAGCAAATTCAATGCAATGAAGTTACATAACCCAAGCTTTAAGTAAGTCAAGTCAGTCAGCTTATATATCTCTAGTAATCGTTATTAAATGCATATCGCAAACCAATCAGAAACTTTAACCAAACCGCTGAAACAAAAAAAAAAGAAAAAAGGAAGAAAAAAGCCTCCAAAAAAAGAAAAAAAAAAAAAAGAAAAAATTGTTTTCTTTCCTTTTTTGTATGCCTAGTCAATAGAGATAATAGCTGAACTCGATATATAGCTTACTGCGACCTCCTTTGAGCTTTTAGCAATCTAATGCATTCAGACTGCCTCATCAGTGGAGCCCCTATGAGCGGGGTGACGTTTGCGGGAAACTTTCTGCCATTGATCTTCGGTTGTGAGTGAAGGTGATCCAGGGATGCCATCTTGCCACCCAGGGAGTTCAGGTGGTTCAATGCTGAGATCCATACAGAACGCTGGCAAATCTTCCGGGAATCGCAGGATCGCCGTCTTTCCATTCCTTTGAGCAATCAGTGCAGATGGAAACCCCCACCTGTATGAGATGGCGGCATTACGCAGCTTCTCTGTGAGGGGTTTTAGTGCTCTACGCCTCTAAGGTTTCTCTGGCTAGATCTGGAAAGAAGGACAAGATCGCTCCATCAAAGTCAAGTGACTGTGCCTCTCTTGCTTTCTTCATGATGATCTCCTTCTCCTCATAATAATGCAGTCTGCATATAACGTCCCTTGGCGTATCGGTGGACAGATTGCGTGGACGAAGCGCTCTGTGTACCCTGTCTATCTTTAGTGGATGGTCAGCTTGGTTCCCCAGCAGGGTATTAAAGATGCCGCGGACAGAGGCTGCCAGGTCGTCATCCCTGGTCGCCTCTGGAAGACCCCTGATACGAATGTTATTTCTCCTGTTTCTATTCTCTTGATCTTCCAGCTTGTATAACGCCATTCTGTGCGCAATATACAGACTTCGTGTAGAGGATTTTAAGTCTCTAATGGCGTTGGCGTGTCTGTCTAGCCTCTGCTCCGTCTCCTCTACGCGCTCAAGAACTTGTGCTAAGTCCGTGCGAACGGCAGATAGTTCTTTCTTAATTACCTTTTCAAGGCCCGATAGCATCAGGGCAAGGTCTGATTTGGTGGGGAGTCCGCTTACTAAGTCCGCCACTCTCGAGTCCTCTCTCGGGCTTCTCTCCCTGTCTGATCCACACGAGGATACTGGAGAGCGGTGTCTTGTCTCCGGCCTATGGCGAGAGGCGGAGCTAACACTCATCCCACGAGTCGAGCGGCCTAGGCCGTCTGACTCGCCAGGGTCTTCAGGTTCCGTAGCGAGATAACGCTTGATAGAGCTCGTCGGAGCGGCTTTTTTGGCGTGGGATTTACCCGACTTCTTGCCCGTGCCTGGCATGTGTACGGAGGAGTCGTGGATTATGTGTAAAAGGAAGGATTTTAGTTGCTGGCGCCGGAGCTCACACGATGTGCGTCCTCACCGTCTCATGTCCAGGCCACGCCCCCCTTTTATTATTTTTTTTATTATTACTATTTTTCTATTACAAGGGATGTTTACATTCCTTGTAAAAGGAATAAAAGTGACCCATTTTTTTTTAAAGGACAGTGTAAAAAGAGTAAAATAAATTATAAAAAAAAAAATTAAATGTGCCCCGTCCAACTGAGCTCACGCGCAGAAGAAAACGCATACATAAGTCGCGCCCGCATATGAAAACGGTGTTCAAACCAGAGATTTGAGGTATTGCTGCCTTCGTTGGAGCGAGAGCAATAATTATAACAAAGACCTCCTCTGTAACTCAAAACTGGTAACCTGTAAAAAAAATGTAAACATTGCCTATGGAGATTTTAAAGGGTCAAAGTTTGTTGCCATTCCAGGAACGGGCGCAATTTTGAAGCGTTACATGTTGGGTATCAATTTACTCGGTGTAACATTATCTTTCTTAATATAAAAAAAAAAAAATTGGCCTAACTTTACTGTTGCCTTATTTATTTAATTTAGGTTAACTTGTAAGGCCGCTGCGAATACGACGTGACAAAGTATTGCAACAACCGCCATTTTATTCTCTAGGGATATATATATATATATATATATATATATATATATATATATATATATATATATATATATATATATATATATATATATATATATATATATATATGATTTTAACATGTAAAGCTAAAGGCAACATATTTTTTTTTTGGATGGAGTGGAGTGGGATTAAAAAAAACTGTCAGGTTTTTATTGCTGTCTGTGACCCATGCTAAGGAGATTTATTTTCTCTATTTGTCCTGTTTACCACCCTCAATAACAATATGGACACTAGTTCTGGTGACATCCAGAGATTCCCTTACTTTAGAGGGATTTTCTCTCACTTCCTGTTATGGCTACAGAACAGGAAGTGAAGGAAAATCTCCTCAATGGGGCACAGATGGCAAAAATAATCCTTACAGGGGGGATAACCCTTCCTTTACTCTATCCAAAATGGAGAAAAAAAGATTTGCCTTTTAGTTCTACTTGAACCACTTCCCATCCAGGTCAATTCTGGCATTCCTCTCCTACATGTAAAAATCATAATTTTTTTGCTGGAAAATTATGCCTTGTTTCCACTGAGCGGATCGGTTCGGTACGCTATTTTGAGTGTTTCCATTATGAAAGCGGCCCATACAACCCAACCGAACCGCACCATTCTGGGTCCTGCTTCAGATTTGGGGCCATAGAAAATGGTTCGGTTAGGGCGGAGCTACAATACATTCCACTGTGGAAACGCTCACCTGAATAGGCCGGACAATTCTAGGCCTTCCAAACTGTACCGAACCGATCCGCTCAGTGGAAACAAGGCATAACTCGGAACCCCCAAACTTATTATTATTAATAAATATATTTTAGCAGAGAAACTAAGGCATAAAATGGCAGTCGTTGCACTTTTTTGTCACAGTATTTGCGCAGCAATTTTTGGGTACAAAAACCGTTTCATGGAGGGGGGGAGGGAGGGAGGGAGGGCGCAGGCCTAAAGCTGTGTAAGGGGCCCCACCATTTCTAGTGGCTGCCCTGTTCATGACTGTTGCATAGATTGGTTAGGTGGTGGTTCTACCTTCATCATCCAATGCCTTGTACTTTGAGAAACCTTGTACCCTCTCTACTCATCATGCATGGCTCCTATCTCTGTATAAATAAAGGCCAATTGAACGCTCAGTTTAAATCTGCTAAATACATTCCAAGTTCATCAAAACAAGGTGTACACAGCGTAACAGTTCATTCTTTTGAAAACAGCCACAGCCTACGTAAAATAAAAGCTGTTTCCTGCCAGCATGCTGCGGAGAAGGGCCCTTGCTCTCTGTGTGGAAGCCGTGGTCTCTCTGCATAGTACTGACAAGCCCCCTGCTGATCCAGAACTTCCCCACTAGCACGGAGCATGAGTCTTGCAGATTGCACAGCTAATAGATGGGACTCAGTAAAGGGTATTGTGAGACCTCTACAGTGAGACCACTGCTTCCCTACACAGAGCAAGGGCCCCACTCTGCAGCTGTCAGCGGGGGAAGGGCTTCTCTACTATCTGCGGCTGCTTTCTAAAGGGAATGAACTGTAACACTTAGCACACTATGTTGTTTTTATGCACCAGCTGATTTAAAGGATAAGATCATTTTTTAGAAAAAAATAAAAACAAATGCAAAATTTTTTTTTTTTGCAGATAGAGAAGATAGCTGTCAGAACGGGGGAGCGGGGGCTGGTGCATCTGTCATATGTTACATGTTACACCCTGAATATGGGTGTAACATGTAACAAAAGGTGAACTTATCCTTTTAAACGCAAACATCTGCCTAATGCATTCCGGCTTGCCAGAAAAGTCAGACTGAACTGAAACGACATGTATTCACCCAGAAAGAACATTGATGTTTCTTCATTCCTTTCCAGGGTAAATGCCCGTCTCCTCGTGCCGCTCATGCTTGCGCCACAATTGGAAATCGAGGTTATGCTTTTGGCGGCAGATACAGAGTGGGTATCCATGAGATCGTATTACTTCTCCTGTCCATCTCATGGCATAATATATTTTTAATAAAACAAAATTTTACTCTCCAGGACTCCAGAATGAATGATTTGTACTATTTGAATTTTGATACCTGGGAGTGGCATGAAGTGTAAGTGATATTTTTTTTTTTTTTTTTCTTTCTTTTTTTTAAACAACTACCCTGAGATTTAATCTTTTCATATTGTTACTGAGTGTTTATAAACCTTACAAATGACTTAAATGCTTACTCTTTTGTGGTTTTTGCTCTTCTGATATTTTCCTTTTAGAAATTGTTTTCTGCCAGCAAGTTTTACTTCCGTGCAGCCAGTGACCACGCTATCCATAGGGTCTGATCCCTGTGGCAGTGTTGTCAGATTGCTGTGCGTGCTTCCACAATCTGACTACAGGACACCATGATGTAACGTGGCGTTTATGTAGTTGGCAATATGTAGATAGGGACCTGGCAACTGCAGCCCCCATGTGTCACTAGGGAATGATTTGTTTCAAAGCTGAACTCCAGGTAAGCGTCTATTCACACTTCTACAACTTGTCATGCGACTTTGGACATCAAAGTCAGATGACAAGTCGTTTCCCAATGATAACCATTCATATATGCACGATTTAAAGTTGCAGCGACTTCAAAGTAATTCATGGTCTGAATTTCATGCAACTTGAGGGCCATAGACTTCAATGTGAATCGTCAGAAGTTGCATGAAAGTCATACCTGAATGTTTTACATACATGTCTTTTGTCAGCCAGGGATCTCCAAACTACGGCCCTCCAGCTGTTGCGATACTACACGTCCCATGAATCATTGTAAAACTCTGACATTCACAGACATGACTCGGCATGATGGGAATTGTAGTTCTTGAACAACCGGAGGGCCATAGTTTGGAGACCCCTGGTCTAAACCAAAGTCGTATCCACGTCATAACATAAAAAGGTAGCAGCGCTGCTACCTTTTTATGTTTGTTTTTGTGTGTATCTCACATTTAGCAGCTGCTTCTTCAGTTGACTGTAGGTTTTGCAATATACTTTTTATTATTGATGAAGGTTTATTTTTGTGTCACGATTTGGATGGTATCATTCACCCACATATAGCGCGGTATCTTTTTCTATTTTATCCCTATCCACGTCATACCCAGACAAAGTTGCAATGCAAAGTCCAGCTTCTTTGGAGTCGTACAAGTGTAAATGAAGTAATGCCCGGTTCACACTGGTGCGACAATCGCTATGACTTTGAGAGCATGCTGCATGACATAAAAATCAATATTTCCCTACGAGTCGGCTTGTGCCGGCTCCGGCTTGTTGTGCCGGCTCCGGCTTTGGAAAAGGTTCCTGTACTACTTTGGTCCGACTTCTGTTTGATTTCAGCCCATAGAATTGAATAGACGTCGAATCCTCACCTTTTTTAATTGGTGTAATTTGGATCTGACAGTCAAGGAAGATTATACAGGTATTCCCTGAAGTTGCTTCAAAATCGCCTGGCAAAGTTGTGCGACTTCAGGTGGCGGCAGTGTGAACTGAGCTCAAACTTTAAACACACAGATGAAGCATACAGGATGTGTAGGATCTGTTGACTTTTTTTTTTTGTTTTTTTTTTTTTTTTGTTTTATTCAGTGTTGAGAATTGCACAGCCCTGCCACACAGCACCTTGTGCCCTACCAGACGGGGTATGAGATTTTTCTCAGTTGCAGGTCCTATCCCTCTCCCAGCCTGTGATTAGACAGTGAAAGGAGAAGCAGCAGACTGAGCTAATTTCTCTGCTCTCACCTCTATCAGCACACTACCACCTGCACTGCAGTACAACTGACTAGATCATCATCAGATCTTGCAGTTGATCATCAACTGCAAGATGCTGATCTCTTGTCAAACTTCGATAATTACTCTTCATTACATAAATACTTCTAGAGATGTATTGAGGAATACAGAGCTGCACTACTGTGCCTCTTCTATCTACCTGGGGTTCAGTTTTAAAGTGGTGTTCTGGCCGAAATTATACTTTTTAAATAAAAATACCCCAATAATACACAAGCTTAATGTATTCTAGTAAAGTTAGTCTGTAAACTAAGGTCTGTTTTGTTAGTTTATAGCAGTAGTTTGTTATTTTATAAACTTACAGCAGGCCGTGGCCATCTTAAGTGTGGGCATCTGAAGCCAGACTGTATTTCTTCCTGGATCTCATCCTTGCAGATCTTGCACATGCTCAGTGCAGCACAAGCAGTGTAATAGGTTTCAGGTCAGGTTTCCATAGCAACGGTGGTGTCAGAGGAAGTTGCCGCCCCTTCCCAGAAGGCATTGCAAACAGGAAATTATGCGATGGGCCACGGCCAGGGAGGAGGAAGTGAAAAATGAATACAGCAGATATACAGTAAGTGCTGAGAAAAAAAAATATATATCCAATTCGTTTACAGTGCACAGTTTAGTGAGGGATGCTGAGGGATCGTTTTTTCCCACACACAATAGAAGCGGCCATATTGTAAGATTACACCTAATAATTCCGCTGTCTGCTGTTCTTTAGCCCATCATTGCCTCTCTTTCCTTGTCCTAGGATTGCACAAGGTGTTATCCCATTGGGAAGGTCTTGGCATTCGTTGACACGAGCGTCTTCTCACACCCTTTTTCTTTTTGGAGGATTTACCACTGATAAACAACCTTTGAGTAAGTGACTGAGCTTTCTAACCATGCAAATGTAACCAGAGGTGCAATGACCATTGTAACCGGTTCAATACCGGGCAATTTCACCCCCTTCCTTCCCAGGCCAATTTTTAGTTTTCAGCGCTGTCGCACTTTAAACGTCAATTGCGCGGTTGTGCGACGTTGTACCCAAAAAAAATTGATGTCCTTTTTTTCCCCACAAATAGAGCTTTCTTTTGGTGGTATTTGATCGCCTCTGCGGTTTTTATTTTTTGCGCTATAAACAAAAGAAGAGTGACAATTTTGAAAAAAACACAATATTTTTTACTTTTTTGCTTGCACACACGATCAGAAAATCGTACAAAAAATACCGCTTTTAAAGCGATCGTACGATAATCGGATCGTTAGTACTGATCTTTTGAGAGCTGATCACGACAGTTCATCTGATATTATCTGATTGGACAAGCACAAACGTTTTTTTTGTATAACAGATCGTACAATTTACGTTTTAATCACTACGGTTGTTGTTCAAAAACACAATACAACACGACATCACTTCTGAATTTTTATTCTGTCATACAAGAATTTTCAGAACTTTAGTAAACTCTTCATTTTTAAAATGAGATTAGTATGAAAAGAAATTAAATAAGATACTCTCATCGTGTGTATCCGGCATTAGACCCCTGATTGGTCTTCTCTCCCCCAGTGCTCAGACTGTAACTTTGCAGCCAGTCACAAGGTGAGAGGCTGATCTGTGTCAGACATTTGTGAGCACATCCAAAACTACACAAGCACTGGGATTTACATGACAGTGGCATCTCAGTCCAGGGAGTCTCTGCTGACCCTGGATGATGCCTGAACAAAGATGGCGCCATCCTTCTGGAGAGAAAAGCAGATGAAGGCGCTGTCGGGGAGTACTGTGAGCTCTGTAAGACAATTCAGTGTAATTCTGATGTATGTTGTCTCTTAGGTGACACGTGGCTATACAATCTCAGGACTAATGAGTGGGTTCCCTTCCAGAGCTGTCACACTGATAAGCCCAGGTAACCATATATTACATCCTCTTCATATCCTTCTTTCATGGTCCTCCAATCCATGGAGGGGACATATCATGTGTGTAGATGAGCTACACAAAAATACATTCAGAGCACCAAAAGTGACCTTTACTTGTAGTGTTTAGAGCTGTAAATTGTAAGTTCCACCTGCAGCAAACTGTGAGAAGTCACCTCCGCTATAGGCCAGGATGAAAGGTAAACAGGTCTGCAGAATTTGCTGGAGGCTTAAACTGGCATTACACCTGAACCCCAAAAGTCATGTAGCTTTAAGGCAGTGGTTCTCAACTCCTGTCCTCTGGACCCACTAACAGGCCATGTTTGCAAGATAACTGAAATACATCACAGGTGATATCATTTGCTGCTCAGTGATTGCAGGAATCTAGTCTGGATCTCCCCCAAGGTAATACTTAAATTCTGGCCTGTTAGTGGGTCCTGAGGACCAGAGTTGAGAACCACTGCTTTAAGGCTTTTTTCCCCCCTCTGTTTTCATCTGGTGATCTGGCCAGTAACACACATCCTGTATTAGTGTCTCCACTCTGGAGGAAGGAGAACAGGAGGCACATTTAAACAGCAGCATTATCGGTCTGGGGGGGAGGGGCGTGTCTGATGTACTAGCAGATTTACAAAGACTAACAAATTGAAGACAAACTCCAGATCACACTTTATAATCAGTTACAGCAAAACGTTTTGTTTTTCCTTTAGGATAAAGGTTTTTCATAAATGCTGATCGTTGTAAGCACCCCTGCCAGTGTTAAATGGATTGTCTCATCTCTGTAGCTGATACATTCCGCTGGAGAGCTTGTTCTTTTGAAAAAAAAATAGCAGACTTATTGGCCAGATCACCAGCTGGAAATAGAAGAAAGCTTAAAAAAAAGAATATGTGTGTATGTATATGTGTGTGTGTATATGTATATAATTTGTGTTTTGGATTTAATACTATTTTAAAGCTTGCCTCCACATTTATTGTCCCTTTTTAAACAGTTTGGCCCAAACCATGTACTGGATGAACTAGTGCACTATATTGCCTGTATGTAAGCCCCATACTGTACAGTATACAGCACTGTAGTACGGCAGTAGGATGGAGACTTCCTGTCCCACCCCCAGAACTCCCTGCTGCTTAGCCATTCACAGGAAGCTTTGTATTCTAGGAATGAATAGAAAGCACCCTCTGATTGGCTGACATCATGACTCCCAGAAATGTGCTACCATGTCTGTATATTGCTCTCCAGTGTACTGATTTGTATCTTAGTGCACAGTTGTGTGTACCTATCCTGTCTCTATAACATGGGGAACATATGATGTTTACATTGTCAGGTGGTTATGAATGTGTCCAGTGCTGGTTGGGTTGAGGATCCCTTGAATGCATCTACATCCTGCTCTCCCCATGTTAGTATGGGGATGTGACTATACACCACATTAATGTGTTTTTCCAAAGTAACAGTACACAACTGTTGTCCTTTATACATTTCTAGGCTGTGGCATACAGCATGTGCCAGTAAAGAGGGTGAAATATTTGTCTTTGGAGGATGTGCCAACAATCTGCTCGCCCACCACAAAGCGGTAACGTATCACATAATGTAGTGCTGAAGCGGCCGATCGATGGGATGATCAAGGATTCTAAGTTGTATTTTTTTTCTTTTTTGTGCTTTCTTTGTATAGGCTCATAGTAATGAAGTGCTTGTGTTCTCCGTTCAGCCAAGGTCTCTTGTAAGGTGAGTTATGCAAAGTTTTAGAAAGACAAAAAATATACTAGAACACCAAACAGTGGCAGCCACCTTCTCATCACACCTATATGAACTTGTTGGAAATCCCATTGCAAAGGTGTTCAATATGGTTTCAGTGTTTTGTGTAGACCACTCATGTTCTTCTACATCAAAATCATTCTTTATTGCTGGACAAAAACCTGACCACCACACCTAATGTGAGCTTGTTGGTCAACCTATTCTGAAACCATTAATGTCAAACCATGTCCTTATGGTGCTGGTTTTATACATGGGGCACAGTCCTACGGGAACGGGGCCTTCCCCAAACTGTACCCACAAGGTTGGAAATTCACAGGTGGAACTGAATGCTTTGGAACCTGTAGTATTAACCGTATCCATCCATCCATGAAAACACCTGAAATCAATAATTCAGAGGGTTTTCTGTAGGGTGATATTGTATGTCTGTAACTGACTGCAGATAGTAATACGTCTAGATTCTGTCCTACAGCCACGTTACCTGGAATTCTTGAGTAAAAGTAATGCAGAGCCCAATAATGATACTGAAATGCACTTTTAATATATAGTGAGATGGGTGAGGAACATTCTGGTTGGTATCTGCACTTGCTCTCCTGAATAAGCCATGAATACTCTGACCCCAGATTTTGATGTATTCTCATTGATTTCAGGCTTTGTCTAGAGACGGTTATCTTCTACAAAGAGATCCTGTCTGGCTCCTTGGACTGTCTACCCAAACATCTCCTCCACAGCGTCCATCAGAGGTTTGCTAGTGTCAACACTTGTGGCTCATGAGAAGCAGACATGATCTATACAGCTGTATATAGTGATTGTGTTTTTAGTTTTGTGTTTTTTTTTTTTCTGTTTTGGCTCTTACTTTAGTGTAAATATATTCAATAAATGTGTAGAATTTAAAAATGTCCAGGCTGATTTTGATCTTGAACTTTAGGACGGCTGTACCAGGTGCAATAGAAAAGGGAGTTGGTGTTCCAGCTAATTCACAAGACACTCTCCCAATGTGACAACCTTGTGCCAGTGCACGCTAAAGCCTCATACACACGATCAGATTTTCCGTCGGGAATTGTGTGATGACAGACTGTTGGCCTAAAATCCGACTGTTTGTACGATCCATCGGACAATTGTCGGATTTTCCACGGACAAATGTTGGATGGCAGGCTTATAAATATTCTGCAGACAAACGTCTGTTGTCAGATTGTGTGTACACAAGTCCGTCAGACAAAAGTACAAACACACATGCTTGGAATCAGTGCTCAAACACAACATTTGCAGAAGGTGCCCAAAGGGGGGCGCTAAAGAGATGAAAAGCCACGTAGTACGTCACTACGTTTGTGTTTGTTGGCCGACAATTGTGTGCCGTTTTGTATGCAAGACAAGTTCCTGGCCGCCCTTCAGACAAAAGTCTGATGTTTTGTCTGCAGAAAATCTGATCGTGTGTACGAGGCTTTAGGCTGGGCTCACACTGGCATTAAGAGCAGGTGTTTAACACCTGTGAAACGTCTTTGCACAAGATATAATAGACAGCACATCTGATCACACTAGGCGTTGGCGTCCCTTCACTTCAAAATTGAAGCCTCATGTAAAGTCAGGAGGCGTTTGAAGCCTTTTAATGCCTACCATTCAAGTCTATGGTAATGCTCCGGTAGGTGTTTTCAGCATGGTCAATTTGTTTATTTCTGTCACTTTCCATTGTGGAGCATAACGCTCATTAAACGTTATGAAACCGCGCATAGGGGGCATTTTTAATGCTTGTAAGATGCCCCATTCTAAAGCTCATTAACGCCTATACTAACGCTATAGGAGCGTCAGAAATGTAGTCAAGTTTGAACAAGCCCTTATAGAGAACATCTAGTTGAACCTAAACAGCAGCCTCAGATTTTTACGTTTTGTTTGAATTGCTCTTGGAAAATAGCAGTGCACTTCCTGACATGACTGTTCCTAAGGATGTTATATGTAATGTATACACACAGGATTGCCCATCTCAGGAGATGTGGTACTGCTCACTGTTCTCCTTACTGTGGGAAAAGCTGTACCTGAGGACCTGCACTGAAAGGATCTTTCTGCTTTATTCATTATGTGGCTCTGTGCTTTCTCCGCCTCTTGTTGCTTCTTGAATATTATGCCACCAGTCATCAGGAGGGCAGCTCTGATATGAGGTAGCAAAGCCTTCTGCACTACCAAGATGTCCATGTTCACACGGTACAGGAGGCATGGTATGTCAGTAATTGGAAGAAGAGCAGCAGGGAGAGTACATGCAATACAAATAACTACTCATTGTTCTGTTTTAAAGTGTTCGCTTTTTTTTTAGAGAGAAAAAATGGAAAGGTGAACTAACCTACCTCTCCCCGATCACAGTTGTACTTACCTCTGTGGGTGATGAGTTGTCACTGCCCATACAGGGGGTGTAGCGGTCCAGGGATTTGAAATTCCAGCACTCCTTCCTATAGGGGTAGGCAACCTGGGGCCCTCCAGCTGTTGTGGCACTACATTTCCCATGAGGCATTGCAAGGCTGGCAGTTACAATTACTCCCAGAGGCAGGGTGGGGACTTGTAGTTCTGCAACAGCTGGGGGGCCCCAGGTTGGCTATCCCTGCTGTAGGGATTCCGGGATGGATTAGAGCGATTCTGATTAGTCACAGCAGCCTGTGTGTACTGCAGCCAGGCTGGCTTCTGTCGAAGGGGCATGACCAAAAAATCTTCCGATTGACATCTGGTCAGCATTATTAGCCAATGCGGAGTGGTGACTGATGTGGTTGGTTGGGGGGGGGGGGGGGGGGAGAAGAGAGAAAGAGAAGAGATTGCTGTACTAACACTAGATAGTACAGTGGCTCCCCCCAAACTTCTCAATTTTTTTCGTTCAGCCCGAACGAAAAAAAAAAGACAGTGTGCGCCAGGCTTTTAGAGCCGGGTGAGCTGACTGCAGACACCTCGATTACTGGCTTCTCAGAGGAGGATTGTTTAGTAACATGTCTGATCTCTACTCCACTTAGCCAATTGTGGCTGGAAGTGCCCCAGGCCAAAGCAGGAGACCGTCCCGTCTACAAATATCTTCTATTTGTCCAGAAGGATTAAGGTGGGGAAAACAGAATAAGAAAAATACATCATTGTTCTTTATTTTTCATTGTGCAAAATGAAAACACTTATTACATCATAACATTATTTGTCAACTTCTGCTGGCAGTTTTGATTATAAAATTAATTCTTGTGAGCTTTTAGTACAAGGGTTCTAGCTTGTGCACACAGTCACATCTTCTGCACAATAGTGATGGTGGTGCTCCCGGAGAGCTGGATATCAGCGCACACAGATGGTTGGACACTTCAAACACAAGTGAAGGATAAGAATATGCTGACAAGCGTCTCACGGTGACTGCACTGTGTTAGGGTTGCATTAAATGTATGTCTTGCTTGGTATAAAACTTAGCTGCATTGTACTAAAAATTTAAGAGAAGTCTTGTGTATACAAACTCTTAAATCTGAACTCTAGCTTTTGCTACGCTTTACATAGTGTGTATGTATACGTATCTATATATCACGCAGCATTGTGTCCCAGATTCAAGCCGAGACTTCCTGACTCATACCTGGAACACAATGTCTATCTGATCAGCGCTCAACCAATCAGAGAAAGCAATGAATAGAAAACTTCCTCTGGATGAGTCAGAGGCGGGCTTATAAAGACACTACCTCTAACTCAGCCAATCCGAGAGAGTTTTTTATTGTGTATACAACGATTTATTTCTCTGATTGGTTGAGCACCGATCAGATAGACTCTATTGTGATCCGGGTAGTCTTGGCTCAAACCCAAAACAGTGATTTGTTGCCTCAGCTACATACAAGTGTGTACAGCACATCCAGCAGCCTCACATGTTGATGAGGAACACGGTTCATCTGGGCCAGCTTGGCCCGTGTAAAGTGTCGCACGAGCTGGAAGTTCAGCTTTAATGCACAACCAAATTACAGTTGTAAAACTATTCTCAGCTAATTCTCATATTCTGCTGCTTCTTCGATTAGACTTGGCATTTAATTTCTGGGGCTCAAAGGGGTGTTTAGCACAATCACTGATAGTTTGGGGGGGGGGGTTGCAGGCACAACATCATTCCATCCTGCTTTTATAGCGGACACAAATTTATAGCATTAGGACCATTTTAATAACGGGGGGGGGGGGGGGTGTTGTGTGTGAGTATACCTCAAAGCTGAAAAAAGTGGCCTCTGATCTACATGGGCACTGGCACTTTCACTGAGGCCTTGTCCAAACGAACAGGTATAGAAAATTGCAAGATCCAGCATATATTGCTGAGGTTGGGAAACCTGTACAAAGAAAGGACAGGCTGATGGTATGCACATAGATGCGTTCAGGATCCGACATCTGAAGAAACATACAAAACCACAGCAGCGCCCGGCACCATTCTGTACAGGCTAAGCAGATACAGCTGTCAGCCCAACTGCAACATTACCCTGGCTTTGCCCTTGTGAATGAGGCCTAATACCCAAGAACATTACCCTGTCCCTCCAGTATTTGTGGCCTGGAACCAAAGCACTGCTAGACCCACTTTTATAGTTTTTGGATAAGCAACCAACCTTAGTATCCCTTCTCATCTGCCAGTATAAGGTCCAGATAATCTATTAAAGTAGAACAAACTACCATTCTGCCCATCTTTAAAGAGGATTTCCACTTTTAAACAAAAAGTGGGACAATTTGCTTTTAAAGCTGCTTGCATACTCAGTTGTTTTTCTTAATTTGTCAGAACCCCTCTCCAATCAGCAGTGGGGTGTGGGCATTTAATGAGGGTGTTTTATTCCCTCCCTCCTGAAGCCAGTTCATGGTTTACAGTAGGTGAAGGAGCGTGGAAGGGTTAACACCTCTATCAAGTTCATACCGCTGGGAAACATTTCTATCACTTCCTCTTCCAGTTTCATCAGCACAAAAAGGGCAAGGAAAATCTCTCCAATGTGGATTATGAAAAGCAATAATAATCTGTCCTCCCATGTACAAGTGTTTTTTTTTGGCTGCAGTTATATTTCAGTGGCATTCCATTTTAACTCACAAATCAGAATGTTTACACCCATCTTTCTTTTAGGATTTTGTACCTAATCTGTGAGGCTGATTAAAAAACACCCCACCCTTTCTTACATTGAAGCCCAATTACATGGTGTAGCGGTTTCATCTCAGTTTTCTGCAGCTCCTGAGGATATTCTTATGTACAGTCACTTTGATCGGACTCTCATTTCTTCTTGACATTAAGTAAATTAGGGGCTGACACTTTCACCTTTCCTGGCATGTTTCTGGACAAATCCGTGTCCTGCGAGACAAAGGAATACAAGATTAAATACAGATCAGATAGGAACACCTGGATCCAGGCTGTATATATTGGGGCGTTTCCAAGACCGGAATTCCTACCTTCACGCTGCGTAACAAATCCTTCTCTCTAGCAGAGCACTCCTTATAATGCATGAAACTGTTCAGTGCGGTCTTAGCAGCTGTGGAAAGAACAAGAAAAAAATGTTCATTAGTCCACAGAGGTGAACTGGACAGGGCTGATAACATGGCATGAGAGATTTTAGGGTAGCAGAGGTTCTATGTTATCTCACTGAACTGAAAAGCTATTTCACTTTTCTTTTTTTACACTTTTTGAATTGATACAACAAAGTGGTGCATTTAGGGAGCAAATAAGCAAAGTTCACTCTAAGGATTTTGGCACCCAGTGTTTTCCCCATAATATGCACTTATGCAGAGCATAGTTTTACATTATGGCAGACTTACCTCCCAAAGGGCCCCTCCTCCAGCGCTGTGGTGGCCTCTATCCCCACCCTCACTCTGCCACCACCGCTGATAATGTCCCCCGGTCTTGTTACGGGTTTTACACCTTTGTTTTGTTGACTGACCAGGTGGATATGACATGACCTCTGCACACATACGTATGGGAGTTATCCCCTTGCCGACCATATAACTTGCATATACGGCGGCTCTCCTGCATTGGATCATGTACCTAATGGAAAGTATCAAAGATTACTTCATGGTGCCAACATCCTAAACTGCAGACAAAAATTTTTTTTTTTCCCCTTGGATATGGACTTTAAAAAGGCACTTGGATTCATACATCAATCACATTTAAAGTATAAGAAACATTTATTACATATAATTAAAAAAAGGTAAAACCGAATGTACATGACAGCAAACAACTGATGATACACCGACTGTAGCATGGTAATGGAATAGCAGAGATATCCTTCACCCAAAAGGGTGGATTGTTATATGAATCCTTTAAAGTCCATATCGAGGGGGGGGGGGGGGGGGAAAAAATCTTTTTGGTCTAGAATAGATCATGTACCTAGTACATAATCCAGCACTTCTCCGTTGGGCACGTGCCGCCACTGGTACCGCGGACTTGATGTCCACCGGCAACCGCTTATTGTTTGTTACACAGGGAGAAGGGCAATCTGCCTATGTAAACAAGGCAGATTGCCGTTCTGTCAGTAAGGAAGGCATTGATCCTCTGTTCCTGCAAAGCAGGGACATGGATCAATGCCTTCACCTAGTAAAAGCACCTCGCACAGTTTAGTTAGACACACGTTTAACCCTTTGATTGCTTCTGATGTTAACCCCTTCCCGACCAGTGTCAGTAGAGTGACGGTGCATTTTTTTTTTTTTAGCACTAATCACTGTATTGGTGTCACTCGTCCCCAACAAAAAGTGCCAGTTAGAATCCCAACTGTCCATCGCAATATTGCAGTCCCACTATAAGTTGCCGATTGTCGCCATTACTAGTAAATAAATAAAAATATCCCATAGTTTGTAGACACTATAACTTTTGCGCAAACCACTATACGGTTATTGTGATTTTTTTTTTCACCAAAAATATGTAGCAGAATACATTTTGACCTAAATTGATGAAGAAATTAGATTTTTTGAATTTTTTTTTTTTAATTATTGGATATGTTTTATAGTAGAAAGTAAAAAATATATATTATATATATATATTTTTTTTTTTTCAAAATTGTCAGTCTTTTTGTTTATAGTGCAAAAAATAAAAACCGCAGAGGTGATCAAATACCACCAAAAGAAAGCTCTATTTGTAGGGGGAAAAAAAAAGGACAAAAATGTTATTTGGGTACAGCGTCGCACAGCTGCGCAATTGTCAGTTAAAATAACGCAGTGCCGTATCACAAAAAATAGCCTGTTCATAAAGGGGGGTAAATCTTCCAGAGGTCAAGTGGTCAATTCACGCTGGCAGGATGCACAGCTCCGTATGTATGCTGAAAAAAAATTGCTGGCAGACAATTAAGACACTTTTTTTGGCACTTCTGTAATACTACCTTGCCAGGAAAGTTTAAAGAAAATGCTTCACTTCAGTGACCAGAAAGATCTGAAGAGGCCCTGATTTTCAAAGATTCTCCAACAGTTATTATATGTGTATGAACAGATGTATGACACACCATGAAGACTGCAGGAACATCTAATTGGTGGTTATTAGAAAACAGGTTTTCCCACTTAAAGTTGTTCTAAAGTCAGAAGTTTTTTTCTATCTTAATGCATTCTATACATTAAGATAAAAAGCCTTCTGTGTGCAGAGACCCCCTTATACTTGAGCCCAATCTCGATCCAGCAATGTTGCACTAGAGCATTGGCTGTCTGGGACCCTCCCTCCCTCATTGGCTGAGACACAGCAGCGAGTGCCATTGGCTCCTGCTGATGTCAAAGTCAGTAAGCCAATGGGGCGAGAGAGGGGGTGGGGCCGAGCTACTGTTCAGTTTCCTGAATGGACACACAGAGCAGCGGCTCGGGTGCCCCACCATAGCAAGCTGCTTGCTGTGGGGGTACACGGCTGAGGGAGGGGCAAGGAGCAGTGAGGAGAACACGAGAAGAGGAGGATCTGGGCTGCTCTGTGCAAATCCACTAGGTAAGTATGACATGTTTGTTATTTCTAAACAAAACTTTAATATTACTTTAAGCTTACCTTTTCCTTTCTTCTGCGTTCCTGGAGTTAGTTTAACTTTATATCTAAAAATAAATAAATAAGAAAAAGCATATTTATATACACAGTATACAAACACAATAATGAAAAGTAACAATTACACAACAAGATAAAAGAAACATAAAAGTTATAGGATTTTGCTGTTGCAGAAAAGTGGGCCCGTGATTCAGAAGTGTCTCCTCAGAACAGGACTGGTCCCCCCGTAAACAAACAAATTACTAAGAAAAATCCTGTGTCATGAATAGCTGCACAACACCTTTATATTTTAATGTACACTTACAGTATCTCACAAAAGTGAGTACACCTCTCACATTTGTCTATGTATTTTATTATATCTTTTCATGTGACAACACTGAAGAAATGACACTTTTCTACAATGTAAAGTAGTGAGTGTACAGCTTGTATAACAGTGTAAATTTTCTGTCCCCTCAAAATAACTCAACACAGCCATTAATGTCTAAACTGCTGGCAACAAAAGTGAGTACACCACTAAGTGAAAATGTCCAAATTGGGCCCAATTAGCCATTTTCCCTCCCCGGTGTTATAAGACTTGTTAGTGTTACAAGGTCTCAGGTGTGAATGGGGAGCAGGTGTGTGTTAAATTTGGTGTTTTAGATCTCACTCTCTCATACTGGTCACTGGAAGTTCAACATGGCACCTCATGACAAAGAACTCTGAGGATCTGAAAAAAAGAATTGTTGCTCTAAAGATGGCCTAGGCCAGTGATGGCGAACCTTGGCACCCCAGATGTTTTGGAACTACATTTCCCATAATGCTCTTGCACTCTGCAGTGTAGAAGAGGATCATGGGAAATGTAGTTCCAAAACATCTGGGGTGCCAAGGTTCACCATCACTGGCCTAGGCTATAAGAATATTGCCAAGACCCTGAAACTGAGCTGCAGCACGGTGGCCAAGACCATACAGGACAGGTTCCACTCAGAACAGGCCTCGCTATGGTCCACCAAAGAAGTTGAGTGCACGTGCTCAGCGTCATATCCAGATGTTGCCTTTGGGAAATAGACGTATGAGTGCTGCCAGCATTGCTGCAGAGGTTGAAGGGGTGGGGGGTCATCCTGTCAGTGCCCAGACCATATGCCGCACACTGCATCAAATTGGTCTGCATGGCTGTCGTCCCAGAAGGAAGCCTCTTCTAAAGATAATGCACAAGAAAGCCCGCAAACAGTTTGCTGAAGACAAGCAGACTAAGGACATGGATTACTGGAATCATGTCCTGTGGTCTGATGAGACCAAGATAAACTTATTTGGTTCAGATGGTGTGGCGGCAACCAGGTGAGAACAAAGACAAGTGTGTCTTGCCTACAGCCAAGCATGGTGGTGGGAGTGTCATGGTCTGGGGCTGCATGAGTGCTGCCAGCACTGGGGAGCTACAGTTCATTGAGGGATCCATGAATGCCAACATGTACTGTGACATAATGAAGCAGAGCATGATCCCCTCCCTTCAGAGACTGGGCCGCAGGGCAGTATTCCAAGATAATGACCCCAAACACACCTCTAAGACGACCACTGCCTTGCTAAAGAAGCTGAGGGTAAAGGTGATGGACTGGCCAAGCATGTCTCCAGACCTAAACCCTATTGAGCACCTGTGGGGCATTTTCAAACGGAAGGTGGAGGAGCGCAAAGTCTCTAACATCCACCAGCTCTGTGATGTCATCATGGAGGAGGGGAAGAGGACTCCAGTGGCAACCTGTGAAGCTCTGGTGAACTCCATGCCCAAGAAGGTTAAGGCAGTGCTGGAAAATAATGGTGGCCACACAAAATATTGACACTTTGGGGCCAATTTGGACATTTTCACTATTTTTAGGGGTGTACTCACTTTTGTTGCCAGAGGTTTAGACATTAATGGCTGTGTGTTGAGTTATTTGGGGCGACAGCAAATTTACACTGTTATACAAGCTGTACAATCACTACTTTACATTGTTGCAAAGTGTAATTTCTTCAGTGTTGTCACATAAAAAGATATGATAAAATATTTACAAAAATGTGAGGGGTGTACTCACTTTTGTGAGATACTGTATCATTTGATGGCAAACTCACTTGTAATTGATCAAGGCAGTGTAAGGTGCGCAGACCGGTACAGAAAACAGCAGGATATCTTCGGCATCTGGCTGACCAGTCAATGAGTCCAAAAGATTTTCTGCTTCCTGCAGGAAGGTAAGATAAATAACATCAGCAAAGGTATAAAGATGACAGAAATAAGTCACTCTAGTCAGTCCCATCCTGCGTTATATTGCAGCTATACCCTTAAAGTATTTTGCTGTTTTGGTTGGAGTTGGTGAAGTTTCATTCCCCCTGCTGCCATGGTTCTTTTTGTCCTCACCCCAAGTATCTGATATATACACTTGTCTCTAAAATTTTAAATCAAAAGTACATATAAGAAGGATAAAAAAAAAAAAAAGTGCCCACATGTACAGTGGATATAAAAAAAAGTCTACACACCCCTGTTAAAATGTCAGGTTTCTGTGATGTAGAGAAATGAGGCAACAATAACTAATTTCAGAACTTATTCCACCTTTAACCACTTCAGCCCCAGAAGGATTTACCCCCTTCCTGACCAGAGCATTTTTTGCGATTCGGCACTGCGTCGCTTTAGCTGACAATTGTGCGGTCGTGCGACGTTGTACCCAAACAAAATTGACGTCTTTTTTTCCCCCACAAATAGAGCTTTCTTTTGGTGGTATTTGATCATCTCTGCTGTTTTTTATTTTTTGCGCTATAAACAAAAAAAGAGCGACAATTTAAAAAAAAATATATACATATTTTTTTACTTTTTGCTATAATAAATATCCCCAAAAAATATATAAAATTTTTTTTTCCCTCAGTTTAGGCCGATATGTATTCTTCTACACATTTTTGGTAAAAAAATAAAATAAATAAATATCGGAATAAGCTTATAATTGATTGGTTTGCGCAAAAGTTATAGTGTCTACAAAATAGGGGCTAGATTTATGGCATTTTTATACATTTTTTTTTTTTTTTTTACTTGTAATGGTGGGGATCTGCGATTTTTATCAGGACTGCGACATGGCGGACACATCGGATACTTTTGACATGATTTTGGGACCATTGTCATTTATACAGCGATCAGTGCTATAAATAGCCACTGATTACTGTATAAATGACACTGGCAGGGAAGGGGTTAAATACTAGGGGGCGATCAAGGGCTTAAGTGTGTCCTACAGGGATTCTAACTAGGGGGGATGGGCTACCTAGGACATGACAGCGATCACTGCTCCCGATGACAGGGAGCAGTGATCTCTGTCATGTTGCTAAGAAGAATAGGGAAATGCCTTGTCCTAGGGAGGTGCTTTCTAACTGTGGGGGGAGGGGACTGACTGGGAGTACAGAGAGATCGCTGTTCCTGATCACTAGGAACAGACGATCACTTTGTTTACATTGGCAGATCCCCGTTCTGCCTCTCCGAGGAGCGATCACAAGTGGCTGTCATCGTGGCCGCCAGACCATGCATCGGCTCCCCCGCTGTGCAGGGTACGTCGTTTCGCACAATAGGGCCGCTCTGCCGCAGTGTATATATATGCGGTGGGCGGTCCTTAAGTGGTTAAATGAGCTGCTTAGATAACTGGCAAGTAGTGGCTGTGTGGTACATGTGACAACAATCTCCTGTATTCTTTATATGTCTGGGCTATGGGGTAGAGTGGCAAGACAAAAGCCTTTTCTTACAAAGAAAAACATCCAAGCCCGGCGAAATTTTGCAAAAACACATCTGAAGTCTCCCAAAAGCATGTGGGAAAATGTGTTATGATCTGATGAAACCAAGTTTAAACTGTTTGGCCATAATTCCAAAAGATATGTTTGGCGCAAAAACAACACTGCACATCACCAAAAGAACACCATACCCACCGTGAAGCATGGTGGTGGAAGCATCATGTTTTGGGGCTGTTTTTCTTCAGTTGGAACAGGGGCCTTAGTCAAGGTAGAGGGAATTATGAACAGTTCCAAATACCAGTCAATATTGGCACAAAACCTTCAAGCCTCTGCTAGAAAGCTGAACATAAAAGAGGAACTTCATCTTCCAGCATGACAACGACCCAAAGCATACATCCAAATCAACAAAGGAATGGCTTCACCAGAAAAATATTAAAGTTTTGGAAAGGCCCAGCCAGAGACCAGACCTGAATCCCATTGAAAATCTGTGGGGTGAGGGCTGTGCACAGGAGATGCCCTCACAATCTGACAGATTTGGAGTGCTTTTGCAAAGAAGAGTGGCAAAGATTGCCAAGTCAAGATGTGCCATGCTGATAGACTCATACCCAAAAAGACTGAGTGCTGTAATAAAATCAAAAGGTGCACTCTCCACTACCTTCGGCTTACCCAGTAAAGACTTCTATATCTTCCTCATGATCCGCCATATTCTATCAACATTACCTACATCCACGGAAACGCTCTACAAAGACTTGCTCGCATTCTACCTTCAAACAACCGATAAAATCAAGGGAATCTCCCACATCTACAACCTCTTATCCCGGGCCCACATCCACAAACAAACCCACTAGTATGACCTTCCGGGAATCTAAACTACAAATCTCCTTCCCTCCGGAAATATGGTATCGCACCCTTTGGCTTCCTACTACTTTCTCCAAGAATGTATCACATTGGGAAACCCTCATGAAAATCTATCATAAATGGTACTATACACCTGACAGACTGGCAAATATTTTCCCATCCCACTCCCCAAAATGCTGGATAAACTGCGTCAAAATAGGCGATATCCTCCATATATGGTGGGACTGTCCTATCATAATCCCTTTCTGGAAGAAAGTATCTGCTTTAATTGATGTCACCACTAATACTACCCGACAACTAACCCCGCAGATGGCTCTTTTTGGTCTAGACCCCCACCCGTGTCCAGCAACCTACACCCCCAATTATTCAACATGCCATATATACTCGAGTATAAGTCGTTCCGAGTAGAAGTCGAGGCCCTAATTTACCACAAAAAATGGGAAAAACTTAGTGACCCGAGTATAAGACAAGGGTGAGAAATGCACAGCTGCTGTAAGTGGAAAAGAGGGTCAACAATGCCCATTTGCAGCCTCACTGTGCCCATTTGCATGCCTCACTGTGCCCATTTGCAGCCATAGGTCCCCGAACTTCAAACTCGGTAGTTAAGGGTTCCTATATGCCCCCTAGCTGCAGCCAAAACTTGGGGTCTCTGACCAAATGGTCCCAAAATGACATTGCTGCAGATGGACACAGTTGACCGACTTTGGGGCCCCGTATCTCGGAGCCACTTAGTGCTAGGAACCCCAAATTTGATGTGCAAACTCAGTGGAACTAGCACCATAAAATATCGAAAGCAGAGGTTCCTAGCACCTAGTGGCCCCAAATTCGGTTCAGAAAATGTCAAGCACTTTTCTGCAGCAGAGAATGACATTTTCCGAACCGAATTTGGGGCCCCGTATCTCGGGGCCACTTAGTGCTAGGAATCCCAGCTTTGGATATGTTGAGGTACCAGTTGCACTGGGTTTGCATACCAAATTTGGGGTTCCTAGCACAAAGTGGCCCTGAGATACGGGCCCCAAAGTCGGTTTGGAAAATGACATTTTTTGCTGCAGAAAAGTGCTTGACTCGAGTATAAGTCAAGGGGGGCACTCTCAGCACAAAAAAAGTGCTGAAAAACTCGACTTATACTCGAGTATATACGGTATCTTAATTGCAGCACGTATAGTGCTAGCCCGTGCCTGGAAAGACCCACTCCCGCCAACTACTACTACTACCCTCATTGATACATTAAACGAGCATTGCCAAATGGAATACCTCTTCTCCAAAACCCACTTAACAAGAGAAAAGTTCCATAGGCATTGATCCCCATGGCGAACACATCCTAGAAGTATTAACCTCACATGAGAAGAGCAATGCTCCACACCGAATAATTTCACCCATAGGTAACGTCCACTCTTACTGTTTAGACCAGGGAGAGCCAGATGTGAACTTCTGCTTTAACAGGGGTGTGTAGACTTTTTATATCCACTGTACATAGATAATTAGCAATACAGTTATGTACCACATATCATTACACATTAGACTGAAGGCTTGCTTTATAAAAGGTGTGAGATTCCGTATATAAACTATATTGCCAACACACACACACACACAAGCTTTAATGGCATCCCAGTCTTAGTCCGTAGGGTTCAATATTGAGTTGGCCCACCCTTTGCAGCTATAACAGCTTCAACTCTTCTGGGAAGGCCGTCCACAAGGTTTAGGAGTGTGTCTATGGGAATGTTTGACCATTCTTCCAGAAGCGCATTTGTGAGGCCAGACACTGATGTTGGACGAGAAGTCCTGGCTTGCAGTCTCCGCTCTAAATCATCCCAAAGTTGTTCTATTGGATTGAGGTCAGGACTCTGTACAGGTCAGTCAAGATCCTCCACCCCAAACTCATTCATGTCTTTATGGACCTTGCTTTGTGCACTGGTGCGCAGGGACAGTTCATTCTACCAGAAGTGTTAGTGCCCCCTGGGCTTTGGCAGCTCAAGTTTGGAAAGCTGCTACCTGGTCTCTGGTTCATACTTTTACAAAGTTTTACCAAAAGGATGTCACTGAGGACTCTTCCTTTGGTCAGCATGTTTTGTAGGCTGCTGCGTGAGGTTCCATCCTGTTCTGGTTTAGTCATTTAGGCCCACTGGCTTGTTGCCTTGCTTTCATATGCCAGTGCTTTGGGATATCCCTATCGCAATGACCTGTGTCCTGGGGTGTACTAAAGAGAATATTGGATTTTTGGTTTACCTGTAAAATCCTTTTCTTAACGTACATCACAGGACACAGGGATCCCACCCCTCTGCCTTTGTGGTTTATGGATGGCTACAAAAACTGAAGCCTTGTCTAAGAGCCCTTGCACACTGGGGCGGGGGGCGGCGTCGGCGGTAAAACGCCGCTATTATTAGCAGCGTTTTACCGTCGGTATTCGGCCACTAGCGGGGCGGTTTTACCCCCCGCTAGCGGCCGAGAAGGGGTTAAATACCACCGCAAAGCGCCTCTGCAGAGGCGCATTGCCGGCGGTATAGCCGCGCCGTCCCATTGATTTCAATGGGCAGAAGCGGTAAAGGAGCGGTATACACACCGCTCCTTCACCGCTCCGAAGATGCGGCTAGCAGGACTTTTTTTACCGTCCTGCCAGCGCATCGCTCCAGTGTGCAAGCCCTCGGGGCTTTCACACTGGAATGCAAGGAGCGGCACTTTCTGGGCGGTTTGCAGGCGCTATTATTAGCGCAATAGCGCCTGCAAACCGCCCCAGTGTGCAAGGGCTCTAATGGGGAGGTGATTTCTGGTCTTTTTGTTTTCCAATCAATCTGAAGGTGGCAGCCTAACCCTATCTTAATGGGTATGTCGATACCCTGTGTCTTATGTTGTACTACAAAAAAAGGATTTTACAGGTAAACCAAAAATCACATTATTGTCTTAAATAACTTTTTTTTCTTTAAATCTAGATTCTTTTCTATGTGCTAGAGCTGGTCTTTTCGATTGCAGATATCCAGTGCAGTCGTCCTCAGCCACGCTGGATTGCATGGATAGCCTGGAAGTGGCCTTTAAGCACTGGGTTTCTTGTAGGTCGTTTTACAGACTTCGATCTGCTAGCAAGTTAGCTGTGGAGTGCTTTCCTGATGCAGTGCCACCAGCATTGCCTTAGCACATGGGTGCTCAACCTGTGGCCCTCCAGCTGTTGCGGAATTACAAGTCCCATGAGGCACTGCAAGGCTGACAGTTAAAGCATGACTCCCAAAGGCAGAGACATGATCGGACTTGTAGTCCAACAGCTGGAGGGCAAGGTTGAGCACCCATGCCTTATCGCCTGTCCTGCCTTTGAAGACTCATTCTGTGAGCAGATCAGAACTACCTCAACTACATTAATTGCTGGGTGCCTCTACATCCTTTGCTTTCCACCAGGAAAGGGGTCAAAGCTGTAGGACGTCTTCCTACTACTAATATAGCTATGTGTGGACTGCGGAATCCAGGTTTAAAAAGCATTAGATTCACAAGGCCTAGGAGGGACAATGTCTTTTCAGATCTTCTGTTGATTCCTCAGCAGATGAAGCCTAAGAACAGACCGTCTCTCTCTCTGGCTCTCTCTCCATGTCTGTGAATAAACATCACTATTGTTTCTGCACTCCTGTGCCTTCCACATCGGTACCTTCATAAGTTTCACTCCAAGCATTTTATAGGTTCATTACCCACAGAGTGATATATTTCCAGCATTTTTTTCTTTTGATTTTGATCAGTATTGCTTATAGCTAGTGAAAACTCAAAATTCAGTATCTCAGAAAATTAGAATATTGTGAAAGTTCAATCAGCTAATTAACTCAAAACACCTGTGAAGGTTTCCTGAGCCTCTAAATGGTCTCTCAATCTGGTTCAGTAGGTTACACAATCATGGGGAAGACTGCTGACTTGACAGTTGTCCAGAAGACAGTCATTGACACCTTCCACAAGGCTGGTAAGTCACAAAAGATTATTGCTAAAGAAGCTGGTTGTTCACAGAGTGCTGTATCCAAGTATAATAATGGGAAGTTTTGTGGAAGGAAAAAGTGTGGTAGAAAAAGGTGCACAAGCAACAGGAATAACCGCAGCCTTGAGAGGATTGTGAAGTAAAGGCCATTGAAGAATTTGGGGGAGATTCACAAGGAGTGGACTACGGCTGGTGTCAGTGCTTCAAGGGCCACCACACACAGACATATCCAGAACATGGGCTACAACTGTCACATTCCTTGTGTCAAGCCACTCCTGAACCAGAGACAACATCAGAAGTGTCTTACCTGGAGAAGGAGAAAAAGGACTGGATTGTTGCTCAGTGGTCCAAAGTCCTCTTTTCTGATGAAAGTAAATTTTGCATTTCATTTGGAAATCAAGGTCCCAGAGTCTGGAGAAAGAATGGAGAGGCACAAAATCCAAGTTGCACGAGGTCCAGTGTGAAGTTTCCACAGTCAGTGATGATTTGGGGAGCCATGTCATCTGCTGGTGTTGGTCCACTGTGTCTTATCAAGTCTAAAGTCAGTGCAGCCCTCCACCAGGAGATTCTAGAGCTCTTCATGCTTCCCTCTGCTGACCAGCTTTATGGAGATGCGGATTTAATTTTACAGCAGGACTTGGCACCTGCCCACACTGCCAAAAGTACCAATACCTGGTTTAATGACCATGGTATCAGTGCGCTTGATTAGCCAGCAAACTCGCCTGACCTAAACCCCATAGAGAATCTGTGGGGTATTGTCAAGAATAAGGTGAGAGACACCAGACCCAACAATGCAGACAAGCTGAAGGTTGCTATCAAAGCAACCTGGGCTTCCATAACACCTCAGCAGTGCCACAAGTATTGAGTGCATACTATACTGTACATAGACATACTTTTGAGTAAGCCAAAATTTCCGTATTAAAAAATCCTTTTTTTTTTTTTATTGGTCATATGTAATATTCTAATTTTCTGAGATACTGAATTTTCACTAGCTGTAAGCCATAGTCATCAAGATTAAAAGAAAGAAATGCTTGAAATACAGCACTCTGAGTGTAATGAGTCTATATAACATATAGAAATTTCACTTTTTGAATTTAATTACTGAAATAAATGTACTTTTTGATGACATTCTAATTTTTTGAGATGCACCTGTATATACATACATATACACTTTTTTTTTTTACTTGGTATGGAAAATTAGAAAACTGAACTTAAAGAATTGATTAGTTCATAAAAAGAAACACAGATTTCTGAATATCCAATTGAAGTAGGTGATGTAACATTTAATTAGAGGAGAAGACAAATACCTCTGATCCTGCGGCATCCTGATCTGCATCATCCTGTGTGTGAAACAGAATAACTTACAATGATTAATGGGTACACATCAACCCTATCTAGGGAGATTCTTTAAAAAGACCCCCATTAGGTTACAAAAACAGTCATTGCAAGGAACAAGGTAATATAATCACCACATTAGCCTGTGTCCTATATTTCCCCTTCATTCCAGCCCTGCAGTCTCTATCAGTGTCTTGGACATTTAACACTTCTGAGATGTCAGATGCCAGCGTTCTGCCACATGTTTGGCTCCATTCTCTAAACACAATGTAACTGCTGAAGTGATGTTGGGGTTGAAGGAAGGAGCCATGGTATAAGGCGGGGGACACAGGCATTCAACACTCTATAAGTGTTGAATGCTGTGGAGGCCTCAGAGCTAGATCAGTAGGAAGGAGACACGGTTTGCCAGAGATATTAGAATAACACCTCTTTTATTAACCACTTGCCGACCAGCCGCTGCAGTTTTACTGCGGCAGAAAGGCACGGCTGGGTGAAATGACGTTATGTTATAGCTGCTCGCCCCCCTCGATGCGAGTGCCCGGTGGGCGCAATGACCGCCGGGCTCCTGCGATCGATCGTGACACAGCAAGAACTGGGATCTGTGTGTGTAAACACAAAAATTCCGGTTCTCTGAGGGGAGAAGAGACTGATTGTCTGTTCATACAAAGTATGAACACCGATCTCTCTCTTCCCCTAGCAAGTCCCATCCCCCCTATAGTTAGAACACAGAGAGGGAACACCGTTAATCCCTTGATCGCCCCCTAGTGTTAACCCCTTCCCTGGCAGTGACATTTTTACATTAATCAGTGCATTTTTATAGCAAAGATCGCTGTATAATTGTCAATGGTCCCAAAAATGTGTCAAAAGTGTCCAATTTGTCCGCCGCAATATCACAGTCCCGATATAAATCGCAGATCGCCGCCATTACTAGTAGAAAAAGAAATAATAAAAAAATGCCATAATTCTATCCCCTATTTTGTAGACGCTATAACTTTTGCGCAAACCAATCAATATACGCTTATTGCGATTTTTTTTTACCAAAAATATGTAGAAGAATACATATCGGCCTAAACTGAGGAAAAAAATTTTTTTTTTTTGAAAAAAAACGTGGGATGTTTATTATAGCAAAAAGTAAAAGATAGTGTTTTTTTTTTTCAAAATTGTCGCTGTTTTTTTGTTTATAGCGCAAAAAATAAAAAACGCAGATGTGATCAAATACCACCAAAAGAAAAATCAAGTTAGACTTACCGGTAACTTGTTTTCCAGGAGTCTTTCAGGACAGCACCTTGAGAGCGTGGCTCCACCCACTTGACAGGAAACACACCTCCAAACTTTAAAAGGAGGCTCCTTCCCACTTATCATCGGTAGTAGTAGAGAACCTCCGGCCCAAGCTGGAACACATAATCAGAATATGGTTAGTCACAGCATAGTAATTTAATACAATAAGGGCGGGTTGCTGCTGTCCTGAAAGACTCCTGGAAAACAAGTTACCGGTAAGTCTAACTTGATTTTTCCCTTAACGTCTTTCAGGACAGCACCTTGAGAGGATAACAGAGACTTACCCACTTAGGGAGGGACCACAGCCTGCAAGACCTTTCTGCCAAAAGCCTGTTCACTGGCTGACAGAAGATCCAGCCTGTAATGACGGACAAACGTAAGGTAACTTGACCACGTAGCCGCCCTACAAATCTGATCTGGGGTGGCACCAGCCATTTCTGCCCATGTAGTGGCCTGAGCCCTGGTAGAATGCGCTTTAATTCCCAGCGGGGGAGAGAGCCCCGACTGAGAGTATGCTGCTAGAATAGCTGATTTAAGCCATCTAGCTATAGACCCCTTAGAAGCTTGTTGGCCCTTCTTTTTACCCGAAAAAAGTATAAATAGAGAATCCGAGGATCTAAAGTTACTTGTTACCTCCAGATACTGTAATAAAGTCCTTCTTACATCCAAATTGTGGAATTTGCCTTCTTTTTCTCCCGAAGGGTTAGAGCAGAAGGTTGGGAGGATGATCTCCTGCGACCTATTGTGTGCCGACGCTACCTTTGGCAAAAAACCTGGATCGGTTTTAAGTACAATCCTATCTGTGTAGATAGTTAAAAAGGGTCTCTTAACAGATAGGGCGTGCAGCTCACCAATTCTCCTTGCTGACGTTATTGCAACTAAGAACAAGGTCTTAAGAGTAAGATTCCTTATAGAGATTCTTTGTAGTGGTTCAAAAGGTTCCTTTGTAAGGGCTTGCAGGACCACTGATAGATCCCAATTGGGAAAGTGCTTAGCCGGAGCTGGTCTAGATCTGGTAAGTGCCTTGAAAAATCTTATAACCAAGGGCTCAGAAGAGATTGGTCTTTCTAGAAATACTCCCAAAGCAGCTACTTGAACTTTAAGGGTGCTGACTGACAATCCCTTGTCTGCCCCCTCTTGAAGAAATTCCAAAATTGACACTAAATTTTTAACTTTTCTCTTAGTCAAATGACAAAAAGAGTTGAAGACCTTCCAATATTTAGCATAGATTTTTCTGGTCACTATTTTCCTACTGGAAAGTAAGGTAGTTACCAAGGGTTGTGACAGACCTTTGTTTCTTAACAACTGCTCCTCAGAAACCAGGCCGTGAGGCTTAGACTGGCCACTCCCGGATGCTGTATTGGACCCTGTAGGATCAGGTCCTGCCGGAGAGGCAGCCGCCAAAATGGTTTGACTGCCATCTGTAGAATGGTGGAAAACCATGCCCTTTTTGGCCAAAATGGAGTAATTAGGATTACTGCCACCTTCTCCCTCTGTATCTTCCTTAACACCAACGGGATAAGTTGGAAAGGAGGAAATGCGTAACCCAGATGGAAGTTCCAGGGCTGGATTAACGCATCTGTCCCCTGGGCCTTGTCGTTTCTGTGAATAGAGAAAAATACTGGGAGTTGTGTATTTTCCTGTGACGCAAATAGGTCTATTTGCGGTTGACCCCAGGCCCTGGTAATCATTGCAAAGATTTCCGGATTCAGGCTCCATTCTGACTCCTGAATCCGCCTTCTGCTTAGATAATCTGCCACTACATTTAAGGTGCCTTTGACGTGGACTGCTGATAAGGACCGAACATGCTTTTCTGCCCAAACCAGGATCTTTGAAGCTAGCAACTGAAGTGTTTTGCTTCTTGTACCCCCCTGTTTGTTTAGGTAGGCTATGGTAGTGGCGTTGTCTGAGAGGACCCGGACATGAGAACCTTGAAGGATAGGAGAGAAGGCATCTAAAGCTAAGGCGACTGCCTTTAGTTCCCTCCAATTTGAGGACCTCTTTGCCTCTGTCCGAGACCACATTCCTTGCGCGAAGTCTTGGTCTAAGTGAGCTCCCCAACCCCATACACTGGCATCTGTCGTTACCACTTTTTCTGTTGGAAATGACCAGAGCAGGCCTTCTGATAGATTCTCCTGTCTTCTCCACCACCAAAGTGATCTCTTGACTTTGGTGGGTATCTTTACCTTTGCTTCCAGAGATTCTGACCTGTGATTCCATATTCTCAGGATAAAGCTCTGGAGAGGCCTGAAATGTAACCTTGCCCATTGAATGGCTGGTATGGTTGCGGTTAGGGTTCCTAGGGATGACATCACTTGTCGGACTGATAATTGCTGGCTTGCCTGCAAGGACGCTACCACCTTCAGGACTTTCCCCTTCTTCTCTTCTGGGAGAAAAATCTTTTGTTCCCTTGAACAGATCTGATACCCCAGGAATAGTATTTTCTGGGCTGGAACGAAATTTGACTTCTGCATATTTATGATCCAACCCAGGGTTTCTAGATGACCTCGGGTCTTTCCGAGGTTGTCTAGCAGTCTTTCCCTGGAGGGGGCAAAAAGGAGTAGGTCGTCCAAGTACGGAATTACCGCAATCCCCTTCATGCGAAGAGGTGCAAGCGCTTCTGCCATTATTTTTGTGAATATTCGTGGGGCAGAAGACAGGCCAAAGGGGAGGGCCCTGAATTGCAAGTGCAGAACCTCTTTTCCCAAATTTATCGCCAATCTTAGGAATCTTTGGGACTGCGGGGCTATAGGGATATGCAGATAGGCATCTCGAAGGTCTATTGATGCCATAAAGCATTCCCTTGTCAATAGATTCTTGACCGTGAAGATGGAGTCCATACGAAACCTTTTGTATTGGACTGATCTGTTCAGCGGTTTCAGGTTTAGGATTAACCGAAAATCTCCGGCTGGTTTCTTTATCAGGAATATACGGGAATAAAATCCCTGATAAAGCTCCCCCTGTGGGACGTAAGTTATAACCCCCTGATCTATCAGATCCTTTAATAGGCTCTTCATTGCCAGGGATTTTGTTACATCTCTTGGAAGATTTGTCACCAAGTACCTTTCTAGGGGGAGATCTGAAAATTCTATATGGTAACCCTGGGCTAGCATATTCAGAATGTACTGGTTTTCTGTTATGCTTGCCCAATAGGGGAGAAAGTCTTGTAGTCTTCCCCCTACCTGTAACCGACTGTCATTGCGTCTTGCTGGCTGACGCAGGAGGATGGAAAAGGACATTTCCTCTGCCCTTACCCCTCTGCCCTGACCAGCTTTTCTTTTTCTCTTGAGACTTGTTCTGTTCCTGAGCCCTTTGAGGACGAAAAAACCATTTGACTGGTTGTTTCTTCTTTTTGACAGGAAAAGATTTCTTTTTATCTGCAGTCCTGTCCAGAACTGAATCCAAATCAGGGCCGAACAGTAAGTCTCCTAGAAAAGGGACCCCACATAATTTGTTTTTAGATGCTGTGTCCCCTTGCCAAGTCTTTAGCCATAAAGCCCGTCTAACAGAATTAGCAAGGGCTGCCGCCTTAGCTGTCATCCTGATAGACTCTGCTGAGGCATCAGAGACATAGGCTACGGCTGCTGAGAGGGTAGAAAAGGAGTCAAGGATTTCTTGCTTAGGGGAATCTGCTATTATATGAGCTTTAAGCTGATTTACCCAATACTCCAAGTTCCTGGAGATGCAAGTAGTTGCCATTGCTGGCTTAAGGTTGCCCATAATGGATTGCCAAGTCCGCTTGAGCTGTTGATCCATTTTTTTATCCATGGGGTCTTTTAAGATCCCCATGTCCTCAAATGCTAGATCAGTAGATCTTGACACTTGAGAAAAGGCTGCATCAAGTTTTGGAACCTTATTCCAAAGAGCTGCTGGGTCTTCATCAAAAGGGAACCTTCTCTTATGAGCCCTAGAGAAAAATGGTTTCCTATCAGGGTCAGCCCATTCTTTTCTGATCGTTTCAGAAATCACTGCATGGACTGGAAAGGTACGGGACTTAGACTCACTAAGCCCTGCATACATCTTGTCATGTAAAGACATCTCCTTATGCTCTTCCTCAAGGCCTAGAGTAGCATAAATAGCCTTTAAAAGGCCATCCACCTGATCCAAAGACAATTTATACTTGGAAGACATATTTTCCAGCTCATCACTATCCTCATTCAATTCATTGGAATGGGATGGGGAAAGCCCTTCCCGGTTCAGAGGACCCATTTCCGCCTCTACTGCCGGGACTAACAGTGAGCCTTGAGAGGACTGTGAGGTAGTGGGCTGACTTGCAGATGGATAGGTGAGTGAGGATCTGAAGGATTGAATGGTAGCATCCAATTCCTTTTTGGCAGATGCGATTAGATCACTGCATGCGGAATTGGTTTCTTCCCTCACCAAGGAGTCAATACATGCTTGACATAAAGCCTTTTTCCAGCCTTCATTTAACTTAATTTTGCATGAAGGGCATTTCTTTCTAATCCCAGGGTCAGAGCTCTTGGCCTGCCATGATAAGGGAAAAAAGAGAGAGAGAAAAGACAAACCATCTTTTAGAGTCAGCCTGATTACTCAAGGTTGCTCACCACAGGTGCACAGTGAGAAAAGCTATCAGACTCATGTGCCCTGACAGGCCCCTCCGCCACCAGGGGGAAAAAATACCCTCAAACTTCACTAACATTTAGAGAGAAGAGGGCTAGAGAGAGACCCCACAGTAAAGCTGAGCAGAAACTACAGTCTGCTCCTTACCTGGGCCTTGCTGGTGCCTGTGCCTGTTCCACTCGCTGCGGTTCCTGAATCCATGCTGAGGCAGCAGCGTGATGCCTGTGGCGAAAACGCCGGTTCCGGACTCCAATAGCACCTGTGCGCCGGACCGGAACCGGCAATAAATAGGCACCAGACCTATTCCTTCCTCCTCCCCCTGCGCTTCCGGCGGAAATGACGCCTGGCGCCTGCTCCATGGATGCCGCCCCACTTCCGGATACCTCACATCCGGCGGATGCAGTCCTCTGACTGCCCTTCCCAAGATGGCGGCGGCGTCAGGGAAAAAACATGTGCAGGCAAGAAAAAAACAAACAGAAATGCCTGACATGCCTGACGCCTCTGCCTGGGAGCAGCAATACCCGGAGCAGTCCTGGCTCTCCCCGAGCACTGACGAGGGAGAAGGAGCCCATCCACCCGGCACCCGTAAGCCTGTGGAAAATGGGAGGAATCGGCTCTCCTGAGGTAGGTAAAAATAGTGGAGTAGGGAGCCTGTTCTCTCAGGACAGAACCTTGAGAGCTCCAAACTCCCACATGTGTTCCCGCCGGAGGAAACACATAAACTGATGATAAGTGGGAAGGAGCCTCCTTTTAAAGTTTGGTGGAGGTGTGTTTCCTGTCAAGTGGGTGGAGCCACGCTCTCAAGGTGCTGTCCTGAAAGACGTTAAGGGAAAGCTCTATTTGTGGGAGAAAAAAGGATGCAAATTTTGTTTGGGTACAGCATCGCACGACCGCGCAATTGTCAGTTAAAGCGACGCAGTGCCAAATTGTAAAAAGTGCTCTGGTCAGGGGAGAATGACCTGAGTCGAGCCTTCTCGGAGGAAGAGAGAGAACGAATTTTATACTTTGCACACCGCTCCTCAATTGCGAGCAGGTTCCAGGAGGTTGGGTTTAAGATAATGACTCGCTGGTATAGAGTGCCCAAGCTTCTCCACAAAATCTACCCTTCAGTTCCTTCTTCCTGCTGGCGTTGCCAGCACCCTGACGGATCATTACTGCACATTTTCTGGACATGCCCCCGGGTTCGTCCCTTTTGGGAAGACATTAGGCGCATAACTCATAGATTGACGGACATTACATTAGCAGATGATCCGGCTCAATGCCTGCTCCACCTTACCCCGATGTCGAGACGTCGGTATAAGAAGTCCCTCTTTATACACCTTCTAAACGCCGCTAAAATATGCATTCCGCAAAAATGGAAATGCTCAGATCCCCCGTCGATTGGACAGTGGATAGCTGTGGTGAATGAAATTAACCTGATGGAACAATTGACGGCTGCATTACAACGTAAGGAGGAAAAATTCAACAAAACCTGGTATTACTGGCACGATTTTCGATTCTCTCAGGATTACAACACCTATGTGACCCCCTCAGTAGAGCTACAGTGACAGAGCATGTGGGTTGGGGTTTTATTTTTTTATTTTTTTTTCTCGCCAACCCCCTCTCCCTCCCCTTACTGATCTTCCACCCCCTTTCTCTCTTTTAAACATGCCTTATCTTATCGGTTCTTACCTTGTTCATGTCTTCTTTCCTGTCTTCAGTTTTCCGTACTGTTATGTCCTCTTTATTACTTGAAAAACTTGTGTGGGTGCACCTGACTTGGGGCGAGCATATTGCCTTTTTAATGTACATTGTAGTACTTTATGGTTATTGTGGGTGAACTGGCGCTATTTTTGGTGCCAACAGACGTGTCACCTTCATATAGTATATTGATGCTGTGTTTTTGGTCTATGTATCGTTCTGCCTTCAATGTACAAACTGTCAATGTTGGTCTTGTATTGCCCTACCTGGTGTACTCAATAAAAAAACTCTTTAAATGAAAAAAAAAAAGTGCTCTGGTCAGGAAGGGGGTAAAATCTTCCGGGGCTGAAGCGGTTAAAAAGCAATCTGTGCTCTAGCTGCTCAGACACAGTAGCTCCCCATAGACTTGTGGCTGGAACCCAGAGCCAGGGATGCTCAGCAGACATCCTCCTAGAAGTCTATTGGGTTGCGAGTATTTTGACTGTAGAACTTCAGAAAACAGATGTAAACAGTAGAGCCGTGGCCACTGCATTCGGGCTAGCATGCATTTGGGGAAGGTGGGGTAGTTTAGATCAGAAAAGAGAGGCAAAAAGCATAAGTGTAATCATTTTTTAGGAATATATAGAGGCTTTGTAGATAATGTTTTGTCATGGTCAGTATTCAGAACAAGTAGGCAGATCTGGAGTTTTAAGACTTTACATTGACAAGCCTAATCTGCATGCTCATTCCAGGTCAGTAATTCAAAACACAGAAGTCAGAGGCAGCCAGCATTTTAAGATGGAGATCAGTAGTAGCAACCCTCCCTATAAAGGGTTCCTGTCATTCACATCAGATGCGCTCACCTTCTCATCCTGCTGCTCCTCTAAGGTCATTTCTTCTAAATTCTGTGTTATAAAGACCTCGGTGGACCCTCCAGATTGTTTCTTTGCAGGCTTGTTGCCCCCTTTACCCTTCTGTGGCTGCTTCTTTGCGGTTTCCTCCTTTTCTTTCCCTTTCTTTCCCTTCTTCCCCTTGTCCTCCTTGTTGGTCCCTGCAGACTACAAAGTAGCAGGATTACCCTCTGCAGAAGGGAACTCAATGGATCTGCTTAAAAAAAATGCCCAGCGTACATCCTTACCCCCAACAACTGCATGATAAGCTCTCGGTCTTCATCGTCTTGGTCTTTATACTTCTCTTTCATCTTCTTCATTTTGCTCTGAAAGCGTCAGAAACAAAGAGGAACTAGTCAGAGAAAGGACGACACCAATACCACCACAGGAAGCAAGATAAATCATAATGGCGTTGCTCTGCCAAGTGAGAAATTGACAGTGCACCTGTCATATTGCAGCAAGATACATGCTGTAAAGACAGAAAGCAAGGAAGGGAAGCACTACCTTTTTTTTTATTGAGCTGAAATGCAAACAAGTACTCTATGTGACTCCCCTTGGGGCACTATTCCTCCAAAATGACTCCAACAGTGGGGTACAATTCCTCCCAGTGACTCCAACAATGGGGCCCAATGACACCAATGATGGAGTATAATTCCTCCCAATGACACCAACAACGGGACACAATTCCTCCCACTGACGCCAATGATGTGGCACAACTACTCCCACTGAAACAAACGATGGGACATCCCCCCCCCCCCCCCATGGACATCGGGACCTTTTCTACTCCCAACAGTCACAGTCCAGTCCCTTTAAATTCTGAAGGACAGTAAACTGGGCCTTTGTTTAGAAAGTTTGGAGACCCCTGTGCTGGACGAATGGGGAACAGATCCCCATCCGTCTGTTTCTGGCGGCACAGATGAGATTGGATGCAGGCGGGTGTAAATGGACACATGTCAGTGTACATCCGCCTCCCAATAGAGAAAAATGGGGAGTCCAATCAGGTACGCCCTGAAAAATGGACAGGCGGACCCGACTGTTCCGCTGGTGTGAAAGGACAAACTTTCAAGAGATTTAACTCATTCTTTAGGTAGGGAAGTCATTCTGTGAAGTGCTGGATTCCTTTAGGTGGGTTGAATATCCCCAGTAACTTGGCATGGGAAGGTAATCAGCTGGCTGCTCTCACATGTACACAGGCCACAGCTCAGCTTTTGTGGGAAACATGTCCAAGGGTTTTAATAATGAATATTTTGTTTATAATATTCATTAAAGCCAACGTGTTTCAAGGGGGTCCCTTCATCAGGGCTTGAAATGAGCTGAAAATAGGAAGATCTGGATGAGTAGACGTCAGTTGTGAGCGATTTTTACCCCTGCTTTAGTACAAGCAGTACTGATACACAGAGGGTTAGGAAAATGCTAAGACAAAATATATAATAGAGGTGTCTTTACCCCCTCTGCTTCCATAGCTCACCTTACCTGGCTCACTTTTATTACCCTGTTTTGCATATCCTAATTATAGATTTTGTCTCGTGAAATGTACTAATCTCTGTACTGTGAACACTGTAAACTCCCGGGTAATTGTGTCAGCCAGGAGATTGCAGTTGGCAACCAAATAGTTCGGATAATTCATACCTTTTGCCCTCTCTTTACTGATGGCTGAACTGCGCCCTCTTGTGGAAGAGACTTGGCAGCAGTCTTATCCATCTTGTCAGCAACTTCCAATGGTTGAGATATTTCTGAATCATTCGGTTTCTTTTTCTTTTTTAGTTCACTGATTAAAAAAAAAAGAAGAAGAAAAAAAAAAAGAGAATAAAACCTTACTCAGATGATCCACATATGACCACAACACAGATGTATATGTTTTAGAACTATAATATACTGAGTCTTATCATCAATGCGTTCTAACAATACTATAAACAAAAATACCAAATGCCAATTTCCAGTGCATATTTGAATTTGGTTGGCTGGAAAGTAAATTCAGATATTTTTTAGAATTAAACTATATTTATGTGTCATTTTCACATCTCTAAGTAGAACTAATCACTGGTTAGATGAGGTTTTTCTTACCGTCTTTCTTTAGCTGATAAATGTTTGCAACCAACTGACTTGTCATTCTAATGGAAATAAAAAAATAGAATTTAAAAAAAAAAAAAGGGTATAGAAATAATAAAAATAATTATTTTATAGAAGGAAGAAAATACTGAACAGATTCTTACTGCTGCTGGAGGTTGTGCAAGCTCTGCAGCTGCTGTCTTGACCATGGTCCTATGGAGACAGAATCAGTTATGTTGGGTCTTGTAGTAAATAAGTTCCTTTGAGCAACAAATGCAAACTGTCCATATAGTGCAATGCAGTAAGTTTTGGACAGAATGAGATTTGCTTGTACTTTCTGTTTTGGTGACAATATTGCCATCATAATAGATAGAAGTGAAAGAAAATTTTCGATGGGGACACATACAGAAATAAAAGGCTAAAGGGGGTGGGATGAGTTTAAAGGGTAAGTTCACCTTTACAGATTTTATGTAAAGGGGAACTTACACTCTTTGCTATTAGATTACAGGAAGGCGAAAGTGTATCTATGCTGGATATTGCTCCCTACCTATTCTGGATATTATGGATGAAATAAATAAGCTTTTTTCTTAATATATCTTGCTATATGTCCCTTTTAAGACCAACAGGTGCTTCTATACTTTTTCAAATATTTATAAAGGAATTTACTTGATATACAGAGTGTAGTCGCTAACCTATGGACTATCCTGGTAAGCATTCCTTTTAAAAGCCCAATGCCAGCCAGTATTACTTTTTTTTTTTTAGATTTGAATACAGCAGGGAAGAGCTAAAGAATTGGTTGCGCTTCTGTGGGTCTGTTTGGGAAATTTCCCCTCGCTATGTGAGAAGAAGAAAAGTTTTGGCTGGAGTTGGGCCTAAATAAGAACAAAACTGTGAAATAAGACCTCATGATGCTGCTGCATGTCTGACCATTCTCCATGGCTGCCCGTGACTTGGTGAAGGAGGGCTCGTTGCTTAGACTTCCCATAAGATGACATCATGCCAATGGACAATTCCAGCCACCATCAAATCACCAACAGCAGAAGCAGCAGTCTGAGGCATATTAATCCTTAAAGTGATACTTTACCCATAACAACTTGATAAAAAATGATGTTCTTTAGCAAGGAACATACATTTCACATGATTATGCTTTCAGAATTAGTGTGCGCTGTAAATTGCCTCAAGCATTGGTCCTATTTCTTCTTGCTAGAGACTGCCATTTTGCTGAAGCCCAGAGCCCCTGAACAGCAGTAAATCCTTAGGCTTTTAGCAGATCGGCCTCTACAAATTTGGCACAGTGCCTAAAAAATAGAGAGCAACTGAGCATGGGCAGAGCAGAGTGAGATAGTATATTCCTGGATTTTAAACCACTTGCCTCCTGGACACTTTTACCCCCTTCCTGCCCAGGCCAATTTTCAGCGCTGTCACATTTTGAATGACAATTGCACGGTTATGCAATACTGTACCCATATGACATTTTTATCAATTTTTTTTCACACAAATAGAGCTCTCTTTTGGTGTTATTTATTCACTACTGGGTTTTTTTATTTTTTGCTAAATAAACCAAAAAAGACCGAAAAAAAAAAAAAAAAAAGTTTTTCATAGTTTGTTATAAAATTTTGCAAACAGGTAATTTTTCTCCTTCACTGATGTGCGCTGATGAGGTAGCACTGATAGGTGACACTGATGTCCACTGTTGGGGCTGCACTGATAATCAGTGTAGATGTCCCTTTCAGACAAGCTGGCTACCGGCACTCCTCTCGCTTTCAGTGTGAGGAAAGGAATGCTGATAACAGGCTTATGTTTACATCGTGATCAGCTGTGATTGGACACAGCTGATCATGTGGTAAAGGGCTGCTGTGATTGGCCCTTTACCCCGATCTGTGATCAGCTGAGTCCCAAGGACACAGCGATCACAGAGTGTGCTGCAGCGGGTGCGATCACTGGATCATTGCCATCATATAATGCCCTCCCAGAACTGGCCGAGCATGCTGTAGCCATCCATTTGGCTATAGCGTGGTTGGGAAATGGTTCAACAGTATAAGCACTTATTTTTAATGTTTTACATAGCTATACCTGCAAAAGGGGCCAGTAACTTTAAATTACTCTAAGAAAGTCTAAGAAAACCCAGCAACCTCTTTGTCTGAAGATGGGAGAGATCTATGGAGGTGTCGGGGAAGTCCGTCTGTTCATCTCCATCCTCCTCTTTAATGGTGCGGTTGTCTTCTGCAGAATGTAAGCTTTCATTATCACTGTCCTCCTCTGAGTGTACATCTTCTTTGAATTCTTTATGGCCTGATGTCTCTGTGACCTCAGCTGTCCCTTCTACAAAATGATCTTGCAGACCGTTATCGTGCGATTTCTCTTCTGGTTCCTCCTCACTGCTGTCTTCACTTCCATCTTCTGGGGCCTCTGGAAATAAACATGACAGCCACACTTAGACACCAGATATCATAGCAGATTTAGTATATAATGTGGCAATGAGAAGCAGGAACAGCTTTTGCTAGCTTAACAGATTCTTTTTTTGTCAATCCTTTATTTAAAATACAGATCTAAAAAAGATGGACTTACAGCAGGAGGTACAGTCATTATGTTGAGTGTCAACCAGCATGGCAAGTAACAGCTTGAAGTATTACCTGATACAATCTGGCTAAAACCTCAACCATCAGACTCGTATCAGTAGGACCAGCCCTAAAGTGAGGTACACACTATAAAATGGACAGATCGCTGTACTAACACCAGTGATGTTAGTACAGTGACCTCCCCCTCCGTGGCTATAGCGTTCTGACAGGGGGACTGCGCTGGCAGCCAATGATCGGATGCTGGTTTTCCAGCATGCCCATTTAACGAGACCGGCTTCTGTCGGACAATGAGCTGTACACACCGTTTTTGTCCCATATGTACCTGGATTTAAGCAAACCTGTGCTTTGCCCATTCAACGTTACTGCTCAGCTCAGAACTGGAACCACCGGAAATACCTGATACTTCCAGATATAAAGGAGCATGTGACATAACTAGGCCAAATCAAGCACTGTCACAGAGAGCCCATAGTCCTGTGTAAGCTATGACCCCAGAGACTCATAGCTTGCACAGGACCATCCTTTAGCTCCTGTTGGATCAACAGAGCAGTGGGGAAGATAAAGGTAGTTAAGTATACACTGCTGAAGAGAGTTAAGTTCAAGTGAACCGATTGTTTTGCCCTGTGTGAGCAAAGCATAGGTTCACTTTAAGATCACATAATATACAACCTGATTGTACAATCCTCAAACATCTTAAAGGGGTTGTAAACCCACCTTCATGCATTCTATGCATTAAGGTAAAAAAACATCTGTCAGTGACCGGCCTCTCAGCCCCCCGTTTTACTTACCTGAACCCTCAAACTTGACCCACGGGGACGCGCTCTCTCTCTGCCCGGGGTTCTCGGCTCTTGATTGGAAAGATTGATAGCAGCAGTCATTGGCTCCCGCTGCTGTCAATCAAATCCAATGATGCGGGTGCCGGGGGGCGGGGCCTAGTCCTGCATTCGGCCTCTATGGACGCCAAATGCTGGACTCGGGAGCATGCCCGCAAGGTAACCCCCCGGGAGAGTGATTCTCCCAGGGGGTTATCTGATGTGGGGAGGAGCCGAGAGAGCCACCGGGGACCCCAAAAAACGAGGATCGGGGCCACTCTGTGCAAAACAGACCTTTAGTGTCACTTTAAGGCTGCTACACACTACAGTTTCTTTTTCGTGCAGAAAAAAAAAATAAAATAAATTACAGCTCTGGTCAGGAGTCGCTGTACTAACCACGCAAGGTTACTCCAGCAATCTCCCCCCGCTGAACTGTTGTGTTCTGACAGGAGTAACGCCCCCTGCCAGAATACTCCAATCAGTGCTTTCTGCCATTGGCTGGGGGCCCTGATCGGGAGTCGGTCAGCTGCTGGTTTTCCAGCATGCACATTGGACAGACCGACATACACATGGGCAGAATGTCGGCTGGTATTTTTTGGACCGGCGATGTCTCCTGACATTCTGCCCGTGTGTACGGGGCTTTAGACTCAGTAGCCCTGTAAGATGAAGTTGAGCCCAAACAATCCATTCAATTTATCTGCAATCAATCAGGTCCTCACACTGCAGAGATTTTGGTAACGCTAAAAAGATTATAAAATCCGTTTGTAATGTATTTGGCTAACTTCAAGAATTTTACAGCTGGCAAAAAATGTTTGTAATTTGTGTATAACTTGTACTGTAACATTACACTTTCCTAAAAGCTCATGTTAACTGAGCCACTTCCACTAAATATAAAAGTTTTCTAAAGTTTATAAGTACGGGGGTGCTTCCTTCCTTTAAACATTGTATAATACCCAAAACTTTTAAAAGATCTAATAGACCAGATGGATACAACACATGTTTGATTCACAATGATATACACAGTTCTACACCCTCACCTAAAGCCTCAGTTTCTTCTGCTGCAAGCTCGGAGTTACTTCCCGTCACACTTTCCAGGTCTTCATCCTTAAGTTTCACCTTGCGCTCCCCTTTATGCCTCCAAACACAAGTCTCATCCACCTAAAAGAAGAATAGAACATGTTGAAGCTACCAGCATTTTTAGAGGAGTTGTGAAGGCAGCATCCCCAGCACCCAAATACTTACCTGAGCCCCATCTCTGTCCACGAGTGCCTCAGCCGTCCGTGACTCTCCCTCCTGATTGGCTGAGACAGAGCAGCAGCGCCATTGGCTCCCGCGGCTGTCAAAGTCAGTTAGCCAATCAGAAGAGAGAGGGGGCAGGGGACGAACAACAGCTCCGTGTCTGAATGGACACACAGAGCTGCATCTCGGCTCGGGTGCCCCCATAGCAAGCTGCTTGCAGTGGGGGCACTCGACAGGAGGGAGGGCCCAGGAGCACTGAAGCGGGACCCAAGAAGAGGAGGATCCGGGCTGTTCTGTGCAAAACCAACTGCACAGAGGAGGCAAGTACAACATGGTTGTTATTTAAAGTGGTTGTATACCCGCAAAAAAACAAAACACCCCTAAGGCAAAGGCATAATGAGCTAGTATGCACCACGTTTCTTCCGGGTTCACAGCTCCAGCGCTGAGTGGCCAGACCTGAAATGACGTCACTCCTGCACATGCGCGCGGGAGTCCTCTTTCCGGCAAGGGGCTCTGATTTTCTGGCAGGATCCGACGGACCTTTAGAGCGCATGCAAGGTGAATATCTCCTAAACCGTACAGGTTTATTATTATAGGCTTACCTGTAGGTAAAAATGTGAAAGCGGGTTATACAACCGCTTTAAAAAAAAATAAAGTAAAACAAGACTTTAGTATCACTTTAACTAACATTCAACGATGTAATTTTGTTGTCTCATTAAAAATAACTTTTTTGCATGCAACAAAATGGTCCCAAAGTTTTCCTAAAATGCTTGAGTGAAAACTCAACACAAGTGAGATTTTTAGGGACTCCAATTTTCACAGACAACTATCCTGCACCCAGGACTGCCCTGGAATTCAGACACAGCTGGCCATGGCAACTAGGAGAGTTATGTCCTGGGTGAGTGGATGTTCCAATTGTCAAGTCTTAAAAGGAGCAGACTTGGGTGGAAAATTTCAAAATACTAGGATCTGTGTGTGGCAGTGGGAAGAATGCTCCTTACATTGGTGATCAGTGGGAAGAATGCTCCTTACATTGGTGATCAGTGGGAAGAATGCTCCTTACATTGGTGATCAGTGGGAAGAATGCTCCTTACATTGGTGATCAGTGGGAAGAATGCTCCTTACATTGGTGGTCAGTGGGAAGAATGCTCCTTACATTGGTGATCAGTGGGAAGAATGCTCCTTACATTGGTGATCAGTGGGAAGAATGCTCCTTACATTGGTGATCAGTGGGAAGAATACTCCTTACATTGGTGGTCAGTGGGTAGAATGCTCTTCACATTGGTGGTCAGTGGGAAGAATGCTCCTTACATTGGTGATCAGTGGGAAGAATGCTCCTTACATTGGTGATCAGTGGGAAGAATGCTCCTTACATTGGTGATCAGTGGGAAGAATACTCCTTACATTGGTGGTCAGTGGGTAGAATGCTCTTTACATTGGTGGTCAGTGGGAAGAATGCTCTTTACATTGGTGGTCAGTGGGAAGAATGTTTTTTACATTGGTGATCAGTGGGAAGAATGCTCCTTACATTGGTGATCAGTGGGAAGAATACTCCTTACATTGGTGGTCAGTGGGTAGAATGCTCTTCACATTGGTGGTCAGTGGGAAGAATGCTCCTTACATTGGTGATCAGTGGGAAGAATGCTCCTTACATTGGTGATCAGTGGGAAGAATACTCCTTACATTGGTGGTCAGTGGGTAGAATGCTCTTTACATTGGTGGTCAGTGGGAAGAATGCTCTTTACATTGGTGGTCAGTGGGAAGAATGTTTTTTACATTGGTGATCAGTGGGAAGAATGCTCCTTACATTGGTGATCAGTGGGAAGAATACTCCTTACATTGGTGGTCAGTGGGTAGAATGCTCTTCACATTGGTGGTCAGTGGGAAGAATGCTCTTTACATTGGTGGTCAGTGGGAAGAATGCTCCTTACATTGGTGATCAGTGGGAAGAATGCTCTTTACATTGGTGGCCAGTGGGAGAATGCACCTTACATTGGTGGCCAGTGGGAAGAATGCTCCTTACATTGGTGGCCAGTGGGAAGAATGTTCCTTACATTGGTGATCAGTGGGAAGAATGTTCCTTACATTGGTGGTCAGTGGGAAGAATGTTCCTTACATTGGTGGTCAGTGGGAAGAATGCTCCTTACATTGGTGATCAGTGGGAAGAATGCTCTTTACATTGGTGGCCAGTGGGAAGAATGCGCCTTACATTGGTGATCAGTGGGAAGAATGCGCCTTACATTTGTGGTCAGTGGGAAGAATGTTCCTTACATTGGTGGCCAGTGGGAAGAATGCTCCTTACATTGGTGGTCAGTGGGTAGAATGCTCTTTACATTGGTGGCCAGTGGAAAGAATGCTCTTTACATTGGTGGTCAGTGGGAAGAATGCTTCTTACATTAGTGGCCAGTGGGAAGAATGCTCTTTACATTGGTGGCCAGTGGGAAGAATGCTCTTTACATTGGTGGTCAGTGGGAAGAATGCCCCTTTACAAATAGCCTAAAAGGGCATTAGCATCATTGGTTGCCTGACAGGTAGAACCTGCTTGTTGCTCTAGGAACCTCCATCAACCTCTGGAGGAACCCTGGTTGAGAAAGACTGATCGTTATCCTGGAGAGTAAATTCTGTAAGGAAGAGTAGGCTGCACTCACACTGGGGCAGGCGTTGACGGTAAAATGCTGCTAGTTTTAGCGGCGCTTTACCGTCAATTTAGCAGCGCTATTCGGCCTTTAGCGGGAGTTAAATGCGCCCCGCTAGTGGCCGAATAGCGCTGCTAAAACGACCGTTTACCGAATAAAGGGTTAAATGCGCCCGTGTAGCGCCGCTGCTGAAGCACTTTGGCAGCCGTGCCAATTCCTTTCAATGGGGAGGAGCGGTGTATATACTGCTCCTCCACCGCCCCTTAGATGCTGCTTGCAGGACTTTTTTTTAACGTCCTTTTAACGCAGCGCCCCAGTGTGAAAGCACTCGGTCTTTCACACTGGGACTTGAGGGGAAGCGTTTTTAGGCTCTTTACAGGCGCTATTTTAGCCCAAAAGCGCCTGAAAAACGCCCCAGTGTGAAAGGGGTCTAAAAAGGTTCGCCTCTAGAAGCCAGTTTAAGTAGCCTATATGTTTCCTTCTTCAATATCTGCCAAGCCCTGAAGAATGGGAACCATTTGATAGCCCAAAACACATTAGTTTTAAGTGTATGTGAATTTAAATAAACTTCACTTCTGGACATATAATATATATAAAGTCTACCTGAGACCGAGCTTTCCTAAAAACGGCTATACCCCGGAGCTGCCTTAAAGGAAATCTTTTCCTATACTAGAACTGAGATTGAAAGGGAATAAATACTGATAGAGACAATCCACAATTCTCTTGTATCTAGCAATAAACACCTGACCGAGGTTTTACCACTTCCCTTCTCTATCCAAAGCGAATAAACAAAATGTTTTATCTAGAGTCTAAATTTAGAAAGTGACAAACATTTCAGTTTTCTTATTAACTGACCTTTAAAAGAAACCCAAACCCCATCATCAGGTAGGAAGGAGGGAGGAAATTCTTCTTTCCTAACAAAAAAAAAAATAAAAAGTTAACTTCAAATTAGGAAACAGCTGGTCCTTCTCCTAGGTTTCTGCATTGGTGCCAGACAGCAACACACAGAGACATCTTCATAAGAATGAGAAGAGACAAAAAAAGCACCAATGTCAGAATACAATATGGCCGCTGATAGAGATACTTCCTGTTTCTCCTCACCTCTGATCATGAAGCTTCCTGTTGTCAGGTACTCTCCAGTCGGCGCGGTTTTGGACACCTAAAAGCAAGGAAAACAAATGGTAATACTGGCAGAGGTTCTCCTTCACCAACGAAGGCCTTTTTTCAGTATAGAGTAGGGGCAGGTTTTCTTTTTTGCTGTAGGTGTCCTACGAGGTGTGTCTAAAAAGTTTGGTGAATGGTATCAGAAACAAAGAAAACAGGAAATACAAATAACCTTTATTGGAATTCAAAATAATCGCTATCCTTCACAACACACTTTGGCAACGTTCATAAAGCTTATGGAAACTGTCAGCAAAGGCCTCTTTAGGAATCGATCTCAGAACCGCTGGCACACATTCTTGGATTGCCGCCACATCCACGATCAACATTGTTTTGACATTGGAATTTTGCAGGGGACTCTTTTTGGTTGCGGGGAAGATGGCAAACGCCATTCAATCGACTGCCGCTTGGATTCCGGATCGAACTGGTAACACCAGGTCTCATCCCCTGTGACGATGGTTCGCAGAAAGGTAGATCCTGGTCACACATGGTAATGAAATCTCCAGAGGTTTCCATCCATTTTGCTTTCCGTTTGTCTGTCAGCTTGTGCGGCACAAACCGGGAACAGATCTTCCACTCACCCAAATCTTTGTGTCCTTGCTAATGCCCAATTCCTCCTCCATCAGTCGTAGAGTCAGTCGCCCGTCTCATGCCAGCATTGGTCGCACTCACTCGGTCATGTCTGGGGTTCTGTTTGTCGATGGCCGATTTGAATGTGGCTCATCCTCAGTCGTTTCCTTCCCATCCCCAAAGTGTTTGAATCCGTCGTAAACACATTTCCTGCTCACGGCTTCCGTCCCGTACACTTGCACCAACATTTCGTGCATCTCCGTTTCTGTTTTCCCCCAATTTGTAACAGAACTTGATGTTTACTCCATTTCACACTGGCAGGTTTATTCTGACAATCACGTGTACCCCATGCCAGGCGGCACTTCTCGACTGGTCTCTGGACAGCCACGTGCATGCGCACGCACCTGGCCTGTGTTGCTGTTGAGATATTGGACCATTCACCAACCTTTTTAGAAACACCTCATATTCAAGAGATTTCCCTGAACTTCCTGTCCTGCAGACAAAACAGAAGCTGAGATGATATACACTATATTGCCAAAAGTATTGGGACGCCTGCCTTTACACGCACATGAACTTTAAAGGCATCCTAGTCTTAGTCTGCAAGACCTTGCTTTGTACACTGGTGCGCAGTCATGTTGGAACAGGAAGGGGCCATCCCCAAACTCTTCCCACAAAGTTGGAAGCATGAAATTGTCCAAAATGTTTTGGTATGCCGACGCCTTAAAGTGATTGTAAACCTTTGCTTTTTTTTTTTTTTTTTTTTTAAATAACAAACATGTCATACTTACCTCCACTGTGCAGATCGTCTTCTGGGGTCCCCCGGCGGCTCCTTCTTGCATCAGATAACCCCCTAGGAGAAGCACTCTCCCGGGGGGGGGGGGGGGGGGGGGTTACCGCGCGGGCACGCTCCCGAGTCCAGTATTTCCGTCCAAAGACATTAATGTCGGATTCGACCCCGCCCCCCCCCACCCCCACCCCGGGTCATTGGACTTAATTGACAGGAGCCAATGGCTGCGCTATCAATTTATCCAATCAAGAGCCGGGACCCCGTGCAGAGAGGTAGAGCACGTCTCGGCCGAGGGAATTATGGGGCTCAAGTAAGTAAAACGGGGGGGCTGGGAGGCCGGTCACTGCTAGAAGTTTTTTCACCTTAATGTATAGGATGCATTAAGGTGAAAAAACACGAAGGTTTACAACCCCTTTAAGTTTTCTCCTCACTGGAACTAAGAGGCCAACCCCTGAGAAACAACCCCACACCATAATCCCCCCTCCACCAAATGATTTGGACCAGTGCACTTTGTGGGAACAGTTTGGGGATGGCCCCTTCCTGTTCCAACATGACTGCGCACCAGTGCACAAAGCAAGGTCCATAAAGACACGGATGAGCGAGTTTGGGGTGGAGGAACTTGACTGGCCTGCACAGAGTCCTGACCTCAACCTGATAGAACACCTTTGGGATGAATTAGAGCGGAGACTGCGAGCCAGGCCTTCTCGTCCAACATCAGTGCCTGACCTCACAAATGCATTCTGGAAGAATGGTTGGGTGGGCCAACTCAATATTGAACCCTACGGACTAAGACTGGGATGCCATTAAAGTTCATGTGTGTGTGTGTAAAGGCAGGCGTCCCAATACTTTTGACAATATAGTGTAGCTTTGCAAAGTGAGGAAATTTCAGCTTTTCATCTCCAGGACAAGAAGAGATTATCCCCCAGCGCCAACACATACAGCAACAGGAACCTAAGAAAACGTATTAAAACCTTACTACTCAATCCAGAACTATAAAAAGTTTCACTTTTAAAAAACATTTTAACAGACGCAGGACAATAGCTGACTTACGAGTGACACATTTGCGGCGTGGCTGAAGGGGGGGGGGGCGGGGGGGGGGGGGGCTCAATTACTTTAAGAAATGTTGGGTGGGTAGACACATACGCCACCTTATAACTGTAAGCAACTTGACAGTTGTGCAAAGTATCTAAACAATGCTTTCTAATGAAGCTCACTGCAGTCTCATCCACACACATTATGAACGGTGGGGTTGTACATCACAGAATTACATGGCAAGGGGCTAAAATCCCACACTGAAGGACTGTGAAAAGCCCAAGTGGAAAGTGTACAACTCGGCGTATAATTAACCACTTCAATACCGGGCACTTACACCCCCCTTCCTGCCCAGGCCAATTTTCAGCTTTCAGCGTTGTCGCTGTTTAAATGACAATTGCGCGGTCATGCTACACTGTACCCAAACAGAATTTTTATCATTTTGTTCCCACAAATAGAGCTTTATTTTGGTGGTATTTGATCACCTCTGCGTTCTTTATTTTTTGCTAAATAAAAATAAAAGACCGAAAATTTTGAAGAAAAAAAAAAAGTTTTTCTTTTGTTTCCGTTATAAAATTTTTGTAAAAAAGTAAGTTTTCTCCTTCACTGATGGGCACTGACAAGGCGGCAGCGTTGAGGTGGCACCGACGATGGGCACTGACAGGCGGCACTGATGGGCAACACTGATAGGCGGCACTGCTGGGCACTGATAGATGGCATTGATAGGCATCACTAATGGCACCGGCAGGCATTGGGGATGGGCACTGATTGGCAGCTGCCTGGGCACTGATTGGCGTTTCCCTGGTGGTCTAGGGTGGCATCCCTGGTGGTCCAGTGTGGTGGCATCCGAGGGGGGGCTGCGCTGACAAACAATCAGCGCAGACCCCCCTGTCAGGAGAGCAGCCGATCGGCTCTCCTCTACAACGGCTCTTCCTGTTTACATCGTGATCAGCTGTGATTGGACACGGCTGATCACGTGGTAAGGAGCCTCCATCAGAGGGTCTTTACCGAGATCGGTGTAGCGGTGTGTCAGACTGACACACCGCACCACCGATCGCCGCAATGCGCTCCCCGGCGTGCGCATGAGAGCGGTCGTTCTGGAGGGCCGTCATATGACAGTGGGTGGGCGGTAAGTGGTTAAAGCATACTGTTAGACAGACAGGTTAATTCAGTTGGTAAGCAGACTGGTTGGTGAGTTGAGCTGGGAATTATCTCTGCTTTTGTCTTGCATGTGTTGCCCTTCCATTGCTCCTTGCTGAGAAGGCCAGTTATAGATGGGGGCAGGGGGCCATTTGTTTGTTACTGGTGTATATATTGGTGAAGGGACACCCTGGACACCTTTGCTACCATTGTGCTGGGTGTCCAGTGCACCCCTGTGCCTTTAAGGAGGTTTGGGCTACCTCCAGGCCCACCTGCCCCTTTATCTATTCATTAGAATGCATGTGCTCCCACTGTGGAGACACTCATACATTTAGTAGTGTTAGAACTGCAAGCAATACACAGGGTGCCATGAAGGGGCCCTGTAGCTTACGCATGCGTTTGCAAATATGTGCTAGCGAGACCCGTTTTTAACGCATACTGTTAGACAGGTTAATTCGGTTGGTAAGCAGGCTGGTCGGTGAGTTGAGATGGGAATTTTCTCTGGTTTTGTCTAATAATTAATTAAAGTGATACTAAAGGATCGTTTTTTATTTTTTTAAAATAACAAACATGTCATACTTGCCTCCACTGTGCAGCTCGTTTTGCACAGAGTGGCCCCGAACATCCATTTCTGGGGTCCCTCGGCGGCTCCTCCTCGCATTAGATAACCCCCCCGGAGAAGCACTCTCCTCGGGGGTTACCTTGCGGGCGTGCTCCCGAGTCCAGCATTCGGCATCCATAGAGGCCTAATGCAGGACTCGGCCTGCCCCCCGGGTCATTGTTGATTGACAGCAGCGGGAGCCAATGGCTGCGCTGCTATCAATCTATTCAATCAAGAGCCGGGAACCCGTGGAGAGAGGGACGGCGGGGACGCGCCAACAGAAATTCGGGGCTCAGGTAAGTAAAACGGAGGGGGGGTTGGCTAGGGGGCCGGTGACTGCAAGGGGTTTTTTCACCTGCATGCAAAAAACACGTACCTTTACAACCCCTATAAAGAAAACTGCCAGGATAGATATATGGGAACTGCCATTGCAGACGGTGTTCCTGTTAAGACATCTTGTAATGAAGGAGTATTGTACTTCTAAAGCCAAGGAATTAAAAGAAGGCCTGACGTGGCACATTACCTGATTGTGATGCACCCACCAGGCACTGGTAATAACTCGGGCATCCCAAGCAGCACTATAGCAAACGGCCATGGTGCCAGCCTCCGTGAGGGTACGAGGTGGTATTGGATCACCTAGAAGAGAAGGATGAAGTAAGAAAGGAAGTAAAAGTATTTCTACTGGTACATACTTAGAACCCCCAAACATTATATATATATTTTTTAGCAGAGACCCTAGAGAATAAAATGGCGATCGTTGCAATATTTTATGTCACACTGCATTTGCGCAGTGGTCTTTCAAACATAATAGTTACCCCAATTTTTTTATATAATGTGAGAGATGATGTTACGCCGAGTAAATAGATACCCAACATGTCATGCTTTAAGACTGCGCACACTCGCGGAATGGCAACAAACTACGGTACTTAAAAATTTCCAAAGGCAAGACTTTAAAATTTGAACAGGTTACCGGTTTAGAGTTACACATGCGGGCGTGACTTACAAATGCGCTGGCTTCTGAACGCGAGCTTGGAGGTATGGGGAGCTTTTTAAATATTTTTAATTTTCTTATTTTTACACTCTCTTTATTTAAAAAAAACAATTGTTGATCACTTTTATTCCTATTACAAGGAATGTAAACAACCCTTGTAATAGAAATAAGCATGACAGGTTCTGTTTATTGAGAGATCTAGGGGTCAAAAAGACCCCAGATCTCTCACTTCCCTTTAAAAACAAAAAATCATTTGTTTAAGACCGAGAACTGGAAGTGACGTTAGAGGTCCAAGGGCATAGAGCCGAATGGAGGCCATCTTGCCCTCACTCGACTTCCTTCCCAGCGAATGGCCGCATCAGATCGCTTTTGGGTTTACGACCAGCAAGTGGCGGGAGGGCACCTCTCCCGCAGCCTTTAAAAGTGATCCCGTGGCGAATCTTCCCATGGGACCACTTTTATCCGACGCCTGATCACCCACAGTAAAAAATGATACTGGGCTTATGGCAGCTAGCTGCTGTCATAACACTGGCATTTCATGTCAAAGTAATGACGTATATTTACTGTGGGCAAGTAAATGTATTAAGTCAGTCAGATCAGCGATGCAACACATTCAATGCAGTCAGTGGTAGTTTCCTTTCAGGACTGTCCTCTGCCCTCTTATTGCCCAGGGAAACAATACTGGAAACCGGAACGGTGTTCGCCTCTAACAGTTCAGTGGGGGGGGAGAGCGAGAGTTGCTCATTGGTGTGTTGTAGTGCTGACATGTCAGGCTGCTGTACAGACACAGCCACTAACTGTGCTGTCTCTTTTGTGAATTTGCACTTAGCTCCCAAGCAGAGGTGGCTCTAGGCTTTGTGAGGCCTTAGGCAAATCTTAGACATGAGGCCCTACTAACTCCCATAATGACAATTTAAATGTAGCAAAATTACAAAAAATTCCCACAGTTCCATCCTGTGCTGGAGTTTAGTTAACTTGTTGATAGATAACTCCCATAATGGGAAAAATAATTCAAGCGATGGACCCCTAGCAATTTCGCTCTCCACCCAAACATCCCAAAAAACAAACACGCACATAGACTTATCTAAAAAAGAAAAAAAAAAAAAAAACTAATAATGTATACATAAAAGTCTGGTTCACACTCACTGATTGCTTGTTAGAGGTTAGTGCACATCATTACTGCTCACTGATTGGTTGCTAGAGGTTACTGCACAATAAAATCACTCAATGATTGGTGCATTAAAGACGGTTCTGGGACACCGATCGGGGGACATTCCCTCCCATTTCCACACACAACCTAGGCAAATTAGGCGTTGGCCGCGAAGCCTAAGGGGACTGCCTAATTAGAGAGCTGCCTCTGCTCCAAAGTTAGGTTGTGAACTAACAACACTCAGCATTTTTTGTGGTGTCAGCCTTGGCCATTTTTCTCTTGCCAAAACTACTGTGACCCACAAACTCTCCCATCTCCGCAACAGAAAGGCTCATCATTCCGTAATCGAGATAAGAACTGGGAGAGCTGATTACGCTCCTCAAAATAACACAGGATAGGCACAGGATAGCTCTGATTTTCTGACGGGATCAATTTTTGTTTTGCACTCATTGAAAAGGTATAACAAAATGCTTTCATTGGTATTATTACCTGGCCAAATAGGAGCAAATAAGCAAATTATTATTATATAAGGGTTTATATACACTTTAAAAGCATCTGGCCTATTTTATTTTGTAATTCCTTTATTTTCCAAAAAGTTGCAGTGTATAGTCAGGTAAACAAAAAGGGGAAAACGCAGTATTTATCAAATGACAATAACCAAGAAGGTCACACCATTTAGATCCATAAGCCAACAGGCAGGTAAGACATAGTATATATGATCTGGCCTATTTTTAAGTTGGCTTCAAATGGTCTTATTTATTTATTTATTTATTTTTTATAAAACCAGATTTAATTATGTTTGTTTAAATTCAGCCTTAATTATCCCCTCCAGTAGAGATATAGTTACCTGTAGGATTCTTAATGACACAGCTGGTCGCTCCATGCAGGTCTGCGTGAACATAGATGTCCCCTGTTCATACAGAAGAAAACACAGCCATGTACAATTATTGTGTAATGCACCAAATTATAAATTAAAAATACCACCGCGCTAGGAAACAACCAAAGAAAAAGGAGCAGCAACAAAAATCTAATATCACTATGGAAATAATGTGCAAAATTTAAATAAGTTGCGCTGGATCTGAACAATCACAGTGAGGTGAAAAAGTACATAAATAGATAAAGATACAAGTGGCTAAAATCTCATAAGTATCAGGCACACATGAATGAACAATCGCACCTGAAAGTAAATGATCAAAGTCGAGAATGAAAATATTACATCATATAAACAACAAATAAAAAAATATAAAAATAAAATATATTTGAATGTCCATATACATCAATAGTGCACCAATTAAAACAAATAAATATCCTAAACAGAAAATGAGTGCACAATGTTAATATGTGTTTGAAGAGATGGAGGGACAAACTTAAAAGCTTGTAAGTGTTCAATTCTCGATCACCGCCCACTGAAGTCAGGATAGATGAAAAGATCCTTGCCTGAGAGCCTAGCTCTACAAGTGAGAACTCTTACCAGAGCTGGTGGACCCCCTAAAGAGCAGGAAGACGTAAGGTATTACGAAACATGTACGAAACAGCACTTTGTGCTGACGCCATCACGCCACATGTGACCCCGGTACACGGGTGTTTGTCTTCGTTTCTGTTTTTAGCTAGCCGGCTATTTGGAATAGTCTTTTTGTATACACTGTTTATGTTGCGGGCTCTTGCTCATTCTTTTATACTAAATGCTTCCCCCTTTTTTAATGATACTACACGATTGGAGTCCCTTTTGTCTCTGCACTCGTGGCTGTGAGCCCGAGTGCATCTCTTCTTAGATCCAGAGCACCCATCTGACAGGTTCATTTCCGCATGTTGGTGAGTGACTTCCATTGATCGTTTGCTCAAACAGAGAGATCGGAGGTATTGGAGGATCCATCTGTCCCCGCAGAGGGCTTAATCTGCCTGAGTGAATGATTCTGCTCTTTAGGGGGTCCACCAGCTCTGGTAAGAGTTCTCACTTATAGAGCTAGGCTCTCAGGCAAGGATCTTTTCATCTATCCTGACTTCAGTGGGCGGTGACCGAGAATTGAACACTTACAAGCTTTTGTCCCTCCATCTCTTCCAACACATATTAACATTGTGCACTCATTTTCTGTTTAGGATTTTTGTTTGTTTTAATTGGTGCACTATTGATGTATATGGACATTCAAATACATTTTATTTTTATATTTTTTTATTTGTTGTTTATATGATGTAATATTTTCATTCTCGTCTTTGATCATTCACTTTCAGGTGCGATTGTTCATTCATGTGTGCCTGATACCTATGGGATTTTTGCCACTTGTACCTTTATCTATTTCTGTACTTTTTCACCTCACTGTGATTGTTCAGATCCAGCGCAAGTTATTTAAATAATGCACCAAATTGCATGCTTTCGATGTATGCAGCAATCTCTGTGGTCTCAATTTTCATTTTACCAGCTTACGTAGTTTGAACAGGGACAAAGGGGTTACGTTTCTATGAAGGACATCCACATTCACTTGTGCCATTAAATCTAATAGTATACAACCCAAGCTGGTAGTAATGGATACAGCTCATTACAGGAATATGTACAAAGCCACAATACAAGGATCACCTAATGAGGCACGAGTCTGTGGTATTGTCATGTGACCTCCAACATGGTACGGGTCACATGGTTTCTAAAGTACCAGCAGTGACTTGTGTCTTGCAGGCATTTCCCAGTCTGGCGGCTGTTGTAGTGAGTGGTGGGGGTGTTGTTTGCTGCTCCCTGCCGGTTGTATGGAGAGAAAACATGGGGCGAGGCGGAGATCAAAGTTTACACTGTGCTAAATCGACCTATTCTGCTCTTCCTGATGACTACAACTGCTATAGTACTCTTGTATCGGGAGTGGATGTGTGATTAATTGCTGGCGATTGGAAGGCCTACATGGTGGTGTGAACTCTCTGGATTGAGAGTTTCATCTGATGTCTATTCAGCGAGGTTAACCTCTCTATAAACGAGGGTCCACTCTGTCCGGTAGACATGTGCACTGCCGAAAAATTTGTTCATTTTCCTTTCATTTGTTTTTTTGGAAATGCAAAAATTAACAAATTCGAAAATTCAGAATTTGAAAATTAGTAAATTTGAAAATTAGTACATTTGGAATTTGAAAATTAGTAAATTTGGAATTTGAAAATTCGTAAATTCGGAATGTGAAAATTCGTAAATCAGAAAATTAGAAAGAACGAAAATCCAAAAATTTGAATCAATAACCAACTATTAAATTATAGGTATTGGAATTTCCTTTCATATTTGTCTACGAACGTAACGAATACAAATTTATCTGAAGTTACGAATTATCTGAAATAAAGAATGCCGCATCTAAACAAATAGAACGGAACAAAATAATAATAACAATAATAATAAAAACGTATTATTTTTATTTATTGGTTATTAACTTGTTATGTTCCATTCGTTTAGATACGGCATTCGTTATTTCGGATAATTCGTAGCTTCAGATAAATTCGTATTCGTAAGGTTCACTAACAGCCAAATTTGAAAGGAAAATTCCAATACCTATAATTTAAATAGTTAGTAATAGTCAAGTTATTAGTTAGCTATTATTTCAGATTTTCATTCTTATTTTTGGATTTCCAAAGTTTGAGAAATCAAAAAATATTATTGAGAATAAACTGGACTTCGCTGCTCTTCCGAACAGCTTTAGTTCTAATGAATGTAATAAACATCCCTGCAACCGGCAAAAAAAAATATGAGCACATTGACCTTCCTGACACTCATCAGAATTGAAGAAGCGGTTTGGATGAGCAGTGAAATGTCAATATTACAGAACATTCCAAATTGCCTACTACTGTAGCGCTGACTCTGGAAAGAAGTAAAAGGAAAGACTTACTATTAGACATGAGCTGAGCACCCCTCTGTTCGGTTTGCAGCAGAACCCCCAAACAGGGGAAAAGTTGTAACCAGAATGGCAAATTCCATTTAAGTCTATGGGAGCCGAACAGGAAAACCAAGTGCCCATTTTGAAGACTTGTATGCAAGCAATAGGCCATAAAAGGGGTATGGGGGTCCGGGTACTGCCCTGGAGGACATGTATCAACGCTAAATTTTTTTTTAAACAATCGTTTTTTCAGGAGCAGTGATTTTAACCACTTCAGCCCCGGAAGGTTGTACCCCATTAATGACCAGGCAATTTTTTGCGATATGGCACTGCGTTACTTTAACAATTGTGCGTTTGTGCGACACTGTACCCAAATAAAATTAATGTCCTTTTATTTTCCACAAATAAAGCTTTCTTTTGGTGGTATTTGATCACCTTTGCGGGTTTTATTTTTCGCGCTATAAACGAAAAAGGAACGTCAATTTTGAAAAAAAAAAAATTTTTTTTTTCTGCTATAAAATATATGGAAATAATATTTTTTAAAAAAATCTAAATTTCTTCATCAATTTAGGCCAATATGTAATCTGCTATAAATTTTTGGTTAAAAAAATCCCAATAAGCGTATATTGATTGGTTTGCACAAAAGTTATCGTGTCTACAAATTATGGGATAGATTTATGGCATTTTTATTTGATTATTTTTTTTTTTTCTAGTAATGGCGACAATCAGCAAATTTTTAGCAGGACTGCGACATTTCGGCGGACAAATGGGGCACCTGACACTTTTTTGGGAACCAGTGACATTATTACAGTGATCAGTGCTAAATAAAATATGCACTGTCACTGTACTAATGACACTGGAGGGAAGGGGTTAACATCAGGGGCGAGGGTTAAGTGTGTCGCTAGGAGGTGCCTGCTAACTGTGTGGGGGATGGTCTGACTGGATGAAGACAGAGATTGGTGTTCCTACTTAGAAGGAACAAAAGATCTCCATCTTCTTCCCTGTCAGAATGGCGATCTGCCTTGTTTACATAGGCAGATCGCCGTTCTGCCTCTCTGGGGAGCGATTGTGGGTGGATGGGGGACATCGACCCGCTGATTGGCTCCCCCTCTGTCCAATCGGCGTGTGCGCCCCCAGTATCTATTGCATGGAATGACGTACAGGTGTGGTCCTTAAGCGGTTAATGATGATTAACCACTTCAACCCCGGACCATTTGGCTGGCAAAAGACCAGAGCACTTTTTGCGATTCAGCACTGTGTCATTTTAACTGAAAATTGCGTGGTCGTGCGACATGGCTCCCAAACAAAATGGACGTCCTTTTTCCCCAACAAATAGAGCTTTCTTTTGGTGGTATTTGATCACCTCTGCGGTTTTTATTTTTTGCGCTATAAACAAAAAAAAAGCGTCAATTTTGAAAAAACGCAATATTTTTTACTTTTTGGGTACAGTATTACATGACTGAGTAAATGTCATTCAAAGTGTGAGAGCACTGAAAGCTGAAAATTGGTCTGGACAGGAGGGGGGTTTAAGTGCCCAGTAGGCCAATGGTTAAGGACACCGCCGCCAGCTTCCTGGCCCCACTACTTAACCACCTTTTACTGTGCCCTGACTGGGCAAAGCTTTGCCCAATCAGGGCACAGAATGCACTGTGCAGCACGCAGTGCATTGTAGGGCTTTCAGCGTTCAACAAAAAATACACTTTAATGCATTTTAATGCAAAAAAAAACGAAATCAAAACAAAATATATAACCCAATTTGTAAAATATAAAAGATGATGTTATGCCGAGTAGATACCCAACATGCTTTAATTACGCATACTCGTAAAAGCAATCCAGTGGCTAATCAGCCGCTGGTATTACTTTTATATGAAAAAGTATCGCCAGCTGAAAAAAAAAAAAAAAAAAATACATGGGTTTAAGACATACAGCTGCAGCCATAAGCCTGGTATAAACATTGGAAGCCAATAACGTTCATGTACCCGATTTGGTGTCAAGTGGTTAAACCAAACTAAAAACTAGACATGAGACGTACATCAATGTTTATTTCATCAATCTCCTACTATTCACTGAGAAGACAAGAGATTTAATACAAGTCACTTACCAGTCCGCAAATACCTCTTGACAATCATCTCATTCTGTTGCTGATCTCGCCCAGCTATTATCAGGTAGTTCTCCGAGCTTATAAACCATAAAAACTTCTCAAACCTAAAGAAAGATCAAGGCAGTACTACATAAAATATGGAAATCTACTTCCAAAATAATACAGCTGCCTACAGTAGATGGTAAAGAACAACTTGTGTCAGTCTTTAAAGAGTAACTCCACTTTCGTTAAGAGAAAAACATTTCCCCCCCCCGGTAATCTATATACATTGCAAAGATGTTAAATTTTGTTGCAGATTCCTACCTTTTGTTATTATGAAGAAATAGCTGTCTGTTTGTCTGTGTCCATGTGGAGAGTGAATCTGTATGGCAGTGATTTTATAATTATAAATCAGCTGCTGAACATGCAGGGTTCCAGTGAGGAAACTGGCAGGGTCTGCATGCGTTTAGACATGATTTCCTTTGGGTAGTATCTCACAAAAAATGAATTTTTTGTTGCAGACGATGCCAAAAATCTGACTTTGTATCTTTGTATCTTAGTGTAGACTTCTGGGAAAAGCATTAAGCCAATCACACAAGCGGGAAACTACATTCGCATCTGTGTACAGAACACCTCCAGGTTGCTATATTGCATTTTACAGAAAACTACAGCTCTGCAGATTGAAAAAGGAAAGGTTTTTTAATAGCATTCAATTATGTGTGTCGCAACTGAATATGCTATATTGTTTTTTTTTTTGTATTTGCTTTTTTTTTCCCTCACGAAAGTGGAGTTACCCTTTAACCTGGTGTCTAACCTGCGGACATTCATCAATTATTTTGCAGCCCTCAAATCCCCCGATTTCCTTACCAAGGTGTTTAAGCCTGTGACAGAAACATATCCGTTAGACTGGCTTCTAGTAGCCTGGTTTATTTATCTTTACACCATCTTATTTTTTTCAAGTACTATCCATCTCTTTTCTCCGTTTATGTTTTATTATAGCTCTTGCTGCAAGAAATATCAAATGTGCCAACTTTAAGATGCCTGTAGGGAGCACAAATGTTGAAGCATTGATTTTTTTAAGGGGATGTAAGAGCAATGACCTTTAGCAGTCTTGTGGAACATGTCCCTGGTCTCCAACAACTGCAATAGCATGTCTGCAGTCTCTGACCATCTCTATTATCAGATCAGCAGTCTCCAACCATCTCTATTATCAGGTCTGCAGTTCCCTTAAAGCATGTTATACAGCACAGTGCTTGTGCTGTGTCATTAGGCCAACCCTAAACACCTGTAATACCTGGCTGATCCTGTCAGTTTCTACCCTGCCCCTTGTATGCTGACCACGATATATATCAGGGCTGCTGAGCCCCCACACTGTGGTCAGCATACATGCCTCCATCATCCGCAGCTCTTTTGTCTCCCCCTCTGTCCTCTCCTCCCTGCCTGTTAGCTCTCACTATCGCTGCTCTGCTCCTCTCCCTGCAGCTTCAAAAATATCTGACCCTTATATCATCCCGTCAGATAAAAAGGTATATCCTAGTGCCTGTGGTCTACATAAAAAAAAAAAAAAGAAGCAGATTTCTACCTGTTTTAACAGCGTCTCCCAGCGATCACATGACTCCAGGCTCTCTGCTCCTCGCTGCCCCGGCTGACATCAGCAGGGGAATCTCAGCCCCGCCTGCTGGAGCTATCAGACGGGGGGAGCAGAGAGCCTGGAGTCACATGATCACTGGAAGAGGCTGTTAAAACAGGTAGAAATATGCTTTTTTTTTTAAAATAAAGCACAGGCACTAGAATACAGCTTTTTATCTGACAGAGGGGATGATATAAACATGAAATAGTGGCTTAAAGCAGGAGTCCCGCAAAAATTTTTTTTTTTTAAAAGTCAGCAGCTGCAAATACTGTAGCTGCCGACTTTTAAAATAAGGACACTCACCTGCCCTGGGGTCCAGCGATGTTGGCACCCGAGACTGAACCGTCCCTCAGTCCTCGGGTGCTGCCGCCGCCATTCTCAGTGAGGGATTCAGGAAGTGAAGCGTTGCGGTTTCACTTCCCGGTTCCCTACTGCGCATGCGCGAGTCGCGCTGCGTGTTCTCAATGGTCCCCGCTATCTCCTGGGACCTGTGCGTTTCCCAGGAGACAGCGGGGGAGTGTGGGAGGGGGCGTGACTCCCGCGGGAGTCTATTCCCGGAAGTGGGTGCAGATACCTGTATTATACAGGTATCTGCACCCCCCTCCCCCCTGAAAGGTGCCAACTGTGGCACTGGAGGGGCGGAGGAATCCGATGAGCGGAAGTTCCTCTTTTGGGTGGAACCCCGCTTTAACAACCACTTTAACAGTCTTTGCAACTTCGGTTTTGGTAAGGAAAACAAAACAAAAAAATCTAGATCTACCATATATAATACAAAGACTTTTGTGAACTTTGTTAAACACTAGTTGTTTGTTCTGCTATGTCCTCTCCTCCCCTTTAGCAAATTCCTAAATGGAAAGTGATCTGTTTACAGTGCCCTCGCAGATTACTGAACCCGGAACAGGTGCATCCGAGTTACTACCTCCTGTGTAATTCCTGGTCAGCCTCAAAGGCACTCAGCCTGGGAAGTGTCTGCAAACCTCCAATACAGTCCATGTGAAAAGGAGAAGGCTGGTGTCATAAAAGTCAGCTAAAACATGATTTTCTTAATGCAGGTAAACAACAGTCAAATATCCAAAAAATCTAACGCGTTTCGGCCATCAGGCCAGCCTTTCTCCTTTTCAGATTGTTGAACCTGCATCCAACCCTATCGAGCTTTGGCATAGCTACAAATAATAAAATCTGTTTACTCAAATTATACATATGAGGATAGGTTTTCTCCCACTGGGAGAACTACATGCTTTGTATTTCTGTTTATTCTAAAACTTGAATAAATATACTGAAATATAAAACCCCAATGTTTTACTGAAAAGATCTACAGTGTCTGCATCCCTTTAGTAGAGAACAAGCCTAAGAAGTATGTCAAAAATGTAAACTCCGACTGAATAGCAAAAAGAGGTAAGGCTGCACTATAACAATTCCGGAGCAGTACAAATGTCCCTTTGTGACAAGGTTTAGTCAATCTTCTAAGTATGGCTGAGCCTCTGTTCTTTTATGAAGTGTAGCAGTAACATATGTTCTGAGCTCACCAGTACACCTTCCTGGCTTTCTGAATTGTGGTGACGGTCTGCACCTCCTTCAGTGTCTGTTTGGTTTTCTTTTCTGCAGACTTAAATGCCTGTAATAGATATAAAATATTTTAAAAGACCCTATCGCCAGACCATTTCCTTTAACAAAAATCTTCCCATAAGATTTAATGCGCATTTACTGTAATTTGTCAGCATACCAAAACATTTTGGACAATTTTATGCTCCCAACTTTGTGGGAACAGTTTGGTGATGGCCCCTTCCTGTTCCAACATGACTGAGCACCAGTGCACAAAACAAGGTCCATAAAGACATGGATGAGCAAAATTGGGGTAGAGGAACTTGACTGGCCTGCACAGAGTCCTGACCTCAACCCAACAGAACACCTTTGGGATGAATTAGAGTGGAGACTGCAAGCCAGGCCTTCTCATTCTCATCAGTGCCAGACCTCACAAATGCACTTCTGGAAGAATGGTCAAACATTCCCATAGACACACTCCTAAACCTTGTGGACAACCTTCCCAGAAGAGTTGAAGCTGTTATAGCTGTAAAGGGCGGGCCAACTCAATATTGAACCCTACAGACTAAGACTGGGATGCCATTAGAGTTCATGTGCGTGTAAAGGCAGGCGTCCCAATACTGTTGACAATATAGCGCATCTTTTACCTGTTAAAGCCTCCCTTAGGGAAAATGTTAAAGCCCTGAGACTGCTTGGGGGGCGCCACTATCTTGGATGTGGTGTCAGTAGCACATAGCATGACTTGTAGCGGTCACTCAAGCAATACAATAAAATTATAATAATGTTATGTGGGGAGGAGAGGGCAGAGGAACTGGACCAGAAATTTTGCATTCCTAGAAGGGGAGAGGACCATGATGTGCAAGGATGAAGATGGTTGTATATGTTGCAGTATCGGTAACTTTCCAAAAGTACTCAAATTTTCCAGGACGTTTAAAGGCACAGCTACAGCAGCGCCACATGGTCATCCAATCCCCAGCACTTCGTGAAGGTGCAAGATGTTACCATAAATGTAATCCAGTGATCAGAAAGCAGGATAGGGTGGGATAGTCCTTGGATGGTGTCAAAGTTCTGGCAGGCACTTAGGAGGTTAGACAGAGGGTGCCTGTGTATTGCCACTGTGCAACATAGCCTACAACAATTCTCCGGCTGTGCTTTGTGAATGGCAAAGTAGACGGAGGAAGGGTGTAGGCACAACCATAGAATTCGGGTCTATCGTAGGCAGTGTTGATGCAGTGGGGAGGCTCCAGGATTCACCTTAAATGCTCAACACCACTCCCCCCCCCCCCCTCCTCCAAATCCACTTTATACCATTTATTTCTTTTTTCTTAAAAGAGTTAATTAGACATGAAAAAGTGGTTCAACTTCTTGGCGGGGACAGTATGCAAATATGCGGCCTCTCTGCATTAAGGCCCACCCACTGAGAGGCCGCATATTTGCGTACTGTCGCCGCCAAGAAGTTAAACCACTTTTTTATGTCTAATTAGCTGTTTTAAGAAAAAAAAGGAATTAATGGTATAAAGTGGGTAGTGGTACCGAGCGCATTTTAGGGTGGATCCTGGAGCTGCCCACTACATCGACACTGTGCCTATGATAGACAACAATTCCATTTACATACCGAAATGAAAACACAGCTGTGCTGAGAGCGCGCCCTGCACAGTTACCGGTGGCTAACGGAAAGCTGATTGGGAGCTTTCTGATCATATGACTGTTGTGACAGCCAATCAGGGCGGTCACATGATCATAAACCTCGTCCCGCTTCTGGAAATCCCTTAAAGGGCCAGGAGGTGCTGGGACCAGGGAGGTTAAATTTACCAGTCACGTAATTAAGATCACCCAAAATCCTTGCTATGGCCAAGAGCAGTGGAGGGTCCTGTGTGGCACCATACATCACTTCTGACTTACTGCCATGCACCACAAAAACCAGAATTTAAAGAACCTGTTCCTCAAATACTTTAGATGTGGAAAGGAGTGAATGAGTGGAAGAATGGGAAGTCCGAAGAAGAGACTGACTCCACCCCCTAGAGATAGCACGGAGGATGTAATGTAAGCCGGAACTACAGTAGGGCTATTACATGACAGGTCATCTGCTCGTGGAAAGCAGAAATGGTTGCCCTGCTGCTATATTTCAGATGCATTTGAAAATGTTTTATGACTACTCTGCTGCATTACTGCTGGTAGGGCAAGGTATTGCCAATGTATTTATATAATTTTTCTTCCTGGAGTTCAGCCTTAAAGGGGTTGTAAAGGTAAACATTTTTTCACCTTAATGCATTCTATGCATTAAGGTGAAAAAACTTCTGACAATACCGCCGCCCCCAGCCCCCCCGTTTTACTTACCTGACGCCTCGAAAGTCAGCTTCGCGTTCCCGACAGCTATTCCTCCGCTCACCCTGGCCGCTGACTGGCTGCAGTGGATGGATTGGAAGCAGCGCAGCCATTGGCTCGCGCTGCTGTCAATCACATCCAATGACGCGGCGCGCTGGGGGGCGGGGCCGAGTGATACAGTGAGCGGCTATAGCCGCCAGCTGTATCACGGGAGCGCGCCCGCAAGCACTAACCACCATGCGAGGGAGCTCGCATTAAGGTGGTTAATGCTTGCGGGGAGGAGCTGAAACAGCCGCCGAGGGACCCCAGAAGGCCAGGTTCGGGGCCACTCTGTGCAGAACGAGCTGCACAGTGAAGGTAAGTATAACATGTTTGTTATTTTTTTTTAAAAAAAATTTTACCTTTACAACCCCTTTAAATAAAAAAATTAAAAAAATCAATTATGGATTAAACGCTAGTGGAATCACAAGTGGATTTTGGAAATAGACTGTAGAGGATCAGGCTGAACAGGTAGGTACCTTTTCTGCAGCTTCCACTGTTTTCTGAGTTTTCTTTGCAGCATTCCTCTTGTGATCATAGTACCTGAAAACAGACAAGATACCATAACGATTACAGGCCCATCTGACACATGGGTCCAAGAGCTTTCCGATTCATTTAAAGTGTATCTAAACTCTAAAACAAACATGTAAGATATTGCAGCTTACCAGTCATTCAATGTGGTGGCTGCATTTGTTTTCTTTTTGCAGGCTTTTTTCCCCTGCCAGTAACACTTATTGTCCCAGGGTAATACCGCTCACCTATCATGCTGTATCTATGGATGAGCAGTGCAAACCAAGATACACATGTGAGCCACTCAGGCTGTATGAGAATGAAGTCCCGTGTCCACCGCTGTGGGTGCTGGCCGGGAAGGGAGCTCGTCTATGCTCCAGGCAATGGTAGACAGCGATAGGTGTCCCGGAAGCCATACATCAAGTCAAAGCCTTCTCTGTGATGGTGAAAGGCAGTCTCAGCCTGGACCCCCGCCCGGCCATGCCCCCGATGCATTTCACATCCTTGTGAGTAAGCTCCGGTGAGCTGCGTGAAACGCATTGGAGGTGTGCCCTGGTCGGGGTCCAGGCTGAGACTGCCATTCACTATCACACAGCAGGCTTTGACTTGATGTATGGCTTTCGGGACACCTATCACTCTCTACTATGGATGAGCAGTGTTGTCACCTTAGGAGAGGAGGTGTAATTGGACTACAGAACAATTCCCCTCCCATCTTCTCCTTTACATAGGTTAGAGGTGTTTTGTAGTTCACAGAGAGAACTTGGAAAGGTGATAACATTATTTGAAATGTCAGTTAAGTACACAGAACTTTACAAGGACACTACACAGTCAAGATCAACAGATAAAAAAAAAAACCTTAGTTAGACTTACCTGTGACGGTAGTTCTATAAACCTTTCAGGACAGCACCTTGGAGAGCGCATAGCTCCACCTCTTCACAGCAAACACTGCGTGACATTGCCCCTTTAAATTCAGCTGCTTCCACCATGCCATCAGTTGTTACCGAGAATTCCTCCGACATGATGGAAGATATAAGCAGACAATTTCCGAAGCCCGGCAATTATAAATTATACATAATAACCTAGGGAGGGAAGTAGGCTGCTGTCCTGAAAGGCTCGTAGAAATACCGTCACCAGTAAGTCTAACTAAGGTTTTCTCCCTTTCTCTTTCAGGACAGCACCGAGATAACCGAGCCTTGCATATCTTCTCTGGTGATGCCCCGGCCCTCTCTGCCCAATAAGCTGCCACTGCTCATGTAGAGTGAGGCAAAATTCGATCTGGAGGTTCTAAACCTAAAGGACAGGTATGCTTCTTTAATGGCTTGTTTTAGCCACCTTCCTAGGGTACTTTGGGAAGCTTTATCACCTTTGTGACTTCCTTCCATTAGGATAAAAAGAGAAGATGACTTTCTAAGATTCTTCGTTACTTCCAACTACTTTAGGTGGCACCTTTTAACGTCTAGAGTATGAAAGGCTTCTTCTCCTGGCCCCGAAGGCATGGGGCAGAAACTAGGGAGTATGATACCCAGTGTGCGGTGAAAAACTGAAGACACCTTAGGTAGGAAGGCTGGATTTGTCCTCAGCAGTATCCTGTCCGGCAGACACCTCATAAAGCGCTCCTTGATTGATAATGCCTGCAATTCGCTGATTCTACGTGCAAATGTCATTGCCACCAGGAGCATTGTCTTTAGGGTCGGGAATCTTAAAGATGTCTCTTCTAGCGGCTTGAACGGTGAGTCCCTGAAGAACCAAAGATAAATCCCACTTGGGAAAACTAATAAGAGGCCTAGGCCTAATTTTTACCATAGTCTTAAAAAATCTGACTATCAAGGGTTCCCTTGACAGGGTCTTTTCCAGAAAAACTGATAATGCAGCTACCTGCGTCTTGAGAGTACTTGCTGCTAAACCTTTCTCCATGCCTTCCTGGAGAAATTCTAATAGTGCTAACTAAATTAAAGTTCTTGCTGGAGCACCAGGAATTGTAACACTTCCAGACTTTGAAGTAGCCCTGGTGACCTTCTTCCTACTTGCTAGAAGGGTGTTGATAAGTTTTTCCGATAGTCCCCTTTTCCTTAGAATTTCTTCCTCAGAAACCAGGCGGTTAGATTGAGGTATGCTGCATCTGGATGAAAAATCTGACCTTGACCCAGAAGGTCCTCCCAGATTGGTAATCTCCAGGGAGGTTTTGCTGAGAGATTCATTAGGGTTATGAACCAGGGTCTCTTTGGCCAATAGGGAGCAATTAGGATCAGATCTGTGGACTCTGCTCTGAACTTTGCTAACACTCTTGGTATTAACGGAAACGGGGGGAAAGCGTAAGACGGGGGAAGTCCCATTTGTGAGCTAACACGTCCACTCCAAGTGCTTGATCCTGTCTCTGGAGAGAGAAGAAGGCCAATGTTTTTGCATTTATTTGGTTTGCAAAGATGTCCACCTGAGGAAGGCCCCAACTTTTGGGGATCGTCTCGAATAACTCTTGGTTTAATGACCATTCCGCTTCCCTTACTTCCCTCCTGCTGAGGAGGTCTGCTAGGGTGTTTTCCATGCCTTTCAGATGGACTGCAGACAGTGAGGCCAAATTGTTCTCTGCCCAGCTCAGGATTTGATGAACTAGTTCCATCAGGGTCTTGCTCCTTATGCACCCCTGCTTTGTTAGGTATAATACCGTCGTCATGTTGTCCGATAACACCTAGACGTTCTGTTCCCTTAGAGCCTGCTAGAAGAATAGGAGGCTTAGATGGATAGCCTTTAACTCCCTCCAATTTGAGGACCTTCTTGCCTCTGGCTTGGACCATACGCCCTGTGTTGTCTGTTCCTCGAGGTGAGCTCCCCACCCCCATGCGCTCGCAACTGTCGTTAATCTCCGAGTCACCGGAAAAGTCCAGGGGAGTCCTTTTGAGGTGTTCCTCTGGTCTCTCCACCAAAAATGATCTTATTGTCTTTGTTCCTATTTTGAACTTCTTTTCCAGAGGCTCCTGGTGTGTCCAATTCAGTAGAATGTCTGACTGCAGACGTCGAGCATGTGGCCTGGCCCACTGCACTGAAGAGATTGCTGCTGTCAACAGGCCTAGAACTGACATGGCTTCCCTTACTGAAACCTCTGTGTTGGTTTGAAGTGTTCTCAGAGCTAATTGCATTTTTTCCATCTTCTCTTGAGAGAGGAAGATTTTTTGTTCTATTGAATCTATTTTGTATCCCAGGAACCTTACTCGTTGAGACAGTACCAGATTTGATTTCTGGAGGTTCAGAAGCCAACCCAGGCTGTTTAGATGTCCCTGGGTTATTTGCAGATTGACCACTACCTGATCTCTTGAGTCTGCGAACAGTAGTAGGTCGTCCAGATAAGGCACTATGGAGATCCTCTTCAGTCTCAGGGACTCCAAAGCCTTTGCCATCACTTTTGTGAATACTCTGGGAGAGGAGGAAAGACGGAAGGGCAGCTCCCTGAACTGAAGGTGCCAAATCCCCCCCCCCCCCCAATTGACTGCTAGTCGTAGGAATTTCTGCAATGAAGCTGCAATTGGTATATGGACATAAGCATACCTTAGGTCAATAAATGCCATGTAACAGCTGGGGGTGAGTAAATTCTTCACAGAGAAAATTGTGTCTATTCTGAACTTTTTGTACTTTATAGATTGGTTCAGAATCTTCAGGTTGAGAATCAGACGAAAATTTCCCGATGGTTCCTTGACCAAAAACCCCTCCCTCCTGGTCCTTCCGGACTTGGGAAAGAACACCCTGCTGCATCAGTTCTCTCAGGAGACGTCATAGCCAGGGCCTTCTCCTGATGCCTCGGAAGGTTTGTAATGTAAAACCGACTTAGGGGTGTCTGAAAATTCTAGCCGATAGCCTTGACTGATTAGGTTCAGAACAAATGGGCTTTTTGTTGCTTTTTCCCAACCTACTGGGAGATGGTCATCATTGCTTTTTTGAGGTTTGCTCGGGGGGTCTAAAGAGCACCCCTCCTCTGCCTCTCCCCCTTTGAGGGTTCCAGGGTCTTTTCTGGGTCTGATCTTTTTCTTTATGGGCTTGCTGAATAGGACGAAAATTCTTTAATTGCAGCACCACTTTCTTCTTATCCGCCGTCCTATCGAGCACGGTCTCTAATTTTGGCCTAAACATCAGATCACCTGTAAAGGGAATTCCGCACAACTTCACTTTTGATGCCGAATCCCCTGACCAGGTTAATTAATAAGGGCTGAAGATCTGGCCGACATCCTGATGGATTCTGCCGAGGCATCTGCCATATACTTGACTGCTCTTAAAAGGGTGGGGAAGGACTCTAGCAAATCTTTCCTAGAGGTGCCTGCTACCACATGGCCTTTAAGTTGTTCCAGTCAGCATTCCATATTTCTGGCCACTACTGTAGAGGCCATTGCCGGCTTTAAGTTAGATAAGGACGAATCCCAAGCTTTCCTTAAAAGAGAGTCCGCCCTTTTGTCCATGACGTCTTTAAGCACGTATCCTTAGATGCAGACAAGCAAAGAAAGTGTTTCCACCGCTCAGGCTGACACTGACCCAGGTGTGAGTAGAAGTTTCAGAGCAGAAGAGCTCCAGGTGCTGGCTGAATGCTAAGCAAAGCAGGCTTGAATGGAGGAGAAGATTTGGATGCCGCACACCGGATGTAGTCAAAAAACTTCACTTTATTGAAAAAATGGGATCATCAAAATGACAAGACTGTCATGCAGAAAGTACAGGTAAGCTGACGCGTTTCGCACTCAGGACTGAGTGCTTACTCATAGCTATGAGTAAGCACTCAGTCCTGAGTGCGAAACGCGTCAGCTTACCTGTACTTTCTGCATGACAGTCTTGTCATTTTGATGATCCCATTTTTTCAATAAAGTGAAGTTTTTTGACTACATCCGGTGTGCGGCATCCAAATCTTCTCCTCCATTCAAACGTCTTTAAGCATGCCCATATCCTCAAACGCAAAATCAGTCCATCTTGACACCTGGGAAAAGGCGTCATCAATTTTTGTTTTTTTATTCAAAATCCACACCTCCTCGTCCTCAAAAGGTAACCTTCTTTCAAGGGCCCTAGAAAAAAAAATGTCCTTTTTCTGGATCCTTCCATTCCTTTCTAATTGTGTCAGCCAATACTTTATGAACCAGTCTGGCCTCCTCTAGCCACTGGTACATTTTGTCATGTAATGATAGTTTGGCTTTTTCTTCTTGGATTTCCAGGGTGGTATAGACTGCTTTTAGTAAGTCGTCCACCTCTTCAAGCGTCAGTTTATATCTGGACGCTCTTGTTTCCTCCTCCCCTTCATCCTCCTCTGAGTCGATTGTTGAGGGGGGGGGGGAATACTCTCTCTCTTCATGTGACTCACTTTAAATCGATCTAGAAGTGGCAGGAAGAAGATTGGACTGGGAGCTCTGTACTTGTCTGTACTTGGCTGGAACTCTGGCCCTGCATCTTTTTGAGGGAACATACTGTCCCTAGAGTCTCTGCCAATTCTTTTCACACTGAGGAAAATAGCTCCTTACACTCTTGTGCGGACTCCTCCCTAACCAATCCCACAATTCAAGATCTGCCAAGCAGATTGAAGCGCTTATTGGGCATTTTCTTCCCGTAGTTCTCTCTGTTTTAGTAGTGGCTTTCGATAAAGGCAAAAAAAAAAAAACACAGACCCCCCCTATTAGGGCGAGATCTACACCAAAACAGGGAACAGAGAGAAAGAGAAAGGGTGCCCAAAGCAACCACCACAAAAAGTGCCCCAGAGTCTCCCATTCATGCTGAGCCGCTAGTAGAATATAGCCCTATAGCAGACAGCTGCAGGTTAAGACACATATCGCAAATAAACCCGGTGAAAAAGGAAAGAGCCACCTCTGCACCTCTCCTACCTGGGCCTGGCCAGGATTCTGGGCGCCTGCATCCGCCATCGCTGCTGGCGACTCTGCCTCCTCCATCACGAGCTCCGCAGCAGCCGACTGTGTTCCTTTTTAAATGAAGCTTCTTCCAGCATTCCTACGCTGGAGGGGCAGAAGGAAGCCCGACCAGATGACCCGCCCCTTCCTCCTGCGTTCCAGTAGCCGGAACCACTCGTTGCTACGCCTCACCAGAAGTTCCTGCCCCCCGGAACTGCCGTCACACGCAATCCGGGACTCAGAGCCGACATGCCGAGACCTGGCATGCATGCCCAAGCTGAGCACACCCGCGGCCCCTGAGCGCAAGGAGAAGACAAAGTCCGGTGACCCTTACTCCTGTGAGCCGGTGGAGGAAGCGAGCTCCGGAGCAACCCCCCCCTCTCATGCGGGGAGGGAGCTTGGCTGGTCTGATGATTCAAACTTAAAAGGTACTGCCAAAACCCTCTCCTTGGAGAGAGAGCAGCCTCTCTGGTTTCCCAGCAGTGCTTCCACCATGGTGGAGGAAACACTAAAACTGATGGCATGGTGGAAGCAGCTGAATTTAAAGGGGCGTTGTCACGCAGTGTTTCCTGTGAAGAGGTGGTGCTACGCTCTCTCCAAGGTGTTGTCCTGAAAGGCGAAGGGAGAAAATGTACTTGTAGCCTATAAAAAGGAAGCTAATGCAACCTCGATATTTAACAATATGTAAGCTGCAATATATTAAATTTTTTTTATCTTGGGTTTAGATATAATAGTAAACTTGTGCTGAAATTTCTGGGCTTCTTCTAAAGATGCAGGTTGCCCGGCTGTCTCCAACATCAATGCTTTCGAAATTACTGACCTGGATCAAGCATGCAGCGAGTAAAGTCTCAAAGTGAAGTAAGTACTATTACTGCTAATACCTGTGCTAGTTCAGTTCATGTTTTACTTATCTGCTTTCTCTTCTGGGGTCCCCCACCAGTACTCCGATACTTCTCTTCTCCGTGTGCCGCCATAGGAAGTCGCTTCCTATGGGGTGACTCCTGAGCTGGGCTATGAGTGTCTATAGACACACACAGCGTGTCTCAGCCCTGCCCCCCCCTCACAGCATTAGATCGACAGCAGCAGAAGCCAATGGCTCCCGCTGCTGTCTGTTTCTGTGAGGGTTGTGGGAATAATCCAGTGCTGCTGCAGATGGACAAGGCACTGAATCGATACAGGACTCAGGTAAGTATTTAGAGAAGTGAGGGGGGCGATACATCTACTGGGACATTTTTTGCCTTAAAGGATAGGTTAACGTTACATAATACCACCCATTTTTAGGGTGGAACATGTAAAATGTTCCCAATGTTGCAGCTGCTGCCTGATCCCCCCCACCCCATGACAGCAGTACAGGGAGAAGTTCTCCATACTAGCTGTCACTTTTTAAAATCAGCGCAGCCGCGCGGGGCTCCGCCCACACCGCTGCGTCATTCATTCACACAGCTGTGTGTGTAAATGAACTACAAGCTCCTTCATCCTTTGCGGCTGACGGCTTGTAGTTTTCAATGAACTACCACCGTGATGTGGAGTGCTGTGGTAGTTCATTGATTCTTCCTATCTGGATGTATCTGCCTGTCCGTGTGATGTACGGGCACACAGATACACAGAAAGATCTGCATGCCCCCCCTGATCTGTTGATCACTGGTGCAATGCTTTACAGGCTCAAAAATAAAAGCACTTTTTTTGGGCAGGTTAAAAAAAATAAAAAATGATATTATATAATATATACACACACACACGACTCACTTTTTGGCATTGGCGTATGCTGACAGGCTGAGGTCCACATCCACAAGAACTGGTTTGTTTTTCTGCGTTTTCTTTGGCTGTTGCTTATTTTTACCCTTTTTCTTCTTTCCTTTTGGCTCTTCTGACTCTGGTTTTAACTCTTCTTCATCTTCATCCTCCTCGTCAGAAAGTATGAACGGGTTCCTGAAAGGAGACTACACTCAGATGGGCCGGGTACAGTCTTGCAATGTGTTCTCCCAAATCAAGTAAATCAAGTCTTCCTGTAGCTCCCTCTGCCTGGCTAACTATGGGTCAGATGCTGGGCCCAGGCGAGGGGATCTGCAGAGGGACTTGGAGAGAAGAAGAGCAGCAGAATGTGTTAATAGAGGACTTTTCACCCATCCAACCCAGCACTGCAAAGTAAACATTCCAAGCTCACATATGTATGAAAGGGTGCTCAAAGGACATTTAAAATGGTTTTGTACGTCTTCTTACATTATTAGGATTAGAACAAATTTTTTTTTTTAAATTCAGGTTGCCCGCACAGTTGAATAAATCAGAATACTTATAACTTCAGCGTGGTCATGTGCCTTCACTGTCCAATCAGCAAGTAGGGGAATGGGTTGGTGACCAAACTGGACTGTTTAACTGTAGTGGAGAAATGTTCGGTCAATGCCCTGGCTTTACTGTATGGCACACATGTGAATCACAAAATTGGTCAAGTCTATTACTGAGTGCTGATTATGGCTTGCACTAAGTCTAAGGCTGGCATACAAGGAGTAGATTTCCTTCCTGTAACCCTGGGTTGCAGGAAAGAAATTTGCTTGATTTCCCCATCAACACAGACAGTGCTGATGTGGGAATCCCTCCTGCCGGGCCATTGTCTACTCCTGGAGGGGGTGGGTAGGGGGAAACCATCTCCACCAGGAGTAGACTGTGATAATCGCTAGCGGCTATAGCAGCCACTATTGATAATCACAAGAGAAAAAAAAAAAAAAAAAAAAAAAATCGATCAACTTGGTACATTCAGCCTGCTCATTAACGGTTCGACTCTCGGCCGGTTCTTGCTGAACCGGCCAAGATTCGAACCGTGTATGGCTGGCCTAACTGTTGCCTAGTGAACTGCATAGTCATAATCAGACAACCTGCACAACAGCTGTAACAGGAAAAAAAGAGATAAAACTATGAAAATGGGCATGGTTAGTAAACCAACGAGCCAACTTCTGCTTGTCTGCTTCTGTGCAATGAATTGAGCTTTAGGACACACATTGTCAGCATGTAGATCTACTGCTCTGTTGGGGCCCATGTTGATAGACTTTTGTTGGCTTGAAATGGGTTTTGCATTCTCATTCAAATTTACAGTATGGGAATTGCAAATCTGCTTGAATCTGGTCAAAGGAACATGTCAAGGATTTCTTAAGGATCTTAGAAAAGTCTTAAACGGATGTCAAGCTGATGAAGCTCAAAACCGGCCGACACAGGCTTTTAGTGTTCCATTTTGGGATACAGAAGTAATATGTACAGTGGACACTTACTTAAGCAGCATGGTAATATGATTAGTCTGCAACTTCAGCTCTTTGATGGCAAGAGCAACAGGGTCTCCCTGTACTTGTGCCTCCTTCACAATCTGTCCAATCTCCGACCAGTCGATCTGATTGGCCAGGGCACTGCGTACGACCTGCACCGCTCGATCAACAATGTCCAAGTTCATTTCAATCAGCTCTCCTTTGGACCTGTCAATTTCCTATCGGAGAGAGATTTGACATGGTTGGTGAAGGCGAATATATTTTATCTTATTATACTCTGTAATGCACTTATTAAAAAAAAAAGGAATAATAACAAAAAACTATAAACTGGTCAGGAACAGACAGAGCTTTCATTAATTTCAGTGACAAGTGAGACATTTGCCAATATCGTCGTATCTGTGAAACAGCTAAACCCTTGGAGGCTTGCAATTATTAGTTTTAAAGATTGCTCTCACTACACTGCCATCTCCACCACTTATCTCACACTGTGCACTATATGGCCAAATGTTTGTGGACATCTCACCATCACACCTACTGTGTGGCCAACAGTATGTGGACATCCCTCCAAATAATGGAGTTCCAGGAAAAGGTTCAGTTAATACTACAGCATATAAAGTCATTTTAGACAATTGTGCCCCTTCCAACCTTGTGGTAACAGTATGGGGAAGGCCCCTTGTCTGTTCTACCATGACTGTGCCCTCTGCACAAACTCCCATGGTTTGACAAGTTTGATGTAAAGGAACTCTAGGGTCCTGCACACAGCCCTGACCTTTTCCCTTCTAAACACCTTTGGGATGAACTGGCATGCTGATTGTGAGGCAGGTCTTCTTGTCAAAATTAGTATCCACCTCACAAATGGTTGAATAGGCACAGATTTCCACAGACACTCCAAAACCCTGTGATAGGGCTTCCCAGAAGACAGCAGGCTGTTCTAGCATTGAGACGGAGGTCAACCTACTATTATTGTCCATGGTTTTGGAACGGAATGTCTGATATGCTCTTATAGGTGTGATGGTGAGGTGTCCACAAAATTTTAAACTGCTCTCTGCCCCTTTCTCTATTACAGCAGAGCTCAACAGAGGTTGTGTGACCCCATATATATTCTATATAGAGCCACAAATGTCCACCATTTATGGCTCCTGTGTTTAATATGGGGGAACCTGTGCTTCACTGAGACACAGTGCTTCCCAAAACATGGTAGGATGTTATCCTTTATGAGCATTGCTAGATGAAAAAAAAATCTGGCTGTCCTAATTCCAACCATCCTTTTGTTTTCAACTTTGGATAGAATAGGGAAGAATTTAAATTCCTATAAGATTTTTATTTCTGTATGGGACCCCATTATAGAGTTTTTTTCTCGATTCCTGGCTTTGGAACACCTGTGCAAGAAAAAGGGTAGAGTAGCTGTCACCAGGATTGGAAGGATAGAAAGCAATGAAAATACAGCCAGAGGTTCTAGCTCTTCCCCACTCTACTAAAAATGTGTTTGCATCACAGTTGGAGAGCTTTCCCATTATTTTCTGTCCTGGTAGTAAGTGGAAATCTTTATGATAGAGACACAGAAGGCATTCCAGATCAGATTTAAGAAAGCGGTGCTACAAAATCAGATTAGCAATGATGACCTTCCCTGAATGAATTGCTGCTTTTGTCTCCATATGTGGAGCCATGTGCATTACTCTGCAGCGATAAAGAAGTGCGTTAGCTAGTAACTTACCTGAGTAGTCTGCAGTGACTCCAGGCGATGCTCATGGTCTTTCCGGAAATTTTCTAACTTTTTAAGAGCTTGTTTTTCCTGTAAGCATCAGATAAAACCTTGTGTCAGTATTTTCAAAATGATTACAGTTTATAATCATTAGATGAGAATATAGACTTTTGAACAATAAAAGATTAACTCCAGACAGACAAAAACAGACACACAATAACGCACCTCTTTATTAATTAGTATATCAATGAAATGTATTTTTTTTAACATAAGCAGTGCAAGTACCTGGTATCGAGTTGGCATTAGCCTGTTGCAGGCCCTAAACAGAAGAGATCAGACTGGGAGAGGGAGAAGCCAGTCAGTTTGCTCACAAGGAGCATGAAGACAGAAAGAAAAAGCAGAGTGACAGAGAGATGAGCTGACCAGTCTGCTGCTTCTCCTTTCATTGTCCATTAACAGGCTGGAGGAGGGACAAGACCTTTAAAAGGGTTAGTTCACCTTTACAGAAAATCTCCCCACCTCCCTGGTACCTGCTGTACTTACCTCCCACAATCCTGAATGGTCAGGGCTCCTGCAAGCTGCTCTACTGGTCCGGGGATTTGAAATCCCTGCTGCTTTATCTCCTTCCTCTCCGTCGAGCACTGCATAGATGGACAAGAGGGATTCTGATTGGTCAGCACCCCTCCATGTGACGGTGCTGCCCAATCAGAATCCGTCTGGTATGTCCTGGCAGTGCTGGGTGGAAAGGATTGGGGATTTCAAATTCCTGGACCGGAGGAGCGGCTTGCTGGAGCCCTGACAGCTCAGGATTGCGGGAGGCAAGTACAGCGGGGGGGAGATTTTCTGTAAAGGTGAACACTTTAGGCGTTATAATATTACAGCAGAGAAATATTACTATTATACAGGATTTATATAGCGCCAACAGTTTATGCAGCACTTTACAAAATAAACAGGGACAATACAGTTATAATACAATAAAATACAAGAGGATTAAGAGGGCCCTGCTCAGAAGAGCTTACAATCTAATAGGGTGGGGCAGGTGGTACAAAAGGTTGTACCTGTGGGGAATGAGCTGATGGAAGTGGTAAAAAAAATTAGTTGGAGACGTGATAGGCTTTCCTGAAAAGATGAGTTTTCAGCGATCGCCTGAAAGTAGCAAGAGTAGGGGATAGCGAGACAGGTGGAGGTAGCGAGTTCCAGAGGACGGGAGAGGCTCTGGAGAAATCCTGGAGATGAGCATGGGAGGAGGAGACAGAGAGAGCTTGAGAGTAGGAGGTCTTGGGAAGAGCGGAGAGGACAATTTGGGTGATATTTGGAGACAAGATTAGTGATGTAGCTCGGAGCAGAGTTGTGAATGGCTTTGTATGTTGTGGTTAGTATTTTGAATGGAATTCGATGGGTGATTGGGAGCCAGTGTAGGGATTGGAGGAGAGGGTTGGCAGACACTGAGTGGTTGGTAAGGTGGATAAGTCTGGCAGCAGCATTCATGATAGACTGAAGAAAGGATAGCCTATGGAGAGGTAAGCCAATGAGAAGGGAATTGCAAAAGTCAAGGTGAGAGATAACAAGGAAGTGAATGAGGAGCTTGGTGGTTTCATTTGTTAAAAAGGGGCAAATTTTAGAGATGTTACGGAGGTGAATTCTACAAACTTTTGACAAAGATTGGACTTGAGGCTGAAATGACAAGTCAGAGTCTAGGATTACACCTAATACCCTGGCGTGAGGGGAGGGCCTGATAGTTGCATTGTTGATTTTGATGGAAAAGTCATGGAGGGGGGGAATATTATTAGCTCAGTTTTAGAGAAATTTAGTTTAAGTAAGTGGTGTGACATCCATGCTGATATGTCAGTTAGTAAGTTAGTAATGTGAGAGGAAACGATACAGTGGGGCAAAAAAGTATTTAGTCAGCCACCAATTGTGCAAGTTCCCCCACTTAAAAAGATGAGAGAGGCCTGTAATTGTCATCATAGGTAGACCTCAACTATGAGAGACAAAATGTGGAAACAAATCCAGACAATCACATTGTCTGATTTTTGAAAGAATTTATTTGCAAATTATGGTGGAAAATAAGTATTTGGTCAATATCAAAAGTTCAATACTTTGTTATATATCCTTTGTTGGCAATGACAGAGGTCAAACGTTTTCTGTAAGTCTTCACAAGGTTGTCACACACTGTTGCTGGTATGTTGGCCCATTCCTCCATGCAGATCTCCTCTAGAGCAGTGATGTTTTGGGGCTGTCGCTGGGCAACACAGACTTTCAACTCCCTCCAAAGGTTTTCTATGGGGTTGAGATCTGGAGACTGGCTAGGCCACTCCAGGACCTTGAAATGCTTCTTGCGAAGCCACTCCTTTGTTGCCCGGGTGGTGTGTTTGGGATTATTGTCATGCTGAAAGACCCAGCCACGTTTCATCTTCAATGCCCTTGCTGATGGGAGGAGGTTTGCACTCAAAATCTCACGATACATGGCCCCATTCTCTCTTTCATGTACACGGATCAGTCGTCCTGTTTCCTTTGCAGAGAAACAGCCCCAAAGCATGATGCTGCCACCCCCATGCTTCACAGTAGGTATGGTGTTCTTTGGTTGCAACTCAGCATTTTCTCTCCTCCAAACACGAGGAGTTGTGTTTCTAACAAACAGTTCTACTTTGGGTTCATCTGACCATATAACATTCTCTCAATCCTCTTCTGGATCATCCAAATGCTCTCTAGCAAACCTCAGACGGGTCCGAGCATGTACTGGCTTAAGCAGGGGGACATGTCTGGCACTGAAGGATCTGAGTCCCTGGCGGCGTAGTGTGTTACTGATGGTAGCCTTAGTTACGTTGGTCCCAGCTCTCTGCAGGTCATTCACTAGGCCCCCCCGTGTGGGATTTGTGCTCACCGTTCTTGTGATCATTTTGACCCCACGGGGTGAGATCTTGCGTGGAGCCCCAGATCTAGGGAGATTATCAGTGGTCTTGTATGTCTTCCATTTTCTAATTATTGCTCCCACAGTTGATTTATTCACACCAAGCTGCTTGCCTATTGCAGATTCAGTCTTCCCAGCCTGGTACAGGTCTACAATTTTGTTTCATACAGGTCTGTGAGAGCCAGAAATCTTGCTTGTTTGTAGGTGACCAAATACTTATTTTCCACCATAATTTGCAAATAAATTCTTTCAAAAATCAGACAATGTGATTGTCTGGATTTGTTTCCACATTTTGTCTCTCATATTTGAGGTATACCTATGATGACAATTACAGGCCTCTCTCATCTTTTTAGGTGGGAGAACTTGCACAATTGGTGGCTGACTAAATACTTTTTTGCCCCACTGTATATCAGGTCACCTGCCCTGCCAAGTAGGGGTGTGCTGTGTGTAAATCTAAAAACTGGGTAAACAGAAATACAAATCATTTGGCATGTAAAACAGTTCCTCTAGATGTATTTTAAATGATGTATTTCGCCGTTTGCCTGGAGTTCCACTTTACAGTGCAAGGTATTTGGGGCAAATCCTAAAGTTACACTTTAAAAGCTGTGACTTTGTTAGCCAAAATGGTATCCGGCACAGAGAAACAGACTGCATTGCAATGTCATATGTCCCACAATTGCTATATTGGCTATGTAAATGAAAAAAGAATATTATGCATCAATAAATTATGCATACAAGCAGCAGAGATACAGACCAGCTGAAGAGCTTTGATATCAATCTTCTGACCTTCCAGCTTGGAGTAAAATTCATCAACAGCCTTTAAAAGAAGAAGAGAAGTCAGAATAATCTTTTTTCCTTAGGTCAAAGACAGTCTACTTAAAACTGAACTTCAGGCAGCAAGATTTCTCTATGCGAGCTTCTGACCCCACCTAGCAGCACTATCCTACTCTCCCAGTTAGATTACACTGAACCATAACCATCGAAAAAATTCAATAAAATGTAATGCAGCCAGACTATTCCTTTTGAATGAATACCCACGTTAATTTGTTTACCGATTACTGGCTGCAATTTCAGTTAAAACCTTTCGCTTTAGTCATCCCAATACAATGCAGGTGCAAACAAATGTGCAAAAAAGTGTGCAAAATCTGTTTATTTTCTTTAGAAAGCAGCCACATTCTGAGTGGAAAAGCCTTGTGTGATGCAGAGAAAGACCTTTGTTCTCTTTGTGGAAGCAGTGACCTCTCTGCAGCGGTCTGACATGCCACCTACTGATCTACTCTGCAATCAGTAAAGCTCATGCTCTCCAGTGACTGGGAAGCTCTAGCTCTGACCAAGAAGGAAGCGTATCAAACCACTGGCTTCCACAACAGAGAACAAGGGTCCTTCTCTGCAGGATCCTAGCAGGGGGGCTTGTAAAATATGTGCTTACCAGCCCCTTTGCCTGTTAACATACCTTATCAAAGGAATCAAATTCCACGTGCGGACTGTTGATATGTTGGGCAAAAAGAAATGGATGGAATTCTTCATATCTAAAAAAAAACAAAAAAAAACAAAAACAATCTAGGCTGAATAAAATGATAAAGAACAAGTCAAGTATCTAGATTAAATGAATCTCAATCAGAGCATTATTGAATATTGACTTTGAGGGACGGTGGGTAGTCTGGCAAAATTTTTGGGTTTGTTTAACCGTTTTTACTTTTTCTTTCTTGTCATATATATTTAAAAAAAAAAGTATATACAATATATATATATATATATATATATATATATATATATATATATATATATATATATATATATCACGGTCATATGCGAACAAGAAAATATGAGAAAGGTAGATGATTGAGTCCTGCTCCTACTTTTGCCCTCAGAGTAATATGTTCTGGTATACTTGAAATGCATGTATAACTACGTCAACTTTCATGTGTTCATTGTATACTTTTTCATATGTGACAATAAAGAAAAAAAAAAAAAGTAAAAAAAATAATATTTCATCTCAACAAAAAAATGGTTTCCGCTCACGTTAGAATGTCTTCAGATGGCTGATCTGGCTCCAGACTTGGCTTCTTCTCCCTCTTCTGTATTATGTAGCCCTGTTGGTGACACCGGCATTGAATACTGACCAAACTCCGCACACAAAATACTACTGAAATTTTACTATCCTGCCCCAACTGTTGCCAGCTCCCCAAAAAGGTAGTATCTTGGACAACCAACATAATTTTCTCACATTGGGCCTCCTTTATTAAAAGAGAATTGGGGGGGGGGGGGAATCAAAAACATACTTACCTAGGTGGATGCAGCATTAGTCTGATGCTGCAACAGTCCCTCGTCGGCTCTAAGACTGAGACCTCCATGAGCAGAGAGCTGGTGTAGGTCAGTTCACTCACTGAAGTGCTGGGCTGTGGGGGGGGGGTGGTTGGCTCAGGCTCTCAGCTGCTTACTGAGAGGCTGAGCCAGGTGCTGGTCCAGGGTTGTGGGCGGATCCTGACTTTATTGTCCCGATCTTGCGCCAGCCTAGACCAGCTCTGCAGCTTAAGCCTGCTGTCTCCTGAAAACGGGTCACAGGAGTGCAGAACAAACTGCAATCCTGTGATCCACAGGAGAAGCACAGCCAAAACAAGCTTTGGCTGTACTTCTCCTTTAAATCAGTGGACCTTGATTTTTAGGTACAAGGTCTGCTGATTAGATTTGCCCCCTCCCTCTTGTATAATGGCTGGTAAAAGTTAAAAAAAAAATTTTTTTTTAAAATGTAGGTAATGTACACACCTTTCCCCCACTTCTGCCCGTGGTGCTTAAGCAATGGTGACACCATCCCCCTTCTGGTGAGATTTAGGGCAATGTAGAGCAGAAGTTGCTCCCAGCACTGTGCTGCACCGTCTTAGTACTATACAGTCAGGTCCATAAATATTGGGACATCGACACAATTCTAATCTTTTTGGCTCTATACACCACCACAATGGATTTGAAATGAAACAAACGAGATGTGCTTTAACTGCAGACTTTCAGCTTTAATTTGAGGGTATTTACATCCAAATCAGGTGAATGGTGTAGGAATTACAAAAGTTTGTATATGTGCCTCCAACTTTTTAAGGGACCAAAAGTAATGGGACAATTGGCTGCTCAGCTGTTCCAAGGCCAGGGGTGTGTTATTCCCTCATTATTCCATTTACAAGGAGCAGATAAAAGGTCCAGAGTTAATTTCAAGTGTGCTATTTGCATTTGGAATCTGTTGCTGTCAACTCTCAATATGAGATTCAAAGAGCTGTCACTATCAGTGAAGCAAGCCATCATTAGGCTGAAAAAACAAAACAAACCCATCAGAGAGATAGCAAAAACATTAGGTGTGGCCAAATCAACTGTTTGGAACATCCTTAAAAAGAAAGAACGCACCGGTGAGCTCAGCAACACCAAAAGACCCGGAAGACCACGGAAAACAACTGTGGTGGGTGACCGAAGAATTCTTTCCCTGGTGAAGAAAACCCCCTTCAGTTGGCCAGATCAAGAACACTCTCCAGGAGGTAGGTGTATGTGTGTCAAAGTCAACAGTCAAGAGAAGACTTCACCAAAGTGAATACAGAGGGTTCTCCACAAGATGTAAACCATTGGTGAGCCTCAAAAACAGGAAGGCCAGATTAGAGTTTGCCAAACAACATCTAAAAAAGCCTTCACAGTTCTGGAACAACATCCTATGGACAGATGAGACCAAAATCAACTTGTACCAGAGTGATGGGAAGAGAAGAGTATGGAGAAGGAAAGGAACTGCTCATGATCCAAAGCATACCACCTCATCTGTGAAGCATGGTGGTGGTAGTGTCATGATGTGGGCATGTATGGCTGCCAATAGAACTGGTTCTCTTGTATTTATTGATGATGTGACTGCTGACAAAAGCAGCAGGATGAATTCTGAAGTGTTTCGGACAATATTATCTGCTCATATTCAGCAAAATTCTTCAGAACTCATTGGACGGCGCTTCACAGTACAGATGGACAATGACCCGAAGCATACTGCGAAAGCAGCCAAAGAGTTTTTTTAAGGGAAAGAAATGGAATGTTATAAAATGGCCAAGTCAATCACCTGACCTGAATCCGATTGAGCATGCATTTCACTTGCTGAAGACAAAACTGAAGGGAAAATGCCCCAAGAACAAGCAGGAACTGAAGACAGTAGAGGCCTGGCAGAGCATCACCAGGGATGAAACCCAGCGTCTGGTGATGTCTATACGTTCCAGACTTCAGGCTGTAATTGACTGCAAAGGATTTTCAATCAAGTAATAAAAAGTGAAAGTTCGATGGATGATTGTTAATGTGTCCCATTACTTTTGGTGCCTGTAAATACCCTCAAATTATAGCTAAAAGTCGGCAGTTAAAGCGCATCTTGTTTGTTTAATTTCAAATCAATTGTGGTGGTGTATAGAGCCAAAAAGATTAGAATTGTGTCGATGTCCCAATATTTATGGACCTGACTGTATATTCCTTGGGACCTTGTTACAGGATGATGACATTATCCCCTCCACCACAGAAGCCATAGGAAAGTGTGTATAATATCTTTTTTCTTTACCTTCAGGTCTTGTTTATACCTTTATTTTAAGCATTTCAGTAAAGGGGCAGGGGGCAAAGGTAAAGAGCAAAAGGTATATCTGAAGTGTTCAACTCCCTAGCATAGATCTGATATACAGGTATGTCAACAGGCAGTTTTCCTGTATTAAGGAACCTTGACTTGGGACTTGTAGAGACCTATTCAAACGTATACAGACAGTATTACAATCCAGACATCTTTTTTTTATTTTTTTATAATACTGTCTGTTTTAGGCCCCTTTCACACGGGCTGTCCAATCAGGTCCACCTGTCAGTTTTTCAGGCGGACCTGATTGGACCCTCTATTCACCCCTATGGGGCAGCGGATGTCAGTGGCGACTGACATCCGCCGCTATCTACTCCTGTCCACAAAATCCAGACTAATGGTGGTCCTATTTTCCATCCGTCTGGCGGATCGAATCGGTGGAAAAACGGACAGGCTGTCCGTTTTTCCTCCGATTACACCATAGAGGAGAGCGGGACGCCGTCTGTCTCCGGAGCAGAGACGGACCTATCATCCGCCTGCTCAGCGGGGTTCAGCAGAGCTATCCCCGTGCTGAGCAAGCGGAGTCCATCAAACCAATCTGTCCCGTGTGAAAAGGGCATTAAGGCCAACGCATTTTAGGATTCAGGGGGTCCCCTTATGCCCCATACACACAAGCGGAATTTCAGTCGGAAAAATCTTGGATGGTTTTTCCGACAGAATTCCGCTCAAGCTTGGCTTGCATACACACGTTACACAAAAGTTCTCTGAACTTTCGACCGTCAAGAACGTGGTGACGTACAACACTACGATCAGCCGAGAAAATTAAGTTCAATGTTTCCAAGCATGTGTTGAATTGTTTCCGAGCATGCGTGTTTTTTTTGCGCATCCGAATTGCATACAGACGACCGCATTTTCGGATACGAACTTTTTCCGACGGAAAAATAGAGAACCTGCTCTAAATATTTTGCTTGCGGGAATTCCGCCAGCAAAAGTCCGATGGAGCATACACATGGTCGCAATTTCCAACCAAAAGCTCACATCGGAGTTTTGCTAGGGGCATTTCCGATTGTGTGTATGGGGGATTTGTCCGGGAAGTGTAAAATAATGAATTCTGCTAAGTCTGCTCAAAGAAGGTTTGGAGTTTCTGAAGGGGTTTGTTTAGGCAAATAGGAGCTTGCATCTCATTCACTTATTCTAAACCACCCCAAGCAGGAATTCTGATCTTTTTTGTTTAGGGTTCCCACGCCATGCATCGAATAAACAGTAACCACTTGCAGACCTCTTTTCTCGTACTTTTTGTTTACATGTAACAATCAGTTTTTGCTAGAAAATTTCTTAGAACCCCCAAACATTATATATTTTTTTAAAAGAATAAATTGGTGGGTTTTGCAATTTTTTACGTCACAGCAGTTTTTCAAACGCAATTTTTTGGGGAAAAAAAATTAAAGTTTCCAAACGCACCACACTTTAAAAGTACGCATGCCCGTGCAAACACGACAAACAACAAAAATGTTACTATCCGTAGGCGACAATTTAAAAGCATTTAGAGGTTACCACTTTAGATTTACACAGAAGGTCTGAAACTAAAATTACTGCCCATGATTACTGCCCATGCCATCCCCATCAAATCATTCTCTGCAGCTATTACCTTCTGTACCACCACCCCCTCCCTTTAGAATGTAAGCTCTAAGAGCAGGGCCCTCCTGTACTGAACTGTACTGTAATTGTTTTGTCCCCCTTATACATTGTAAAGCGCTGCGTAAACTGTTGGCACTATATAAATCTCGTATAATAATAATAATAATAGTGATCTGTTGTTCGTGGTGATACTTCACATGTGTGGGACAATCGCTTTTTGTGTGCGTGCAGGACTGACAAGTGCATTCTCCTTTCTGCGTGGGCACGTGGGTGGTGGTTTGCTTGCTTGCTTTGATGAAGGCTTCTTAGCCAAAACGCGTCAACGTATAGCCAGCACCCATGTACCCAATAAAGTACTTTTATTTAAGAGCATCCGAGTTGCCAGCCTTCCTGTTTTAAGTACGGGGGGATGGAGGCACTTTAATTTTTTCTATTTTTACTGTCACTGTCATTTTTTTATTTATTTTTTGATCACTTTTATTGCTGTCAGAAGGAATGTAAACATCCCTTGTGACAGTAATAGGCAGTGACAGGTACTCTTTATGGAGAGATCTAGGGGTCTATAAGACCACAAATCCCTCCTCTGCCCTTCAAAGCATTGGTGCATTTGAATGCTTTTGTTTTTTGAAAATGGCGCCATTGACATCTGGGTTAACCGGAAGTGATATCAGGTCATCGCTTCGGCTCTCCAATCAGCCAGGAAGCGCCGGCTGGTCGATTGCGACTCCCGATGGTACGGGAGATTCCATTAAAGTCGCAAAAGGTGGCGGGGAAGGGGGGACGTCCCGTCCCTCTGCTTGTAAAAGCAATCCAGCGGCTAGTTACCCACTAGGATTGCTTTTACATGAGAGCTGACCGTCGGCTCTAAAAAAACGGTATTGGGATGATCCTGGTATAATCACTGGAAGTCCAGTGACATACGGGTACGTCGCTGGTTGGCAAGTGGGTAATAAACGATATTTTGAAAGCAATAGCTGTCCCGATATCCTCTTTTTTATAACTTCGGATTTTTCTATCCAAGATTAAAAATAAATAAATAAAAAATATGTTTGCATTGTCCCACCCACTAAACCTGCACTAGAAAAAGAAACTGGAAACATGAATCTGGTGGCGATCACTTCTTTTTTAGGATCCTTTAATAAATATGGTAATCTGGTGTAAATCCTAGCAGATCCAACCGTAGGCAATCACTGACAAAACGTTTCATCTTCTCACCTTTCCCGTATAATTCATCGTTTTGTCCATATAATCCTCTGCCTTCTGCAACGCCAGATTAACTTTTTCAAAGTCTACAAATCAGAAATGAAAAGTTCAAAATCTACAGGCAACTGGACCTATTTATAAAACATAAATTCTAGAAAATCAGCTAAAATGTCTATTGGGGCAAAGGATTTGTAATACAATTCAGATAGTTTTGCAAACCAGACAACAAAGCTAGGACTTCCTTTAAAGTGGAAGTAAACGCTCATCTCTGACCTTTACCTACAGGTAAGCCTATAATAAAGCTTACCTATAGGTAGTGTAAATATCTCCTAAAGGTGCGCTGTTTAGGAGATACTTACTGTATATGCAGCCAGTGACATCACTGGCACACGAGCTCTGAAAGAACGGCCACCCTTGCCGTTCCTTCAGAGCCCTGTCATGTAAATGGCGGGTCCCGTGCATGCGCGGGAGTGATGACATTGCGGCTCTGGCCGGTCACAGAGCCGGAGTCCGCGAACCCGGAAGCAAGACGGATGAAGATGAGAGCATCTGCAGCACTGACATCTCGACGCTGGAAGGGCTTTGTTTTAAGGCACGTTTAACATAATGTGCTAGTATGCGATGCATACTAGCACTTTATGACATTACCTTGCAGGGTACAAAAAAAAAAAAAAAAAAGTCCAGCGGTAAAGAGGAAGTAAACCCCGATGGGTTTTGCTTCCTCTTTTGCTCCCCGCAAGGCCTGCAAATGAAAAGCATAATGGGCTAGTATGCATTGCATTGACACTTACCTGCAAACGAAGCAGGCTGTGTCCATCTTCGCCCCTCTTCCTTCCGGGGTCCCGGACTCCGGCTCTGTGACTGGCCGGAGTCGCGTGACATCACTCCCGCGCGGGAGCCGTCAGTCACAGCACACGCTGGGGGAAGAAACAGCACGGTGGTCCGTTTCTTCATATCGCATGCGCCAATGACGACATTGGCGCACTACAAGTGAAATATCTCCTAAACGTCGCACGTTTAGGAGATATTTCCACTACCTATAGGTAAGCCTTATTCTAGGCTTACTTATAGGTAAAAGTCACATGAAAAGGTTTACAACTGCTTTAAGCAGCCCTAGTAAAACTGGTCTGGAAGTCCAGGCATTAATTACGTCCGATTGTGAAAGGGTTAAAGTTTGTTAGTCACATAATCTGCATTAAAAGAAGAGCACACCAATGTCATTGGCTGTTGCAAGAAAACGCACTATTGTTCCTTGCACTTGTTTCATACATGACCTGCTAACCTTCACCTAATTTAGGGAGTAATTAGATAAAGCTGACGCATAGATATAGATATTATAGTTGTTCCAGAATTGCCACTGTACTAATAAATATGCTATGCAAAAAACAATGGTGTATGGCGAAAATTGGGGGTGCACAAGTGAGTGGAACTGCTTTTAACTTTACCAATTATTTTAATAAACGGAATTGCCCTATTTGGATTTTTTTTGCCATCCTTTTTTTGTCCGCCTATGAGTAAAAATACTGCGTTATGACACACCATTGAGGAACAACCAGCAAGGAGGACTACAAGTTCCAGCTTATCCAGGACAATATAAAGTGCGTGTGACTCTTATAGTATAGGGGTCCACACCAGTCGGTAAGTGAGTGGGGACACTGAAGGGGAGTACGATTTGCACTTTATTTAGCCCATTTAGCCCACTTCAGCCCCGGAAGGTTTTACCCCCTTCATGACCAGGTCATTTTTAGACGCCACTGCGTTACTTTAACTGACAATTGCTCGGTCGTGCGGCACTGTACCCAAACAAAATTGACGTTCTTTTTTTCCCACAAATAGAGCTTTCTTTCGGTGGTATTTGATCACCTCTGCGGTTTTTATTCTTTGCGCTATAAACAAAAAAAAAAAAAAAAGACTGACAAATTTGAAAAAAAAAGTTTTACTTTCTGCTTTAAAACAGAAAAATAAAAATGTAAAAAATCAAATTTCTTCATCAATTTAGGCCAATAAAGTATCCTGCTACACATTTTTGGTAAAAAAAAATCCCAATAAGCGTATATTGATTGGTTTATGCTAGTTATAGCGTCTACAAACTATGGGATATTTTTATGGCATTTTTTATTATTTTTATACGAATAATTGCGGCGATCACCGATTTTTAGTGGGACTGCGACATTGCAGCGGACAAATCGGACACCAGACCCTTTTTTTGGGAACCAATGACATTATTACAGTGATCAGTGCTAAAAATATGCACTGCACTTGGCACTTTAAAAATTGCACGATTGATCATCACATTCTGCATGTATGAAGATACAAGGATATGGACTAATTCATGAATGACACGTCTTTATTTATGTATTTTTTCATTCTTTATTTCACATAATTTCACTTTTGTGAAATGAAGCGATTTGGTTAATTCACATTGGTTAACATCCTAAGCGCGGGAATATTAAATTAAATTGGTTCTAAAAATTGGGGGAGACTTAAAGGAGTTGTAAAGGCTGAAGGTTTTTTTTTTTATCCTAATGCATTCTATATGCATTAAGATAAAAAACCTTGTGTGTGTGGCAGCCCCCCTTCTTACCTTCCTGAGCTCCTTCTCTCTCCAGCGGTGTCCACGATCCCCTCAGCCATCCAGGACGCTCCTCCTGAGGAGAGGCTGAGACAGAGCAGCGGCACCATTGTCTCCCGTGGCTGTCAAAGTCAGTCAGCCAATCAGGGGAGAAAGGGGGCGGCGGCCAGGTTGGGGCTCCGTGTCTGAATGGATACAAGGAGCTCTGACTTGGGTGCCCCCTGTAGCAAGCTGCTGGCTGAGGGGCACTCAAAGGAGGGAGGGGGGGGGCTAGGAGAAGCAAGAGGGACCTGAGAAGAGGAGGATCTGGGCTGCTCTGTGCAAAACCAACTGCACTGTAAGTAAAACACACACACAACAAAAACAAGTCTTTGCAATCACTTTAATCTCGAGGCACTCAAAGGTCTTTGTCTGAGGGCCTAAAATCTTATTTATATAGACCTTTAAAATATTCACTTACCTGTTTCCTCTCTTATCTGGTCAACCTTGACATTAGCAGACAATCCAGTTTCCAGAAGGCAATGTTCGATCAGTGTAGCTCCATAAGCTAGAAAAGAGGGGAACAAAGAATTTTCTCTAGAGTTCAGCTTTAATGAAGTGACCCTCTCAGGTTTTAAAAAAAAGATTAAGAACAAAGGACCGTGCAACAGAAGAGCATTTATACTCAGCTCTTTGGCATTCCAGATCTCCTACCTTCCCCTCCTTTCGGGTGCTACTGACTCTGTAAGACTCTTCGGCATTCAACATTTCTAGGAGCGTCAGATGCTTTTTCCACCACCACATGCCATGTCCCCATCCTCTGACCCCCATGTCAATAAATGTCAATTATGTATTAGGCCAGAGGATGGACCTACAGCACATGGTGGAGGGCATAGGCATCCAACATTCCCTTAACCGCTTCAGCCCCGGAAGATTTTACCCCCTTCCTGACCAGAGCACTATTTGTGATTCGGCACTGCGTCGCTTTAACGGACAATTGCACGGTCGTGCGACGTTACATCCGAACAAAATTGACGTCCTTTTTTTCCCACAAATAGAACTTTCTTTTGGTGGTATTTGATCACCTCTGCGGTTTTTATTTTTTGCGCTATAAACAAAAAAAAAAAAGTGACAATTTTGAAAAAAAACACATTTTTTTTTTACTTTTTGCTATAATAAATATCCCCCAAAAATATATATAAAAAAAAATTTTTTTCCTCATTTTTTGCCGATATGTATTCTTCTACATATTTTTGGTAAAAAAATAATAATAAATAAAAAAAAAAAAAAAAAAAAAAAAAAAAATATTCGCAATAAGTTATAGCGGCTACAAAATAGGGGATAGATTTCCAGAATTTTTATTATTCGTTTTTTATTTAATTTTTTTTACTAGTAATGGCAGCGATCTGCGATTTGACTGCGACATTATGGTGGACACATCGGACGATTTTGACACATTTTTGGGGCCTTTGGCATTAATACAGCGATCAGTGCTATAAAAATGCATGGATTACTGTAAAAATTTCACTGGCAGTGAAGGGGTTAACACTAGGGGGCGATCAAGGGGTTAATTGTGTTCCCTAGTGTGTGTTCTAACTGTAGGGGGGAGGGGACTGACTAGGGGAGATGACAGATCGTCTGTTCATACTTTGTATGAACAGACGATCTGTCACTTCTCCTCAGAGAGATGCCGTTCTCGCCGTGATACGAGCGATCGCGGGAGCCCGTCGGTCATCAAGATCGCCGGGCACTCGCATGGGCTCCAGGGGGCGAGCTGCGGGCGCGCGCCCCTAGTGGCCACCAGAGGGAGCGACGTAACATGACAGCGATTCGCGCAGCAAAGACATGTTGCCGCGGCAAGCAGTTAAAGTGTTAAATGAAGAAGAGTCATATGGAGGCTGCAGTGCTGAAACAGACGGTAGGAGACATGGGGGTTTATTTACTAAAACTGGAGTGTGCAAAATCTGGTGCAACTCTACATAGAGACCAATCAACTTCCACGTATTGCCAAAGCTTAACTGAACAAACCGAAGTGAGAAGCTGATTGGCTGCCATGCAATGCTGCATCAGATTCCGAGTGCACCAGGTTTAGTAAATCTCCCCCATAGATTGTTAATGAGAAGAACACACTACATCTTCTGGTGCATGGGACTTTTTTTAACCTTACAGGGTTGCTTTAAAATCAGAACGGGAAAACACAGTTCTAGAAAATGATATTAAAGAAACTGGAAAGGTGTCTTAATTATAAATAATTATAAATGCAGAATGAGGAACCAGAAAAGGAAAATATAAGCAGATGAAGTTCCAGCTTTAACATTGAAGGACTTTGAATATCCCGTACAGCACAGGGAATGAAAATGGATAGCTATGGCTACTTACGGAGATGTGGGTTAAGGGCTCTCTTCAGCTGATCTCCTTTTTGAGCGTTCGCTACAATCTCTTTTAGCCTTAAAAAAAATATATATTAGCAATTTTAATAACAGTCTGTTTAAATCCCATTATAACACAACTATCTGATCTTACTTTTTAAGTACTGTATTTATTGGCATATAACACACACTTTTTCACCCTGAAAATCGGGTGCAATAGCGTGTGTGTGTTATATGGCAATACTTTAATTTTAGCTGCCTCGGAGGGGACAGGGAGGGGGCGCGACGAGCGCCGTCAGATTACATACAGTGAGAATCTCCTGTTTACTTGGTGGCCTCTGTAATAGGAAGTCCCGTCTCCTGGGCCACCATTGGACCACTGTTCTGTCTATAATAGGAGATTCTCACTGTATGTAATCTGTTGGTGCTCGTCCCGCCCCCCTCCCTGTCCCCTCTAGACTGCAGATGGGCATCGATCAGGCTGCATTGACGGCAATGGCGGGGCTGCTGCATTGACGGCAATGGCGAGGCTGCTGCATTGACGGCAATGGCGAGGCTGCTGCATTGACGGCAATGGCGAGGCTGCTGCATTGACGGCAATGGCGGGGCTGCTGCATTGACGGCAATGGCGGGGCTGCTGCATTGACGGCAATGGCGGGGCTGCTGCATTGACGGCAATGGCGGGGCTGCTGCATTGACGGCAATGGCGGGGCTGCTGCATTGACGGCAATGGCGGGGCTGCTGCATTGACGGCAACGGCGGGGCTGCTGCATTGACGGCAACGGCGGGGCTGCTGCATTGACGGCAACGGCGGGGCTGCTGCATTGACGGCAACGGCGGGGCTGCTGCATTGACGGCAACGGCGGGGCTGCTGCATTGACGGCAACGGCGGGGCTGCTGCATTGACGGCAACGGCGGGGCTGCTGCATTGACGGCAACGGCGGGGCTGCTGCATTGACGGCAACGGCGGGGCTGCTGCATTGACGGCAACGGCGGGGCTGCTGCATTGACGGCAACGGCGGGGCTGCTGCATTGACGGCAACGGCGGGGCTGCTGCATTGACGGCAACGGCGAGGCTGCTGCATTGACGGCAACGGCGAGGCTGCTGCATTGACGGCAACGGCGAGGCTGCTGCATTGACGGCAACGGCGGGGCTGCTGCATTGACGGCAACGGCGGGGCTGCTGCATTGACGGCAACGGCGGGGCTGCTGCATTGACGGCAACGGCGGGGCTGCTGCATTGACGGCAACGGCGGGGCTGCTGCATTGACGGCAACGGCGGGGCTGCTGCATTGACGGCAACGGCGGGGCTGCTGCATTGACGGCAACGGCGGGGCTGCTGCATTGACGGCAACGGCGGGGCTGCTGCATTGACGGCAACGGCGAGGCTGCTGCATTGACGGCAACGGCGAGGCTGCTGCATTGACGGCAACGGCGAGGCTGCTGCATTGACGGCAATGGCGAGGCTGCATTGACGTGGACTGATGAGGCTGCAGATAGGCATTGATCAGGCTGCATTGATGACACTTGTGAGGCTGCAGATGGGCACTGACCCTTATTTTGCTTCAAAGTTCCTTATTTAAAGTTTAAGTTTTTTTCCCTGAAACTTCCCTCTTAAAATGAACGTACGTGTTATACTCCGATAAATACGGTAAGTGTTGTTGGGGTCTAAATACTTTTACCAATGTGAGATTTCAGCCTTTCCTTTTTAATAAATTCACAGACATTTCTAAAATTCTGTTTTCACTTCCTCATCGTGGGGCACGGAGTGTAGAGTAATGAGAAAAAAAATGAATTGTAAGAACTATACTATAAGGCTGCAACATAACAAAAATAAAAAAAGTGAAGTGGGTCCAAATACTTTATGAATGCACTGTGTATATACTGTATATGCATAAGCCGCAGTGCCCACACCAAGGGACCTCTGTATATACTGAAGTCCTAACTCTAAATTGAATTGGGTGCGGGGACACACTGGATGCCATTGTTATCCTTGTGGTTTTGCTGGGTGTCATGTGTATCCCTGTGCCTTTAAGGAGGGGGTGAGCTCCCCTCCAGACCCACCTGCCCTTAATCTATCCATTCTCATATGTGCTCCTACTATGGAGGCTCTGGAAATTTAGAGTTAGGACCGCAGTATATACAGAGGTCCCTTGGTGTGTGCACTGCTGCTTACGCATATACACTAGATTACCAAAAGTATTGGGACACCTGCCTTTACACGCACATAAACTTTAATGGCATCCCAGTCTTACTCCGTAGGGTTCAATATTGAGTTGGCCCACCCTTTACAGCTATAACAGCTTCAACTCTTCTGGGAAGGCCGTCCACAAGGTTTAGGAGTGTGTCTATGGGAATGTTTGACCATTCTTCCAGAAGAGCATTTGGGAGGTCAGGCACTGATGTTGGATGAGAAGGCCTGGTTTGTAGTCTCCGCTCTAATTCATCCCAAAGGTGTTGTATCGGGTTGAGGTCAGGACTCTGTGCAGTCCAGTCAAGGTCCTCCACCCCAAACGCTCTCATCCATGTCTTTATGGACCTTGCTTTGTTCACTGGACCAAATAATTTGGTGGAGGGGGGATTAGGATGTGGGGTTGTTTTTTAGGGGTTGGACTTGGCCTCTTAGTTCCAGTGAAGGGAACTCCTAAGGCATCAGCATACCAAGACATTTTGGACAATTTCATGCTCCCAACTTTGTACGAAAAGTTTGGGGATGGCCCCTTCCTGTTCCAACATGACTGCGCACCAGTGCACAAAGTACGGTCCATAAAGACTAAAGAGGCCAAGTCCAACCCCTAAAAAACAACTCCACACCATAATCCCCCCTCCACCAAATGATTTGGTCCAGTGAACAAAGCAAGGTCCATAAAAACATGGATGAGTGAGTTTGGGGTGGAGGAACTTGACTGGCCTGCACAGAGTCCTGACCTCAACCCGATAAAACACCTTTAAGATGAATTATAGCATCTACAAACTAAGGGATATTTTTATGGAACTTTAATTTAATTATTTTGATTTACTAGCAATGGTCGCAGTCAGCGACTTATAGCGGGACTGCGATATATTGCGGCGGACAAATTGGACACTGACGCTTTTTGGCACGGTCACTGAACTAATAACACTGGCTAGGAAGGGGTTAACATCGGGGCGATCAAAAGGTTAACTGTGTGGCTGGCCAGTGCTTGTGTATTATGGGGGAGGTGCTTTTACTAGGGGAAGGCATTGCAGAAACACAGGATCAATGCCTTCCCTACTGACAGAACAGTGATGTGCCTTGTTTACATAGGCAGATCGCCGTTCTGGCTCTCTGCCTAATGATCGTCAGGTGCCGGCGGACATAGAATCCGCAGATCAGCTCCCGCTGTGTATAATCAGAGCAGGTCGCCAGCGGCGCGCTTGTGAGCCTCCAACCAGGAAGTGCAGGATCACGTAGTAGGTACTAGGTACGTGATCCTGCGCAGCAGGGCTGCCTTGCCATCGTATTTGTAATTCATACGGCCAGCAAACAGTTAAACAATGACGACAGGTCACCTCTTCCAGCATCCCAATGAGCTCATCCCCTCTACTCACTCTGATCTCTTCTCCTCTAAGCATACTTTTTCTCAGCTCATGTGCAGCCTAAAAAAATCTCACTGGCTCCTAATGTTGCCCCTCCTTTTCTTAGTCTTCGTGTCATTTAAAAAGAGATATCAAGACAAATATACAGTTTTATGCAAAAGTTTACATTATAAAAAAAAAATTAGGTTAACTTTACTGTTTTGTTTTTTATTCATGTATTTCTTCCAAAAAAATAAATGCATTTGAAAGACTGCTGCGCAAATACAGTGCGACAAAAAAATATTGCAATGATCGCCATTTTATTCTCTAGGGTCTCTGCTAAAAAAATGATATATATATATATATAAAATGTTTGGGGGTTCTAAGTCATTTTCTAGCAAAAAATATGTATTTTAACTTGTAAGCAAAAAACGTCAGAAAAAGGCTTAGGCATGAATGGATTAATGAATATATACTGGTACTAACACGTGGTTCAGCTCTAAATATAGTAAAGGACTGTTATCAAGCTTTGTTGCCCTTGTGTGATATCAAGCAGAATCTTACCTCTCCATGGTAATAAGAGGCTCGGGGCCTTTGGCGTTGCCAACAGGATAATGTTCTCTAACTGCAAATTTGACATCATCAGCTTCGTCTGTGCGGAACCTCAAGATGTTAAGAATGAGATACTCATGGTCTGTGAGCACAATGTTGCCCTGGAATAACACAAGAGTAAGGAAATCCAAAATCAGGAATTTAGTCTTTAGTGTGTCCATACTTAGTGATTATAAATTTTCATTAATTTTTTTAAATAGTTAACATGTTATACTTACCCACTTCTGTGAAATGATTTTGCACAAAGCAGCCTGATCCTCCTCTTCTGGGGTCCCCTGCCAACGCTCTGGGCTCCTCCTCTTCAGCGAGTGCCCCCATTAGAAGCCACTTTCTACGGGGGCACTTGAGCGGGCACTTTAGCCCCGTCCCCATAACAGGATTTGATTGACAGCTCAATCTGCCCTGGATTAAGATTGGGGAGTTCCCCGTACTAGCTGACGCTTTTTAAAATCACCGCGGCCATGCAGGGCTCCGCCCACATGGCTGCGTTATTTGTTCACATAACTGTGTATGAATGGCCTACAAGTGTGCTGATGTCACTACACTTGGGCTCCATTGAAAACTAAACCCTCTTCCATTGTAGTTTTTTTCATTCACAAATTCCTGTGAAAGAATGTCGCAGCTGTGCAGGTGGGAGGTTCTCATGGCAGGAGCCGTGTAAATAAGAGCATGTTATGCTACACCCTAAATACGAGTGTAACATAGAACATGCTCCTAAAGGTGAATCTAACCGTTAAAGCTGAACACCAGTAACAAACTTTAATTTTAATATATATTCTTTCATTTAATTTAATATATTCTTCAATAGCCACAAGGGGCATACAACCACTTTGTGTGAACCGGATGCCTTTGTGAATCCAGGTATTACCTTGTAAAAGTGACACCATCCCTGTACTACACATAGTCTTGTGCAGTAAGCAGAACTGCGAGAAGGATCCAGCAGGTCCACCATCTACAGTCTGCCTGCAGAAAACTAGAGGAGGGGGGGTGGAGACAAGACCAGACATTCTGCACAAAGAGAGGGCAGCGGTGACTGGTCTTTATTACAGGAAATGCATAAGAGAGACAAAGTGCAGGTTTTTTCATGTTCGATTACTGCGCAGATTTGAAAGAAATACTCAAAAGGACACCAAGATTCATGGAAGAATGCACATACGTCTTGTAGCTAAAAAAGATTTGTTTAGCCTGAAGTTCAGCTTAAAAAACAGCATTACCCAGTTGTCAGTCTATGCTGGGAAAAGCTTAGTGCACATTGAAAAAGATATACAGAGATATCAGTCAAGGCTACAAAGCTCAGCCACCACATTAGAGATATGATGTTTAGAAAAGTTTTCCTAGTGGCTCTATGTATCTTACCCTGTCATAGAGCTCAACAATGAGATGGTAAGCGGCATCATCGGAGCCAAACTGGAAATCCACAATCCTGTCCACTCCAAGCTGCTTAATGCTGACCAGCCGCCTGGAGCGCAGATGCTTCCTGCACTGGAGAGATGGAAAAGCAGAAAACGGGTTTCAGACAAGGTTATCATGTCAGGTAAACGAGATTTGTGTAGGGTAAGAGAACATCTAAATCAGGATCCAACTTTTAGAGGGGGCTCCCTGTCAACTGGAGAGCCCCAAAATGCATTGAAATTTTGATTGTGTCATGAAAAGTACATTATGATTGGACTCATTTAAGTTAAGCGGTGCTCTCATTCTTTTTAGCGATCTCCAGTTGAAAACACAAGAAAGCAGGGACTGGTATCTTTAAATAAAGTGTATAACATGGGCTCAGCAAATAAAAAACAAAGACAAAAGTTTTTTGGGGTCTTTTTTTTTTGTATAACAGAACACACATAAGTGTTCCGTTATGTCTCTACGTGGGTTGCACTGGTGCCGATACCAAGCATTTTTGGTTGAGTATTCCTACTTGTGCAAATACTCCGATACCTAAAACCGATACCAGAAGTGACATCAGTTTGAGGGTGGACAGTGGAATTGCTAGGGGGTGCGAGCCACACACCTGCATTGGAAGCTGTGGCGGCTGGGCTACTCCTTGAGCCCACGCTACTCACCTGGCCTATCCACGGATTTCGTCACTTCCTGTTTCGGCTCTTTGTTTACCTGGCCATTAGTGGCCAGTGAAGCAAACGATCCGACCAATCTGTGTCTGATCGGTTTCATTAGAGGCCAGCAGAGAGATTAGGGGTCTAATAGACCCCAGATCACTCCTTAAAGAGGATCTGTCACAGCCCATGCTATTACAGGGGATGTAGCGGCGATTGGCTATCACATGGTACAGGTGAGCTGTGATTAACCCCCGTCTGGACCATGTGATCACGGGGACCAATCACAGAGATCACAACAGTACACAATGATTGGCTATGACTATAAGCCATTGTGTACATTTGACATGTGATCACTGTGCAGTGCTGCCAACCTACCAGATTTAAATTTACCGACACAACATCCAAAATTTACTGGCACAGCCAAGTATTTACTGGAATTTTCCAAAAGTAGATATTTAATTAAAAAATATATTTCTGATCTTATTTTTGATATAGTAAGTAGCTCACAGGGGCAAGAAATAAGAATGGGGAGGCACACACACACACACACACACATGAAACTGACTCTCACAGTGACATTGACAGCAGTGTGCAGCAGCACAGATGATGGTGATGACACCTCGCCGACCCGACACGTCACGTCTCCTCCCGAGTCACAGTCTCTCTCCACACCAGGTGGTCCCTTCAGTCCAAACAGCACTGACAGCCCCACTCCTGTCCCACAGACCTGCACACGAGGCTCCGGCCGCTCTGCTCAGCTCCCTTGCACCATCACACGACATGCTCAGGCACACCTGTGGTAGACCCGCCCCTGCCGGTGCTGCCCGAACACACTGTAGCAGGCACTTCAATAGTCTTGGCCGCCTCCGGACCAGAATTGTACATGTGCAGTATCAAGCCAACCGTCAGACATTTTTTTACTGGCAACTTCTTCCTGTCACTGGCATTTACTGGCAGTAGAAAAGTGCCTGTTTTTTACTGGCTGCCAGTAGGGGTGCAACGGATCAAAAAACTCACGGATCGGATCATTTTCGGATCAGCAAAAAAAAAAAGACAAATCTTGTTAAACCCACCAGGGTTTTAGATTTAACACTTATTTTCAACACAAAACTGAGCTTATATGCATAAATACAGTATTTGTAGATCGGACGGACAGTTTAGATGTTAAATTTTAAAAGCAGCAGCAAACTTGGTGACCTTACATGGTTGCTAATGTGACAGAACACCTCTGATTTTCACATTTGACATTAAATGTGAAAATCAGAGGTTTTCTGTCACATTAGCAACCATGTAAGGTCACCAAGTTTGCTGTTGCTTTTAAAATTTAACATCTAAACAGTCCGTCCGATCTACAAATACTGTATTTTGCATGTAAGCTCAGTTTTGTGTTGAAAATAGCTGTTAAATCAAAAACTCCAGTGGGTGTAACAAGATGTCCGCTTGCCCCCTTCTCACTCTCTCATTACAGTACTGTGCAGGAGTGTGGGGTGTAGCAAGATGGCGGCGACGAAACGTCACTTCCTGACGAGACAGCGGCAGCCGCCGGGTGTACCAAGATGGCCGCCGCTCCGGAGCTAGGCCGAAGCCACGGCTTTTCCTATGGCCGAGGCCGCAGAGCGCTCAGTGGATCGCGGGTGTGCCGATCCGCGGAGGTTGACCCGTACGGATCGATGACGATCCGTTGCACCCCTAGCTGCCAGTATAAATACTGATGGTTGGCAACAATGTCACTGTGATTGGTCACAGCCATCACATGGTACCAGGGCCGGCCCGGTATAGTGATCTGTCTTCCGCTGTGTCTGGTGGACACAGCAGATGACAGATTGTGCCACTGCACAGCCCCTGTTTTGTCACATATGGCGATCCATTACATTTGGCTACCCGCTGGAGTGCGCATGCGCGACAGTGCCATATGCGTTCCAACACTTTTAAAACTTTACGTTTTAAAAGTGTTAAAAGTGACAAACACACTTTTTATTTTTTTAAACACTTTTAAAAAAAGTGTTAAAAGTGACAAAAGTTTTATAAGTGTTGGAATGCATATGGCGGCGTTGCGCATGCGCACTCCAGCGGGTAGCCAAATGTGATGGTGTCGCCATATGTGACGAAACACCCCTAGGGGACACACAAGGCACACAACCGGGAGGGTGTCGTATAACGTCCACCCAGAAGACAGAGGCTCCGGGACGGCTGTAATTTTACAATAGACCAGGCAGGAGGTGGTTAAACCCTACACGGCTTGAATGCCAAAAGGCTTTTCTTAAACAAGGTTGGCCCAAGGCCATCTCAAAGAAGATCCAACTGCTCAACAGACAACCATATCAATCAAATAATACTTGGGAAGCTCGTGAGAAACATAGAAGGATGGTGCCAGAAAAAGGCCATCAATGTAGTCTGAGGGCCTATCATGTAGTCTGAGGGAATACCATATACTACATAACTATTCCAAAAGGGGTTTGTGCACTAAGAATGTAATGACTATGACTAGCTTCAGAAGACCATGACATGTCTAATGTTTTGAGTGAGACTGTAATTGATTTCCTTCAAACCTTCATTGCAAACCCAGATGGCATCATATTCTTGGGCCATTCAAACTCCGTGGTGTGAATTCTGATCCCGGATTCCACCAGGACTACGGCTTTAGAGTCTGGCCTGTCAATCAAAAGTAAAACAGCCAATTAGGACTGCGACAAAGAAAAACAATTGTTGGAGAACAAGTTAAATATACAATGACACATGGCAAAATAATTGTATATGTAGCTCTGTAATGTTACATTCACACGGGTTACAGAAAAGGTGCCATGTACAATGGGGGAGATTTACTAAAACTGGAGCACTCAGAATGTGGAGCGGCTGTGCATGGTAGCCAATCAGCTTCTAACTTCAGCTCATTCAATGAAGCTTTGACAACAAAACCTGGAGGCGGATTGGTTTCTATGTAGAGCTGCACCATATTTTACACTTTCCAGTTGTAGTAAATCTCCCCCATACTGTCAGCGCCTACCAAACACCCAGTCCAAGAAGGTGTATGGAGACAAATTGGCTTAATACACATTCCTGCTTTTATCGGACATTGCATTATGCCAGATAAAATGTTGAGTTCTACGTTGGGAGCAACAGCATCTTAATTCTACAGGCGATCAAACCAAACTCAGATCGGATGCTTTGGAGGCCATAGGAGAGATATGGGGTCTGAAAGACCCCAGATCTTACCATAAAGAGGACCTGTCAAGGCCCATGCTGTCACAAGGGATGTTGTTCATGCCTTGTGATAGCAATAAAGTTAATTTTAAAAAATATTTAAAAAAAAAAAAAAGTACAGTGTTAAAACAAATGTAAATTTAAAAAATATATATATATATATATATAATAATAATAATATTATATATATACACACACACATACACAAAGGCAAATGTGCAGGTCAGCCCTGCCCACATATGTACATGGTATTCACACCACAAACGTGAGTGGGAGCAATAATTCCAGCACCAGACCTCCTGTGTAACTCTGAATTGGTAACCTGTCAAGGCTTATAAAGCGTCTCCTATGAAAAAGTTTTAGGTAATATAGTTTAGCGCTGTTCCACGGGCATACACAATTTTAAAGCATGGCGTGTTAGGTGTCTATTTACTCGCCGTAACATTTTTTTTTTATACCAAGCAACTATTATATTGTGTTTCTATGTACTAAAACTCAGTGTATTTTTTCCTGAAAACTTGAGTTTGATAATTGATAATCCACTATGCAAATATCTTGTGACATAAAAAATTTGAAACACCCACCATTTTTAATCTTCAGGGTCTCTGATTATAAAATATATAATATTTGGGGGTTCCAAGTAATTTAACTAAAAAAAAAACACTAATTGTTCCGTGTATGAGAGAGATGTCAGAATTGGCCCAGAATGGAAGGTATTTGTTACCCCAACATTTCATAATCCTGATATGTGCCTGCTGTACCATGTACTTGTATGAGAAAGTCTCCTGTTCTCTTTGTTTTGCTTCCTTTATGTGAAATCCCTGGTGATCCTGTCAGTCCCTCTGCTTTCCTAATAAAAACTGACCACACTAAGCAGGAGAGCACACATGGTCAGTTCTCTAGCTATGATGGGAACTCAGCCTGCTCTCCTCCAATGATCAGACTTGTCCTGACAACCCCCCCCCCACTGCACAGCTATTCACTGAGAAGATCAGTGTGCTGTTGTTTCTCCTCCCCAAGCTCTTATGCAGCTGAGAACAGAGGGAATGAGATCATTTATAAAAAAAGGCAACAAAGATATTTATAATGTTTGTTTTTTTTTAAATCTATACACAAATGTTTTGCTTACCATTTCTATTTTAATCGCACGCTGATGTACATTGGCAGAATGGCACTGGGGGCAAAAGGGCAAACAGGTATGTCCCCTTTAAGAAGCGGTGTTGCGGGCGCGCGAGTGCCACGTCCTCCGTGACAGCGGGTCCCGTGGACTCGATGTCGGTCGGATGCCCGCAATCGTGTCACGGAGAGGTAGAACGGGGAGATACTTTTGTAAACAAAGCATTTCCCCGTTCTGCCTAGTGACATGACAGAGATCACTGCTCCCTGTCATCGAGAGCAGTGATCACTGTCCTGTGTGTTGAAGCCCATCCCCCCCTAACAGTTAGAATCACTCCCTAGGACACACTTAACCCCTTCACTGCCCCCTAGTGGTTAACCCCTTCCCTGCCAGTGCCATTTACACAGTAATCGTTGCATTTTTAAAGCACCGATCGCTGTATAAATGACAATGGTCCCAAAATAGTGTCAAAATTGTCCGCCATAATGTCGCAGTCACGGTAAAATTCGCAGATTGCCGCCATTACTAATTTAAAAAAAAATTATTAATAAAAGTGCCATAAAACTGTCCCGTTTTGTAGACACTATAAATTTTGCGCAAACCAATCAATATACGCTTATTGCGATTTTTTTTTTTACCAAAACTACGTAGAAGAATACATATCAGCCTAAACTGAGGAAAAAAAATAGTTTTTTTATATATTTTTGGGGGTATTTATTATAGCAAAAAGTAAAAAAATATTGCTTTTTTTTTTCAAAAATGTCGCTCAAATACCACCAAAAGAAAGCTCTATTTGTGGGGAAAAAATGACGTCAATTTTGTTTGGGTACAACATCGCACGGCCGCGCAATTGTCAGTTAAAGAGACGCAGTGCCGAATCGCAAAAAGTGCTCTGGTCAGGAAGGGGGTAAAATCTTCTGGGGCTGAAGCGGTTAAAAACCCCTTTTATACTACACCAGGTCTCTTCCTTGTTATGAATGGTTCCTGGGCCCCTGTGAATGGGGCCCCGCTTTCTTGTACCGCCAGTCACCGTTACACACAGACATCCTAGACCCCAATCCTAGGAAATCCGTCTCCTCTTACTTTTGCAGGCGGATGAGGTAAGTCTTGTTATCCACATCGTAGACATTGTACACGCGCATGCCCAGCAGACTGAGGGATGAAGAGAGACAACACACAGGATTATTGATCAGTTATAAGACCCCATCCATAATAATGATCAGCACTGCACACCTGCAGCTCAGGCAGGGTAAGCTGGGACTTGTAGCCCCCCAACAGCTGGAGAGGAAGCTTCCCCACTCCCAAGGCTGATGTTCCATCCCCCCTGCAGCTCACACAGCCCTCCTTGTAGTCACCTGTCCTGCAGCTCTGAAATGACAGCCCGGATATCTATGGTATTGAATCTGTTCTTCATTCTGCCAGCTCCCACTTGTGCCCTCACTCCAGCCGGCCATACACTTCCTGCATCACATGGCACGGCGAGCCACACGGATCAATTCTGTAAGAGCGTTCAGAACACGGTGCGACATCTAGTGGCGGTACATGGAACAGCGTGCAGGCTTTAGATGCATTATTTACTTTTCTCCAGCAGAGGTCAGTGCTGCGCCCAGAGAATTCCGTACTGATATAAAATATACAGTATAAGAAATTCTTTTAGGCTTTAACCCTTTCATGACTAAGCCTATTTTTGAAATTTGGTGTTTACAAGTTAAAATCTATATTTTTTGCTAGAAAATTACTTAGAGCCCCCAAACATTATATATATTTTTTTAGCAGAGAATCTATAGAATAAAATGGCGACTGTTGCAATATTTTTTATCACACGGTATTTGTGCAGCGGTGTTTTAAACGCAAATTTTTGGAAAAGGGACACTTTCATGAATTTTAAAAAATCCAAACAGTAAAGTTACCCCAATTTTTTTGTATAATGTGAAAGATGATGTTACGCCGAGTAAATAGATACCAAACATGTCACCCTTTATAATTGCACGCACTCGTGGAATGGCGACAAACTACGGTACCTATGAATTTCCATAGGCGACGCTTAAAATTTTTTTTACGGTTACCAGGTTAGAGTTACAGAGGAGGTCTAGGGCTAGAATTATTGCTCTCGCTCTGACGATCGCGGCGATACCTCACATGTGTGATTTGAACACCGTTTACATATGCGGGCGCGACTTCCGTATGCGTTTTCTTCGCTGCGCGAGCTCGCGGGGACAGGGGCACTTTAAATTTTTTTTTTTTTTTTTTTTAATTTATTTTATTTTTTTGTTACTTTATAAATTGTGTTTTAAAAATTTTTTTTTTTTTTACTTTTATTGCTGTCACAAGAAATGTAAACATCCCTTGTGACAGTAATAGGTGGTGACAGGTACTCTTTATGGAGAGATCGGGGGTCTAAAAGACCCCCCATCCCTCCTTTACACTTCAAAGTATTCAGATCGCTGAAAACGGCGATTCTGAATACTGTGTACTTTTTTAAATTCGGCGCCATTGGCAGCCGAGTAAACGGGAAGTGACGTCATGACGTCGCTTCCACGTTTACAACAAGAAGGCTGGAATGAAGCCGCTCACAGCTTCGTTCCAGCCCGCCCCCAACCGCCGAAAGTACTCGATTGGATACCGGGCTTCCCGATCGCACGGGAGGCCCGGTAACAGCGGCGGGAGGCGGCGGGAGGGGGGGGATGTCCCCTCCCGCTCCTCCGGTATAACAACCGAGCGGCTTTTAGCCGCATCGGTTGTTATACACGGGTAGCCGATCGCCTGCTGTAAACAACGGTACCGGGATGATGCCTGCAGCTGCGGGCATCATCCCGGTATAACCCCGGAAAGCCGAGTACGCATATGTGCGTACGGTCGGCGGGAATAATTACCCCTAAATTGACCACTTCAATGCCGGGCACTTTCGCCAAGGACAATTTTCAGCTTTCAGTGCTGTCGCACTTTGAATGACAATTGCGCGGTCATGCAACACTGTACCCAAACTAAAGTTTTATCATTTTCTTCCCACAAATGGAGTTTTCTTTTGGTGGTATTTGATCACCTCTGGGGTTTTTATTTTTTGCTAAACAAACTAAAAAAGACCAAAGTTTTTGAAAAAATAGCGTTTTTCTTAGTTTCTGTCATAAAATGTTGTTTTCTCCTTCACTGACGAGCACTCATGAGGCGGCACTAATGAGAAGGCACTGATATGTAGAATTGATGGGCACTGATGAGGCGACACTGATGGGCACTGATGAGTTGGCACTGATGGGCACCGATATGTAGAATTGATGGGCACTGATAGGTGGCACAGATATGCAGCACTGATGGGCACCAATAGGCGGCACTGATATGCAGCACTGATGGGCACTGACCAGCGGTCAAAAAAAAAAAGTGTATAAAAAATAAAAATAATGAATAAAATAATATAAAAAAATAAAAAAGGATACATTTATGAATAAATTTAAAGAATAAAGATATTAAAAAAAGGTGTATACAAATAATAAATAATAATGATAAATATAATAGTTAATAACTATAAAAATAACTCTAAATAAGGGTGTATAAAAATGAAAAAAAAATAATGAGGATAATTAATAAATATAAAAATAACTACAAATCAGGGTGTAATAAATGCATATTAAAAATAACAAAGGGTGTATAAAGATAAAAAAATTAAAAAACGGTGTATAAAAATAAAAATGGGTGTGTGATGACATTAAATAAATGACATTTAATAAATGACATAAATAGATTGTGAATGAAAAAAAAAGTTAAACAAATATAAACAAATAAAAGTAATATAAAATAAAAAAATAAATGAGAGTATAAATATACATTAAAAAATAATAAAGATAATGAATAAAAATTTATAACAATAAAGATAATGAATACAAATTTATATAAAAAAAATTAAAAAAAGGATACATTTATGAATAAATTTAAAGAATAAAGATAAAAAAGGGTGTATAAAAATAATAAATAATAATGATAAATATAATAGTTAATAACTATAAAAATAACTCTAAATAAGGGTGTATAAAAATAAAGAAAAAATGATGAGGATAATAATTAATAAATATAAAAATAACTATGAATCAGGGTGTATAAAAATAATAAATGCATATGAAAAATAAAAAAGGGTGTAGAAAAAGAAAAAATATATATATATAACAATGGGTAAATGTAAAAATAAATAACGGTGTATAAAAATTGGTGCTTGATGAAATGAATAATGAATAAATATAAAGGGGTATAGAAATAATAAATTAAAACTATAAATACCATAAATAAAATTATTAATTAAAAAAAATTAGGAAAAGAGAGACTGTGTTTCACTGTATTATCCAGGCTGCTCTACACCGGCTATTCACAGGCGCTATCCCACTACTGATCAGCACGGGGGTTTTGACCTGCTCCGTTTCCGACCTGGGCCGGTTCACCCCTCCTTAGTGCAACCTGGTGGCTCTGGGCTCCCCTGGGGTCACCATATTGATACCGAACTTAGCGTGGACACCCGATCGACATAGCACAGGGTAGACCAGAACTCCTGGACTCAAGCAATCCGACAGCCTCAGCCTCCCAAGCAGCTGGGATTACAGACGCACGCCACCGCGCCCGGCGAGGAGATTGCAGTGCTCTCTGTATCTAGAAGCTGGATTCTCATCGACGTCATCGGCTCAGCACTGCCATCTATAGGCAGCATTGGGAATTACACCCGCACGCTCTGCTCTACCACACCTGCGCACAAGCTGTAGCTATCTAAATCGGCTGCTACAGAGCAGCAGCAGCAACTGAGCCGCTAATAGGGGTCAAGTAGGCGCAATCTGGGCGCCCATTTAGGTAAAGTAGGCATAATCCAGGCGCAAATAGGGGACAACCCAGGCGCTAGTAAATGTAGGTGACAAAATATTGAATCAGTGTGGTGCTCAATCAAATTAAAATATAAATGGTGTAAAAAACTGATGATTAAGTGACGCTCAAAAAAGTATAATAAATATCGCTCAAAAAGATTAATATAATAGAAATGTAAAACAACCACGTGAATGGAGGTTCTATAGGGAAAATCCTATGCGCTGTTAGGACGGGAGATCCCTAGGAGAGTCATCTGCACTTGGTTAATTGTGCTGTTATCGATCAGCCATAAGGTAAGAGGCTGGGGGGATTACATCTCTGCTGCACTTGGGAGTTGTTGCTGGCACCAACTTTTCTTGAAATTTCCACCATTTTTTGGGATTGTCACAATTTTGATGTATCATTTATGGGACCTTTTTTACCAAGGGCACGTTTCTTCGCTGATCTAAGCACCTTTTTGATACCATTGGACTTTATTATTATTTATTGCACTTGTGTGGATTTTTATCTGCCATTATTTATATATATTTATTCTATATTATTATTGCACATATCACATAGTTGCACCATCATTACTTATTTTAGAGTGCCGTATTTATTGCTTTTTTATTATATTCTATTTGCACAGTGGTTCTATGAATTCATTAGTTACACTTAATATGGAGTTTCGTTTGTTTTTTTTAGTCACTTTTTGGATTATTATTATTGGAAGAAAAGTTTTCATGAGTGGTTTAGAAAAGGGAAACCTACACCCAATTTTTGATGTAGCAATGGTTCACTATGACCTTTGATACACATTATGATGGAAGATTAATTATTATTGACACAATACTATTTGGATTTTCCCTATAGAATCTCCATTCACGTGGTTGTTTTACATTTCTATTATATAAATTTTTTTGAGCGATATTTATTATACTTTTTTGAGCGTCACTTAATCATCAGTTTTTTACACCATTTATATTTTAATTTGATTGAGCGCCACATTCATTCAATATTTTGTCAGATTTTTTTTTGGTGTGGGAACACGGCGGCCTTATCATTTATCCTGACTTTTATCTTAAACAATTGCCCCCCCCCGTTTTATTTGTATTATTTTTCTGAGTTCGTGGTTTGCGCATTAGTACTCGCCATTACTAGTAAATGTAGGCGCAAATCAGGCGCATCAGGGGGGATAGTGGCAAATCAGGATCTAATAGGTGCTAAGATATATATAAAATCATTCCCATTGGTCCAAAAGACCCGGGGGTGGGCGGATATAGTCGGGTGCAAGTCCAATTACATCCGCCCACTTATAGGGATGTATTCCTGCCAGTATTGATCTGTGTAATTACATGGGAAGAGGCCTGAAAATATCCAGTTTAGTGTGCAGATTGGTCTACGTGTTCTGCCAGTGGGGATTGGAGGGGGGCGCTGCTATGTGTTGTTACAAACCAAGGCACTGTTGACATGTAGTGCCCATACACCCTAGAATGCAGTTTGGTCAACCTGTATTCCATGCACCTTCCCCACACCACATTCAAAATGCACTGTAGTTGTGATCTGCAGCGTTAAAGTGGAACTATAGGTAATTTTTTTTTTTTTTGGATAGAGCAAAAGAGGGTTATAACCCCTGTCAGATTTTTTTTTTTTTTCACCATTTGTGTTCCAATGCAGGGAGACTTCCCTTCACTTCCTGTCCCATAGCCAAAACAGGAAGTGAGAGGAAATACCTGAAAATGAAGGGAATCCGTTGGGGACCCCCAGGTCACCAGAACTAATGCCCCATTGGAAGATTTTCCCATCTATTACTACTCAGGGGTCAATCTAAAATGTGGGATCTTCTTTATTTTCGCTTTCAATGATAATGGTAAACAGGACAAACAGAGGGAGAATCTCCATAATGGGGACACAGACAGCAATAAAAATTGAAAGGTGTTCTAATCTCTCTGCCCTCTATCATAAAAAAAAAAAAAGAAGTTTTGCCTTTAGTTATACTTTAACCACTTGAGGTCTGCGCTATAGCCGAATGACGGCCACAGCGCGGACCTGAATATCTGGGAGGCCGTCATAGGACGTCCTCCCCTTTGCGCGCTCCCCCTGCAGGGCACGAGCGGCGTGCGCTGTGATCACTGAGTAACCGAGACTCGGGTGATCACCGATCCGAGTAAGGGGCCGAACCCGGCCCCTTACCACGTAATCAGCTGTCAGCCAATGACATCTGATCATGTGTGTAAACAAAAGCTCAGTAATTGTTTTTTTTTCTCCTCATGCTGACAGTGTGAGGAGAAAAAAAAGCTGATCACCGGCTTATGTTCAAGGGACATCGGTCCCGAAGAGGAAGGAGGCACATCTGCCTCCTCCTCTGTGCTTACCAGTGCCACAGCGCCACCTGTCAATGCCCACCAGTGGTGCCAATCAGTGCCACCTAGCAGTGCTGCCTTTCAGTGTAACCTATCAGTGCCCATCACTGCCAGCTATCAGTGCCACCTATCAGTGCCACTTCTCAGTGCCCACCAATGCCACCTATCAATGCCCTTCAGTGCCACCTCTCAGTGTCACCTCTCAGTGCCCACCAGTGCCGCCCTATCGGTGCCCATCAGTGCAGCCCATCGGTGCCTATCAGTGCAGCCTATTGGTGACCATCAGTGCAGCCTCATCAGCGTACATCAATGAAGGAGAAAAATTACCTGTTTGCAACATTTTATAACAAAATATAAAAAAAAATATATATTTTTTTAAATTCAGTCTTTTTAAATTTTTTTAACAAAAAATAAAAACCGCAGAGGTGATCAAATACCACCAAAAGAAACCTCTATTTGTGGGAAAAAAATGATAAAAATTTAATTTGGGTACAGTGTTGTATGACCGCGCAATGGTCATTCAAAGTGCGACAGCGCTGAAAGCTGAAAATTGGTCTGGAGGGGGGTTTAAGTGCCCAGTAAGCAAGTGGTTAACCACTTCAGCCCTGGAAGATTTGGCTGCTGAATGACCAGGCCATTTTTTGCGATTCGGCACTGCGTCACTTTAATTGACAATTGCGCGGTCGTGCGACCGTGCACCCAAACAAAATTGACGTCCTTTTTTCCCCACAAATAGAGCTTTCTTTTGGTGGTATTTGATCACCTCTGCGGTTTTTATTTTTTGCGCTATAAACAAAAAAAGAGCGACAATTTTGAAAAAAAAACAATATTTTGTACTTTTTGCTGTAATAAATATCCCCATTTTTGGGGATGAGACCAAAATAAACTTACTTGGTTCAGATGGTGTCAAGCCTGTGTGGCGGTACCAGGTGAGGAGTACAAAGACAAGTGTTTTTTGCCTACAGTCAAGCATGGTGGTGGGAGTGTCATGGTCTGGGGCTGCATGAGCGCTGCCAGCACTGGGGAGCTACAGTTCATTGAGGGAACCATGAATGCCAACATGTACTGTGACATACTGAAGTCGAGCATGATCCCCTCCCTTCAGAGACTGGGCCGCAGGGCAGTATTCCAACATGATAACGACCCCAAACACACCTCCAAGATGACCACTGCCTTGCTAAAGAAGCTGAGGGTAAAGGTGATGGACTGGCCAAGCATGTCTCCAGACCTAAACGCTATTGAGCATCTGTGGGGCATCCTCAAATGGAAGGTGGAGGAGTGCAAGGTCTCCAACATCCACCAGCTCTGTGATGTCGTCATGGAGGAGGGGAAGAGAACTCCAGTGGCAACCTGTGAAGCTCTGGTGAACTCCATGCCCAAGAGGGTTAAGGCAGTGCTGGAAAATAATGGTGGCCACACAAAATATTGACACTTTTGGGACCAATTTGGACATTTTCACTTTTTCACAATTTTCAGGGGTGTACTCACTTTTGTTGCCAGCGGTGTAGACGTTAATGGCTGTGTGTTGAGTTATTTTGAGGGGACAGCAAATTTACACTGTTATACAAGCTGTACACTCACTACTTTACATTGTCGCAATGTGTCATTTCTTCAGTGTTGTCACATGAAAAGATAATAAAATATTTACAAAATGTGAGGGGTGTACTCGCTTATTTTTTATGAATGGCATCAATTCATGTGTCATTATGTATTATTGCAATAGCTGTGATTGGCTATCACATGGTACAGGTGTGCTGTGATTAGCCCTGTCTGTACCATGTGATCACAGGGACCAATCACAGAGATCACAACAGTACACAATGATTGGCTATGACTATAAGCCATTGTGTACATTTGACATGTGATCACTGTGCAGTGCTGCCAACCTACCAGATTGAAATTTACTGACACAACATCCAAAATTTACTGGCACAGCCAAGTTTTTACTGGAATTTTCCAAAAGTAGATATTAAGTTCAAAAAAATATATTTCTGATCTTATTTTTGATATAGTAAGTAGCTCACGGGGCAAGAAATAAGAATGGGGAGGCACACACACACACACACATGAAACTGACTCTCACAATGACATTGACAGCAGTGTGCAGCAGCACAGATGATGATGACACCTCACCAACACGACGCGTCTCCTCCTGAATCACAGTCTCTCTCCACACCAGGTGGTCCCTTCAGTCCAAACAGCACTGACAGCCCCACTCCTGTCCCACAGACCTGCACACGAGGCTCCGGCCGCTCTGCTCAGCTCCCTTGCACCATCACACGACATGCTCAGGCACACCTGTGGTAGACCCGCCCCTGCCGGTGCTGCCCTAACACACTGTAGCAGGCACTTCAATAGTCTCGGCCGGCTCCAGACCAGAATTGTACATGTGCAGTATCAAGCCAACCGTCAGACATTTTTTTACTGGCCACTTCTTCCTGTCACTGGCATTTACTGGCAGTAGAAAAGTGCCTGTTTTTTACTGGCTGCCAGTATAAATACTGATGGTTGGCAACAATGTCACTGTGATTGGTCACAGCCATCACATGGTACCAGGGCCGGCCCGGTATAGCGATCTGTCTTCCGCTGTGTCTGGTGGACACAGCAGGTCACAGATTGTGCCACTGCATGGCCCCTGTTTTGTCACATATGGCAACCCATCAGATTTGGCTACCCGCTGGAGTGCGCATGCGCGACAGCGCCCCATATGCGTTCCAACACTTTTAAAACTTTACGTTTTAAAAGTGTTAAAAGTGACAAAAACACTTTTTATTTTTTTAAACACTTTTAAAAAAGTGTTAAAAGTGACAAAAGTTTTATAAGTGTTGGAACGCATATGGCGGCGTCGCGCCTGCGCACTCCAGCAGGCAGCCAAATGTGATGGGTCGCCATATGTGACGAAACACCCCTGGGGGACACACAAGGCACGCAACCGGTAGGGTGTCATATAACGTCCACCCAGAAGACAGAGGCTCCGGGGCGGCTGTAATTTTACAATAGACCAGGCAGGAGGTGGTTAAACCCTACACAGCTGGAATGCCAAAAGGCTTTTCTTAAACAAGGTTGGCCCAAGGCCATCTCAAAAAAGATCCAACTGCTCAACAGACAACCATATCAATCAAATAATACTTGGGAAGCTCGTGAGAAACATAGAAGGATGGTGCCAGAAAAAAGCCATCAATGTAGTCTGAGGGCCTACCATGTAGTCTGAGGGAATACCATGTAGTCTGAGGGAATACCATGTAGTCTGAGGGAATACCATGTAGTCTGAGGGAATACCATGTAGTCTGAGGAAATACCATGTAGTCTGAGGGCCTACCATGTAGTCTGAGGGCCTACCATGTAGTCGGAGGGAATACCATGTAGTCTGAGGGAATACCATGTAGTCTGAGGGCCTACCATGTAGTCTGAGGGAATACCATGTAGTCTGAGGGAATACCATGTATTCTGAGGGAATACCATGTAGTCGGAGGGAATACCATATAGTCTGAGGGCCTACCATGTAGTCTGAGGGAATACCATGTAGTCTGAGGGAATACCATGTAGTCTGAGGGAATACCATGTAGTCTGAGGGAATACCATGTAGTCTGAGGGCCTACCATGTAGTCTGAGGGCCTACCATGTAGTCTGAGGGCCTACCATGTAGTCTGAGGGCCTACCATGTAGTCTGAGGGCCTACCATATACTACATAACTATTCCAACAGGGGTTTGTGCACTAAGAATGTAATGACTATGACTAGCTTCAGAAGACCATGACATGTCTAATGTTTTGAGTGAGACTGTAATTGATTTCCTTCAAACCTTCATTGCAAACCCAGATGGCATCATATTCTTGGGCCATTCAAACTCCGTGGTGTGAATTCTGATCCCGGATTCCACCAGGACTACGGCTTTAGAGTCTGGCCTGTCAATCAAAAGTAAAACAGCCAATTAGGACTGCGACAAAGAAAAACAATTGTTGGAGAACAAGTTAAATATACAATGACACATGGCAAAATAATTGTATATGTAGCTCTGTAATGTTACATTCACACGGGTTACAGAAAAGGTGCCATGTACAATGGGGGAGATTTACTAAAACTGGAGCACTCAGAATGTGGAGCGGCTGTGCATGGTAGCCAATCAGCTTCTAACTTCAGCTCGTTCAATGAAGCTTTGACAATAAAACCTGGAGGCGGATTGGTTTCTATGTAGAGCTGCACCATATTTTACACTTTCCAGTTGTAGTAAATCTCCCCCATACTGTCAGCGCCTAGCAAACACCCAGTCCAAGAAGGTGTATGGAGACAAATTGGCTTAATACACATTCCTGCTTTTATCGGACATTGCATTATGCCAGATAAAATGTTGAGTTCTACGTTGGGAGCAACAGCATCTTAATTCTACAGGCGATCAAACCAAACTCAGATCGGAGGCTTTGGAGGCCATAGGAGAGATATGGGGTCTGAAAGACCCCAGATCTTACCATAAAGAGGACCTGTCAAGGCTCATGCGGTCACAAGGGATGTTGTTCATCCCTTGTGATAGCAATAAAGTTAATCCAAAAAAAATTTAAACCTCCTGTGTAACTCTGAATTGGTAACCTGTCGAGGCTTTTAAAGTGTCTCCTATGAAAATTTTTAGGTAATATAGTTTAGCGCTGTTCCACGGGCATACACAATTTTAAAGCATGGCGTGTTAGGTGTCTATTTACTCGACGGAACGTTTTTTTTTTTTTTATCAAACAACTGAGTATTATACTGCATTTCTATGTACTAAAACTCAATGTATTTTTTTCCTAAAAAGTTTGATAATTGATAATCCACTATGCAAATATCTTGTGACATAAAAAATTGAAACACCCATCATTTTTAATCTTCAAGGTCTCTGATTATAAAATATATAATATTTGGGGGTTCCAAGTAATTTAACAAAAAAAAAAATCTAATTGTTCCGTGTATGAGAGAAATGTCAGAATTGGCCCAGAATGGAAGGCATTTGTTACCACAACATTTCATATTCCTGATATGTGGCTGCTGTACCATGTACTTGTATGAGAAAGTCTCCTGTTCTCTTTGTTTTGCTTCCTTTATGTGAAATCCCTGGTGTGCCTGCCAGTCCCTCTGCTTTCCTAATAAAAACTGACCACACTAAGCAGGAGAGCACACCGTGGTCAGTTCTCTAGCTATATATATGTATAAATCCGCGCTTAGGACAATCTAAGGGCTGCTGCCTATCCCTAATTAGTACCCCTAGGGGTCTAATTGCAAGAGTAGATAGATAGTAAGGAGATAGAAATGGCGCTGCCCTCTGTATTAATTGATTAGTAGTACAAATGTTATAAACTATGCCCTAAGTTCAGATGTCTGTGACATGTAGGAACTCCATCACTAGATGCCGTATTCCGGTCTCAAGATAGAAAGACCCTATAATATGAGAGGGCCGGAAAAAATTATAAAATAATATAAAATAAAACACCTGTGATGCAGAAGGTAATTGATTAATGCTGGAAAATTTTTTGAAGAATACCCCAGTGAAAAAATTATAATCTACCGTGTGTTGTTGTGCTGACAAAAGTGAAACAAATAGTTCAATAAGCTATACAATAAATAAAAATGAAAATGAAATAGACCCCAAAGTTCAAAAGTATTAGGACAAAATGGCGCCAGAAAACAAAAATTTTTTTTGAATTGAATAAGAAAACATCAGTGAATTAAGAGTGTCAGTGCAATATCTATTAAACCAGTCTCAAATTATAAGTGAAATGTTGAATTGGGTAGTGAATAACCCCAAGGTTCAAAAGTATTGTGACAGTGAGCGCCTGCTAAGAATAAAGTGTAAGAAACTTAATAGAGTGAAATGTAGGGTAAACACTCCCTAAACATAAAATACAATGCATATAGCAGTCCCAAAAATATCATGCACAAAATATAATTTCCAGTATCTTATATATCATAGCTGGTGATGGTTCATTTCTAAAAAGTTTGTTTATATATAAATATACTCCATGTAGAAGAGTTATTAACCAGATGGGAGAAGTAAGTTCAGTGTATATACTAAATATTTTTCACCCTTGAGGGCATTACATCAGTGACTTCTGTGCTTGTTATTCAGGTAGTGACTTGAAGTGCTCACCCCCCAGTGCTCCCCCACTCACCAGAGTTGATCACCCCTGCAGGGGTAACGAGCGACAGAGTGGGTGCCTTAGGGTGGTTGGTGATCTCTCCGGTTGTACTGCTGTTTCTATGAATAATGTGATCCTTACGAGTATTCCAGGGTAAGCTATGTGCTCCAAAATGAGCAGGTTACTCCATACCACCTGTACAGCGGTGCCGGTTTCACTATTTTTCTCTATTGACACTTGCTATTGTGGACTGTTTTTAGCTTTTGTGCAATAAATAGCTGACATACTTCACGAAGGAAGCCTCCTTGTGTTTCTCTTGTCTCTGGATTTCCGGAGAGTTTAACAGACAAAGGTGGTATGGAGTAACCTGGTCATTTTGGAGCACATAGCTTACCCTGGAATACTCGTAAGGATCGCATTATTCATAGAAACAGCAGTACAACCGGAGAGATCACCAACCACCCTAAGACACCCACTCTGTCACTCGTTACCCCTGCAGGGGTGATCAACTCTGGTGAGTGGGGGAGCACTGGGGGGTGAGCACTTCAAGTCACTACCTGAATAACAAGCACAGAAGTCACTGATGTAATGCCCTCAAGGGTGAAAAATATTTAGTATATACACTGAACTTACTTCTCCCATCTGGTTAATAACTCTTCTACATGGAGTATATTTATATATAAACAAACTTTTTAGAAATGAACATCACCAGCTATGATATATAAGATACTGGAAATTATATTTTGTGCATGATATTTTTGGGACTGCTATATGCATTGTATTTTATGTTTAGGGAGTGTTTACCCTACATTTCACTCTATTAAGTTTCTTACACTTTATTCTTAGCAGGCGCTCACTGTCACAATACTTTTGAACCTTGGGGTTATTCACTACCCAATTCAACATTTCACTTATAATTTGAGACTGGTTTAATAGATATTGCACTGACACTCTTAATTCACTGATGTTTTCTTATTCAATTAAAAAAAATTTTTTTTTTTCCTGGCGCCATTTTGTCCCAATACTTTTGAACTTTGGGGTCTATTTCATTTTCATTTTTATTTATTGTATAGCTTATTGAACTATTTGTTTCACTTTTGTCAGCACACGGTAGATTATAATTTTTTCACTGGGGTATTCTTCAAAAAATTTTCCAGCATTAATCAATTACCTTCTGCATCACAGGTGTTTTATTTTATATTATTTTATAATTTTTTCCGGCCCTCTCATATTATAGGGTCTTTCTATCTTGAGACCGGAATACGGCATCTAGTGATGGAGTTCCTACATGTCACAGACATCTGAACGTAGGGCATAGTTTATAACATTTGTACTACTAATCAATTAATACAGAGGGCAGCGCCATTTCTATCTCCTTAGTTCTCTAGCTATGATGGGAACTCAGTCTGCTCTCCTCCAATGATCAGACTTGTCCTGACAACCCCCCATCCCCCCCCACTGCACAGCTATTCACTGAGAAGATCAGTGTGCTGCTGCTTCTCCTCCCCCAGCTCTTATGCAGCTGAGAACAGAGGGAATGTGATCACTTATAAAAAAGGCAACAAAGATATTTATAATGTTTTTTTTTTATATCTATACACAAATGTTTTGCTTACCATTTCTATTTTAATCGCTTGCTGACCAGCGCACGCTGATGTACAACAGCAGAATGGCACTGGGGGCAAAAGGGCAAACAGGTATGTCCCCTTTAAGAAGCGGTGTTGCGGGCGCGCGGGTGCCACGTTCTCCGTGACAGCGGGTCCCGTGGACTCGATGTCGGTCGGATGCCCGCAATCGTGTCACGGAGAGGTAGAACGGGGAGATACTTTTGTAAACAAAGCATTTCCCCGTTCTGCCTAGTGACATGACAGAGATCACTGCTCCCTGTCATCGAGAGCAGTGATCACTGTCCTGTGTGTTGAAGCCCCTCCCCCCCTAACAGTTAGAATCACTCCCTAGGACACACTTAACCCCTTCACTGCCCCCTAGTGGTTAACCCCTTCCCTGCCAGTGTCATTTACACAGTAATCAGTGCATTTTTAAAGCACTGATCGCTGTATAAATGACAACGGTCCCAAAATAGTGTCAAAATTGTCCGCCATAATGTCGCAGTCACGGTAAAAATCGCAGATCGCCATTGCTAATTAGAAAAAAAATTATTAATAAAAGTGCCATAAAAGTGTCCCGTTTTGTAGACGCTATAAATTTTGCGCAAACCAATCAATATACGCTTATTGCGATTTTTTTTAACCAAAATTACGTAGAAGAATACATATTGGTCTAAACTGAGGAAAAAAAAGTTTTTTTTATATATTTTTGGGGATATTTATTATAGCAAAAAGTAAAAAAATATTGCTTTTTTTTTCAAAAATTATCGCTCTGTTTTTTTGTTTATAGCGCAAAAAATAAAAACCACAGAGGTGATCAAATACCACCAAAAGAAAGCTCTATTTGTGGGGGGAAAAAAAGGACGTCAATTTTGTTTGGGTACAACGTCGCACGACCGCGCAATTGTCAGTTAAAGAGACGCAGTGCCGAATCGCAAAAAGTGCTCTGGTCAGGAAGGGGGTAAAATCTTCCAGGGCTGAAGCGGTTAAAAACCCCTTTTATACTACACCAGGTCTCTTCCTTGTTAGGAATGGTTCCTGGGCCCCAGGGCCCCTGTGAATGGGGCCCCGCTTTCTTAATAATGAGTAAATCTAAAAATAAATAACGGTGTATAAAAATAAAAATGGGTGTGTGATGACATTAATAATGAATAAATATAAATAAAAGATTGTGAATGGAAAAAAAAAGGTTAAAAAATATAAACAAATAAAAGTAATATAAAATAAATAAATAAGAGAGTATAAATATACATAAAAAAATAAAGATAATGAATAAAAATGTATATAAAAAAATAAAAAAGGATACATTTATGAATAAATTTAAAGAATAAAGATAAAAAAAGGGTGTATAAAATAAATAATAATGATAAATATAATAGTTAATAAATATAAAAATAACTCTAAATAAGGGTGTATAAAAATAAAGAAAAATAATGAGGATAATAAATAATAAATATAAAAATAGCTATGAATCAGGGTGTATAAAAATAATAAATGCATATGAAAAATAAAAAAGGGTGTAGAAAAAGAAAAAATATATATATATAATAATGGGTAAATGTAAAAATAAATAACGGTGTATAAAAATGGGTGCTTGATGAAATGAATAATGAATAAATATAAAGGGGTATAGAAATAATAAATGAAAACCATAAATGAAATGAATAATTGAAAAAATGTCGTAAAAAAAAGACTGTGTTTCACTGTATTATCCAGGCTGCTCTACACTGGCTATTCACAGGCGTAATCCCACTACTGATCAGCAGGGGGGTTTTGACCTGCAGGTTGTGACCTGCTCCGTCTCCGACCTGGGCCGGATCACCCCTCCTTGGCGCGCAACCTGGTGGATCTAGGCTCCCCTAGTGTCACCATATTGATACTGAACTTAACGTGGACACCCGATCAACATAGCACAGGGTAGACTCGAACTCCTGGACTCAAGCAATCCGACAGTCTCAGCCTCCCCAGGCAGCTGGGATTAGAGACGTACGCCACCGCGCCCGGCGAGGAGAATACAGTGCTCTCTGTATCTTGAAGCTGGATTCTCAGTGACGTCATCGGCTCAGCACTGCCATCTATAGGCAGCATTGGAAATCACACCCGCACGGTGCTGGGCTGAAGGGGCGCTCTCTGCTCTACCACACGCGCGCACAAGCTGTAGCTATCTAAATGGGCTGGTACCATAGGCGTGCGCGGGGTGTGTCAGGTGTGCCTGGGCACACCCTAATCACCCCGTGCTGTGTCCAGAGATTTGCCCCAAAATGCTGCATCTAAGAGAGTGTGTGGCCCGCGCTGCCTGTGAAACAGTTTCACAGGCAGCAGAGCGTGAGAATTGCCAGAGCTGATCAGTGTATGGAACTGTCAGATAATGACACTGCATGCAGGAAGTAAGACCAGCTGTCTTAATGTCAGGGTGATGTCGGGGGTGTGCGGCACAGAACGGCCATCAAACACCAGCCAATGGGATGGGGTCTGGGCGGGCCGCTACATGTATGTGGCCCCGCCCCCTCTCTGAAGCAGCTCAAACATCTTGTGTTTATAGCGCTTGGTCCCGCCCACTCCCGACATCGTGGCTGAGTTGTAAGTCATCACAACTCAGCCGCGATGTCGGGGGTGGGCGGGATCAAGCGGCAACACCAGCCAATGATTGGGCTGCTTCAGAGAGGGGGCGGAGCCAGAGAAATGTAGCGGCCCGCCCAGACCCATCCTATTGGATGGTGTTTGGTAACTGTTCAGTCCCGCCCACCACCAGCATCACCGCTGACTTTTAACAGCTGTGTCTCTCCCTGCATGCAGTGTCATTATCTGACAGTTTCATACACTGAACAGCTCTGGCAATTCTCACCATCTGCTGAATGTGAAACTCCTCCTCTCCCCTATCTGTGCCACCCAATGCTGCCAATCAGTGCCAATCAATTCTGCCAATCAGTGCCAACCAATGCTGCCTATCAGTGCCAACCAATGCTGCCAATCAGTGCCAACCAATGTTGCCTATCAGTGCCAAACAGTACTGCCTATCAGTGCAAACCAGTGCCGCCTATCAGTGCCAACCACTGTTGCCTATCAGTGCCACTGCTGCTTATCAGTGCCAACCAATTCTGCCTATCAGTGCAAACCAGTGCTGCCTATCAGTGCCAACCGATGCTGTAAATCAGTGCCAACCAATGCTGTCAATCAATGCCAACCAATGCTGCCTATCAGTGCTGCCAATCAGTGCCCATCAGTGCTGCATATCAGTGCCCATCAGTGCTGCCTATCAGTGCCAATCAGTGCTGACAATTAGTGCCCATCAGTGCTGCCAGTCAGTGCCCATCAGTGCTGCCAATCAGTGCCACCCAATGCTGCCAATCAGTGCCAATCAATTCTGCCAATCAGTGCCAACCAATGCTGCCTATCAGTGCCAACCAATGCTGCCAATCAGTGCCAACCAATGCTGCCTATCAGTGCCAACCAATGCTGCCAATCAGTGCCAACCAATGCTGCCAATCAGTGCCAACCAATGCTGCCTATCAGTGCCAAACAGTACTTCCTATCAGTGCAAACCAGTGCCGCCTATCAGTGCCAACCACTGTTGCCTATCAGTGCCACTGCTGCTTATCAGTGCCAACCAATGCTGCCTATCTGTGCCAGTGCTGCTTATCAGTGCAAACCAAAGTTGCCTATCAATGCCAACCAGTTCTGCCTATCTGTGCCAGTGCTGCTTATCAGTGCCAACCAATTCTGCCTATCAGTGCCAACCAGTGCTGCCTATCAGTGCAAACCAGTGCTGCCTATCAGTGCCAACCGATGCTGTAAATCAGTGCCAACCAATGCTGTCAATCAGTGCCAACCAATGCTGCCTATCAGTGCTGCCAATCAGTGCCCATCAGTGCTGCAAATCAGTGCCCATCAGTGCTGCCTATCAGTGCCAATCAGTGCTGACAATTAGTGCCCATCAGTGCTGCCAGTCGGTGCCCATCAGTGCTGCCAATCAGTGCCAACCAATGCTGCCTATCAGTGCCAATGAATGCTGCCAATCAGTGCCAACAAATGCTGCCAATCAGTGCCAACAAATGCTGCCAATCAGTGCAAACCAATGCTGCCTATCAGTGCCAACCAGTACTGCCTATCCGTGCCAGTGCTGCTTATCAGTGCCAACCAATTCTGCCTATCAGTGCCAACCAATTCAAACCAGTGCTGCCTATCAGTGCAAACCAGTGCTGCTTATCAATGCCAACCAATGCTGCCTATCAGTGCCAGTGCTGCCTATCAGTGCCAACCAGTACTGCCTATCTGTGCCAGCGCTGCTTATCAGTGCCAACCAATTCTGCCTATCAGTGCAAACCAGTGCTGCCTATCAGTGCCAACCAATGCTGCCTATCAGTGCCAACCAATGCTGTAAATCAGTGCCAACCAATGCTGCCTATCAGTGCTGCATATCAGTGCCCATCTGTGCTGCCTATCAGTGCCCATAAGTGCTGCCCATCAGTGCTGCCAATCAGTGCACATCAGTGCTGTATATCAGTGCCCATCAGTGCTGCATATCAGTGCCCATCAGTGCTGCCTATCAGTGCCACCTACCAGTGCCCATCAGTGCTGCCAGTCAGTGCCCATCAGTGCTGCCTATCAGTGCAGCCTATCAGTGCCCATCAGTGCTTCCAATCAGTGCTGCCTATCAGTGCCAATCAGTGTAGATCAGTGCTGCCAATCAGTGCTGCGAATTAGAGCCTATCAGTGCCCATAAGTGCTACCAATAAGAGCCCATCAGTGATGCATATAAGTGCCCATCAGTGCCACCTATCAGTGCCAATCAGTGCCCATTAGTGCCAATCAGTGCTGCCTATCAGTGCCACCTATCAGTGCACATCAGTGCTACCAATTAGTGCCCATCAACGCTGCCAGTCAGTGCAGCCTATTAGTGCCCATCAGTGCTGCCTTAGCAGGGATGGTGGAAACCCCTCTACAGATAATTGCAATACAAATTACCTTCGAGTGCAACAACTTTTTAGTTGGGAGGTTCACACCATTATAGCACTTTGGATTTTTTATTTTTTAGAGTGTTACACTTAATTGTATATGTTTTAGTTACAGTTATAATATGAATTATTGCACTTGAAGTTAATTTCCCACCACCCCTGCTAAGTCCATGTCTTTATGGACCTTGCTTTGTGCACTGGGGAGCAGTCATGTTAGAAGGGGTCATCCCCAAACTGTTCCCTCAAAGTTGAGAGCATGAAATTGTCCAAAATGTCTTGGTATGCTGATGCCTTAAGAGCTCCCTTTTATTTGGAACTAAGGGGCCAAGCCCAACCCCTGAAAAACAACCCCACACCATAATCCCCCCTCCACCAAATGATTTGGACCAGTGCACAAAGCAAGGTCTATAAAGACATGGATGAGCGAGTTTGGGGTGGAGGAACTTGACTGACCTGCACAGAGTCCTGACCTCAACCCGATAGAACACCTTTGGGATGAATTCGAGTGGAGACTGCGAGCCAGGCCTTCTCATCCAACATCAGTGCCTGACCTCACAAATGCCCTTCTGGAAGAATGATCAAACATTCCCATATACACACTTCTAAACCTTGTGGACAGCCTTCCTAGAAGAGTTGAAGCTTTTATAGCTGTAAAGGGCGGAGCCAACTCAATATTGAACCCTATGGACTAAGACGGCATTAAAGTTCATGTGTGTGTAAAGGCAGGCGTCCCAATACTTTTGACAATATATATATATGTATGTGTGCTTGAGCTTTCGGGTGCACACCCTAATGCAATAGGCTGCGCACGCCTATGGCTGGTACAGAGCAGCAGCAACTGAGCCGCTAATAGGGGTCAAGTAGGCGCAATCCGGGCGCCCATTCAGGTAGAGTAGGCATAATTCAGGCGCAAATAGGGGACAACCCAGGCGCTAGTAAATGTAGGTAACAAAATATTAAATTAATGTGGCGCTCAATCAAATTAAAATATAAATGGTGTAAAAAACTGATGATTAAGTGACGCTCAAAAAAGTATAATAAATATCGCTCAAAAAAATGAATATAATAGAAATGTAAAACAACCATGTGAATGGAGGTTCTATAGGGAAAATCCTATGCGGTGTTAGGACGGGAGATCCCTAGGAGAGTCATTTTGAGGAGGATCGTGGAGCTGTTTTATCAATTTTGATTGTATCGTCTATGGGACCTTTTTACCAAGGGCACGTTTCTTCGCTGATCTAAGCACCTTTTTGATACCATTGGACTTAATTATTATTTATTGCACTTGTGTGGATTTTTATCTGTCATTATTTATATATATTTTTTTCTAGATTATTATTGCACAGATCACATAGTTGCACTATCATTACTTATTTTAGAGTGCCGTATTTATTGCTTTTTTATATTCTATTTGCACAGTGGTTCTATGAATTCATTAGTTACACTTAATATGGAGTTTCGTTTTGTTTTTTTTAGTCACTTTTTGGATTATTATTATTGGAAGAAAAGTTTTCATAAGTGATTTAGAAAAGGGGAAACCTGCACCCAACTTTTGATGTAGCAATGGTTCACTATAGCTGGGGGGGCTAGACGGAGCTCCTGCGTCGCCGCCCACCCTCTGCCCCGCCTCACCTCACCTACCCCTCCGCCAGTCCTGCGTCACCGCCCACCCTCCGCCTCGCCCGCCTACCCCCCGCCCCGCTGCCAGTCTGTTATGGTAAGGGGTGGGGGTTCTAGCCTCTGAGGTGGGGGGGCGCACCGCTCTGGGAATCATAAGCGGGGCTCCACCGGGGACACCTGATGCAAGGGGGGCTCCGCCGGGGACACCTGATACGAGGGGGGGCTCCACTGGGGACACCTGATGCGAGGGGGGCTCCGCCGGGGACTCCTGATGCGAGGGGGGGCTCCGCCGGGGACTCCTGATGCAAGGGGGGGCTCCGCCGGGGACTCCTGATGCGAGGGGGGCTCCGCCGGGGACTCCTGATGCGAGGGGGGGCTCCGCCGGGGACTCCTGATGCGAGGGGGGGCTCCGCCGGGGACTCCTGATGCGAGGGGGGGCTCCGCCGGGGACTCCTGATGCAAGGGGGGGCTCCGCCGGGGACTCCTGATGCGAGGGGGGCTCCGCCGGGGACTCCTGATGCGAGGGGGGCTCCGCCGGGGACTCCTGATGCGCTATAAACAAAAAAAGAGCGACAATTTTGAAAAAAAAAAACAATATTTTGTACTTTTTGCTGTAATAAATATCCCCATTTTTGGGGATGAGACCAAAATAAACTTACTTGGTTCAGATGGTGTCAAGCCTGTGTGGCGGTACCAGGTGAGGAGTACAAAGACAAGTGTTTTTTGCCTACAGTCAAGCATGGTGGTGGGAGTGTCATGGTCTGGGGCTGCATGAGCGCTGCCAGCACTGGGGAGCTACAGTTCATTGAGGGAACCATGAATGCCAACATGTACTGTGACATACTGAAGTCGAGCATGATCCCCTCCCTTCAGAGACTGGGCCGCAGGGCAGTATTCCAACATGATAACGACCCCAAACAAACCTCCATGACGACCACTGCCTTGCTAAAGAAGCTGAGGGTAAAGGTGATGGACTGACCAAGCATGTCTCCAGACCTAAACCCTATTGAGCATCTGTGGGGCATCCTCAAACGGAAGGTGGAGGAGCGCAAGGTCTCCAACATCCACCAGCTCTGTGATGTCGTCATGGAGGAGGGGAAGAGAACTCCAGTGGCAACCTGTGAAGCTCTGGTGAACTCATAGGCGTGCGCAGCCTATTGCATTAGGGTGTGCACCCGAAAGCTCAAGCACACATACATATATATATATTGTCAAAAGTATTGGGACGCCTGCCTTTACACGCACATGAACTTTAATGCCGTCTTAGTCCATAGGGTTCAATATTGAGTTGGCTCCGCCCTTTGCAGCTATAAAAGCTTCAACTCTTCTAGGAAGGCTGTCCACAAGGTTTAGGAGTGTGTATATGGGAATGTTTGATCATTCTTCCAGAAGGGCATTTGTGAGGTCAGGCACTGATGTTGGATGAGAAGGCCTGACTCGCAGTCTCCACTCGAATTCATCCCAAAGGTGTTCTATCGGGTTGAGGTCAGGACTCTGTGCAGGTCAGTCAAGTTCCTCCACCCCAAACTCGCTCATCCATGTCTTTATAGACCTTGCTTTGTGCACTGGTCCAAATCATTTGGTGGAGGGGGGATTATGGTGTGGAGTTGTTTTTCAGGGGTTGGGTTTGGCCCCTTAGTTCCAGTAAAGGGAGCTCTTAAGGCGTCAGCATACCAAGACATTTTGGACAATTTCATGCTCTCAACTTTGAGGGAACAGTTTGGGGATGACCCCTTCCAACATGACTGCTCCCCAGTGCACAAAGCAAGGTCCATAAAGACATGGACTTAGCAGGGGTGGTGGGAAATTAACTTCAAGTGCAATAATTCATATTATAACTGTAACTAAAACATATACAATTAAGTGTAACACTCTAAAAAATAAAAAATCCAAAGTGCTATAATGGTGTGAACCTCCCAACTAAAAAGTTGTTGCACTCGAAGGTAATTTGTATTGCAATTATCTGTAGAGGGGTTTCCACCATCCCTGCTAAGGCAGCACTGATGGGCACTAATAGGCTGCACTGATTGGCAGCGTTGATGGGCACTAATTGGTAGCACTGATGTGCACTGATAGGTGGCACTGATAGGCAGCACTGATTGGCACTAATGGGCACTGATTGGCACTGATAGGTGGCACTGATGGGCACTTATATGCATCACTGATGGGCTCTTATTGGTAGCACTTATGGGCACTGATAGGCTCTAATTCGCAGCACTGATTGGCAGCACTGATCTACACTGATTGGCACTGATAGGCAGCACTGATTGGAAGCACTGATGGGCACTGATAGGCTGCACTGATAGGCAGCACTGATGGGCACTGACTGGCAGCACTGATGGGCACTGGTAGGTGGCACTGATAGGCAGCACTGATGGGCACTAATTGTCAGCACTGATTGGTACTGATAGGCAGCACTGATGGGCACTGATATGCAGCACTGATGGGCACTGATATACAGCACTGATGTGCACTGATTGGCAGCTCTTATGGGCACTGATAGGCAGCACAGATGGGCACTGATAGGCAGCATTGGTTGGCACTGATTTACAGCATTGGTTGGCACTGATAGGCAGAATTGGTTGGCACTGATAAGCAGCACTGGCACAGATAGGCAGTACTGGTTGGCACTGATAGGCAACACTGGCACTGATAGGCAGCATTGGTTGGCATTGATAAGCAGCACTGGTTTGCACTGATAGGCAGCACTGGTTTGAATTGGTTGGCACTGATAGGCAGAATTGGTTGGCACTGATAAGCAGCACTGGCACGGATAGGCAGTACTGGTTGGCACTGATAGGCAGCATTGGTTTGCACTGATTGGCAGCATTTGTTGGCACTGATTGGCAGCATTCATTGGCACTGATAGGCAGCATTGGTTGGCACTGATTGGCAGCACTGATGGGCACTGACTGGCAGCACTGATGGGCACTAATTGTCAGCACTGATTGGCACTGATAGGCAGCACTGATGGGCACTGATATGCAGCACTGATGGGCACTGATTGGCAGCACTGATAGGCAGCATTGGTTGGCACTGATTGACAGCATTGGTTGGCACTGATTTACAGCATCGGTTGGCACTGATAGGCAGCACTGGTTTGCACTGATAGGCAGCACTGGTTGGCACTGATAGGCAGAATTGGTTGGCACTGATAAGCAGCACTGGCACAGATAGGCAGAACTGGTTGGCATTGATAGGCAACTTTGGTTTGCACTGATAAGCAGCACTGGCACAGATAGGCAGCATTGGTTGGCACTGATAAGCAGCAGTGGCACTGATAGGCAACAGTGGTTGGCACTGATAGGCGGCACTGGTTTGCACTGATAGGAAGTACTGTTTGGCACTGATAGGCAGCATTGGTTGGCACTGATTGGCAGCATTGGTTGGCACTGATTGGCAGCATTGGTTGGCACTGATAGGCAGCATTGGTTGGCACTGATTGGCAGAATTGATTGGCACTGATTGGCATCATTGGGTGGCACAGATAGGGGAGAGGAGGAGTTTCACATTCAGCAGATGGTGAGAATTGCCAGAGCTGTTCAGTGTATGAAACTGTCAGATATTGACACTGCATGCAGGGAGAGACACAGCTGTTAAAAGTCAGCGGTGATGCTGGTGGTGGGCGGGACTGAACAGTTACCAAACACCATCCAATAGGATGGGTCTGGGCGGGCCGCTACATTTCTCTGGCTCCGCCCCCTCTCTGAAGCAGCCCAATCATTGGCTGGTGTTGCCGCTTGATCCCGCCCACCCCCGACATCGCGGCTGAGTTGTGATGACTTACAACTCAGCCACGATGTCGGGAGTGGGCGGGACCAAGCGCTATAAACACAAGATGTTTGAGCTGCTTCAGAGAGGGGGCGGGGCCACATACATGTAGCGGCCCGCCCAGACCCCATCCCATTGGCTGGTGTTTGATGGCCGTTCTGTGCCGCACACCCCCGACATCACCCTGACATTAAGACAGCTGGTCTTACTTCCTGCATGCAGTGTCATTATCTGACAGTTCCATACACTGATCAGCTCTGGCAATTCTCACGCTCTGCTGCCTGTGAAACTGTTTCACAGGCAGCGCGGGCCACACACTCTCTTAGATGCAGCATTTTGGGGCAAATCTCTGGACACAGCAGGGGGTGATTAGGGTGTGCCCAGGCACACCTGGCACACCCTGTGCGCACGCCTATGGGTGAACTCCATGCCCAAGAGGGTTAAGGCAGTGCTGGAAAATAATGGTGGCCACACAAAATATTGACACTTTGGGACCAATTTGGACATTTTCACTTTTTCACAATTTTCAGGGGTGTACTCACTTTTGTTGCCAGCGGTTTAGACATTAATGGCTGTGTGTTGAGTTATTTTGAGGGGACAGCAAATTTACACTGTTATACAAGCTGTACACTCACTACTTTACATTGTAGCAATGTGTCATTTCTTCAGTGTTGTCACATGAAAAGATAATAAAATATTTACAAAATGTGAGGGGTGTACTCGCTTATTTTTTATAAATGGCATCAATTCATGTGTCATTATGTATTATTGCAATAGTTGGCTATCACATGGTACAGGTGTGCTGTGATTAGCCCTGTCTGTACCATGTGATCACAGGGACCAATCACAGAGATCACAACAGTACACATTGATTGGCTATGACTATAAGCCATTGTGTACATTTGACATGTGATCACTGTGCAGTACTGCCAACCTACCAGATTGAAATTTACTGACACAACATCCAAAATTTACTGGCACAGCCAAGTTTTTACTGGAATTTTCCAAAAGTAGATATTAAGTTCAAAAAAATATATTTCTGATCTTATTTTTGATATAGTAAGTAGCTCACGGGGCAAGAAATAAGAATGGGGAGGCACACACACACACACACACATGAAACTGACTCTCACAATGACATTGACAGCAGTGTGCAGCAGCACAGATGATGATGATGACACCTCACCAACACGACGCGTCTCCTCCTGAATCACAGTCTCTCTCCACACCAGGTGGTCCCTTCAGTCCAAACAGCACTGACAGCCCCACTCCTGTCCCACAGACCTGCACACGAGGCTCCGGCCGCTCTGCTCAGCTCCCTTGCACCATCACACGACATGCTCAGGCACACCTGTGGTAGACCCGCCCCTGCCGGTGCTGCCCTAACACACTGTAGCAGGCACTTCAATAGTCTCGGCCGGCTCCAGACCAGAATTGTACATGTGCAGTATCAAGCCAACCGTCAGACATTTTTTTACTGGCCACTTCTTCCTGTCACTGGCATTTACTGGCAGTAGAAAATTGCCTGTTTTTTACTGGCTGCCAGTATAAATACTGATGCTTGGCAACAATGTCACTGTGATTGGTCACAGCCATCACATGGTACCAGGGCCGGCCCGGTATAGCGATCTGTCTTCCTCTGTGTCTGGTGGACACAGCAGGTCACAGATTGTGCCACTGCACGGCCCCTGTTTTGTCACATATGGCGACCCATCACATTTGGCTACCCGCTGGAGTGCGCATGCGCGACAGCGCCCCATATGCGTTCCAACACTTTTAAAACTTTACGTTTTAAAAGTGTTAAAAGTGACAAAAACACTTTTTATTTTTTTAAACACTTTTAAAAAAGTGTTAAAAGTGACAAAAGTTTTATAAGTGTTGGAACGCATATGGCGGCGTCGTGCATGCGCACTCCAGCGGGCAGCCAAATGTGATGGGTCGCCATATGTGACGAAACACCCCTAGGGGACACACAAGGCACGCAACCGGGAGGGTGTCATATAACGTCCACCCAGAAGACAAAGGCTCCGGGACGGCTGTAATTTTACAATAGACCAGGCAGGAGGTGGTTAAAACCCTACACAGCTGGAATGCCAAAAGGCTTTTCTTAAACAAGGTTGGCCCAAGGCCATCTCAAAAAAGATCCAACTGCTCAACAGACAACCATATCAAACAAATAATACTTGGGAAGCTCGTGAGAAACATAGAAGGATGGTGCCAGAAAAAGGCCATCAATGTAGTCTGAGGGCATACCATGTAGTCTGAGGGCCTACCATGTAGTCTGAGGGCCTACCATGTAGTCTGAGGGCCTACCATGTAGTCTGAGGGCCTACCATGTAGTCTGAGGGCCTACCATGTAGTCGGAGGGCCTACCATGTAGTCTGAGGGCCTACCATGTAGTCGGAGGGAATACCATGTAGTCTGAGGGCCTACCATGTAGTCTGAGGGCCTACCATGTAGTCGGAGGGAATACCATGTAGTCTGAGGGCCTACCATAGGGCCTACCATGTAGTCTGAGGGCCTACCATAGGGCCTACCATGTAGTCTGAGGGCCTACCATGTAGTTGGAGGGAATACCATGTAGTCGGAGGGAATACCATGTAGTCGGAGGGAATACCATGTAGTCTGAGGGCCTACCATGTAGTCTGAGGGCCTACCATAGGGCCTACCATGTAGTCTGAGGGCCTACCATGTAGTTGGAGGGAATACCATGTAGTCGGAGGGAATACCATGTAGTCGGAGGGAATACCATGTAGTCGGAGGGAATACCATGTAGTCGGAGGGAATACCATGTAGTCGGAGGGAATACCATGTAGTCTGAGGGAATACCATGTAGTCTGAGGGCCTACCATGTAGTCTGAGGGCCTACCATAGGGCCTACCATGTAGTCTGAGGGCCTACCATGTAGTCGGAGGGAATACCATGTAGTCGGAGGGAATACCATGTAGTCTGAGGGCCTACCATGTAGTCTAAAGGCCTACCATGTAGTCTGAGGGCCTACCATATACTACATAACTATTCCAAAAGGAGTTTGTGCACTAAGAATGTAATGACTATGACTAGCTTCAGAAGACCATGACATGTCTAATGTTTTGAGTGAGACTGTAATTGATTTCCTTCAAACCTTCATTGCAAACCCAGATGGCATCATATTCTTGGGCCATTCAAACTCCGTGGTGTGAATTCTGATCCCGGATTCCACCAGAACTACGGCTTTAGAATCTGGCCTGTCAATCAAAAGTAAAACAGCCAATTAGGACTGCGACAAAGAAAAACAATTGTTGGAGAGCAAGTTAAATATACAATGACACATGGCAAAATAATTGTATATGTAGCTCTGTAATGTTACATTCACACGGGTTACAGAAAAGGTGCCATGTACAATGGGGGAGATTTACTAAAACTGGAGCACTCAGAATGTGGAGCGGCTGTGCATGGTAGCCAATCAGCTTTTAACTTCAGCTCGTTCAATGAAGCTTTGACAATAAAACCTGGAGGCGGATTGGTTTCTATGTAGAGCTGCACCAGATTTTACACTTTCCAGTTGTAGTAAATCTCCCCCATACTGTCAGCGCCTAGCAAACACCCAGTCCAAGAAGGTGTATGGAGACAAATTGGCTTAATACACATTCCTGCTTTTATCGGACATTGCATTATGCCAGATAAAATGTTGAGTTCTACGTTGGGAGCAACAGCATCTTAATTCTACAGGCGATCAAACCAAACTCAGATCGGAGGCTTTGGAGGCCATAGGAGAGATATGGGGTCTGAAAGACCCCAGATCTTACCATAAAGAGGACCTGTCAAGGCTCATGCGGTCACAAGGGATGTTGGTCATCCCTTGTGATAGCAATAAAGTTAATCCAAAAAAAATTTAAACCTCCTGTGTAACTCTGAATTGGTAACCTGTCGAGGCTTTTAAAGTGTCTCCTATGAAAATTTTTTGGCTAATATAGTTTAGCGCTGTTCCACGGGCATACACAATTTTAAAGCATGGCGTGTTAGGTGTCTATATACTCGGCGGAACATTTTTTTTTTTTTACCAAACAACTTAGTATTAAACTGCATTTCTATGTACTAAAACTCAGTGTATTTTTTTCCTAAAAAGTTTGATAATTGATAATCCACTATGCAAATATCTTGTGACATAAAAAATTGCAATTAAATACAATAAAGGGACTGCGCTTAGGACATGTATAAAGGTGTGCAGCCCCCCTAAAGAAACTCCACAGGAGTTTCAGAAATAGCTGTATATATATATGAAAGTGGGGTAATGGCGCTCCCTCGAGTTTAATCGGGCAGATACGTGGTATGCTAAACCACCACTGGTTAAAAATATATATGAACTCCACATACACCCTACATATCCGTGAGTGTGCAAATGAAAAATATAAATATAATAATACTATAATAATGTGATAAGAGGGCTATCCTGTTAAGCCCTATTAGTGGTAAGTACTTAATTAAATAAACTCAACATATATGTGTGCACATTCCAGGTAATAGTCTAAAATAACCATAGGTGCCAGTAAACAGGTTAATTGCAGGCTGGTTGATCACCCAATCCCACATTAGGCCTTCACCATAATTAACCCTATGCGTAAAACAAAAACAAAAACAAAAGTGCTATTTACCAACAATAACCTTATATTAATTACTAAACATATTCATAAATAGTCCAAAATGTGTAAGCCAGTCCGTGATTGTGAAGTAAAACTCCAGTACAATGTGGAAGCACCCCAGCAAAACTTGGAAACAAACTTAAATTAGTGACTTCAGTGCGTTCAGCGTTCTTGGTGACTTGGTGCTCCCCCTCAAGGGTCCCCACTCACCAGATCCATCCACCCCAAAGGGGTAACTCGCATAAGGAATGTGGTCTCTGCGATCCTCCTGCCGCCACGATAGGTAGGTTTCCCAGGAAAGTCCTCAGCATATGTAGATGGAGAAGTTTTAATCACTCATGCAGAAAAAAGAGGAAAAATGGACTCCCATGGTGTAGTAGTTGGATTTAATCCAAAAAAGAAAACTTTATTTAAAACTTAAGAATAAAAAGCTATAGTCCAGATCAACCGGCTATAGAGTAAGGCATCATACAAATATAAAAACGAAAAACCATAAAAGAATAGGCCAAACATAAGCCTAAATACGCAACAAATAATGTGCCTTGCACAACCGCTCATATATATGTACCAAAATCCTGGCCGGGTAGCTCGTATCCCAGGTGGAAGTAAGAGGAGCGTATGCGTTCCACATGCGCTCCACCGGCCTAGTAAGCGGAAATGACGTAGCGTGTGTGGCGCCGTCGTACGCGTTTCGTCATAGATGTCCTCAGCGACGGTACCCGCACGCCACGCACCACGTCATTAAATAGGGAAGCAGCCATTCCGGAAACACCCCTCATAACCAGAGGCACCTATCACGGTTAACTTGTAGGAGGGGTTACGTACTAAATACACACCCATTCTCCCCAGGAGTGTACGCAAAGGTGGTCAGGACAATCGGTGTGCAGTGTCCGTACTTTATGGCTGATTTCCTAGATACAGACAACTACTAGAGGATATAGTCCGTACTACGGGGATATATTACATTACCACTTAGTGTTCATTATTACCAGTATGGACATAGGATCTAAAAGAATACACCAGAAAGTGCATCCCATAAGAGGACCCCTGTACTCATCACCAGCAATAAATGTAAACGCAGATAGGTGTAACATTTTAAATAGATCACCATATGGTGGCCATAATAATAGGTACGCCAGGAACGATAACAAAAAATAAAACAAAAAAGTAATAGACCATGACATGTATATGAATATGTATAGTATAGTGTAATGACACTGTAGAAGGTAGATCACAATATCTATATATATGTCAGGTAACAGGAGGAAGCCCTGGATGGACTAGGTAAAACCTCAATCACATATTAAGGGTCATAGTGTATACATCCAAGGGTAACTAACCCATCGATATATACCAGTAAATATCATCCCCCCTGCCCCATAAGGGGCTTATATAAAAAAGGGGGGTCAATCAGGGTACATCTGGGTTGTACGACCCCACCCACTAGTAGGTGCCTAGTCGCCTACCCACAATATCCCAAGGATGTAAATCTTATGCCGCGTACACACGGTCCTACTTTTCGTCTACAAAAGTCCAACGGACGCTGATGGACTAAAGCTGGCTGGTAATCCGATCGTGTGTGGGCTTCTCCGGACTTTCAACTGACTTTTTTAGCCTCAAATCCGACGTACTTTAGATTTGAAACATGTTTTAAAACTTTACTTCGTAACTACGACGGACCCCGAAATCCGCTCGTCTGTGTGCTAGTCCGACGGACAAAAAGCCACGCTAGGGCACCTATTGGCTACTGGCTATGAACTTCCTTATTTTAGTCCGGTGTACGTCATCACGTACGAATCCGTTAGACTTTTGTGTGGTCGTGTGTAGGCAAGTCCGTTCGTTAGAAAGTAGGCCGCAAGTCCGCCGCAAGTCCACCGAAAGTCTGCCGGAAGTCTGTCGGACAGGCTGTCCGACTTTTGTAGACGAAAAGTACGACCGTGTGTACGCGGCATTATAGTTGTTAGTGGTATATTGATTATGAAATGACAAGAATAATGGGGAGGGGTCCCCAACCAAGTTCCTCTACGGGTTAGCTATGAAACAGTCTAAATCTATATCTAGGTTGAGGCCCCTCGGAGCTAGAGACCCCAACCTATATATCCAACTGGTTTCATTTTGTGAAACCAGTGTGGTTTTGTTGCCCCCTCGCCAGTGGTCCTTGACACAGTCGATCCCGTAGAAAACCAACCCACTAGGGTCCCGATTGTGGAAAGTATCGAAATGACGGGAAAGATGATGTTTTGGGAACCCTTTCCTGATGTTTTTAATATGTTCCCGTATACGCACATACAGGGGCCTAGTGGTCCTACCCACATATTGCAACTGGCATGGGCATTCAATGACATATGTCATTGAATGCCCATGCCAGTTGCAATATGTGGGTAGAACCACTAGGCCCCTGTATGTGCGTATACGGGAACATATTAAAAACATCAGGAAAGGGTTCCCAAAACATCATCTTTCCCGTCATTTCGATACTTTCCACAATCGGGACCCTAGTGGGTTGGTTTTCTACGGGATCGACTGTGTCAAGGACCACTGGCGAGGGGGCAACAAAACCACACTGGTTTCACAAAATGAAACCAGTTGGATATATAGGTTGGGGCCTCTAGCTCTGAGGGGCCTCAACCTAGATATAGATTTAAACTGTTTCATAGCTAAGCCGTAGAGGAACTTGGTTGGGGACCCCTCCCCATTATTCTTGTCATTTCATAATCAATATACCACTAACAACTATAAGATTTACATCCTTGGGATATTGTGGGTAGGCGACTAGGCACCTACTAGTGGGTGGGGTCGTACAACCCAGATGTACCCTGATTGACCCCCCTTTTTTATATAAGCCCCTTATGGGGCAGGGGGGATGATATTTACTGGTATATATCGATGGGTTAGTTACCCTTGGATGTATACACTATGACCCTTAATATGTGATTGAGGTTTTACCTAGTCCATCCAGGGCTTCCTCCTGTTACCTGACATATATATAGATATTGTGATCTACCTTCTACAGTGTCATTACACTATACTATACATATTCATATACATGTCATGGTCTATTACTTTTTTGTTTTATTTTTTGTTATCGTTCCTGGTGTACCTATTATTGTGGCCACCATATGGTGATCTATTTAAAATGTTACACCTATCTGCGTTTACATTTATTGCTGGTGATGAGTACAGGGGTCCTCTTATGGGATGCACTTTCTGGTGTATTCTTTTAGATCCTATGTCCATACTGGTAATAATGAACACTAAGTGGTAATGTAATATATCCCCGTAGTACGGACTATATCCTCTAGTAGTTGTCTGTATCTAGGAAATCAGCCATAAAGTACGGACACTGCACACCGATCGTCCTGACCACCTTTGCGTACACTCCTGGGGAGAATGGGTGTGTATTTAGTACGTAACCCCTCCTACAAGTTAACCGTGATAGGTGCCTCTGGTTATGAGGGGTGTTTCCGGAATGGCTGCTTCCCTATTTAATGACGTGGTGCGTGGCGTGCGGGTACCGTCGCTGAGGACGTCTATGACGAAACACGTACGACGGCGCCACGTACGCTACGTCATTTCCGCTTACTAGGCCGGTGGAGCGCATGTGGAATGCATACGCTCCTCTTACTTCCACCTGGGATACAAGCTACCCGGCCAGGATTTTGGTACATATATATGAGCGGTTGTGCAAGGCACATTATTTGTTGCATATTTAGGCTTACGTTTGGCCTATCCTTTTATGGTTTTTCGTTTTTATATTTGTATGATGCCTTACTCTATAGCCGGTTGATCTGGACTATAGCTTTTTATTCTTAAGTTTTAAATAAAGTTTTCTTTTTTGGATTAAATCCAACTACTACACCATGGGAGTCCATTTTTCCTCTTTTTTCTGCATGAGTGATTAAAACTTCTCCATCTACATATGCTGAGGACTTTCCTGGGAAACCTACCTATCGTGGCGGCAGGAGGATCGCAGAGACCACATTCCTTATGCGAGTTACCCCTTTGGGGTGGATGGATCTGGTGAGTGGGGACCCTTGAGGGGGAGCACCAAGTCACCAAGAACGCTGAACGCACTGAAGTCACTAATTTAAGTTTGTTTCCAAGTTTTGCTGGGGTGCTTCCACATTGTACTGGAGTTTTACTTCACAATCACGGACTGGCTTACACATTTTGGACTATTTATGAATATGTTTAGTAATTAATATAAGGTTATTGTTGGTAAATAGCACTTTTGTTTTTGTTTTTGTTTTACGCATAGGGTTAATTATGGTGAAGGCCTAATGTGGGATTGGGTGATCAACCAGCCTGCAATTAACCCGTTTACTGGCACCTATGGTTATTTTAGACTATTACCTGGAATGTGCACACATATATGTTGAGTTTATTTAATTAAGTACTTACCACTAATAGGGCTTAACAGGATAGCCCTCTTATCACATTATTATAGTATTATTATATTTATGTTTTTGATTTGCACACTCACGGATATGTAGGGTGTATGTGGAGTTCATATATATTTTTAACCAGTGGTGGTTTAGCATACCACATATCTGCCCGATTAAACTCGAGGGAGCGCCATTACCCCACTTTCATATATATATATATACATAAAAAATTGCAACACCCACCATTTTTAATCTCCAAGGTCTCGGATTATAAAATATATAATATTTGGGGGTTCCAAGTAATTTAACAGGAAAAAAAAAACGAATTGTTCCGTGTATGAGAGAGATGTCAGAATTGGCCCAGAATGGAAGGTGTTTGTTACCCCAACATTTCCTATTCCTGAAATGTGCCTGCTGTACCATGTACTTGTATGAGAAAGTCTCCTGTTCTCTTTGTTTTGCTTCCTTTATGTGAAATCCCTGGTGTGCCTGTCAGTCCCTCTGCTTTCCTAATAAAAACTGACCACACTAAGCAGGAGAGCACACCGTGGTCAGTTCTCTAGCTATGATGGGAACTCAGCCTGCTCTCCTCCAATGATCAGACTTGTCCTGACAACCCCCCCCCCCCCACTGCACAGCTATTCACTGAGAAGATCAGTGTGCTGCTGCTTCTCCTCCCCAAGCTCTTATGCAGCTGAGAACAGAGGGAATGTGATCACTTATAAAAAAAGGCAACAAAGATATTTATAATGTTTTTTTTTATATCTATACACAAATGTTTTGCTTACCATTTCTATTTTAATCGCTTGCTGACCAGCGCACGCTGATGTACATCAGCAGAATGGCACTGGGGGCAAAAGGGCAAACAGGTATGTCCCCTTTAAGAAGCGGTGTTGCGGGCGCGCGAGTGCCACGTCCTCCGTGACAGCGGGTCCCGTGGACTCGATGTCGGTCGGATGCCCGCAATCGTGTCACGGAGAGGTAGAACGGGGAGATACTTTTGTAAACAAAGCATTTCCCCGTTCTGCCTAGTGACATGACAGAGATCACTGCTCCCTGTCATCGAGAGCAGTGATCACTGTCCTGTGTGTTGAAGCCCATCCCCCCCTAACAGTTAGAATCACTCCCTAGGACACACTTAACCCCTTCACTGCCCCCTAGTGGTTAACCCCTTCCCTGCCAGTGTCATTTACACAGTAATCAGTGCATTTTTAAAGCACTGATCGCTGTATAAATGACAATGGTCCCAAAATAGTGTCAAAATTGTCCGCCATAATGTCGCAGTCACGGTAAAAATCGCAGATCGCCATTGCTAATTAAAAAAAATTATTAATAAAAGTGCCATAAAACTGTCCCGTTTTGTAGACGCTATAAATTTTGCGCAAACCAATCAATATACGCTTATTGCGATTTTTTTTAACTAAAATTACGTAGAAGAATTCATATTGGTCTAAACTGAGGAAAAAAAAGTTTTTTTATATATTTTTGGGGATATTTATTATAGCAAAATGTAAAAAAATATTGCATTTTTTTTTTTCAAAATTATCGCTCTATTTTTATGTTTATAGCGCAAAAAATAAAAACCACAGAGGTGATCAAATACCACCAAAAGAAAGCTCTATTTGTGGGGGGGAAAAAAGGACGTCAATTTTGTTTGGGTACAACGTCGCACGACTGCGCAATTGTCAGTTAAAGAGACGCAGTGCCGAATCGTAAAAAGTGCTCTGGTCAGGAAGGGGGTAAAATCTTCCGAGGGCTGAAGCGGTTAAAAACCCCTTTTATACTACACCAGGTCTCTTCCTTGTTAGGAATGGTTCCTGGGCCCCAGGGCCCCTGTGAATGGGGCCCCGCTTTCTTAATAATGAGTAAATCTAAAAATAATAACGGTGTATAAAAATAAAAATGGGTGTGCGATGACATTAATAATGAATAAATATAAATAAAAGATTGTGAATGGAAAAAAATAGGTTAAAAAATATAAACAAATAAAAGTAATATAAAATAAATAAATAAGAGAGTATAAATATACATAAAAAAATAAAAATAATGAATAAAAATGTATATAAAAAAATAAAAAAGGATACATTTATGAATAAATTTAAAGAATAAAGATAAAAAAAAGGGTGTATAAAATAAATAATAATGATAAATATAATAGTTAATAAATATAAAAATAACTCTAAATAAGGGTGTATAAAAATAAAGAAAAATAATGAGGATAATAATTAATAAATATAAAAATAACTATGAATCAGGGTGTATAAAAATAATAAATGCATATGAAAAATAAAAAATGGTGTAGAAAAAGAAAAAAAAAAAATATAATAATGGGTAAATCTAAAAATAAATAATGGTGTATAAAAATGGGTGCTTGATGAAATTAATAATAAATAAATATAAAGGGGTATAAAAATAATAAATGAAAACCATAAATACCATAAATAAAATTAATAATTAAAAAAATGTAGGAAAAAAGAGAGTGTGTTGCACACCCGATCGACATAGCACAGGGTAGACTAGAACTCCTGGACGCAAGCACTCCGATAGCCTCCCAAGCAGCTGGGAGCCGCTAATAGGGGTCAAGTAGGCGCAATCCGGGCGCCCATTTAGGTAACGTAGGCATAATCCAGGCGCAAATAGGGGACAACCCAGGCGCTAGTAAATGTAGGTGACAAAATATTCAATTAATGTGGTGCTCAATCAGATTAAAATATAAATGGTGTAAAAAACTGATGATTAAGTGACGCTCAAAAAAGTATAAAAAATATCGCTCAAAAAAATTAATATAATAGAAATGTAAAACAACCACGTGAATGGAGGTTCTATAGGGAAAATCCTATGCGGTGTTAGGACGGGAGATCCCTAGGAGAGTCATTTTGAGGAGGATCGTGGAGCTGTTTTTCCACCATTTTTTGGGACTGTCACAATTTTGATTGTATCGTCTATGGGACCTTTTTACCAAGGGCACGTTTCTTCGCTGATCTAAGCACCTTTTGATACCATTGGACTTTATTATTATTTATTGCACTTGTGTGGATTTTTATCTGTCATTATTTGTATATATTTATTCTATATTATTATTGCACATATCACATAGTTGCACTATCATTACTTATTTTAGAGTGCCGTATTTATTGCTTTTTTATATTCTATTTGCACAGTGGTTCTATGAATTCATTAGTTACACTTAATATGGAGTTTCGTTTGTTTTTTTTTTAACCACTTTTTGGATTATTATTATTGGAAGAAAAGTTTTCATGAGTGGTTTAGAAAAAGGGAAACCTACACCCAATTTTTGATGTAGCAATGGTTCACTATGACCTTTGATACACATTATGATGGAAGATTAATTGTTATTGACACAATATTATTTGGATTTTCCCTATAGAATCTCCATTCACGTGGTTATTTTACATTTCTATTATATTCATTTTTTTGAGCGATATTTATTATACTTTTTTGAGCGTCACTTAATCATCAGTTTTTTACACCATTTATATTTTAATTTGGTTGAGCGCCACATTAATTTAATATTTTGTCAGATATTTTTTTGGTGTGGGAACACCCTTATGGTGGCGGCTTTATCCTTTATCCTGACTTTTATCTTAAAGTGGAGTTCCACCCACTTTTACAACTCTTCAGCATCTCTCACTAAACTGCGCACTGCAAACAAATTGGATATTTTTAAATTTTTTTTCTCAGCACCTACTGTATATCTGCTGTATTCATTTTTCACTTCCTCCTCCCTTATTGTGGCTCATCGCATCATTTCCTGTTTGCAATGCCTTCTGGGAAGGGGTGGCAACTTCCTCTGACAGTGCCGTTGCTATGGAAACCTGACCTGAAACATATTACACTGCTTGTGCTGCACTGAGCATGTGCGAGATCTGCAAGGATGAGATCCAGGAAGAAATACAGTCTGGCTTCAGATGCCCACACTTAAGATGGCCACGGCCTGCTGTAAGTTTATAAAATAACAAACTACTGCTATAAACTAACAAAACAGACCTTAGTTTACAGACTAACTTTACTAGAATACATTAAGCTTGTGTATTATATGGGTATTTTTATTTAAAAAGTATAATTTTGTCCGGAACACCACTTTAAACAATTGCCCCCCCGTTTTATTTGTATTCTTTTTCTGAGTTTGTGGTTTGCGCGGTAGTACTCGCCATTACTAGTAAATATAGGCGCAAATCAGGCGCATCAGGGGGGATAGTAGCAAATCAGGAGCTAATAGGTGCTAAGATATTTTATATATATATATATATATATATACTGTATATATATATATATATACTGTATATATATATATATATATATACTGTATATATATATATATATATATATATATATAGTTGTGGAAGAATGGGGGGGACTGGAGAGGAGGGGTCCTTCTAATGTACTCCACATGTGTAGTTGCAATGTGTCACAATGTGCTGCAATGCATGCTATTGAGAATGCCTTATCTTATACATGAACGTGTACTTTGGTGCATTCACCTGTGTCGCAGCGTGCAGCTCAGTGCAGGTGTTGAGATGCGATTTGATGGATTCCCATCCATTTCATTGGCAAACACATCAAGCAAAAAAAATGCGAACATGTTAATGGGCTCATTCACACTTTAGCGTTTCTCATTCACACTTTAGCGTTTTTACGGAAAAACAACACATGTGTGTGCAGTGAGGATGCTCAGAGCTTTGCAGTTGCTCTGCTTTATGAGAAATGAGGCGTTCCTGTTTTTCTGTGCATTTGTATGTGCTGTGATGGCCAATAGAATAATGAAAAAGCATGTGAATATGATACAATGGCCTTAAAAAAAAAAAAAAAAAAAAGACAAAAGTGAAAAATCATTCCCATTGGCCCAAAAGACCCGGGGGTGGGCGGATATAGTTGGGTGCAAGTCCAATTACATCCGCCCACTTATAGGGATGTATTCCTGCCAGTATTGATCTGTGTAATTACATGAGAAGAGGCCTGAAAATATCCAGTTTAGTGTGCAGATTGGTCTACGTGTTCTGCCAGTGGGGATTGGAGGGGGGCGCTGCTATGTGTTGTTACAAACCAAGGCACTGTTGACATGTAGTGCCCATTCACCCTAGAATGCAGTTCGGGCAACCTGTATTCCATGCACCTTCCCCACACCACATTCAAAGTGCACTGGAATTGTGATCTGCAGAATTAAAGTGGAACTATAGGTAATTTTTTTTTTGGATAGAGCAAAAGAGGGTTATAACCCCTGTCAGATTTTTCTTTTTTTCACCATTTGTGTCCCAATGCAGGGAGACTTCCCTTCACTTCCTGTCCCATAGCCAAAACAGGAAGTGAGAGGAAATACCTGAAAATGAAGGGAATCCGTTGGGGACCCCCGGGTCACAAGAACTAATTTCCCCCTCTATTACTTCTCAGGGGACAATCTAAAATGTGGGATCTTCTTTATTTTCGCTTTCAATGATAATGGTAAACAGGACAAACAGAGGGAGAATCTCCATAATGGGGGCACAGACAGCAATAAAAATTGACAGGTGTTCTAATCTCTCTGCCCTCTATCTTAGAGCCCTTTCACACTGGGGCGGTTTGCAGGCGCTATTGCGCTAATAATAGCGCCTGCAAACCGACCCGGAAGTGCCGCTGCTGTGTATCCAGTGTGAAAGCCCCGAGGGCTTTCACACTGGAGCGATGTGCTGGCAGGACGGTAAAAAAATTCCTGCCAGCAGCATCTTCGGAGCGGTGAAGGAGCGGAGTGTATACCGCTCCTTTACCGCTCCTGCCCATTGAAATCAATGGGACGGCGCGGCTATACCGCCGGCAATGCACCTCTGCAGAGGCGCTTTGCGGTGGTATTTAACCCCTTCTCGGCCGCTAGCGGGGGGTAAAACCGCCCCGCTAGCGGCCGCATACGGCGGTAAAACGCTGCTAATAATAGCGGCGTTTTACCGCCGACGCCGCCCCCCGCCCCAGTGTGAAAGGGCTCTTAAAAAAAAAAGTTTTGCCTTTAATTATACTTTAACCACTTGAGGTCTGTGCTATAGCTGAATGACGGCCACAGCGCGGACCTGAATATCCGGGAGGCCGTCATAGGACGTCCTCCCCTTTGCGCGCTCCCCCTGCGCTGTGATCACTGAGTAACCGAGACTCGGGTGATCACCGATCCGAGTAAGGGGCCCAACCCGGCACCTTACCACGTAATCAGCTGTCAGCCAATGACATCTGATCACGTGTGTAAACAAAAGCTCAGTAATTGTTTTTTTTTTCTCCTCATGCTGACAGTGTGAGGAGAAAAAAAAGCTGATCACCGGCTTATGTTCAAGGGACTTCGGTCCCGAAGAGGAAGGAGGCACATCTGCCTCCTCCTCTGTGCTTACCAGTGCCACAGTGCCACCTGTCAATGCCCACAAGTGGTGCCAATCAGTGCCACCTAGCAGTGCTGCCTTTCAGTGTAACCTATCAGTGACCATCACTGACAGCTATCAGTGCCACCTATTAGTGCTACTTCCCAGTGCCCACCAATGCCACCTATCAATGCCCTTCAGTGCCACCTCTCAGTGTCACCTCTCAGTGCCCACCAGTGCTGCCTATCAGTGCCCACCAGTGCCGCCTATCAGTGCCCACCAGTGCCGCCCTATCGGTGCCCACCAGTGCCGCCCTATCGGTGCCCATCAGTGGAGCCTCATCAGCGTACATCAATGAAGGAGAAAAATGACCTGTTTGCTAAATTTTATAACAAAATATAAAAAAATATATATATATATATATTTTTTTTTTTTTTTAATTCGGTCTTTTTACATTTTTTTAACAAAAAATAAAAACCGCAGAGGTGATCAAATACCACCAAAAGAAACCTCTATTTGTGGGAAAAAATGATAAAAATTTAATTTGGGTACAGTGTTGTATGACCGCGCAATTGTCATTCAAAGTGCGACAGCGCTGAAAGCTGAAAATTGGTGTGGGCAGGAGGGGGATGCCCAGTAAGCAAGTGGTTAACCACTTCAGCCCTGGAAGATTTGGCTGCTGAATGATGGGGCCATTTTTTGCGATTCGGCACTGCGTCACTTTAACTGACAATTGTGCGACGCTGCACCCAAACAAAATTGATGTCCTTTTTTTCCCCACAAATAGAGCTTGCATTTGGTGGTATTTGATTGCGGTTTTTATTTTTTGCGCTATAAACAAAAAAAGAGCGACAATTTGGGAAAAAACACAATATTTTGTACTTTTTGCTATAATAAATATCCCCATTTTTTTTTTTTAAAAAAGCAAATTTTTTACTCAGTTTAGGCCGATATGTATTCTTCTACATATTTTTGTTAAAAAAAAAAAAAATCGCAGTGAGCATATATTGATTGATTTGCGCAAAAGTTATAGCGTCTACAAAATAGGGGATAGATTTCTAGCATTTTTACTATTTTTTTTTTTTTTTAACAAAACTTTTTTACTAGTAATGGCGGTGATCTGCGATTTTTATTGGGACTGCGACATTATGGCGGACAGATCGGACACTTTTGACACTATTTTGGGACCATTGGCATTATTACAGCGATCATTGCTATAAACATGCACTGATTACTGTAAAAATGTCACTGGCAGGGAAGGTGTTAACACTTGGGGGCGACCAAGGGGTTAACTGTGTTCCCTGGGTGTGTTTCTAACTGTAGGGTGAGGGGACTGACTAGACGCAGGGATCCTCAAACTACGGCCCTCCAGCTGTTGCAGAACTACACATCCCATGAGGCATTGTAAAACTCTGACATTCACAGACATGACTAGGCATGATGGGAATTGTAGTTCCTGAACAACTGGAGGGCCGTAGTTTGAAGACCCCTGGACTAGAGGAAATGACAGATCGTGGTTCCTAGCTATTAGGAACACACAATCTGTCACTCCTCACAGAACAGGGATTTGTGTGTTTACACACACACACGTCTCTGTTCTGCCTCTCGCGATCCCTTGTGGCCGGCGGTCATTCGCGACCATCGGCCACGAGCATCGGCACCCCCGCGCGCGCCTGCTATCCCGATCCCGCGAGCCGACGTATAGCTGCGATGGTTCGCGGGATCGTGCCGACCTGCCGCAGTATAATGACGCCGGCTGATCGGCAAGCGGTTAAGTAAAGGACAACCCAAACACAGTTCGGAGTTGAAGTGCATTTGCTTGCACAGGATCGCATGTTACAGAAGTACCATGCGATCCGGTTGCTGTGCGTTTTTAAAGTAGTGTATGCATTAGATTTGGTGCAGTCCAGTGCGATTCAGCTCATTCAAAATAAATGGGTTAAAATCGCACTGCATGTGAATCACACAGGAATGCTCAGCTTGTCCCTGTGCGATTCCTGGTGTGAACTGGCCCTTCACTCATTTGTATGTGGTGCTGCAATGAATGGCGACTTCATGTGAGCTCTGGTGCATTGTGGGAAAAATGCTGCAAGTCTGCGTTTTATAAGCAATGCACTTCAACCCAGCTCAAGCCAGCTTTGTAGTATGAACAGGGCACAGAGAAAACAATTGTTTTCTTTGTGCCCTTGTAGTGCTTGGTGTTAATAAAGGGCAGAAAAATGCATACAGTGTGAATGAGCTCTTAGGCTTCATCCCCAGGGGCGTACCTATCCGCACATCTGTGCTTACATCTATTCATAGCAATTCGGATACAGTGGCTGCATGGATATAGCCCCAGGTTCCAGCTTGACAGCCCTGCAAGGGGCAGGTGCATGTCCCCAAATGTTTTTTCAGCCATTGGGGCTGATTTATTAAAACTGGAGAGTGCAAAATCTGGTGCAGCTCTGCATAGAAACCAGTCAGCTTCCAGGTTTTTCTTCTTTTTTTTTTGGTCAAAGCTTAAAGCGGAGCTCCACTGAAAAGGGGAAGCTCCTCTTGTCTGCCTACCCCCCCCCCCCCCTTCCGGTGCCATATTTGGAACCTTGTGTGTCTGTGTGTGTGGAGGGGGGGGTATCTGGCTTTGACACGGCAAACTGAGCCGAAAGTTCGGCCCTCATCGCAGCCGGCCCATTGAGAAAACACAGCGCGATCCATGCGAAAACCAGCCGTAAACCCGTAAGACTTCACTGCCGTTTCCCTTACCCAAGATGGCGGCTTGGGTGATGACACAGGGGCATCCCTGGACAGGCAAGTGCCCTAATAGTAAAAGTCAGCAGCTACAGTATTTGTAGCTGCTGACTTATATTTTTTTGCTGGGGGGCTGGAACTCCTCTTTAAAGTGGTTGTAAACCCTAGGACAAAAAAAAAATCCTGCAAGACAAAGGCATAATGAGCTAGTATGCATAGCATACTAGCTCATTATGAATTACTTACCTGAGATCAAAGCCACTTCCCCTTCACATCGCTCCCGGAGTTAATTTCAGGTATTGCGGGCTCCGTAGCTGTGATGACCTCACTCCCGCCGGTAATGGCACACTCACTGAAGCAATGGTACGTACGTGCTATTGCATCAGTTTGCTTTAATGCGCATGTGCCGATGACGTCAACACATGCAAATACAGGGGATATCTCCTGAACCGTGCAAGTTTAGTAGTCATCCTGGGTAGCTACAGGTAAGCCTTATTATAGGCTTACCTGTAGCAAAAATTTTGTTGTAAGGGTTTACAACCACTTTAATTGAACAAGCTGAAGTTAGAAGCTGATTGGCTACCATGCACAGATGCACAGGATTTTGCAGTCTCCAGTTTTAGTAAATCAACCCCAGTGTGTCCCAATAGACATAAACAGGACTGCAAGCATGCAGATGAATGAACCACCTGTGCATCCCATGCCCAAGGGGTGAATGGATAGGCATGGCCGTGTGAATGGTGAATGAGTGATGGTTGACTTTCTACAACTTTCTTCCATCTCCCGACTGCATCTCTGGAGCTCAGCCACAGTGATCTTTGGGTTCTTCTTTACCTCTCTCACCAAGGCTCTTCTCCCCCTATAGCTCAGTTTGGCCGGATGGCCAGCTCTAGGAAGGGTTTTGGTCGTCCCAAACGTCTTCCATTTAGGAACCTTAGGTGCATCAGAAATTTTTTTGTAACCTTGGCCAGATCTGTGCCTTGCAACAATTCTGTCTCTGAGCTCTTCAGGCAGTTCCTTTGACCTCATGATTCTCATTTGCTCTGACATGCACTGTGAGCTGTAAGGTCTTATATAGACAGGTGTGTGGCTTTCCTAATCTAGTCCAATCAGTATAATCAAAACACAGTTGGACTCAAATGAAGGTGTAGAACCATCTCAAGGATGATCAGATGAAATGGACAGCACCTGAGTATCTATATATGAGTGTCACAGCAAAGGGTCTGAATACTTAGGACCATGTGATATTTCAGTTTTTCTTTTTTAATAAATCTGCAAAAATTTCAACAATTCTGTGTTTTTCTGTCAATATGGGGTGCTGTGTGTACATTAATTAGGAAAAAAAGGAACTTACCGTAAATGATTTTAGCAAATGGCTGCAATATAACAAAGAGTGAAACATTAACAGGGGTCTGAATACTTTCCATCACCACTGTAGAACAGGGTAGACCAGCACTCCTGGACTCAAGCCGCAGGCTCCCATATAGCTGGGGAATATAGATGCACACCACCACACCAAGCAACAGTGATTGCTTGAAATGAGACACTAGAACCTGAAACCTACATGACGTCAAAGTCCTGCCATCTAGTGTCATTATTGCTAATTGCAAGTGCTTCATTAATACAATAGGCCTTACCAAAGATTCAGTTACCAGATTATGGTGAGGGAGGGGTAGAGGGGTGTCACAGGAAGGTACATGAGCTTCTTTTAAACCAAAAGCAGTGGCATGTTATTCATAGTTACATTGGTCGAACCTGAAAAGGTGCAAACACGCTTGGAAAAATGCTCAAAACCGCCCCATCCCATGTTTTTATTCCTTTTGAGGATTTGTGAAGATTCAGCAAGACTCATCTTTATTTTGACATTTATTTGACAACTATTTATACATCACCCTACTGCAATGAAACACTGGATATATACATTTGGAACGGTTATAAAAAGATTTATTAGTATTATTATTGCATTCAATGTTAGTATTATTATTGTATTCAATATTGCATTCATTCAACAATGGCACTGATTTTATATTATATGATTATAAGATTGACACATTAAGTGATTGGATATGGGACCATTAGTGCAGCATATTTGTTTAATATTATTTCTGTTGCACATTTATATTGGGAGTGTGTTACTTGCTGCCCGCTCTAGATAGTACATTTAAACCCTAGTTGCTCGCAAGACTTCTACTTGATTTGACACTATCACTTCACATCCTCTGTATGCTGGGTGTATATCTCAGTACATGGCTCAGTACATGGCTCTTACTGTTCCTATTCTATATGCTGAGAGTCAGGGACATAAGTAGGAATTTGAAAGATCCGTTGAACCTCCTGGACACCCTAAGGAGTGCAACAATGCAATGTGCATGGCACGTCGCAATAAATGGTGGGTGTGGTCAAATTGTGCTAACAGTGGGAGGGGCTTAAAGGGGTATGGTTAAACCCTTCATGACCAAGGTCAAAACAAGCCTTAAAGTGGAACGAAAGTTCCACTGCCACAAACAGAGAGCAGCCAGGCTCTTTATTGCAGAAGAGACATGCAATGTACATGTGCAGCTCAGCTTACAACACTGGCCTGGTTTCTGTGTGCTGCAATGGCTGATTCCTGTGCATGAGCACTAGTGATATCACGCCACGCTGTCCCATGAAGAAGACTGAAGACCGGCACACAGCTGAAGATGCTGGCACTATTGAGGGGCGGTACCGCTAAAACAAAAGTAAGTTTAGTTCTGTTTTAAAGTGATTATAAAGTCTGGAAATCTTTTATCTCAATGCATTCCCTGCATTAAGCTAAAAAAATGTCCCAGTGTTTGAATCACCCAATCACCCCATTTTATACTTACCTATGACCTCTGTCAATCCAGTGATGTGCCCGTCTGCAGAGGCTCCCTCTGCTGCCAATCAAATCCTGTGAGCAAAGAGCAGGCAGCGGGGCTGAGCCATGTTGTATGTGTCAAAAGACGCACACAGCATGGCTCAGGATCAAGCCTGCAGGTGCGCACCCGTCGCAAGCGGTTTGCTAGTGGGTACACAAAAAAGAGGAGGAGCCAAGAGGGACAGCTGGGGACCCCAGAAGAGGCTCAAATAGCAGGTAAGTGTAAAATGTTTGTTATTTTAATTTAAAAAAAATACTTTTACAAACACTTTATTAACACCCAAACCCAATTTTGCAATTTTTGTTAGTAAAACTGACCCACCAAAAAAAACCTACAAAACAAATTCTAATCCTGACAATTGCGCCGACACCACATATATGTGCGTGTTTTGTTCTTTGTATCTGTAGCAGGGATTAGAAACAACTGTATGCTTTTTTTTTTTTTTTTTGCCCTACCTAAACAAACTGACACTGACACTAACTCTCCCACTGACACTAAATATAATATAGTCCAAATTAAAGTTGCGCTATAATATAAGTTCCTACCTAAGACACATACTGTAGTTACATAGTTAATCTGGTTGAAAAAAAGACACAAGTCCATCTAGTTCAACTAACATAGAAAAAAAACACACACACACTAACCCTGACACTGCTACTAACTAATACAAATACTGACACTTACAAAACCAGATCCTGATCTAGTTAAAGTGGTTCTAAAGGCAGAAAGCTGTTTACCTTAATCTATTCTCTGCATTAAGGTAAAAAAACTTTCTGCATTTAGCTTCCCCCACAAGCCCCTCCTTTTACTTACCTGAGCCTGATCTAGTGATGTACACAAGACTCTCTTGGCTGTCTGTCTCCTCACTGGCTCAGAGACAGCAACGTGAGCCATTGGCTCCCCCTGCTGTCAATCACAGCTAGTGAGAAGGGAGCATGGGTCTTATGGACACACAGAGCCGGTGTCTTGCCGAATAAGTTCCTTTGGCGGATAAGTTCCCCCCCCCCTGTACTGCGCAGGCGCAGCGCCTGCGCAGTACGAACTAATAACAGCCGCCGGAGATAGCCGAAGCTCAAGATCGACAATCAGCTGTACACGGCGCCTGCGCTCTGGGTCCAGGTTCCTTCCCTACCATCCAAGTGGACCTAGAGGGGGAATCTAAAAGAGCCGAGCAAAGCCAGGCATGTCTAATGTTTTGAGTGAGACTGTAATTGATTTCCTTTAAACCTTCATTGCAAACCCAGATGGCATCATATTCTTGGGCCATTCAAACTCCGTGGTGTGAATTCTGATCCCGGATTCCACCAGAACTACGGCTTTAGAATCTGGCCTGTCAATCAAAAGTAAAACAGCCAATTAGGACTGCGACAAAGAAAAACAATTGTTGGAGAGCAAGTTAAATATACAATGACACATGGCAAAATAATTGTATATGTAGCTCTGTAATGTTACATTCACACGGGTTACAGAAAAGGTGCCATGTGCAATGGGGGAGATTTACTAAAACTGGAGCACCCAGAATGTGGAGCGGCTGTACATGGTAGGCAACCAGCTTCTAACTTCAGCTCGTTCAACTAAGGTTTGACAATAAAACCTGGAGGCGGATTGGTTTCTATGTAGAGCTGCACCATATTTTGCACTCTCCAGTTGTAGTAAATCTCCCCCATACTGTCAGCGCCTACCAAACACCCAGTCCAAGAAGGTGTATGGAGACAAATTGGCTTAATACACATTCCTGCTTTTATCGGACATTGCATTATGCCAGATAAAATGTTGAGTTCTACATTGGGAGCAACAGCATCTTAATTCTACAGGCGATCAAACCAAACTCAGATCGGAGGCTTTGGAGGCCATAGGAGAGATATGGGGTCTGAAAGACCCCAGATCTTACCATAAAGAGGACCTGTCAAGGCTCATGCGGTCATAAGGGATGTTGTTCATCCCTTGTGATAGCAATAAAGTTAATCCAAAAAAAAAATTTAAACCTCCTGTGTAACTCTGAATTGGTAACCTGTCAAGGCTTTTAAAGTGTCTCCTATGAAAATTTTTAGGTAATATAGTTTAGCGCTGTTCCACGGGCATACACAATTTTAAAGCATGGCGTGTTAGGTGTCTATTTACTCGACGGAACATTTTTTTTTTTTTTTTTTACCAAACAACTGAATATTAGACTGCATTTCTATGTACTAAAACTCAGTGTATTTTTTTCCTAAAAAGTTTGATAATTGATAATCCACTATGCAAATATCTTGTGACATAAAAAATTGCAACACCCACCATTTTTAATCTCCAAGGTCTCTGATTATAAAATATATAATATTTATATAATATTTGGGGGTTCCAAGTAATTTAACAGGAAAAAAAAAACGAATTGTTCCGTGTATGAGAGAGATGCCATAATTGGCCCAGAATGGAAGGTATTTGTTACCCCAACATTTCATATTCCTGATATGTGGCTGCTGTACCATGTACTTGTATGAGAAAGTCTCCTGTTCTATTTGTTTTGCTTCCTTTATGTGAAATCCCTGGTGTGCCCATCAGTCCCTCTGCTTTCCTATTAAAAACTGACCACACTAAGCAGGAGAGCACACATGGTCAGTTCTCTAGCTATGATGGGAACTCAGCCTGCTCTCCTCCAATGATCAGACTTCTCCTGACAAACCCCCCCCCCCCCCCACTGCACAGCTATTCACTGGGAAGATCAGTGTACTGCTGCTTCTCCTCCCCCCAGCTCTTATGCAGCTGAGAACAGAGGTAATGAGATCATTTATAAAAAAGGGAACAGAGATATTTATAATTTTATATATATATATATATATACACATAAATGTTTTGCTTACCATCTCTATCTTAATCGCTTGCCGACCAGCGCATGCTGATGTACATCGGCAGAATGGCACTGGGGGCAAAGGGCGTTCAGGTATGTCCCCTTTAAGAAGCGGTGTTGCGCGCGCGTGACAGCGGGTCCATCGGATGCCCGCGATCATGTCACGGAGAGGTAGAACAGGGAGATGTAAACAAAGCATTTCCCCGTTCTGCCTTGTGACAGGGCAGTGATCACAGCTCTCTGTCATCGGAAACAGTGATCACTGTCCTGTGTGTTAAAACCCCTCCCCCCTAAAGTTAGAATCACTCCCTAGGACACACTTAACCCCTTCACTGCCAGTGTCATTTACACAGTAATCAGTGCATTTTTATAGCAATGATCGCTGTATAGATGACAATGGTCCCAAAATAGTGTCAAAAGTGTCCGATAATGTTGCATTCATGATATTAAAAAAAAAAAAAAAACATCGCAGATTGCCGCCATTACTAATTTAAAAAAAAATGAATAATAAAAATGTCATAAAACTGTCCCCTGTTTTGTAGACGTTATAAATTTTGCGCAAACCAATCAATATACACGTATTGCGATTTTTTTTACCAAAAATACGTAGAAGAATACATATCGGTCTAAACTGAGGAAAAAAAAATTGTTTTTTTATATATTTTTGGGGATATTCATTATAGCAAAAAGTAAAAAAAATATTGCTTTTTTTTCAAAATTGTCGCTCTTTTTTTGTTTATAGTGCAAAAAATAAAAACCGCAGAGTTCATCAAATACCACCAAAAGAAAGCTCTATTTGTGGGGAAAAAATGACGTCAATTTTGTTTGGGTACAACGTCGCACGACCGCGCAATTGTCAGTTAAAGAGACGCAGTGCCGAATCGCAAAAAGTGCTCTGGTCAGGAAGGGGTAAAATTTCTGGGGCTGAAGCGGTTAAAAACCCCTTTTATACTACACCAGGTCTCTTCCTTGTTATGAATGGTTCCTGGGCCCCTGTGAATGGGGCCCCGCTTTCTTGTACCGCCAGTCACCGTTACACACAGACATCCTAGACCCCAATCCTAGGAAATCCGTCTCCTCTTACTTTTGCAGGCGGATGAGGTAAGTCTTTTTATCCACATCGTAGACATTGTACACGCGCATGCCCAGCAGACTGAGGGCTGAAGAGAGACAACACACAGGATTATTGATCAGTTATAAGACCCCATTCATAATAATGATCAGCACTGCACACCTGCAGCTCAGGCAGGGTAAGCTGGGACTTGTAGTCCCCCAACAGCTGGAGAGGAAGCTTCCCCACTCCCAAGGCTGATGTTCCATCCCCCCCTGCAGCTCACACATCCCTCCTTGTAGTCACCTGTCCTGCAGCTCTGAAATGACAGCCCGGATATCTATGGTATTGAATCTGTTCTTCATTCTGCCAGCTCCCACTTGTGCACTCACTCCAGCCGGCCATACACTTCCTGCATCACATGACACGGCGAGCCACACGGATCAATTCTGTAAGAGCGTTCAGAACACGGTGCGACATCTAGTGGCGGTACATGGAACAGCGTAGGAAAAAGCGTGGAAAAAGAAAAAAAAAAATATAATAATGGGTAAATCTAAAAATAAATAATGGTGTATAAAAATGGGTGCTTGATGAAATTAATAATAAATAAATATAAAGGGGTATAAAAATAATAAATGAAAACCATAAATACCATAAATAAAATGAATAATAAAAAAAATGTAGGAAAAAAGGGAGTGTTTTGCAGACCCGATCGACATAGCACAGGGTAGATTTGAACTCCTGGACGCAAGCACTCCGATAGCCTCCCAAGCAGCTGGGATTACAGACGCACGCCACCGCGCCTAGCCAGGAGAAAGCCGTGCTCTCTGTACCTATAAGCTGGATTCTCATTGACATCATCGGCTCAGCACTGCCATCTATAGGCAGCATTGGGAATCACACCCGCACCTATGCTGGGCTGAAAGGGCGCTCTCTGCTCTACCACACCTGCGCACAAGCTGTAGCTATCTAGATCGGCTGCTACAGAGCAGCAGCAACTGAGCCGCTAATAGGGGTCAAGTAGGCGCAAACCGGGCGCCCATTTAGGTAACGTAGGCATAATCCAGGCGCAAATAGGGGACAACCCAGGCGCTAGTAAATGTAGGTGACAAAATATTGAATTAATGTGGTGCTCAATCAGATTAAAATATAAATGGTGTAAAAAATTGATGATTAAGTGACGCTCAAAAAAGTATAAAAAATATCGCTCAAAAAAATTAATATAATAGAAATGTAAAACAACCTTGTGAATGGAGGTTCTATAGGGAAAATCCTATGCGGTGTTAGGACGGGAGATCCCTAGGAGAGTCATTTTGAGGAGGATCGTGGAGCTGTTTTTCCACCATTTTTTGGGACTGTCACAATTTTGATTGTATCGTCTATGGGACCTTTTTTTTACCAAGGGCACGTTTCTTCGCTGATCTAAGCACCTTTTTGATACCATTGGACTTTATTATTATTTATTGCACTTGTGTGGATTTTTATCTGTCATTATTTGTATATATTTATTCTATATTATTATTGCACATATCACATAGTTGCACTATCATTACTTATTTTAGAGTGCCATATTAATTGCTTTTTTATATTCTATTTGCACAGTGGTTCTATGAATTCATTAGTTACACTTAATATGGAGTTTCGTTTGTTTTTTTTTAACCACTTTTTGGATTATTATTATTGGAAGAAAAGTTTTCATGAGTGGTTTAGAAAAAGGGAAACCTACACCCAATTTTTGATGTAGCAATGGTTCACTATGACCTTTGATACACATTATGATGGAACATTAATTGTTATTGACACAATATTATTTGGATTTTCCCTATAGAATCTCCATTCACGTGGTTATTTTACATTTCTATTATATTCATTTTTTTGAGCGATATTTATTATACTTTTTTGAGCGTCATTTAATCATCAGTTTTTTACACCATTTATATTTTAATTTGATTGAGCGCCACATTAATTTAATATTTTGTCAGATATTTTTTGGTGTGGGAACACCCTTATGGTGGCGGCTTTATCATTTATCCTGACTTTTATCTTAAAGTGGAGTTCCACACACTTTTACAACTCTTCAGCATCTCTCACTAAACTGTGCACTGCAAACAAATTGGATATTTAAAAAAAAAAAAATTCTCAGCACCTACTGTATATCTGCTGTATTCATTTTTCACTTCCTCCTCCCTAGCCGTGGCTCATCGCATCATTTCCTGTTTGCAATGCCTTCTGGGAAGGGGTGGCAACTTCCTCTGACAGTGCCGTTGCTATGGAAACCTGACCTGAAACCTATTACACTGCTTGTGCTGCACTGAGCATGTGCGAGATCTGCAAGGATGAGATCTAGGAAGAAATACAGTCTGGCTTCAGATGCCCACACTTAAGATGGCCACGGCCTGCTGTAAGTTTATAAAATAACAAACTACTGCTATAAACTAACAAAACAGACCTTAGTTTACAGACTAACTTTACTAGAATACATTAAGCTTGTGTATTATATGGGTATTTTTATTTAAAAAGTATAATTTTGTCCGGAACACCACTTTAAACAATTGCCCCCCCCCCCCGTTTTATTTGTATTCTTTTTCTGAGTTCGTGGTTTGCGCGGTAGTACTCGCCATTACTAGTAAATGTAGGCGCAAATCAGGCGCATCAGGGGGGATAGTAGCAAATCAGGAGCTAATAGGTGCTAAGATATTTTATATATATATATATAATAGTTGTGGAAGAATGGGGGGGGACTGGAGAGGAGGGGTCCTTCTAATGTACTCCACATGTGTAGTTGCAATGTGTCACAATGTGCTGCAATGCATGCTATTGAGAATGCCTTATCTTATACATGAACGTGTACTTTGGTGCATTCACCTGTGTCGCAGCGTGCAGCTCAGTGCAGGTGTTGAGATGCGATTTGATGGATTCCCATCGATTTCATTGGCAAACACATCAAGCAAAAAAAATGCGAACATGTTAATGGGCTCATTCACACTTTAGAGTTTCTCATTCACACTTTAGCGTTTTTACGGAAAAACAACACATGTGTGTGCAGTGAGGATGCTCAGAGCTTTGCAGTTGCTCTGCTTTATGAGAAATGAGGCGTTCCTGTTTTTCTGTGCATTTGTATGTGCTGTGATGGCCAATAGAATAATGAAAAAGCATGTGAATATGATACAACGGCCTAAAAAAAAAAAAAAAAAAAGACAAAAGTGAAAAATCATTCCCATTGGTCCAAAAGACCCGGGGGTGGGCGGATATAGTTGGGTGCAAGTCCAATTACATCCGCCCACTTATAGGGATGTATTCCTGCCAGTATTGATCTGTGTAATTACATGAGAAGAGGCCTGAAAATATCCAGTTTAGTGTGCAGATTGGTCTACGTGTTCTGCCAGTGGGGATTGGAGGGGGGCGCTGCCATGTGTTGTTACAAACCAAGGCACTGTTGACATGTAGTGCCCATTCACCCTAGAATGCAGTTCGGGCAACCTGTATTCCATGCACCTTCCCCACACCACATTCAAAGTGCACTGGAATTGTGATCTGCAGAATTAAAGTGGAACTATAGGTAATTTTTTTTTTTGGATAGAGCAAAAGAGGGTTATAACCCCTGTCAGATTTATTTTTTTTTTTCACCATTTGTGTCCCAATGCAGGGAGACTTCCCTTCACTTCCTGTCCCATAGCCAAAACAGGAAGTGAGAGGAAATACCTGAAAATGAAGGGAATCCGTTGGGGACCCCCGGGTCACAAGAACTAATTTCCCCCTCTATTACTTCTCAGGGGACAATCTAAAATGTGGGATCTTCTTTATTTTCGCTTTCAATGAGAATGGTAAACAGGACAAACAGAGGGAGAATCTCCATAATGGGGGCACAGACAGCAATAAAAATTGACAGGTGTTCTAATCTCTCTGCCCTCTATCTTAGAGCCCTTTCACACTGGGGCGGTTTGCAGGCGCTATTGCGCTAATAATAGCGCCTGCAAACCGACCCGGAAGTGCCGCTGCTGTGTATCCAGTGTGAAAGCCCCGAGGGCTTTCACACTGGAGCGATGCGCTGGCAGGACGGTAAAAAAAGTCCTGCCAGCAGCATCTTTGGAGCGGTGTGTATACCGCTCCTTTACCGCTCCTGCCCATTGAAATCAATGGGACGGCGCGGCTATACCGCCGGCAATGCGCCTCTGCAGAGGCGCTTTGCGGTGGTATTTAACACCTTCTCGGCTGCTAGCGGGGGGTAAAACCGCCCCGCTAGCGGCCGCATACCGGCGGTAAAACGCTGCTAATAATAGCGGCGTTTTACCGCCGACGCCGCCCCCCGCCCCAGTGTGAAAGGGCTCTTAAAAAAAAAAGTTTTGCCTTTAGTTATACTTTAACCACTTGAGGTCTGCGCTATAGCTGAATGACGGCCACAGCGCGGACCTGAATATCCGGGAGGCCGTCATAGGACGTCCTCCCCTTTGCGCGCTCCCCCTGCAGGGCACGCGCGGCGTGCGCTGTGATCACTGAGTAACCGAGACTCGGGTGATCACCGATCCGAGTAAGGGGCCGAACCCGGCACCTTACCACGTAATCAGCTGTCAGCCAATGACATCTGATCACGTGTGTAAACAAAAGCTCAGTAATTGTTTTTTTTTCTCCTCGTGCTGACAGTGTGAGGAGAAAAAAAAGCTGATCACCGGCTTATGTTCAAGGGACATCGGTCCCGAAGAGGAAGGAGGCACATCTGCCTCCTCCTCTGTGCTTACCAGTGCCACAGTGCCACCTGTCAATGCCCACAAGTGGTGCCAATCAGTGCCACCTAGCAGTGCTGCCTTTCAGTGTAACCTATCAGTGCCCATCACTGACAGCTATCAGTGCCACCTATTAGTGCCACTTCCCAGTGCCCACCAATGCCACCTATCAATGCCCTTCAGTGCCACCTCTCAGTGCCCACCAGTGCCGCCCTATCGGTGCCCATCAGTGGAGCCTCATCAGCGTACATCAATGAAGGAGAAAAATTACCTGTTTGCTAAATTTTATAACAAAATATAAAAATATATATATATATATATATATATATATATTTTTTTTTTTAATTCGGTCTTTACATTTTTTTAACAAAAAATAAAAACCGCAGAGGTGATCAAATACCACCAAAAGAAACCTCTATTTGTGGGAAAAAATGATAAAAATTTAATTTGGGTACAGTGCAGTGTTGCCAACCGCCCGAAGATTTACGGGCAGCCCGTAAAAACGACCCGTTTTTCGGGGCGCCCGTGAATGCCCGTTACGGGCACCGGTGCCCGTAAAAATGATGGCCGCGAGCCGGCCACGCAATTGCGCATGCGCCGTTCCGAAGCCGGCCGGGCTCGGGAAAGCTCGTACGCGCTCGGCCGGGCGGCGCATGCGCAGTAACGTAATACCGCCGCCCGGCGCCATTTTCGAATCGATCGAGCGCGGCCGCGGCGGCAAGGCAAGCTGACAGCTGAGCTGAGCCAGGCGACTCTGTCCTGTCATGCAGTGCATGACTTGGCTGGCTGCACACACAGGAGGTACGGAGAGCGAAGCTGTGGGGGGGATGGGATTGGGATCTAAAGGAGGACATTACTGGGACTGGAGCCGGGAGAAGTAATATGATGGTGAATAGAGCATATCAGTCTCTGTCCCTGGGCCCTGGCTGCATGGCATATGCAGGGGACAGAGACTGATGTGCTCTATTCACCATCATATTACTTCTCCAGTCCACATCAGATTCATCAGTGTGCGGTGTCCTCCTCCTGTACCCCTTTCACTTCTCCACAGGTCAGGGCAGAGGTGAAAGGGGTACAGGAGGAGGACACAGCACACTGATGAATCTGATGTGGACTGGAGAAGTAATATGATGGTGGACAGGGGAGGAGGCTGCTGTGAGGATGTGTCCTGTCCGCAGTCTTTGTCCACCTCTTGTAGTATGTCCGCAGCCTCTGTCCCCCTCCTGTAGTATGTCCGCAGCCTCTGTCCCCCTCCTGTAGTATGTCCGCAGCCTCTGTCCCCCTCCTGTAGTATGTCCGCAGCCTCTGTCCCCCTCCTGCAGTATGTCCGCAGCCTCTGTCCCCCTCCTGCAGTATGTCCGCAGCCTCTGTCCCCCTCCTGCAGTATGTCCGCAGCCTCTGTCCACCTCTTGTAGTATGTCCGCAGCCTCTGTCCACCTCTTGTAGTATGCCCGCAACCTCTGTCCACCTCTTGTAGTATGCCCGCAACCTCTGTCCACCTCTTGTAGTATGCCCGCAACCTCTGTCCACCTCTTGTAGTATGCCCGCAACCTCTGTCCACCTCTTGTAGTATGTCCGCAGCCTCTGTCCACCTCTTGTAGTATGTCCGCAGCCTCTGTCCACCTCTTGTAGTATGCCCGCAGCCTCTGTCCACCTCTTGTAGTATGCCCGCAGCCTCTGTCCACCTCCTGTAGTATGTCCGCAACCTCTGTCCACCTCTTGTAGTATGCCCGCAGCCTCTGTCCACCTCTTGTAGTATGCCCGCAGCCTCTGTCCACCTCTTGTAGTATGCCCGCAACCTCTGTCCACCTCTTGTAGTATGCCCGCAGCCTCTGTCCACCTCTTGTAGTATGCCCGCAACCTCTGTCCACCTCTTGTAGTATGCCCGCAACCTCTGTCCACCTCTTGTAGTATGTCCGCAGCCTCTGTCCACCTCTTGTAGTATGTCCGCAGCCTCTGTCCACCTCTTGTAGTATGCCCGCAGCCTCTGTCCACCTCCTGTAGTATGTCCGCAACCTCTGTCCACCTCTTGTAGTATGTCCGCAGCCTCTGTCCACCTTCTGTAGTATGTCCGCAGCCTCTGTCCTTCTCCTGTAGTATATCCGCAGTCTCTGACCATCTCTTGTCTCTTATCATGTCTGTAGTCTTTGAGGGGATCCTAGAAAGGATTCAAGAGTGGGAGCGCTGCCGGGATGGGGGTTACGGGAAGAGACAGACACGTGTGGACTGTGGAGAGGAGGCTATAGAATAGCCACCAAGCTGGACCCATCTGACTGAGCCCTGCTGGGTGCACCTGAGAGGAGGTCAGTGACAGTGCCGCCAGGCCAGTCTGGGGGGGTCACTGATGTAAGGCGGAAGTAAATACAATAATGTAAGGGGGCACTGATATAAAGGTTCCCCCCCCCTATATTAGTAATCCCCCCCTTACCTTAGTGTATTCACACTGCGGAAGGTGGTCTCTGGTCACCATCCTGCAGACTCTGATGTAAGGGGGAACTCTCTGCTGGCCGGGTTATAGTAACCTGACCTTCATGTAAATTGAGAAATATGTTTTTTGACTTTTGTTTAACTTAAACACATTGCTAATAGCACTAGCTATGTGTTTATAGTTCAAATATTAATATTTGCAATGTTTAGCACTAAAAACAGTAATTTTAGGTACTTTTTTTGCAGTGTCAGTAAAAAATGTGGATCTGCCAGTAAATTTCATGGGTTTTTTTTGCCAGTAAAAAATGGGCACCGTTTGTAAATTTTGACGTTCTGCCAGTAAATTTCACTTCGGGGGGTTGGCAACATTGGTACAGTGTTGTATGACCGCGGAATTGTCATTCAAAGTGCGACAGCGCTGAAAGCTGAAAATTGGTCTGGGCAGGAGGGGGGTGCCCAGTAAGCAAGTGGTTAACCACTTCAGCCCCGGAAGATTTGGCTGCTGAATGACGGGGCCATTTTTTGCGATTCGGCACTGCGTCACTTTAACTGACAATTGTGCGACGCTGCACCCAAACAAAATTGACGTCCTTTTTTTCCCCACAAATAGAGCTTTCTTTTGGTGGTATTTGATCGCGGTTTTTATTTTTTGCGCTATAAACAAAAAAAGAGCGACAATTTTGGAAAAAACACAATATTTTGTACTTTTTGCTATAATAAATATCCCCATTTTTTTTTAAAAAAAGCAAATTTTTTCCTCAGTTTAGGCCGATATGTATTCTTCTACATATTTTTGTTAAAAAAAAAAAAAAAATCGCAGTGAGCATATATTGATTGATTTGCGCAAAAGTTATAGCGTCTACAAAATAGGGGATAGATTTATAGCATTTTTACTATTTTTTTTTTTTTTTTACTAGTAATGGCGGTGATCTGCGATTTTTATTGGGACTGCGACATTATGGCGGACAGATCGGACACTTTTGACACTATTTTGGGACCATTGGCATTATTACAGCGATCATTGCTATAAACATGCACTGATTACTACAAGAAAAAGAGAGGGGCAAGTGGGACTTTAAATGAAGCATGTCAATTGAAAGTATAATAATGAATGCATGTGATTAGGTAAAATGATTGGATTTAATTTATAGCCAAGTCCATGATTTTGATGCATACAGTACCAATAAAGTAGTATAGATACAGACATAGTCGCATGACTTAATATATAAGCATATTTAGCAGTAACAATCATTGAAGACTCAGTAGTGTAAACAAATCAATGGACATACATATATGCAATTCATAACAGAAATACATGAATTAAAATCGCCAATCAAAATCACAAAATCGCATGAAATGAAAAAACTCGATAAAAAATTGATAAATGTCAGGAATAGATTTAGGCTTGATAGGGCATCCTTAGTTTGAGAACCCGACGCGTTTCTTGGCTTCTTGCCAGTCATCAGGGTGGAAGACACCCCGCTCCCTCGGTGACCAAGTCGCACCATCATTAATTAATTTTTACTCATCCTTAGTTCAAATATCTTTTTGTATCTTTTTCCTAACTCCGTTACCAATTTTTCAACATAGTCTCGGTCTTAAACGGTCTGTGACTATATAACATATTTTTACATGTGGTCCCTTGAGTTTATTGAGAACTATTTGTATTAATTCCAAGGTTTTTATTCCCTGGTATCCATTTATTGATTCAAATCCAGCATATGGGCTGGGGTGCTTTGATATTTTGCAGTCTCTCTGTCCGGGGTTGCGATGCGCTCAGCTTCCTCCCCACCTCCCCTCATTTATTTCGGGGCGGCCGGGGCCCGATCTCAACGCATCGGCGCCATGCACAAATTGGCCCCCCGAGCGACGTCAATTGACGCCACAAGGTGGGAGCCGGGTTTTTTTTTTTTTTCCATCTGACGCCTACAGCTGTGATGAGCAGACATCCACTGAGGTACTCTCAGCTGTGATTGCTCTCTCGTCTCTCAGCTGCTAATGACGTCATGCATGACGCTGGCAGGGACCCGCCCAGGGCCAGAGTATATCAGCTGGGACCGACAGACTGACGGTTCACTCCCTCACTGTGCTTCGCTAGGAAAGGACCGCTCTGTTAAGCAGCCATTATTCAACACATGGGTAATTAATATATATCTTTTTTAATCTTTTTTCCTGCTTACAGTACACACATTTCCATCTTCTCACCTATTTACTTAGTGCACGACACCCTCTATTTTCACACATTTCCTATGGTTTCCTATCCTATCTTTTTTCACGTGCATTTTTATGCATCCAATTTATTTTCATTCCCCCTCTATCTCATTTTATTTTTTCAGATGCACCAAGTACACATTCCTTTCAGCCATTCTATCCATCCAACACGTTCAACTCTAGATTTACTTTCTTTGACACATCCCATTTTCTCTAATTTTCTGCAGATTTTCCCATTTACAACCCATTGATCAGTATATTGAGGGCTTAGGAATCAGTCGGCTGTGGTTTTTCCTGGCCCACCCTCCAATCACTTTGGGAGGATGGTCGGTGCCCTGCCCCAACCCCGTTTGAGACGGTTATATCGCACACCCTAACAGATCCCATTGCTGGTAACTCTTCTTGACTTTTGGGCTATTGTGTAAGTAGCTTTTCAATTCAAAGTAGACAATTTGGACATTTCTGATGCAATTTTCTCTGTTGGCCGGAGGTTCCACATGTATCAATATTTATGATATTCCTTTGTTTTTCTCAGTTAAATTATGCATCTCGCCCCTGATGACTGGCAAGAAGCCAAGAAACGCGTCGGGTTCTCAAACTAAGGATGCCCTATCAAGCCTAAATCTATTCCTGACATTTATCAATTTTTTATCGAGTTTTTTCATTTCATGCGATTTTGTGATTTTGATTGGCGATTTTAATTCATGTATTTCTGTTATGAATTGCATATATGTATGTCCATTGATTTGTTTACACTACTGAGTCTTCAATGATTGTTACTGCTAAATATGCTTATATATTAAGTCATGCGACTATGTCTGTATCTATACTACTTTATTGGTACTGTATGCATCAAAATCATGGACTTGGCTATAAATTAAATCCAATCATTTTACCTAATCACATGCATTCATTATTATACTTTCAATTGACATGCTTCATTTAAAGTCCCACTTGCCCCTCTCTTTTTCTTGTATATATGGACCCGGGATGGAAGCATGCCATTGATATTAAGTTATGCGACTGGTCACTCTCTTTGTTTATGCACTGATTACTGTAAAAATGTCACTGGCAGGGAAGGTGTTAACACTTGGGGGTGATCAAGGGGTTAACTGTGTTCCCTGGGTGTGTTTCTAACTGTAGGCTGAGGGGACTGACTAGAGCAGGGATCCTCAAACTACGGCCCTCCAGCTGTTGCAGAACTACACATCCCATGAGGCATTGTAAAACTCTGACATTCACAGACATGACTAGGCATGATGGGAATTGTAGTTCCTGAACAACTGGAGGGCCGTAGTTTGAAGACCCCTGGACTAGAGGAAATGACAGATCGTGGTTCCTAGCTATTAGGAACACACAATCTGTCACTCCTCACAGAACAGGGATTTGTGTGTTTACACACACACACGTCTCTGTTCTGCCTCTCGCGATCCCTTGTGGCCGGCGGTCATTCGCGACCATCGGCCACGAGCATCGGCACCCCCGCGCGCGCATGCTATCCCGATCCCGCGAGCCGACGTATAGCTGCGATGGTTCGCGAGATAGTGCCGACCTGCCGCAGTATAATGACGCCGGCTGATCGGCAAGCGGTTAAGTAAAGGACAACCCAAACACAGTTCGGAGTTGAAGTGCATTTGCTTGCACCGGATCACATGTTACAGAAGTACCATGCGATCTGGTTGCTGTGCATTTTTAAAGTAGTGTATGCATTAGATTTGGTGCAGTCCAGTGCGATTCAGCTCATTCAAAATAAATGGGTTAAAATCGCACTGCATGTGAATCACACAGGAATGCTCAGCTTGTCCCTGTGCGATTCCTGGTGTGAACTGGCCCTTCACTCATTTGTATGCGGTGCTGCAATGAATGGCGACTTCATGTGAGCTCTGGTGCATTGCGGGGAAAAATGCTGCAAGTCGGCGTTTTATAAGCAACGCACTTCAACCCAGCTCAAGCCAGCTTTGTAGTATGAACAGGGCACAGAGAAAACAATTGTTTTCTCTGTGCCCTTGTAGTGCTTGGTGTTGATAAAGGGCAGAAAAATGCATACAGTGTGAATGAGCTCTTATGCCGCGTACACACGGTCGGACTTTTCAGCTACAAAAGTCCGACAGCCTGTCCGACATACTTCCGGCGGGCTTTCGGCAGACTTGCGGCGGACTTGTGGCAGACTTTCTAACGAACGGACTTGCCTACACACGACCACACAAAAGTCCGACGGATTCGTATGTGATAACGTACACCAGACTAAAATAAGGAAGTTCATAGCCAGTAGCCAATAGCTGCCCTAGCGTGGGTTTTTGTCCGTCGGACTAACACACAGACGAGCGGATTTCGGGGTCCGTCGTAGTTACGACGTAAAGATTTGAAGCATGTTCCAAATCTAAAGTACGTTGGATTTGAGGCTAAAAAAGTACGTTGAAAGTCTGGAGAAGCCCACACACGATCGGATTACCAGCCAGCTTTAGTCCGTCAGCGTCCGTTGGACTTTTGTAGACGAAAAGTCTGACCGTGTGTACGCGGCATAAGGCTTCATCCCCAGGGGCGTACCTATCCGCACATCTGTGCTTACATCTATTCATAGCAATTCGGATACAGTGGCTGCATGGATATAGCCCCAGGTTCCAGCTTGACAGCCGTGCAAGAGGCAGGTGCATGTCCCCAAATGGTTTTTTTTTCAGCCATTGGGGCTGATTTATTAAAACTGGAGAGTGCAAAATCTGGTGCAGCTCTGCATAGAAACCAGTCAGCTTCCAGGTTTTTCTTCTTTTTTTTTTTTGGTCAAAGCTTAAAGCGGAGCTCCACTGAAAAGGGGAAGCTCCTCTTGTCTGCCTACCCCCCCCCCCCCTTCCGGTGCCATATTTGGAACCTTGTGTGCCTGTGTGTGTGGAGGGGGGGGGTATCTGGCTTTGACACGGCAAACTGAGCCGAAAGTTCGGCCCTCATCGCAGCCGGCCCATTGAGAAAGCACAGCGCGATCCATGCGAAAACCAGCCGTAAACCCGTAAGACTTCACTGCCGTTTCCCTTACCCAAGATGGCGGCTTGGGTGATGACACAGCGGCATCCCTGGACAGGCAAGTGCCCTAATAGTAAAAGTCAGCAGCTACAGTATTTGTAGCTGCTGACTTATATTTTTTTGCTGGGGGGCTGGAACTCCTCTTTAAAGTGGTTGTAAACCCTAGGACAAAAAAAAAAATCCTGCAAGACAAAGGCATAATGAGCTAGTATAGCATACTAGCTCATTATGAATTACTTACCTGAGATCAAAGCCACTTCCCCTTCACATCGCTCCCGGAGTTAATTTCAGGTATTGCGGGCTCCGTAGCTGTGATGACGTCACTCCCGCCGGTAATGGCATACTCACTGAAGCAATGGTACGTACGTGCTATTGCATCAGTTTGCTTTAATGCGCATGTGCCGATGACGTCAACACATGCAAATACAGGGGATATCTCCTGAACCGTGCAAGTTTAGTAGTCATCCTGGGTAGCTACAGGTAAGCCTTATTATAGGCTTACCTGTAGCAAAAATTGTGTTGTAAGGGTTTACAACCACTTTAATTGAACAAGCTGAAGTTAGAAGCTGATTGGCTACCATGCACAGATGCACAGGATTTTGCAGTCTCCAGTTTTAGTAAATCAACCCCAGTGTGTCCCAATAGACATAAACAGGACTGCAAGCATGCAGATGAATGAACCACCTGTGCATCCCATGCCCAAGGGGTGAATGGATAGGCATGGCCGTGTGAATGGTGAATGAGTGATGGTTGACTTTCTACAACTTTCTTCCATCTCCCGACTGCATCTCTGGAGCTCAACCACAGTGATCTTTGGGTTCTTCTTTACCTCTCTCACCAAGGCTCTTCTCCCCCTATAGCTCAGTTTGGCCGGACGGCCAGCTCTAGGAAGGGTTTTGGTCGTCCCAAACGTCTTCCATTTAGGAACCTTAGGTGCATCAGAAATTTTTTTGTAACCTTGGCCAGATCTGTGCCTTGCAACAATTCTGTCTCTGAGCTCTTCAGGCAGTTCCTTTGACCTCATGATTCTCATTTGCTCTGACATGCGCTGTGAGCTGTAAGGTCTTATATAGACAGGTGTGTGGCTTTCCTAATCTAGTCCAATCAGTATAATCAAACACAGCTGGACTCAAATGAAGGTGTAGAACCATCTCAAAGATGATCAGATGAAATGGACAGCACCTGAGTATCTATATATGAGTGTCACAGCAAAGGGTCTGAATACTTAGGACCATGTGATATTTCAGTTTTTCTTTTTTAATAAATCTGCAAAAATGTCAACAATTCTGTGTTTTTCTGTCAATATGGGGTGCTATGTGTACATTAATTAGGAAAAAAATGAACTTACCGTAAATGATTTTAGCAAATGGCTGCAATATAACAAAGAGTGAAACATTTACAGGGGTCTGAATACTTTCCATCACCACTGTAGAACAGGGTAGACCAGCACTCCTGGACTCAAGCCGCAGGCTCCCATATAGCTGGGGAATATAGATGCACACCACCACACCAAGCAACAGTGATTGCTTGAAATGAGACACTAGAACCTGAAACCTACATGACGTCAAAGTCCTGCCATCTAGTGTCATTATTGCTAATTGCAAGTGCTTCATTAATACAATAGGCCTTACCAAAGATTCAGTTACCAGATTATGGTGAGGGAGGGGTAGAGGGGTGTCACAGGAAGGTACATGAGCTTCTTTTAAACCAAAAGCAGTGGCATGTTATTCATAGTTACATTGGTCGAACCTGAAAAGGTGCAAACACGCTTGTTTTTATTCCTTTTGAGGATTTGTGAAGATTCAGCAAGCCTCATCTTTATTTTGACATTTATTTGACAACTATTTATACATCACCTGACTGCACTGAAACACTGGATATATACATTTGGAACGGTTATAAAAAGATTAGTATTATTATTGCATTCAATATTGCATTCATTCAACAATGGCACTGATTTTATATTATATGATTATAAGATTGACACATTAAGTGATTGGATATGGGACCATTAGTGCAGCATATTTGTTTAATATTATTTCTTTTGCACATTTATATTGGGAGTGTGTTACTTGCTGCCCGCTCTAGATAGTACATTTAAACCCTAGTTGCTCGCAAGACTTCTACTTGATTTGACACTATCACTTCACATCCTCTGTATGCTGGGTGTATATCTCAGTACATGGCTCAGTACACGGCTCTTACTGTTCCTATTCTATATGCTGAGAGTCAGGGACATAAGTAGGAATTTGAAAGATCCGTTGAACCTCCTGGACACCCTAAGGAGTGCAAAAATGCAATGTGCATGGCACGTCGCAATAAATGGTGGGTGTCTGACATTCATGCAACAAATGTTTTATAAAGAGACCCCCTTGTGTCAGAAAGGCGTTAGTGCTGGAGATTACTGATACCAGCTGCAATACATGAACCATAAGAGCGGTTAGAGTATTGCAAAGGCTATTTTTCATCTGTATTTATTTATACATAGTGAAAAAGTGTTTGTACTTGTGATGTTGAATGCAGGACCCAAGAATAGTTCTTGCCCAGGACCCTTTAGAGATTTGGGCTGCCACTAAACCCCAATTATATTACTATAATAAAGTTGAACTTGAAGATGGATATAAAAATCAAACATCAATGCAGTTTTTTATTCATTATTATTACATAATTACATATTTTTTTCTTCAATAGATTTTTATTAAAAATGCAGAAATTAGAAAAAAACACAGTGTCAAGGCACAATGCATGAAAGTATAAAGGGGAGGATTAAAAAAAAAATTATAATAATAATACATACAGATCTCGGCATATGCTAATTTTCACAAAAATGCAACACTGTGCCCCAGGGGCGTTGCTAGGTCTGCAAAAGATCTGGGGCTAGTGCCCGTAGCAGTGGTCACCAACCTTTTTGCAGGCCTGTGGGGGGGGGGGGGGGGGGCACACCGGTGGTAAGCAAGTGGTTCAACTCACCATAATGCACAATCAATGGGAGCCCAGGGCGTGTCACTTGCCACATCTCCTGCCACCAGATGCAGCTTGTTACTTGCCACCGTCACCTGCCCCTAGATGTGGGTTGTCACTTGCCATGTCGCCTGCCCCTAGATGTGGATTGAAACTTGCCACTGTAACCTGGCACCAAATGTGGATTGTCACTTGCCACATCACCTGTCACCATTTGCAGATTGTCACTTGCCACGTCACCTGCCACCATTTGCAGATTGTCACTTGCCATGTCACCTGCCACCATTTTCAGATTGTTGTTTGCCATGTCACCTGCCGCCATTTGCAGATTGTCACTTGCCACGTCACCTGCCACCATTTGCAGATTGGCACGTCAGCAGATTGCCACGTCACCTGCCACCATTTGCAGATTGTCACTTACTACGTCACCTGCCACTATATGTGGGTTGTCCCTTGCCACGTCATCTGGCACCAGATGTGGATTTTCACTTGCCAACTGATGTGGATAGTAACTTGCCATGCCAGCCAGTGCCACCAAATGTGCATTGTCGCTGCATTGGTGGCAGGCTGGCAGCACTGGTCCATTTAGTGAGGGCAGGAGAGCGGTAATGCCTGGCGAGCAGTGAGAGATGATGTCATCTCGCTGCTCCCCGCCGCACCTCCGACATTGAAGCAAGGGGGTCTGGCTGCAGAGTGGACCTCCACCGATGACAGGGAGCACGTGACCTCCACTCCACCACGCTGTCAGGGCGGAAGAGCACTGATGTGTGGTGGACAGTGAGAAATTATGTCATCTCTCTTCACCTCGCTCCCACATTGAAGAGGCCCGGCTGTGAGGAGCGCTGATGTAGAGCGGTCAGAGAAAGATGATGTTATCTCTGCTCGTCTGCCCGCTTGATTCTCTCCTCTCCTTCGCCCCTCTCATGCAGCCAGCCTTCCCACCGCAGCCATGGCCATGGCCCGCTGGTTAGGCAGGGACCCTGCGGCAAGAGACTCTGGGCTATGGGCGCCAGATTTGGGGCTAAAGTCCCAATAGCCGCCCCTAGCGACGCCTCTGCTGAGGTACCCTGTAGCTAGCAGTGTAAGAATCTGAATTTGATCTGGTATTAGTCTTTTCAACAAATACATTCTAAAATATATAGCAGTCTATGCATCTTTTTTTTTAAATACCAAAATTTATCTAATATTTTTTATGAACTCATTAGTACATAGATTTTTTTCAATACAGTAAAACCTTGGATTGTGAGCATAATTTGTTCCATAAACATGCTTGTATTCCAAAGCACTTGTATATCATAAGAAATAATGGAAACTCAAATGATTCGTTCCACAGCCATTTATTCATAGGTCCTTCAGTTTATAGTCCATATAATAAAATTATAGCAATTTGACCAGGTTGTGTAACCATAAAATGTCCATCCACAAATGGAAGCCTCTACAAGGGGATTAGAAACAAAATCCCGCAGGAGCTACAGAGTATAAAAGAGAAGAGAGTCACTTTTAAGTGTAGCAATATGTTGCTAAATGTTGTACCTTCATTAAATGTAACCATATTTCTAAACTTAGAGGCACCTCTCTTCTCTTTTATACCCAGTTGTGATATGACGCTACTTGTATATCAAGACATTGCTTGTATATCAAGCCAACATTTATTTAAAAATGTTGCTTGTCTTGCAAAACACTCTCAAACCAAGTTACTCTCAAACCAAGGTTTTACTTGTTACATTAGACAGTTAGTTGGTATAGTCATTACATTAAAAATGTACATAAAAGTCTATTTCTTCATGGTTCCTGTTCTGGGCCGCAGTCTACATATTGCCCCTCCCATGGGTCGTAGAGAGCCTGTATCATAAATCTTGAAGCTTTGTCCTTCCACCAACTCAAACTCGAATCTCTGCAGGAGCTTGGCCATTACCACCTTCGCTTCCATCTGTATAAAGAAATACAGATAATCAGTTTAAAGTATTACCCTTGGATTTCTCAACTTGAGTGAATGTCCTCTCCTGGGAGGTCCCCTGACTTTGTGGTGAGATCCTGAATACAGGCCAGTTGGGCTCAAGCAATGATTTTGTCTGCATTTATTGACCTGCGGAAATCCCTGTCCAGCGCCCCTCTACCACCATTGCATTGCCAGCAGGTGTGCAGGCCTAGCAGACTAAACACAGGGATGTCACAATGGAGTCCTCAAGATTTGTAAGAAACTGTCAGATGTATGCCCTGAGGGCATAAACAGAGAGATGGAAGTACGTGGAGAAGGTGGGTATCAGTGTGTTGGGTGGAGGGGGTGTTACTAAGAAAACCTGACAATTTGCCTATTCCTGTTAACTCAAATCCCTTTTTTCTAAAAACATTATTCAGTAGCACATAAGTGCTCATTTATAGTCTCTAGTGAAACAGATTTTGAGCAGAGTGATTTAAAGGTTCAGTTCACAAACTGCATACTCAATGTTTGGTAGAGACTGGAGAGTTAGATCTCTTGCAGATTGGCGGTTGGGGAGATGCAAAAACGGGCGGCAGAGCCGCGGTTTTACTGCCACCTGGCTGCCCGCCCAAATTTGCAAAATACAGCTGGATGGAACTGTACAAATTTTTCACGTTAGGTACAGAGTTTGACAGGTGGTACCACCCGTCAAACTCACCCACTAAGTTCAATGGGTCTGCGCTGCTTTCGTGTGCAATGCATGCAATTGTGGTGCGGTAGTGTGGCAATACAGGCCTAAATTAGGCAGTTTGTAGGTGATATAACACTATAGATTGCTCTTCGGAGGGCACCACAGTCCACCACAGGTTTGAAAGAGCCCTTAGCTATCCAAATCTTCACAGCTGGACTGGGGACAGGTGAGAATAAAAGTCTTGGGGGGGCTAGGAACCATAGAAGGTGCCATTACACTTCAACTCTCCAGGCTCCACCAAACACTGAGTATCAAGTTTGGGTGGGCTGACCCTTTAAGACACTCTACTTAAATTCTATTTTACTGGACAGTATAAATGAGTAGATGCTCATGTGTTACCAAATAAGCAAAGCTGTTTTTAGAAAAAATGCAGCTTTATTTAACAGGAATAGGCAAAAGTGATAGAGTTATTTAATAACAAGCCCCCTGTGCCTCCAGGCAAACACTGATACTTACCTTACCCTTGGTCCTTCACTGCTCTGTTTATGTGTCAGAGGCCTTGGAAAAAATTGTTATGGGGAAGTATATGACCTTATCCTATTCCTCACAGGATGTGGTGCTCAAGCCCAGGACTGCTGGGGCCCCATGCAGCCTAGCTTACAGGAACAGTGAGCCAAGCCTAACGGGGTTCCAGCTGAATGAAGAAACCACTAATTCTTGCAACCAAAATGCCTGTGAGAATAAGCCCTTAATTAAGGTTTTCTTTTATTTTTTTACAATTTTATTTTATTTAAAAAAATTTTTAACAGCCCTGTGAGGGTTGGTGAAATATTAGAGGTCTAAACAGACATCCAACGTCTCACTTTTGAGATAGAGAAAGAGACTGAGGACACAGATTCCTCAATCCTTTCTCTGCAGCCTCAGCTGCAGAGTGAATGAACAGGAAGTGTTCTGTACAGAGGTTCCACATTCATTTACACACTGAATCATTGCAAACACAGGGAGGGACATAGGGGGATTGGTACCAGTAATTGTGCCAATTTCTGCTGCTCTGGGCCCCCCTTTTGAACTTATGGGGCCTGGGCCCAGTACAGAAGGACAGCTACTACCCACTTATCAGCAGCCCTGCTCAAGCCTGTTCGGCAAATTACCAGAGCTGTGTATGTGTGGGAGGGGATAAGACCCTGTGTAAGCTCCGGCATGAAGCTCCAACAAGGGTTAGACTCATGGGTCCAACAAGCCAAGGGGACAGTGAGGGGAGGGTAAGTATCAGTGACCGGGGAATAACAAGATATAAAAGGCATTTGTCACCTTGTCCTCCAGTTGTGTATACTGTATGTGTCTAGGCAGACTCTAGGCATATACTCCAGGCATTTTCTTTGCCACATTGTTATGTGATAAACTAAAATATCATACCTGTGCAAAGACTTGTCCAATACAAGAACGTGGCCCAAGTGAAAATGGGAAATACGTGAAATATGGCCTGTTTGGAGAAAGGAAATTTACTCACTTCAAGTGCCAAACATTTCAGCTGAAAAATGAAATTACTACAGGCAATTTTGTCAGAATCAAAGTGTACTACTTTAAGACCAAATGTGCATAGGCATTTGTTTGTATGAGAGTTTAATTAATGCCTATGCTTTGACAATAGTGAAACCCATTAACACATTTTCAAAATTCCCATGTAGGCTGATCTGTTATTAATGTTCAATTGTGTCTGCTTCAGGGAGCTTTTTTTAATGAGCTGGTTGCCATGTCTGTATTTTGCAGGCACTTTTCATTAGGATGCAATGCAGAGAGGATGCTTTACTAAATACTTGTTTGCCCTAAACATACAGTATCTGTAGCCCTGGCCTGGGAGCAGATGTTAGGAAAATGTACCAGGTGAATCTTTCTTAGTTGTGCAAAAGCATGTCCGAAGATGTCGGTGCTGCGAAGGTGCCCGATATTGGTGCGTATGGAGAAGTCAATTAAAAAAATCTTGTGTCCAGAGTAAAATCAATTTTATTGTAGTTACATTAAAACATCATATAATGCATTTCATGGTTGCTTGCTACTACTTCTTCATAACATATACTTTAGTCAGGGTACTACACATTCTGCACACTGCTGACAACTAAACTAAAGTGTGACTTACTTGTGCTGAAGAAATGTCACATTGGTATGAAACACATTATATGGTGTCTTATCATAAGTACAACAATAAATTTTAGTGTGGTTCCAAATGTATAATCCACCAATATTGGACACCTATGTAATATAAGCATTTCGATTTGCATATCTCTTATCCTACAAACCACTTCTGTCACAGCCCACCCTGAGGGAATAAGGTCTAGTTCTCCCTATGCATTAAAGCAGGGGTCTCCAAACATTCAAAACAAAGGGCCGGTTTACTATTCTTCACACTTTAAAGGGATTGGACTGTGGCCAGTGTGAGTAGAAGAAAAAACAATTTGCCCCATTGTTACTGTCAGTGGGAGGAATAGTTCCCCAAGGGGCAGTGAAGTAATTAGTACAATAAATATTATTCCAGGGTGGTTACGGATTCCCTCTATCTATTGCACCTATGTATTAACTTGTCTATTCCTATAGTTAGCTAGTCTATTAAAACTCTGATTACAGTTACTGTTGTTATCACTATAATACAAGGTTATCTATGAAACCAAGCACACTGCTTAATAAAACAAAGTCTTAGGAAAGGAAATAGGAAAACGCTAACATGAAAATACTAAAGAAAGACATTACAAAGCATATAACACCAGAACATATAATACAAGAATATCAAAGATACTTATCACAATGCTTTCCTCAAGATTTTGTTTCGTCAGCTGGGCTCAGATGGCAAAAGAGATAGCCATGAGGCTCAGAGCCATCAGGCAAGAGCCATGAGCGAAAAAAGGTGACAAATTATCTCCTGTGTTCCTTTTTTACACATTCATTCAGACCCATTCGTAACCACCCCCACTAGCCTCCTGTCCAATGAGATATTGCCAAGAGGTAGTTCTTTTAACATCTTATATTACTGTCCTTCCTGCTGTATTGGCCTCTAGGGGCAGCATTGTCCATGTATCATCTTTAGTTGCCTGTTGATCCTTTGATCTTTGTCACCCACCGTCACCAATCATCCTGGCAGCCATGGCTCTCTTTGAAGATTGCTTGCAGTGTATTATCATACCAGTCGGCTCAGAGCCAAGCCCTTGTTACAGCCACTTGTTACTTTCAGATGCAGATTCTGATATGCTACAAAGCTCTGATGTGTAACTGGTTAACTGGTTAAATTCCAACTTGGGGCCCCGTATCCTGCCTGTATCAACCAGGGAATGAAATACCAGAAATATGATATTAAACCATGTTGCCTTCCAAAAGGCAGATAAAGGCAAGCAAAGGGCCACATCCTGCCCCCGGGCCGCAGTTTGGAGACCACTGCATTAAAGGAATAATTGGTCTTTTGCAAAATTTAGCAAATGCATACACATAATAAAACAAATAATTTGCATGTATTACATTTTTGCATTGAAGCCTGCAGAGCACTCCAACCAACCATGATTAGGGCATCGTGGGTGCAATGCACAGACTCCTGCATTACATCTCAGCCCCAGGTTTGTACAGTTATGGGGCTAGAGGAAGTAAACAATGGACTACAAGTGCAGGGATGTCGGAGTACTTGTGCTGACACTCTGTGAGTCCCTGCCATGTTGGCAGATAGAACTTGTAGTCTTTCATTCACAGGTCTCTGTATATGAATCTGTGAATGGATGACGTGGCAGGGTGGGTGTAGCCACACACAGCCCTGTTAAATAAAAAGAAAAACGAAAAAAAAAAACAGGATGCTTCAGGGAGAAGGCCCCTGTGATTCACATAAATGGGGGGCAGTTTGAGGGTGGGGGTTGGGGAATGCGACCATGTTTCATGTTACTGCTCAAATACTGTATGGGTGTAATATGAAACATGGTCCAACAGGTGGAACAAGCCTTTACGTTTGACCACCCACTAAAAGATTAATCTGCGTGGAGACAGAGATATTCTTCATATGACCGATGAGTGATAACACGTTGCAAACTATTTAGGTGGACTACTGCAACCTAACTAGATGTAAATAATATTATTCCAAGATATTTTCCTATTTGTGGCCATAAAAACCAAGGAAACTACACTATATGGGAGTCTTCAGACTCTGGCCCCATCCCTGGATTTTCCTACTCTTTCTTTTTTTCCAAGATCAGCAACGATACCCCATTTTTTTATAGTTGCCTGCATAGGCTCTTATACTGCTGGGAACATCCACGATCTTTAAAAAGAAAAGTATTGGAAATCATTAGAATTGGAGACTTTTAGGTGCTACTGTTGCCATAAGGCAAGAATGGACTAGAAAATGTAAGTTTAGAAACCCCAAAAAAAATCACAGCTGGACCTTTTGCTAATATCTGACACTGACTCGAGATGAAAATTTTTTGTCCTCGAGCTGCTCCAAACAGATCGAACGGCTGTATGATCCCATTTACATCCAGCAATAAGGCAATGCTGATATATGGAAACCTTTACATGTTATTGATGTCTGATATGTCGGCTGTCTAGACCAGTGGTCTCCAGCGACCCTCTGGCTGGATGTGGCCCTTTGCTTGTCTTTATTTGGCCCTTGGGGCACTATTACTCCCATTGATATGAGACAATTTTATACTAACACCAACAATGCAACACCATTCCTTCCACTGACACCAATGATGGGGCACTATTCCCCCCACTGACACCAATGATGGGACACTATTCCATACACTGACACCAATGATGGGGCACTGCTACTTACACTGATACCAATGATGGGGCACTATTCCTATCACTGACACCAATGATTGGGCACTGCTACTTCCACTGATACCAATGATGGGGCATTATTCCTCCCACTAATACCAATGATGGAGCACTGCTCCCTCCACTGATACTAATGATAGGACACTATTCCTTTCACCAACACCAATAATTGGGCACCCCTCCTCCCACTAATACCAATGATGGGGCACTATTCCTTCCACTGATACCAATTATGGGGCGCTTCCTTCCACTGATACCAATGATGGGGCACTATTCCTCCCACTAATACCAATGATGGGGCACTGCTCCTTCCACTGATACCAATGATGGGGCACTATTCTTCCCACTAATACCAATGATGGGGCACTGCTCCCTCCACTGATATCAATGATGGGACACTATTTCTTCCACCACCACAAATAATTGGGCACTATTCCTCCCACTAATACCAATGATGGGGCACTGCTCCTTCCACTGATACCAATGATGGGGCACTATTCTTCCCACTAATACCAATGATGGGGCACTGCTCCCTCCACTGATATCAATGATGGGACACTATTTTTTCCACCACCACAAATAATTGGGCACTATTCCTCCCACTAATACCAATGATGGGGCACTATTCCTTCCACTGATACCAATGATGGGGCACTATTCCTCCCACTGATACCAATTATGAGACACTATTCCTCCCACAATACCAGTGATGGAGCACTATTCCTTTTACTGATACCTATTGACCACATATCATCCAAAAAGCCGAGGCATGGTTTACTCCCTGCGATGCCGGGACATTTCTACTCTCACTGGCCACAGTCTGGAGCCCATGAAGTTTGAAAAACAGTCGACTGACCCTTTGCTTAAAAAGTATGGAGACTCCTGATTTAGACCATAACCAATTGGCTATTTCCAATGTATCACAAAGGTAACAATTAGCACAGGTAAGAAAAAACAATTACTTGGGAGCATCAGGGTGAAATCGATCTGGGTTGAAAACAAGTGGATCTGGGTAAAACTGCTCCATCCTTCCCATGACGTAGGAGTTAAACTGTTTAAAGAACAACAGAAGATATAGAAGATACGGGTTTATTTCATAAAAGAAATTGGTCAAACCTTGTTTTAGTACATTCCATATTTTTATGAGGGGTATTGATTTTAGAACATTGCAATACTCAATGAACATCACTCACTAAGCTGAGATATAGGATATTCTATACAGTATACTTGTCAGTGGCTCCTTTCCACCCTTTACAAAAAACACATTTATGACTCTTCCCAGTTTTATGGAAAATTAGTTCCAGTCTGTGCTCCCATTAGAGAGATTTTTCATCACTTCCTGTCCAGAAAGTGATGGGAAAAATTTACCAATGGGGACACAGACAGCAAATAAAAGGCCGAGAGAAGTTCTATACCATTCCCATTTTGCCTAAAAAAAAAGCAGCTAAGCTTTAAAATGGTACTAAAAATTATCAAATAAAATCGCGGGCAGGCAGGCTCTTTATTGCAGAAGGAACATACACTGTCTCTTGTGTAATAAAATACACCTACCTACCTGTATGCAATCCTCCGTAGAATGTACACTGAGCTGCGCATGCACAGCTCAGTGTACATTCTGGCACACTGCGCTGCGCATGCACAGCTCAGTTTACATTCTGGCACACTGCCTGTGTGGTAGGATGACTGCACTCCTGTGCATGAGAGGGGGAGACCTCATCCCATGTCAGGCAATCGAGATGATCAAAGACCAGCACCTGGAAATAATCAGGGAGAAGATGCTGGCACCGACAAACAGACCTTGCAGGCATTGTTCCTCCCCAGCAGCTGCATAAAAGGTTATGTAAGGAGGTGAGGGGAGGGGCAAAGTTGCTGGGCCAGCACGGATAATAGACACTCCCAGAAAAGGGAAAAGCTTTGACATAAGAAAAAGGGTGCTGTGTTAGGGAATCAATTAGGCAAATTTTCTAGCAAGTTCAATCAAATAATGCAAGTGAGTAAAACAGTTTTTTTTTTCTACACCAAGGAAAAACACTGCAATTATGCATGTAAAATACATATTTGTTTGTTGCTTTTATCTGAATTTTTTTTAAATTGGTGCCAGGGTCTCTTTAGGGTAGTGATTACTGTATATATACACTGTAAACATTGTTTGGGTCAGTGGATGTGGGGGGTTTGGATCTTACCATCAGGGATGTTTTAGCAGGAATTCTCAGGCCCTCTATAACAGTTTCTTCTTCTAGCGCACGTGATGTACCTGGAGCAGGAGGGTAGAGTCTTAAACTTTCCTTCAAGACCTAAAGAAGATACAAATTAAATCGGAAGTTTGTAATATAACTGCAACTACGTAGCAAATCCAGGTGGATTATACCTTTTTTTTGTTTGTTTTTTTTTTTATCAAATGAAAACTGGACTAAAATAGTAAAAAAAACATGTTTTTAAATTCAACTGTATATTTCTTGCTGTTACTAAAAAACAAAAAAATTCTCCTATTGCTTATGTTTGTGGTAATACCAGATATGTGTATATTAATTGTTGTTTGCATCCATAGTAGAGCCCAGAAACAATAGCGTGCATTTTGCTTTTTCTTTTATTTATTTATACACACTGGCACTAAATTAAAAAATGTTTTTCTTTAGTTCTAAAAAAACAGTGACATTTGACCCCTGACATTTGGATCCAACCTTCACCCTGACCTTCAACCCTGACAATAACCCAGATCAAGCCCGATCTATTTTATCTTATATTGATCTATTTATTTATTTTTCTCCGACTAGAAGAAAAATATGCAAGGTACACTATATTACCAAAAGTATTGGGACGCCTGCCTTTAGACACTTTAATGGGGTCCCAGTCTTAGTCTATAGGATTCAATATTGAGTTGGCCCACCCTTTGCAGCTATAACAGCTTCACCTCTTCTGGGAAGGCCGTCCACAAAGTTTAGGAGTGTGTCTATGGGAATGTTTGATCATTCTTCCAGAAGTGCATTTGTGAGGTTAGGCGCTGATGTGGATGAGAAGACCTGACTTGCAGTCTCCGCTCTAATTTATCCCAAAGGTGTTCTATGGGGTTGTGCAGGCCAGTCAAGTTCCTCCACCCCAAACTCGCTCATCCAAGGCTTTGTGCACTGATCCAAATCATTTGGTGGAGGGGGGATTATGGTGTGGGGGTTGTTTTTCAAGGGTTGGGCTTGGCCCCTTAGTTCCAGTGAAGGGAACTCTTAAGGTGTCAGCATACCAAGACATTTTGGAGAATTTCATGCACCCAACTTTGTGGGAACAGTTTGGGGATGGTCCCTTCCTTTTCCAACTTGACTGCGCACCGGTGCACAAAGTAAGGTCCATAAAGACATGGATGAGCGAGTTTGGGGTGGAGGAACTTGACTGGCCTGCACAGAGTCCTGACTTCAACCCGATAGAACACCTTTGTGATAAATTAGAGCGGAGACTAATAGCCAGGGCTTCTCGTCCAAAATCAGTACTTGACCTCACAAATGCCCTTCTGGAAGAATGGTCAAACATTCCCATAGACACACTCCTAAACCTTGTGGACAGCCTTCCCAGAAGAGTTGAAGCTGTTATAGCTGCAAAGGGTGGGCCGACTCAATATTTAACCCTATGGACTAAGACTGGGATGCCATTAAAGTTCATGTGTGTGTAAAGGCAGGTGTTGCAATACTTTTGGTAATATAGTGTATATACAAAATTTGCAACATATCTTTTTCTCCATTCAGAGGGAGAACAGGAGTGGATTTTACTGACTGATCATGGTGTCCACATAATTGAGAGTTGGTTCTCCCAGCTCCCAATCATTAGCATGAGACCTGAAGATGTTGGTGACAGCTTGTTCTCAGCTTGGTGACAATGCACTATGGAGAACTCTTCCAGCACAATACATCCACTACTTATTAACCCTGAAATCTATTTCTTTATGAAATTTCTCTGCCTCTTTGAAATGTCCTCTGTGAGTTCCAGAACCTCTCCCTTTCCCCCTCACTTACATGTGTTTGGATGGAGCGGTGCATGTTAGTTGAGGTCATGAGCATTGCTCTATGTACACTACACATCCTACAGTCCATCTCGGATTCAAAGGAGAGAGGGTAGCTATAGTCCTACATACAGTGAGACTATAGAGAATGAACATTGCCACCCTCTGCCAGGAAGGCAGATCACATCAGCAAAAAAAAGGAGTTTGGAGGAGACTGAGAGCAATAGAAGGGACTTTTTTTGAGTTAAGAATATTTACTTGAATAGAATTTCAATCTTTATGTAGAGCAACAATTCTTTTTTTCAAATCCTCAGTGAGTTCTTTGCCATGAGGTGCCATGTTGAACTTCCAGCGACCAGTATGGGAGAGTGAGAGCGATAACACCAAATTTAACACACCTGCTCCCCATTCACACCTGAGACCTTGTAACACTAATGGGTCACATGACTCTGGGCATTGAAAATGGCTAATTGGGCCCAATTTGGACATTTTCACTTAGGGGTGTACTCACTTTTTTTTTTCCAGCGGTTTAGACATTAATGTGTGTTGAGTTATTTTGAGGGGGCAACAAATTTACACTGTTATACAAGCTGTACACTCACTACTTTACATTGTAGTAAAGTGTCATTTCTTCAGGGTTGTCACATGAAAAGATATAATAAAATATTTACAAAAATGTGAGGGGTGTACTCACTTTTGTGAGATACTGTATATACATATCAGAGGCGTAACTATAGGGATCGCAATTGCAACCCAGCCCAATACTTCAGGGGGCCCATGCGGCTTCCCTGTCATATTTAGTTCTACACCTGGATAGGAGGGGTGGTGGGGGGCAGCAAATAGAGGAACCAATGTCCTTCATTTTACTCCTGTAGCAGCTGAAAGCCAGCTTCTCCTCCTCTCCCTCCCGCCAGTATTCAGCGGCTGCAGGAGGAAAATGGAAGCATTGGTTCCTCTATATGCCGCCCCTGCATCCCCTCTTATCCAGGTTAATTGTTTCCTGCTGCCCCCCAGGCCCCAGTGTGCTCCCCTGGTCCCCCTCCCCTGCTGCTGGCTTCCCTCTTCCCCTCTCTCGCCAGCTGCTGCAGGGGATGCTTTCAGGATGGAGAGTGAGGGAAGGGGCCCGGTAAATTACATATTTTCCTATTATCCTTTTTTAAATGGACACAGTGAGTAAACGGTACCAATCGCTCGTGTGTCCATTCATAAGTGAATGAGCTTTGGTGATCAAAGGGGCTTTTAAATATAGAGCAACCTGTAAAATGGGCAGTTTTTGCAGCTACCTGAGACAAATATTGGAGTTTTCCAAGATCTTCGTACTCGAGGTCTCTTTTGGAACCAATAACTTCATCCACTTCATCCTGAGCCCTGAAAGGTAAACCGAGTTTGTTATTTAATCTGTATAATATTTAACCAATGTATTGTGAGTTTTCCACTTTTCACTTGTCTACATAAATTTTATAATGTTTGAGGATTTATTAATAAAATATTTTATTGGTTCAATAATAAATATACTGTGTATAGTTTGATCCAATTCAATCAGGAATAAACATATATGCGTCATTCTCCTTTGCACAAAACATTAGCCACTGCCCCCCCCCGCCCCCCACCCCACCCACCTATAACTGGCCTTTGCAGCAAGGAGCATTGGAGGGCAACATATATAAAAAAAAAAAAAAGGCCAAGGAAAAATCCAATCTCTACTTACCGACCAACCAAACTGACCTGTCTAACAGATTTGGGCGCTCAATGACCAGACCATTTTTTGTGATACGGCACTGTGTCGATTTAACTGACAATTGCACGGTCGTGCAACGCTGTACCCAAACTAAATTTTTCCCAACAAATAAAGCTTTCTTTTGGTGGCATTTGATAATTTCTGTGTTTTTTATTTTTTGCGCTATAAACAAAAAAAACAGTGACGATTTTGAAAAAACACAATATTTTGTACTTTTTGCTATAATTAATATCCACAATTTTTTTTAAAAAAAGCAAATTTTTTTTCTCAGTTTATGCCGATATGTATTCTTCTACATATTTTTGGTAATAAAAATCACAATAAGCGTATATTAATTGGTTTGCACAAAAGTTATAGCGTTTACAAAATAGGGGATAGATTTATGGCATTTTTATTATTATTATTTTTTTTTTTACTAGTAATGGCAGCGATCTGCGATTTTTATTGTGACTGCGACATTATGGCGGACACATCGGACACTTTTGACACATTTTTGGGACGACTGACAATTATACAGCAATCAGTGCTATAAAAATGCATTGATTACTGTATAAATGTCACTGGCAGGGAAGGGGTTAACACTAGGGGGCAATCAAGGGGTTAACTTTGTTCCCTGACTGTGTGTTCTAACTGTAGGGGGAGGGGAATGACCTAGAGGAAATGACGGATCGTGGTTCCTAGCTATTAGGAAATCACGATCTGTCTCTACTCACAGAACAGAACAGGGATTTGTGTGTTTACACACACACGTCCCTGTTCTGCATCTCGTGCCCGCGATCGCGATGACCGCCGGCCACAAGCATCGGCACCCCCGCAGTGCAGCTATCCCGCTTAAAGGAGCCGACATATAGCTACGACGGCTCTCGGGATCTTGCTGACCTGCCGCAGTATAATGACGGCGGCTGGTCGGCAGCCGGTTAAAGATGCAGGGGCACACTGAACACCCAGCACTTAGCACTATGGCCGCAAAGGTGTCAGTGCTTTACCTGACCAATATATATCTACTGTGGAGCCTCTTAAAACTTAAAAGGTAGAGACTACAGGTAACAGGGTGCCCTGACAGGGCCTGTAGCTTATGCATGTATTTGCAAATCTGTGCAGACTAAACCCCTGTTTTTAACGCATACTGTTAGACAGGTCAGTTTGGTTGGTCGCAGGCTGGTCGGTAAGTAGAGCTTGGAATTTTCCTTGGCCTTTTTTTGGAATTATTCTCCTTTGCCCAAGGAATGATTTGATTTCTTAATGGATAATACATCAGTAAAGTGGTATCTTAACTTTTATCATATTATGTGTCTCACTTTTTAAGAATGTCCGGGTTCTGTGCCAGTTCTATCACTGTAAATGATAACTGGTTGGCAGTTGTTTCTTGCCCTGAAAAGGACACAAATCTGTTTAAAGAGCCTTTTCAAGCAAGCACAAGAGCTAGCAATCCGTACGGCTAATATACAAAAAACAGAGAACTAGAAACAGTGGCAAAACTGAAGCTTGCTAATGACAGCCTATCCAAAAAAGGTGAAAGATGAAATCAGATTGGTTGTTTGCCACACATGCCACACATTTACCCTTATTTGCATTGCTTCAACGTCTGTAAAACATGCCCACCTACCTATTCAGGGCAGAGTGACAGGGCCTCCCTGCTGTAGAAATCTATCCTGGGTCTGCTCCGTTGTCATATGGTGTCAAAATGTAGCTGGGTAGACGACATCACTGATTCCCCAAGTGACACAAATGGCGATGTCCTGGGGCAATATGTGTTGCTTGGGAATGGGGTTGCAATCAGGAGGCATCGTCATTCTGCTCTGTATAGCCCTGATGAGTGTCTTTTTCAGTCAGAGCTCCTGATCCGCATACTTGCATCAGATCAGTGAGTCAGATAGTATTTATGATACTGGATCAGCATGACAGCCAGGCAACTAGTATTTTCAGGAGAGGTCAAGGATGGAGGCCTCCTACATTCTCAGTATAGTTTCCCTTTAACAAGACAGTGCAAAGTGCAACTTAGGCAACAACTAAAGTAAGTTCTAAGAAAAGCACATGTAGTTAGGCTTTAAACTGTATTATATACAATCGTATAATATTTGCATATATTTTCTGAGTTTACTGCTTCACTATACACCTTTGCTCTGAACAATTTCAGTGTAAATTTCCTGACTTGTTTTTCAACTGATTACCGTATTTATCGGCGTATAACACGCACTTTTTTCCCCTTAAAATCAGGGGAAAGTCGTGGGTGCGTGTTATACGCCGATCCCCGCTATCGCTATGTGAATGACGGCGATCGCAGCCGACATTCACATAGCGAGTAGTTTCAAATATGGCGCCATGGAGTTCGGAGGGACTCGGCAGTGCTGAACGAGCGCCGCCGAAATCACAGAGCCGAGATACACCTAGTCGGGTGTATTCGGCTCTTTCCGGTGCCGCTCACAGTCACGCCCAGTCCCGCCATTGGACCTGTGTAATGTCCATCATAGGGCGGGACTGGGCAGGACTGTGAGCGGCGCCGGAAAGAGCCGAGAACCCTCGGCTATGTGTATCTCGGCGGCGTTCGTTCCGCCGAACTCCACGGCGCCATATTTAAAACTACTACCATGTGTATGGTGGCGGCGGCGGCAGGAGGCATGGACACTGGGGACAAGGCTGCACTGACAAGGCTGCACTGGGGACAAGGCTGCACTGGGGACAAGGCTGCACTGGGGCAAGGCTGCACTGGGGCAAGGCTGCACTGACAAGGCTGCACTGACAAGGCTGCACTGGGGCAAAGCTGCACTGACAAGGCTGCACTGACACTGAAAAGGCTGCAATGACACTAACAAGGCTGCAGATGAACACTGATGAGGCTGCATTAATGGGCATTTTAATGTAAGTTTCTTTTCCTTAAACTTCCCTCCTAAAAGTTTTTTTCCTTAAAATTCTCTCCTAAACTTGGGGTGCGTGTTATACGCCGGCGCGTGTTATACGCCGATAAATACGGTACATTGTATCAGTTCTATAATAAAGTGGAACTCGACCCAAAAGAGGAAGTTACGCTTTTCCTCCTCCTCCCCCCATCCTCTCTCATAATTGGAATGTATTTTTTTGGGAGGAGGGGCAGGTACCTGATTTTGAGTCAGAATGCAGCGGCAATCTAAGCAGAAGTTTGCCACCCCCTTCCCCCACAGTCTATTGGGACACGTCACAGGTCCCAGGAGACTGCGGGACCATTCACGAGGCGCGGCTCACGCATGTGCATTGGACAGCCGGCTATGAAGCCACAAGGAGTCACAGTTGGCTGCCGACAGTTGGGATATTGACGCCTGGCCCCGAAGACCGGCAAAGATCTGGGTCGGGTAAGGACATTGCTGGATTCTGGGACAGGTAAGTGTATGTTTTTAAAACAGTATTTGTAGCTGCTGGCTTTTAAAATTTTGTTTACAGGGTGAAGCTCCTCTTTAATAACTTCCTCGTTTATCCTGAAACTTTCCTTATTGCATCAATATATATTTTTGTAGAACAGCTAAAAAAAGCTGATGACTCTTATGCCGCAAGCACGGTCGTAATTTCCAACGGGAAATGTTTGATGTGAGCTTGCTGTCGGAAAGTCTGACCGTGTGTATGCTCCATCGCACATTTGCTGTCGGAATTTCCGTACACAAATGTTTGAGAGCAGGTTCTCAAATTTTCCGCCAACTTCACTTTGTTGCCGGAAAGTCCAAGCTTGTGTACACAAGTCCAAGGCACAAAAGTCCACGCATGCTCCGAATCAAGCAGAAGAGCCGCACTGGCTATTGAACTTCATTTTTCTCGGCTCGTCGTATGTGTTGTACGTGACCGCGTTCTTGACATTCGGAATTTCCAACAACATTTGTGTGACCGTGTGTATGCAAGACAAGTTTGAGCCAACATGCTTCGGAAAAAAATCCACGGTTTTGTTGTCGGAAAGTCCGATTGTGTGTACACGGCATTATTCTACATGCAGTTCTACCTGTACAATAAAGTCATTTTATATTTATGGATTAGATTACAAACCCGCAATGAAGAAAGTAACAAAATTATCTATCAAATCTTCCACATCACATTCATCCTCCTCGGCTGCGAAGAGAGGGAAAAGTAAATTAGTCTTTCTTGAAAAAAAGAAAATGCTTATCCATAGATATTTAATAAGCAAGAAGACTGGAGCAATTTCCATAATTTTTTCTCTAAATGTATTACATCATGACCCCAGACAACAGCAAAGAATTATCAGGGAGACCTCTTTCAAAACCTATTACAGGAGAACCTTTTCCAAGATTGGAATACCTGCCTTACTTTTTTTCCTAGGTATGGCCCCTAAGTGTTTTACATCATAACCCCTGGGATGGGAACAGTAAAGAATGAGCAGGCAGACCTCTTTCCAAACCTCTTCTAGGAGGACCTCTTCCAACATCAGAGAATTGGCCTTACTTTTTTCCTAGGTATGGCCCCTAAATGTTTTACATCATAACCCCTGGGAACAAAGGAGCAGGTGGATCTCTTCCAAAACCTCTTCCAGGGGGAACTCTTTCAAGATTGGAGAATTGGCCTTACCTTTTTCCTAGGTATGCCCCCCTAATTATTTTACATCATAACCCTTGACAACAACTGTAAAGAATGAGCAGGGGGACCTCTTCCAAAACCTCTTCTAGGAGGACCTCTTCTAAGATCAGATAATCTGCCTTACCTTTTTCCAGGTATGCCTCCTAAATGTTTTTCATTATAACTCCTGACAACAGAAAAGAATGAGGAGGGAAACCTCTTTTGTATAAAATCAATCTTTTTACCTCTTCTATAATAAATGAGATAACTGAGAGTTCTTTTGGCTTACCTGCCCCTTTGAGGATCTGTGTTAATATATCCACTGGAATGTCTTCTCCGTCTTCAATTGCCTTTCTGCGTCTATTGATACATTCTCTCCCAGTTTTCCTGAGAAGTTTGAGGCTCTCTTGAGTATCTTTAATATACTTCTGCTTTTCCATGGAGAACTAGCAAGAAAGATATACAGAAATATACATAAAATAATAAGTTTCAAAATGCATGACAGATCATCAAAGCTGCACAAACATGGACTCTTTACAGCAATGTCTTTGGGACTCAATCAGAATAACATGTGGTTGCATAGCATAGTGTCCAAAAGACTCTGTAGCAAGCAAGAGAGAGTCCATCTGGAAGTGACTACTTAAGTAAAACAGTTCAGAACACAACTACCCACAACTGTTCCCATAAACAGTGTCCCTTACAGTAAAAATCCAGGGTAGTTCTGTTAACATGGGCAAACAGCCAGAGGGATCCAAGGTCCAAGGACAAAGCCCCATCCAGCTGGAACTGTATTACTCTGCTAGCAGTCATGGAGGGCTCCCCACTACAACTGTGTACTGTTAGGCTCGGTTCACACTACCGCGACTTGGGATCCGACTTGTAAGCCCTCAAGTCGCCCCAAGTCGCCCCAGAAAGAGATTCACATTACAGTGAATGGGAGCGTCTTAATAGACACTACTGAAGTCGCTCCAACTTCAGAGCGTACTCCCTGTACTACTTGGATCCGACTTGGTAGGCTACCTGTACCATAGAAATCAATGGAAGTCACCTCCAAGTCGGATCTCTCTCTACAGTCAAGCGACTTTGCAGGGAAAAAATTTAGTTTGCCCAGGCAAACCCCTCCCTCCCAGAGAGCTGATTATCCTGTGATTGGCCACAGCCAAAGTCGCCTGTCCTGGAGGCGACTTGAAGTCACGTTGTAATTTGCTTAAAGTCGCGCTGAAGTCGCGCTGAAGTCGCGCTGAAGTCGCCGTACAAAGTCGCGCTGAAATCGTGTTGCCCCTGTGTGAACCGACCCTAAGGCTGGCCATACACTATTCAATTTTCCTGTTCAACTTTCCTTTAGATTTACCAAAACCATATAATATGAGGTGAAACCTAAACACTTTCAATTTGGATGCAATCAGGCAGGCCCTTGTACTACATAGTTGAAGGTAAATCTAAAGAAAATTGAACAGGAAAATTGTATGGTGTATGGCCAGCTTTAGGCTCTGGCCCAGCTGTCCACACGCTGGTTCTGCCAGTAAAAGGCCTCACACCTGGCTGAAGGTCAATTACTCAACTACCTCTGCCTCATCAGGTGTGGTGTTTCGGAGCTGCTGAGGGAGGGAAGTAGAGAAACGTGTCTTCTGTGAGTGTGTCTAAGAACCCAGGGAGATGTTGGAAAAAAGAGGTATTGGGTTGGCACCTACATTTGAGCAAGGTGAGTAAATTGGCACTCCGCTACATTTTTTTAATCCCCAGGTGCAATACCCACTGCCTCTCCAGTGCTGTCACCCACAACTCCTAAGGACAAAACATAACCTAGGGGCATTTGAAAATGGAATATTGTAGCATCCTGTAGACGAGAGCAGCAGCAATATGATCATAGTAGCATGAGCTAAGGACATCAGTCTATTATGGGCCCCACATTGCAAGATAGAAAAATCAATTCAGTCCTTACCCTAATAAAAGGGTTTCTCATTTCCACTAATCCTCTCATAGTCAGGGATATGGCTCGAGGAAACGGAGTCTGATCATCATCAATGGAATTCAGGTCCATCCCAAAAGCTACCTAGAAAAAAAACAAGGAATTATAATGTATGTCTAGATTTTGGCCACATTTATCCGCAAACCTTCCTCTCATCCTTTACAGCAGACTTTTTTAACCACTTGAGCTCTGGAAGGTTTTACCTCCTTAAAGAGGAGGTCCAGCCTGGGTGAAAAAAATTAAAAGTCAGCAGCTACAAATACTGCAGCTGCTGACTTTTAATATTAGGGCACTTACCTGTCCAGGGAGCCCGAGATGTCGGCACCCCAGCCGATCTTCGGATCGACTCCCAGGTGCTGCCCCCGCCATTCCTGGTAAGGGAACCAGGCAGTGAACCCTTTCGGCTTCATGCTGGTTCCCTAGTGTGAATGCGCAAAGAGCACTGTGCTTTCTAATTAGCCCGGTGGTAGGGGAAGAAGGAGGGGGGCCAAACTTCCGGGAAATCGGGCCGCGGCCCGTCTCCTGGAAGTGGGGAAGGGGACCTGTCAAAAACAGGTCCCCATTCCCCCCTCCCCCTGAAAGGTGCCAAATGTGACACCGGAGGTGGGGGGGGGGGGAGCATATAAGCAGAAGTTCCACTTTTGAGTGGAACTCCACTTTCATGACCAGGCCATTTTTTTGCTATTTAGCACTGCTTTACTTTAACTGGTAATTACGCGGTCATGCAACACTGTACACAAAAGAAATTCATATCTTTTTTTTTTTTTTACAAATAGAGCTTTTTTTGGTGGTATTCAATCACCACTGGATTTTTATTTTTTGGGATATAAATGAAAAAAGACCAAACATTTTGGGGAAAAGAACTATATTTTTTACTTTCTGCAGTAATACATATCCAATAAAAGAAATTAATAAAATTTAATTTCTATATAAATTTAGGCCAAAATGTATTTTTCTGCATGTGTAACAATATACTCTGTCACTGTACTAATGACTCCGGCTGGGAAGCGGTTAACATCTATGACAATCAAGGGGTTAAATGTGTGCCTAACAATGTGTAATTGTGTGTAACTTGTGCTGCTTTTTGCTAAAGATCTCTTTGTTTCTTATCTCTGTACAGCGCCCTGTGTTGATTGTCACCACAGGGCTCTGAGCTGTGATTGGACACAGGCATTAATCATTGGCTGGGACTTGCAGACAGACTCCCTCTGTGTACAATCAGAGAGGGTGCCGTGCGCTCTAAACCTGTAAGCAAGCAGCGATATACGGATACATCGCTGTGCCTGCACAGGCAGCCTGTTCTCAGTACAGTGCGGTGTGTGTGTGTGGAGGGGGGGGCAGGGCCATTTTCTTTAATATCGATTGGACTCTGGGCAAACATTTTTTGGGGGCCCCCCAGCTCCCTCCCCCACTCAAAATCAGTTTACTGTAGCAGATCAGGCAGTGATTGTGATTGGTTGCCAGAGGCTACAGCATATCATTACCGCTCACTGACTGGATGCTAGAGGTTACAGCACACATTACGACTCACTGATTAGTTGCTAGGTTACAGCACATCATTTCTGCTTGTTGATTGGTTGCTAGAAGGTACTGCACATCATTACTGCTAATCAAATGGTTGCTAGAGGTTACATGCTTACTGCTCACTCATTGGTTGCTAGAGGTTACTGTGCATCATTACCACTTATTGGTTGCTAGGGCTTACAGCACATCTCCTCACTGCCTGCACACCATGGACTGGGGAGGTGAGGGGACCCACCAATAGACAGAAAACTCCTAGAACATGCTATTAGCAATGAGCAGAGCAGAGAACACAACTATGAAGGTTAACTAAGTGCATGTAGGCAGTATCCCTAAGGACAGGCTCCCAGAAATAAATGACCAGTCATGCCGCCTGCATTAGAGCAGTGTTGAGGAGTGCGTTACATACAGAGTGCGGGGTTGACTGGTGTGTTACATACAGAGTGCGGGGTTGAGAGGTGCGTTACATACAGAGTGCGGGTTGAGGGGTGCGTTACATACAGAGTGCAGGGTTGACTGGTGCGTTACATACAGAGTGCAGGGTTGAGGGGTGCGTTACATACAGAGTCCAGGGTTGAGGGGTGCATTACATAGAGAGTGCAGGGTTTATTGGTGCATTACATACAGAGTGCAGGGTTGAGGGGTGTACAGAGCTTTCCTCCCCCTGATTCCAGTCTAAACCCCCCATTCAATACATTGCATTCTTCGGCACCAATCCTACCCCCCCTTCAATACATAGCAGTCCTCCTGCACTATTCCACACACCCCACCCCCCCTTTCAATACACAGCATTCCTCGGTACCAATACCACCCGCCCCCGCCTTCAGACTCCATTACCTAAAATTCATCAGAGCGGGGCCGGGCTGCACAAGAGAAGCCGCAACATGCATGTCCGTGGAGGAGCTTCTTATCCCCCGCCCCTTCCTGCTTGGCTCTTGTATACAGCTCAATGTATGTAGAGCAGAGAGGGATGTGAACGGAAGCCGGGAGAGGAGCGCTGTCACTTGTAAATAAGGAAGCAGCGCTTCTGTATTAACAAGTGACAGTAGCAAGCAGCTGAGCTAGAAAAAGTGAAAAGCGCTGGAGTGGAACTCTGGCTGAAAAAAAAACCCGGCAGGCAGCGCGGACTCCAGGGGCAGCCCAGTTGCTTTGGGGCCCCCCTACAATGGCTGGGCCCTGGGCAGATGCCCCGTGCGCACCGCGTTAAAGATGGCCCTGGGGGGAGGCTTTAGGGGATGATCTGCAAGTGGTTAACCAGGGTGCCTACTGAGTTCTTCAGGGGTGCCTTGAGAAAATGCCTAAAGATCACTCCAAGTTACCCAAAAATTCTGTACAAGCTAGCGGGTAGATCAAGCCTGCCTTTTTGTTACCAATGCCATAGGTTATCATTGTGCAACATTACAACTTTGGGCACCATGTGGGCCAGCTGCCAGTGCCCTAACAACTGCTGATGTCATCGGCTGATAAGGAGGACATCTGACACCTGCACAGAATTCTTGTTTGATCCTCGCCCCTCTCTGTCAGCACTGGGGTCAGGTTAGCTGGCTGCATGGTGAAAAGAAAATGAGGGAGAACAAATGCTGGACAACTAGTCAGTATCAGTGTTCACAATTGTATTTGCTTTGCAAGAATAAATAATCTCTAATGCTGGGTGTCCTATGTGTATGGGTGCTGCTCTAATATGTAAAACTTTTAAGGGTGTCTCAAAATTGTGCATCATTTTATAAGGTGCGTTGACTGGAAAAAGGTTGAGAAAGAATGCTCTACAGTATGTCCCAATTACAACTTTTTTCATACCCTTTGAAGCCATCACCAGACATGTAAAAGTCTTGCAGGAGCAGCTGTTGGGAGCCCAGTTCCTATTGATGTAGGCATGCCCCCCAGAATTGCAACACCCAAGACCCCTTTCCCTACACACAATGTAGGCCAGGTACTTGAGCGTCAAGACAGCAGCAATGCTTTGCTGGTAAAGAAATGAATAATGAGGAAAGGGACAGAGGGGGACACTAGTCCAGCATATATGGCTGGTTGGGCTTTCAGTGCAGAAAAGACTATGTAGTTCAGTCAAAATGTTAGAACCGCACTGGATTTTTAGCAGATCAACATGTATTTGATGAGATTTGTTTCTGGTGTGTCCCTACATTTTTAACCTCTTGCCAATCATGTAACGCATATGTGCTGTAGCAGGGAGGTTAGGCCTTAAAGCCACACATGAGTCCATCGTGGCTGAGTTTTCTGTGCTGAGAGCGTGATCAATGCATGCTCCCAGCACAGTGACCGAGTTGCCACAGACAGATCCCAGCCCCTGTTTGTGATTGGGCTCCTGATCATGTTATAGAGAAGTCCGTTCAGGGACACACTTGAGGTCTTCAGTTACCACTGAGGTATGCTGGGCTCCTATTGTGACCCTTCAGCATTAGAGCGAGAAAACGTCACCAGCACGCAATGAATGAATGGGTTCAAAGCTTTATTCAGTGATCACATTGCTACAACAGAAGCAACGTTTCAGAACCTCGTAGGACCCCTTCATCAGGCGTGCTTGATGAAGGGGTCCTGCGAGGCCCCAAAATGTTGCTTCTGCTGTAACAATGTGATCGCTGAAAAAAGTTTTGGACCCATTCTGGTGGTTCATGGTGTGCTGGAGACATTTTATTACTCTGACTTGCTTCGGTTCCAGCCGTTGGTCGCACTTATGCACATACCTGTAGCCATTTCTTCATGAACGTGTACATTTGAGAGTAGTGGTTTGGAACCTTCACTGTTAGGGCGCAGGGATACACTAGCATAGCATACGGGCATGTGTCCATGCGCTATACTCGTGTTTAGGATAGCACTGCAGTCTGCTGTATACCCAGAGTACAACCCTTAATTTCTATTGGAGGCTATACGCAGTACCTGGGCTTTCTGTGTGAGGTGGGTAAATGCTAGGACTTGCATTGAACAGGCTCAGGTGGCTGTGTGCATCAGCACAAACAGTGTATAGCAGTGTGTAGAGGGTTAATTCTGAATTTTTTGATTTACTTCATGGTTGCCGGTTGAGTCGCAAATTACTTCCAATGCTGCTCTAAACTACAATAAAATACAATCTGCCATGGGACCACTTCTTAGCTATGTGTCTGTTTGGATTAAAAATCTTCAGTGCTAAATCTTCCTCAGAGCTTTGCAATTATGTGCATAGACTTTGCTAATTGAGATGCAGCCTGATTTTTTAATTGTGTTGCTCATTTTGAGCAGCGCTTGTACTGGGGCTGCATCCATTGTCCTATGTGCAGTCTGGATGTTTCTGATGCTGAGACAAATCCAAAGTCCAGGCATGGGGTATTCATGTAGTGCTCTCCTCTAGTTAGGTTGCTAGGTTAAATCAGGGTTGCCACCTGTCCGGGATTCACACGGACTGTCTGGATTTTGAATCATGTGTCCAGTTTTCAGTCTGCCTGAAACCCAGATAGGCAGACTAGACTGCAAGGAGCAATAGAGAGAGTTGGCACTGGGACTGAGAAGATGGACCTGATGTAAGAAGGCACTCTACCGGGGGCACCTGATGTAAGGAGTCACTCTGATGGGGAAACTTTATGTAAGGGGGCACACTGACGGGGACACCTGATGTAAGGGGGCATTTTGATGGAAACACCCGATGTAAGGAGGGAGTCTAATGGGTACACCATATGTAAGGGGGTATTCTCGCTGTTAAAGTGTTTGGCTTGAAGGAAAGGTGGCAACCCTAGGTTAAATTTAGTTTATGGCTTCGCTGTAGTGAATGGAGCAGTGATTGATGGTTTTTGTCTGTTCAGGGTTTCCTAGTTGGGTGTTTGATGTCTCCCACCGGTTTCTGGAAGAAGCTTGGCAATCTCTGCAAGGAGGTGTCTGGAAGGTGGCTGTGGAGGTGATCCATTTTTTTGGGAGCTCTGGATAAGTTTGCTTCCTTTTCAAGGATAGTTCCAGTTTCCTAGGGGGCGGCTGCCCCTAGGAGAGAGTCTCTCAGAGAGGAGATTGCAGTCTGGGTCTCAGCAGATGCTGGGCTGAGACCCCGGGAAAGACTGCTAAAGATGTATTCGCTGAAGAGCACTGTTCTGAAGTCCTAGTTTGGAGAAGGATCCTTTTATCTCCCTCCCTAAGGATCTACTTCTGGAGGCTGGGTGGCAGACAGCTCCAAGGACATTGTGAGTAAAGACCTTGCTGTGGACTTTGGGTATGCTTGCGCTAGAAGAGATCTAGGTGACAGTGGTTGCTACATGGACTGGGGCTGCTCTCATAGAGTTCTAGGTATACTGGCCATTCCCTGTTACCTCCAGGGAAGGCTATTGTAAGAAGATTAGGTAGAAGCTGTCCTCCCATTATTGCTATCGATCATTTTGGGAGTATACTGTAACCCTAAACCCGTCTTCTGCTAAAGTTCTTCAGCAATGGATACTAAAAAATCATCCCCTGGACTGAACCTGTATTGTCAGTGTGTGTGGGACTGTGCTTATGTGACTGCCAGCCTCTATACTGCATTGAGAGACTTGGGTACATTCTAAGCGGCCACGTTGGGGGTAAGCGATACATTTAGATTGAAGGAATCCATCTGCTGGTATATGGGCAACCTTATAAGTAACGGAAAGCCTACATCAGTTCACTTTTTGTACCTTCGAGATGACATCCAGGGTGACTCTGCACAGCATGTCATGCATTCCAATCTCAGTTTTTCCATCAGCCTTTTCTGCAAGTCTCTCCACCAAGTCTTCGGCTTTCTCATTGAAAGGTGCCATCAATCCAATCAAGTATCTGTATGCAGGTAACAGAGTCAGTGCTAATCAAGGTTAACGTACAATGCACCAGACACCAAAATGTATCTTCTCATATACCTCCATTGCAACAGTGGAGAGCAATGCTACTTTACTAATGCACCGTCTTATAGCTAGTCTGCTAGAATAAAAACTTCAAAAATGGTCTCTCTGTAAACACACACATAAATTACGTATACAGTCTTGTTCTAAAAAGTGGTCAGGGGACGGTAAAAGCTTGTGGTTGAGCCCCCTCATCATCCATCTAAAGAAAGGAATGCAGCTGCTCAGGGCTATTCACATGCCACGGCCTTGATGCTTTGCTTTGCAACGAAGGCAGAAATTAAACTGCACGTCGGCGGGCGGTAAAAGTCCTGAATGCAAGCCCTTTAAGTTTATGGGACTGGGCCACAACTACCCTGCAACCGCATGCATTGTGGTGGCTCGGCCTTTTGAGAAGGTGACATATAGCCTCCTTGCAACCTTCCAAAAGACCTCTAAAGGGTTGCCATGAGTGAGACCGAACCCTGCCCAAAGATTTGTTTAAGTTCTTGAATTTGATCTGGTATCATTATCCTTTCAGTCAAGTTTGGACCAATGTAACTATGTACTGTATATACCATACCTGGCTGATGCCCCTGGAAGCTGGAAATCACTGATGTAGACACGGCTACTCCAGTGATCTCCACTTGCTTCCAGGTCCTGTGCTGAGCAGCTGGCATGCTGTATTGTGACCACAAAAGATCGGCCGCTTGGCACAGCACCTGTCAGAGAATGCTTTACATTTTCTGAATGAATGCAAAGTGTTCTATGGTTGAACAAGGTGGAGAACGTGACATCACCGCTCCACCTTGTCAGTGAGAAAAAGAAAGTGTTCTCTGAATGGCACCTGTGTTGAACCACCAACTTCCTTTGTTCACAATGCATCAGGTTGGCCACTCAGCACGGGACCGAGATGGTAGTGGAGATCAGTGGGCATAGCGGTGTCTACTTCAGTGGCTTCCAGCTTCAAGGGGCATTAGACAGGTATAGTATATACATAGTTACATTGGTCCAACCTGGCACAATGTACTGTAATTATGTATAAAATATCCATATCTGGAATTCTTCTTTAACATCTCATATGTGTATTTCGCTGTTTCCATGGTCTTCAGGTTTAAAAGCAGCATCTATTTTACCCTCTAAGTTTTAACGTCTGGTTAATATTTGTACTTACATTCTACTAAATGCTGGATCCATGATTCTCCTCTGTTTGTGCCAGTGATCATAATCCCGATCTGTCACCAAGCCTCTTCCCATGAACCTGGTATATGATGGGTAATAAAACACAAAAAAAATTTTTAAAGCTAGAAAAGTGTTAATGTAACTTCTGCATAACTAAAGGAGGTGATTGGTATTATTTTAGTTGGGTCAGCCATGTGGATCTGCATCGTTTTCTCAGTCTAGTCTTCCTTTGAAGCATAACTAAAAGCAAAACCTTTTTTAACTTTTGTATAGAGTGGAGAAGGATTAGTACATGTCAGCTTTTTTATTGTTGTCTGGGAGATTCACCCCCTCTATTTGCCTATTATAACTGAGAGCAAAAGTGAAAGAAAATCCCAAACTTTGGGTTGTCACCAAAACAGGACAAAAAGAGGAAATCTTCCAATGTGAACACTAGTTCTAGTAACACCCAGGGATTCTTTTACTTTGAATAGATTTCTTCCCACTTCTAGCTTTGGCTATGGGACAGGAAGTGAAGAGAAATCTGTCCAGGCAGACTGGCAGACACGTGATTCAAAACCCAGGCTTTCTGGGTGAATCCTGCACAGATGGCAACCCTAGTATAACCCCTGTCAGCTTTTTTCCATCTGCAAAATAACTGACAGGGGTTATACTAGGGTTGCCACCTGTCCAGGATTCACCCAGACAGCCTGCATTTTGAATCACATGTCCGGGTTTCAGTCTGCCTGAAACCCAGAGACATTATTTAGACTGGGCTGTGGAGTAACTGAGATAGTTACACAAAAATCTGTCGCCGTCTGGGAGCTGTGGGCCACAGTCTGGGGACAGGTTCGTCATCACTGGGGGGGGGGGGGGGGGGGGGCAATGATGTCATCAAGAGCAGTTTGGCCACACCCTCTGTTTTGCTGCATTATCACTCTCCTTGGGGCACCCAAAGTTGTCCCAGGTCTTTTAAATCCTATAGTGTATAGTACAAAAAAACAATGTGACCTGTGCTGCTAAAGTGTTCAGGTTTGGCTTGAAGAAAAGGTGGCAACCCTAGTTGAAACCCTCCCTTACTCTATCCAAAATGAAAAAAAAAAAAAAGTTTTGCTTTTAGTTCTACATTAAGCACAGAAGCTTTTATGCATAAAAAGATTCATAGCAGGTGAGGCGTTAGACCTTCTGTATTGGATAACCCCAATTTAATTTGTATGTAATATTCTGGAAGATATGATACATACCGAACGCCAAACATGTTGAACATACGGTTGTAAAACCAGTCCTTTGTGTATTTTGGAGACATCAGAAATTCCTACAATAAGGTATAAATAAGAGATCTTAGAGCATTGCTTTACCTTTCAATTAAGTTATAACGGCCACTTTGTAACTGTGGTTTTTTATTCTTTTCCTGCACATTGTTCCAACAGTATCATGCTTTACCCTGACAAATCTATTCTATTTAGCCTAGCAACATTTATCTACAGAATTCTCAATTTCCTAGACACATGTGCATTCTAACTGACATTTTGAACGCTATTTAAGAACCTGACATTTTGCATGCTATTTATTCAACTATTGCCCAAATCCATGGCATGTACTGTGCTGCAATATGATGCTACCAGAGTTTTGTAGTGTATCTAAGCTCAAGAACAAAAAAAAAATGTAGCAGCTTACTGGTTCTTAGGCCCCTTTCACACGATCGGACCGTTCAGGTCCGCCTGTCAGTTTTGACGGCGGACCTGAACGGGCGCTCCATGTTAGTCTTTGGAGCGTCGGATGTCAGCGGAGACATGTCCGCTGACATCCGACCCGGTCCGATCCGCTGAAAAGCAGACGGATGGCTCTACGTTCAGGTCCGTCGCTGGCGGAATCGGATCGGGGGAGATCTGACGAAAACGGACACGCTGTCTGTTTTTGTCCGATCCCTCCATAGGCGGCAGCGGGGCCTGACAAGTCCCTCCCCGCTCAGTGAGCAGAGAGGGACCTGTCATCCGACGGCTCAGCGGAGATCAACGGACTGATCTCCCGCTGAGCCGGCGGACCGAGGCGGGCTCTGTAGAAACAGAGCCCGCCTCGTGTGAAAGGGGCCTTAGATGTGGTGGCTGCATTTGTTTTTTTGGGGTTTTTTTTGTTTGTGGATTTATCCGTTTTTCACACCTTCTGTCTGTTAGGACTATCTCTTCTTATCTCCATAACATATCTCTACAGCATAGCGTGTGGGGTGTTCTGTAGTCAACTGAGATAACTGGGAGCAATGCTAACTTCCCCCTCAATGTCCTGAGATCAGTCGGGTGCAGTCCGCTCACTCTCTGCTGCAGTCAATAATTAAAAAAATACAGGCAGCACAAAACAATTATTTTACTCCAAGGAAGGTTTATTGCAATGAAAACACACCACTCACTCCCACTCAAAGCCATGCCCCCAGTGCTTTTCACCCAGCGTTGTGTTTTTTTCATTATGTATTTAGCGGTTTGCTTGAAGTTCCATTCTAACCTACACATATACTCATTATTTATTTTTATCAATTTACCAAAAAAAAAAAATCTAAATTGAATCAACATTTGGTGTGACCACCCTTTGGCTTCAAACCAGCATCAAGCATTCTTCTAGCTACACTTGTACACAGTTTTTGAAGAAGCTTAGCAGGTTGATTGTTCCAAACATCTTGGAGAGCTAACCACAGATCTTCTGTGGATGTAGGCTGCCTCAAATCGTTCTGTCTCTTTATGTAATCCCAGACAGACGCAATGATGTTGAGATCAGGGCTCTGTGGGGGCCAAACCATCACTTCCAGGACTCCTTGTTCTTCTTTATGCTGAAGATAGTCCTTAAAGTGGAGGCTCACACAAAAATTGAACCTCCGCTTTTCGGAACCCTCCCCCCCTCCGGTGTCACATTTGGCACCTTTCAGGGGGGAGGGGGGTGCAGATACCTGTCTAAGACAGGTATTTGCACCCACTTCCGGGCGTAGACTCCCACAGGAGTCTATGCCTCTTCCCCTCCCGCCGCGCTGTCTGCTGGGAACACACACGGGTCCCAGAGACAGCACGGACCATTCAGATTGCGCTGCAGGACTCGTGCATGCGCAGTAGGGAACCGGGAAGTGAAGCCGCAAGGCTTCATTTCCTGATTCCCATACCGAAGATGGCGGCAGCAGCATCCGAGGCCTGAGGGACGGTTCGGCCTCAGGTTCCGACATCGCTGGACCCTGTGACAGGTAAGTGTCCATATTTTAAAAGTCAGCAGCTGCAGTATTTGTAGCTGCTGACTTTTAAAAAAAAACATTTTTGCGGGACTCCCTCTTTAATTACATTAGCTGTATGTTCGGGGTCACTGTCCTGCTGCAGAATAAATTTGGGGCCAATCACATGCCTCCCTAATGGTATGGCATGATGAAAAAATATCTGCCTGTATCTTTCAGAATTGAGGACAACAACACTGAGGACCGTAGACGCAGTAGTCAGCAAAGGAAACTTAATGCAGCAGATAGAAGGCACATCATGCTTACTTGCCTTTGGAAGGTGTCCAGCAGTGCCATCAACAAAAAAATGGCGAAAAAACAGTGGGATCCATGCATGCCTATCTACCGTCCAGGGAAGTCTGGTCAGAAGTGGTTTTCATAGAAGAATTGCGGCAAAAAATCAATATCTCAGACGTGGAAACAAGCCACTCAACTATGCATGAAAATATAGGAACTGGGATGCAGAAAAATGCCAGTAGGTGCTGAATGCTGAGTCAAAATGTAAAATATTTGGCAGTGACAAACAAGGTCCATAAAGACATGGATGAGCAAGTTTGGGGTGGAGGAACTTGACTGGCCTGCACAGAGTCCTGACCTCAACCCGATAGAACACCTTTGGGATGAATTAGAGTGGAGACTGCAAGCCAGGCCTTCTCGTCCACATCAGTGCCTGACCTCACAAATGCGTTTCTAGAAGAATGGTCAAACATTCCCATAAACACACTCCTAAACCTCATGGACAGTCTTCCCAGAAGAGTTGAAGCTGTTATAGATGCAAAGGGTGGGCCAACGCAATATTGAACATTACAGACTAAGACTAGGACACCATTAAAGTTCATGTGCGTGTAAAGGAAGGGGTCCCAATACTTTTGGTAATATAATGTATAGTATCTCACAAAAGTGAGTACACCCCTCACATTTTTGTAAATATTTTATTATATCTTTTCATGTGACAAAACTGAAGAAATGACACTTTGCTACAATGTAAAGTAGTGAGTGTACAGCTTGTATAACAGTGTAAATTTGCTGCCCCCTCAACATAACTCAACACACAGCCATTAATGTCTAAACCGCTGGCATAAAAAGTGAGTACACCCCTAAGTGAAAATGTCCAAATTGGGCCCAAAGTGTCAATAGTTTGTGTGGCCACCATTATTTTCCAGCACTGCCTTAACCCTCTTGGGCATGGAGTTCACCAGAGCTTCACAGGTTGCCACTGGAGTCCTCTTCCACTCCTCCATGATGACATCACAGAGCTGGTGGATGTTAGAGACCTTGCGCTCCTCCACCTTCCATTTGAGGATGCCCCACAGATGCTCAATAGGGTTTAGGTCTGGAGACATGCTTGGCCAGTCCATCACCTTTACCCTCAGCTTCTTTAGCAGGGCAGTGGTCATCTGGGATATGTGTTTGGGGTCATTATCATGTTGGAAAACTGCCCTGTAGCTCAGTCTCCAAAGGGAGGGGATCATGTTCTGCTTCAGTATGTCACAGTACATGTTGGCATTCATGGTTCCCTCAATGAACTGTAGCTTCCCAGTGTTGGCAGCACTGATGCAGCCCCAGACCATAACACTCCCACCACCATGCTTGACTGTAGGCAAGACACACTTGTAATCCTCACCTGGTTGCCGCCACACATGCCTGACACCAACTGAACCAAATAAGTTTATCTTGGTCTCATCAGACCACAGGACATGGTTCCAGTAATCCATGTCCTTAGTCTGCTTGTCTTCAGGAAACTGTTTGAGGGCTTTCTTGTGCATTATGTTTAGAAGAGGCTTCCTTCTGGGATGACAGCCACGCAGACCAATTTGATGCAGTGTGCGGTGTATGGTCTGAGCACTGACAGGCTGACCCCCCACCCCTGTGGGGCCCCCACACCTCAAAGCACCTTGTCCCCATGTTGATGAGGACAAGGGCCTCTTCCCGACAACCCTGGCCGTTGGTTGTCGGGGTCTGTGGGCGGGGGGCTTATCGGAATCTGGGAGCCCCCTTTAATAAGGGGGCCCCCAGATCCCGGCACCCCACCCTATGTGAATGAGTATGGGGTACATGGTCCCCCTACCCCTTCACCTAGGGAAAAATTGTAAGTAATAAAACACACTACACAGGTTTTTAAAATATTTTATTAAACCGCTCCGGGGGTGGGGATCTTCCTCCGGCTTCGGGGGTCTTCTTCCGGCTTCGGGGGTCCCTCCGCTTCATCTTCTCCCGGCGTCCGGTTGGTTGTTCTCTGCTCTCTTCTCCCGGTGTTCCAGTTCTTCGGCCGGCTCCTCTGCTGTGTTCAGGTAGCTCTCTTGCCAGCAGAGGTCCGGACTTCTGAGCTGCTGGGCTTCTTCTCTTCTCTTCTCTTCTCCAGATGTTGACACGACGCTCTCTCCGGCTGGACTGCTCTCCGAGGGCTGCGTTGTGACTTATATAGGCGGAGACCCCGCCCCCTTTTGATGTCACAGTCCCTGGGCATGCTGGGACTGTGACGTTTTAGGGGGCGTGGTCACTGGGTGATGTTGACCACGCCCCTAAAACGTCACAGTCCCAGCATGCCCAGGGACTGTGACATCATATGGGGGCGGGGTCTCCGCCTATATAAGTCACAACGCAGCCCTCAGAGACCAGTCCAGCCGGAGAGAGCGTCGTGTCAACATCTGGGGGAAGAGAAGAGAAGACAAGAAGCCCAGAAGTCCGGACCTCCGCTGGCAATAGAGCTACATGAAGACAGCGGAGGGGCCGGCCGAAGACCTGGGACACCGGGAGAAGAGGCCGGAGAGCGGAGAAGAACCAACCGGACGCCGGGAGAAGATGAAGCGGAGGGACCCCCGAAGCCGGAAGAAGACCCCCGAAGCCGGAGGAAGATCCCCCCCCCGGAGCTGTTTAATAAAATATTTTAAAAACCTGTGTAATGTGTTTTATTACTTACACTTTTTTCCTAGGTAAATGGGTAGGGGTACCATGTACCCCATACTCATTTACATAGGGTGGGGGGCCGGGATCTGGGGGGCCCCTTATTAAAGGGGGCTCCCAGATTCCGATAAGCCCCCACCCGCAGACCCCGACAACCAACGGCCAGGGTTGTCGGGAAGAGGCCCTTGTCCTCATCAACATGGGGACAAGGTGCTTTGGGGGGGGCGCAGGGCGCCCCCCTCCCCCAAAGCACCCACCCCCCATGTTGAGGGCATGCGGCCTGGTATGGTTCAGGAGGGGGGTGGGCGCTCGCTCGTCCCCACCCCCTTTCCTGACCGGCCAGGCTGCGTGCTCGGATCGGGGTCTGGTATGGATTTTAGGGGGGCCCCACGCCGTTTTTTCAGCGTAGGGGTTCCCCTTTATAATCCATACCAGATCAAAATGAACGGACTTGGCCGTGTGTGGGCAAGTCCGTTCATTCTGAAAGTCCGCCGGAACTCCGGCGAAAGTCCGTCGGAAAGTCCCGGCGTGTGTGGGCAAGTCCGTCCGTTTTAAAATCCGGCGCACCTGGCGGACAAAGTCCGTCGGAAAGTGTGCCGGACCAAGTAGGATAGAAAGTCCGACCGTGTGTACGCGGCATAAGATTTAAACATTTTTTTCTGATTGAATCTTTTTTTAAAAAATGTGTAACTCTTGGGTGATCAATGTGTGAATCTTGGGTGAATACAAATGCATAGATAGACCCCCTTACCTTAAACAGGTCAAATTTTACTACAGCTAATGATGACATATCTTATGCTTACTCTAATGAGTTAACTGGTTCATTGAAGGGCCAGAGATGGTGCAGAGATGGAGATATTCTTACCTTTACTGCTTCTGGGCTGACAACTAAAATCATCACATTATGTAAAAAATTAATCCGTACAATTGGGCCATATTTCTGGACCCTGTAAAAAAAGACAAAGTATAAACACAGGTACTCTTATTTGTCCTTTATTGTTCAGAACAAGAACTGTGCACTGCATTGTAGTGGGTGGGAGCCTCCTCCATCCTGGGCACCTGGTCCTTTGTGTGACACCCTTTTTATCTTATGCACGCTTCATATTCTTTTAGCAATATGTGGCTATCACTGGCGCTCCAGAGTGGCTCCAGAAGACCTTTTTTTGCCACAATGCAATGTTTCAAAATCATACCAGGGCCCTTCATCAAGATAGCAGTCCCTGTTGAAGTGCTGGTGATATCCATATTTTTCTGAACTATGAGTAATAGCGACATTTGCTCATTTGTACCTTAGCGCCCCTTCCATCCAGGTCTCTACACTGTAAGATGTGTGCCAAGTGTCCCCAAAGCTGGCCAGATACTAGTAGAATTTTGTTAGAGAGTTTTCATTTTAGAATGTTCTTCTAGTTTTTTAGTGGTTAATGAGCTCAAATCAACTTTTTTTTTAACAACAGTGACAAGAAAATTGAAAGAAGACGGATGGAAAAGTGTTCTTGAACAAACAAAATTCCAACTGTGAATGTGGTTTTCGTTTTGGAAAAAGCATTCATATTGTAATGTGCATGTTCTAGGCACAAAAGAAACCAGTTTTCTATGTCTAGGATTCCATTCAAGTAGCAGATCTGGACACATTTTCAAGGACCTTTGAACAAAATTAGTTGATGATGACTTAAAGAATGGAAGATCAAATGCTTTGACCAATGATTTTTCGGAATTTCTTTTAAACGTTCAAACAAAATTGGACTAGTGCATGGCCAGCTAGTCTCACTCCTGTTCTTTTGGGCTCCTAAGAAACTAAAACTGCTCTCAATCATTACTTAAGATGGCCATAGATGACTTAAATTTTGAATGAAAATTCTTAGGAAAAGAATGTTTTAAGAAAGTTTTTCTAATTAGTGGGATCATTTTGACATTTGCTTTTGACCGCAGTGATGATAAAATGTAATGGATCAGAATAGAAAAAATGTCTTTAAAGGAGTTGTAAAGGCAGAAGGTTTTTTATCTTAATGCATTCCATGCATTAAGATAAAAAACCTTTTGTGTGTAGCAGCCTCCCCAGCACCTCCTTAATTATGTACCTGAGCCCCATCTCTCTCCAGTGATGTCCACGAATGTCTAAGCCGTCCAGGGCACTCCTCCTGATTGCCTGAGAAACAGCAGCGGCGCTATGGCTCCCGCAGCTGTCAATCAAAGTCAGTCAGCCAATCAGGGGCAAGAGGGGGCAGGGCCGGGTCGGGACTCTGTGTCTGAATGGACTTACGGAGATGTGACTTGGCTCCAGTGCCCCCATAGGAAGCTGCTGACTGTGGGGGCACTCAATGGGAGGGAGGAGCCAGGAGCAGCAAAGAGGGACCAGAGAAGGAGAGGAGCCGAGCTGTGCAAAACCAACTGCAAAAAGCAGGTAAGTAAACCAGGTTTGTTATTATTTATTTATTTTTTAAACAAGACTTTACAATCACTTTAATGACTGAATTTCTAACAGTGTGTGTGGTTTTTATTCAGTAAAGTCCATTCTTTCCAAAATCAAATGTTAAAGCAAACAAAATCTTTCAATTGTTCTGAGAATTTTCCTACAAGTTTTGTAGGAGTTTTCCAAAGAATTTCCAAAATTCTATCCAGCTATGGCCAGCTTTAAAGAAGTTGTAAAGGCAAAAGGTTTTTTATCTTAATGCATTCTATGCATTAGGATAAAAACCTTTTATGTGTAGCAGGCCCCCCTGCACCCCCTAATACTTACCCTTAATTAATTATAACGCACATACAGATCCAACTACTTTTAGCTGATCTCCCTCTGCCACCATCATCCCCCCCCTGCCTCCGCCCATCCCCCTCTGCCACCATCATCCCCCTCTGCCACCTTCATCCCCCCCTGCCTCCATCCATTCCCCTCTGCCACCTTCATCCCCCCCTGCCTTCATCCATTCCCCTCTGCCACCTTCATCCCCCCCTGCCTTCATCCATCCCCCTCTGCCACCATCACCCCCCTCTGCCACCTTTATCCCCCCTGCCTTCGTCAATTACCCTCTGCCACCATCATCCCCCCTGCCTCCATCCACCCCCTCTGCCACCTTCATCTCCCCCTGCCTCCATCCATCTCCCTCTGCCACCATCATCCCCCTCTGCCACCTTCATCCCCCCTGCCTCCATCCATCCTCCTCTGCCACCTTCATCCCCCCCTGCCTCCATCCATCTCCCTCTGTCACCATCATCCCCCTCTGCCACCTTCATCCCCCGCCTCCATCCACCCTCCTCTGCCACCTTCATCCCCCCCCCTGCCTCCATCCATCTCCCTCTGCCACCATCATCCCCCTCTGCCACCTTCATCCACCCCACCTCCATCCATCCTCCTCTGCCACCTTCATCCCCCCCCTGCCTCCATCCATCTCCCTCTGCCACCATCATCCCCCTCTGCTACCATCATCCCCCCTGCCTCCATCCATCCTCCTCTGCCACCTTCATCCCCCCCTGCCTCCATCCATCTCCCTCTGCCACCATCATCCTCCTCTGCCACCTTCATCCCCCCCCTGCCTCCATCCATCTCCCTCTGCCACCATCATCCCCCTCTGCCACCTTCATCCCCCCCGTCTCCATCCATCCTCCTCTGCCACCTTCATCCCCCCCCTGCCTCCATCCATCTCCCTCTGCCACCATCATCCCCCTCTGCCACCTTCATCCCCCTTGCCTCCATCCATCCTCCTCTGCCACTTTCATCCCCCCCCGCCTCCATCCATCCCCCTCTGCCACCATCATCCCCCTCTGCCACCTTCATCCCCCGCCTCCATCCATCCTCCTCTGCCACCTTCACCCTCCCCCTGCCTCCATCCATCTCCCTCTGCCACCATCATCCCCCTCTGCCACCTTCATCTCCCCCGCCTCCATCCATCCTCCTCTGCCACCTTCATCCCCCCCTGCCTCCATCCATCTCCCTCTGCCACCATCATCCCCCTCTGCTACCATCATCCCCCCTGCCTCCATCCATCCTCCTCTGCCATTATCATCCCCCTCTGCTGCCTCCATCACTGCGGCCTGCCATCATCATCTGTTGTCACCGTCTTCGGCTGGGCTGTCACTCCGTGCCTGGCTCCCCGTGGACTCTGGATGCAGGGCTCCTCCGTTCCGCATGCTGCTCAGCCTCCTGGCTGTTCCAATGCTCCTGGTTACAGTTTTGAAAATTGGCGCTACAGGCGGGATGTGCTATTACATCACTCGCCTCACCAGCATAGTGCGCCGCACAGCCTCTGTGAGATCCGCCCCCCCCCCCCCCCCCGCCGCCAAAAGAATTTTGATCAATCATAAAAATTAACGATTAATCGAGGAATTAATCGTTAATTTCCGCAGCCCTACCTTTAATAAAACAAATACACTACAAACTACACTCGTATAACAATATACATCAGAGTCCTAACATACTCCAGCAGCATGGCAAAGCAGGTCTAGATGGAGGTGCTCTCTATCTTCTGAATGCTGGGGGCAGCCTGCCCTGGATCAGCACCATGCATTGCCATTGTGCGGGTGGGACATTGTGTGTTCCAGCTCTAGAACTTCATTGATTGTTATGGTGCCTGTGGCTGGCCCACACCATGGCAGCGCATTATACTGATTCAGGGCAGACCGCATCATGTGTTCATGGCATCCCAGGGGAACCAAAAAAGGCTGCTTTATTATATCCATATTATGGCAAATGCAATCACTTTTTTCATAATCTCAAATAAATCTGTTGACTTTGGCTATTTTTTTTTTCCATATGTCACGCCTCCCCAGTATAACGTAAGATAAATGATTGCACAACTTACCACTCAAAAAACAAGTCATACACAAGCTCATTTTTCTTCATGTGCTTCAATGTTGTGGGAGAATGTCCAAAGAGGAAGCTAAAAGTGAAAATAATTTCCTATGAATGATACAGCAGAGTGTTTTTTGTATTTTTAGTTATAATTGCATTGTTTAACCACTTAAGGACCGGGCCTCTTTTTGAGATTTGTTGTTTACAAGTTAAAAACTGTTTTTTTTTTTTGCTAGAAAATTACTTAGAACCCCCAAACATCATACATTTTTTTTCTAACACCCTAGAGAATAAAATGGTGGTCGTTGCAATACTTTCTGTCACACCGTATTTGCGCAGCGGTCTTACAAGCGCACTTTTTTTTGGAAAAAATACACTTTTTTGAATTAAAAAATAAGACAACAGTAAAGTTAGCCTATTTTTTTTAATATTATGAAAGATAATGTTACACCGAGTAAATTGATACCCAACATGTCACACTTCAAAATTGTGCCCGCTCGTGGAATGGCGACAAACTTTTACCCTTAAAAATCTCCATAGGCAACATTTCAAAAATTCTACAGGTTGCATGTTTTGAGTTACAGAGGAGGTCTAGGTCTAGAATTATTGCTCCCGCTCTACAGATCGCGACGATACCTCATATGTGTGGTTTAAACACCGTTTTCATATGCGGGCGCTACTCGCGTATGCGTTCTGCACGCGAGCTCGGCGGGACGGGACGCTTTTAAAACATTTTTTTTTAAATGTATTTTACCTTTTATGTTTTATTTTTACACTGCTCTTTTTTTTTTTTTTTTAATGTAAACATCCCTTGTAATAGAAAAAAAGCATGACAGGACCTCTTAAATATGAAATCTGGGGTCAAAAAGACCTCAGATCTCATATTTACACTAAAATGCAATAAAAAAATAAATAAAATAAAATAGGTGGGGGCCATCTTCCCCCCACTCGTCTCCATGCCAAGAAAGGCACAACATCCGTTTGTCTCCGCCGCTGCCGACGGCTCTAGTAAGCCGCGGAGGGCAGCGGAGCGTGGCAGGAGGGGGGCCCTCTCTCGCCGCCGATAAAAGTCATCTTGCGGCGAATCCGCCGCAGAGACCATTTTTATCTGAAAGTGGACCGCCGGTCGAAGAAGAGGATACCGGGGTTATGGCAGCTAGCTGCTGCCATAACAACGATATTCCTCTTCAAAGTCAGGACATATATATATATATATATATATATATATATATATATATATATATATATATATATATATATATATATATATATATATATAATATGGTTAACTTATCTGAAGGACATTTAGGCTGGGTTTACACCGCAGCACGATCCGGCTCATAGCCGGAGTCCGGTGCGTCTCAATTCACCGTTTCAGGTCCATTTCAGCACAAATTTTTGGCTGAATTCGGACCTAAAACGGACCAAAAGACGCACTGGACTCCTGTGCAATTCGCACCGGAGCCGCTGCAGAGATGTGTGACCCGGCTCCATAGAGATCCGGTCAATTGGATGCGGGGAAACCCACATCCAATTTGCAATAGTGTGAACCCAGCCTTAGGCCCCGTTCACACCTGAGTGATTTTATGCTTGAAGCTTGTAGCTCTAAAACTCTCAAAAAGCCAAATCCCATTTATTTCAATGGACCCTGTACCGGCTGTGAAGCCTTGTGGCTTCACAGCCGGTACCCTACTGCTCATGCGTGAAGCGCGCGCAGTAGGGTACCGCAGTCACTTTGTGAATGGCCTGGCGGTGGGGGAAGGGGGACCAAACTTCCGGGTAGAGTTGCCACCTCATCCCTTTAAAACCAAACACATTTTAATTACACAGGTTCTGTGGCTAATTAAGGTGGTGATTAAACTCACTTGGTGTCTTATCTGCATTAAATTAGCCACAGAACCTTTGTAATTCATATCGGGGGGCCTGGGGGCTTAAAGGAATGAGGTGGAAACCCTACTTCCGGGTGATCTTGCCGCAGTGAAATCACCCGGAAGTGGAAGCGCGTACCTGTCAAAACCAGGTATCTGTTCCTCCCCTCCCCTCCGAAAGGTGCCAAATGTGGCACAGGAGAGGGGGGTGGAGCTCCGCTTTAGCGATGTTAAAATAAGTTTTCACTTACCTGTCTCTGGGGGGTCCAGGAATGTGGTCATATTTCCTGTGTATGTAGAAGATATATCCGCAGAATAGGATAAAAGACACGGAGGCCAGGGATAGCAGAAGAGCAAAAATCCAGAAAACAAGAGCCCACATTGTCACCGAGAAGATGCAGACACCTTTTGGCTGACAGCAGCTCTTCTTAATTCCAAGCCGGCTGCTGAAAATAGGACAAAGGCCAACAAACTCTATTTCCTGGATTGGTCCAACCTCCCTCAGACTGGGGCCTCTACAATAAGACGAGGGCTGTGCAGTGCTTGGAGGTGCAATATGAGAAACCTGAATGACGGCATTTTATAGCTCCTCAGCATGATACAGGATTTAAAGGGACAATAAACTCTGGATTTTAAAAAAAATTATATTCCAGTAAATATTCTTAACTCAAAAAAAGTCCCTTTTGTTGCTCTCAGCCTCCTCCAAATTATTATTATTTTTTTATTTTGCTGCTGTGATCTGACTCCCTGTTAGAGAGGGGCTACGTTGGATCTCCGAGGTCCCACTGTATGTAGCCGCTCTCTCTTGCTCTGTCATGAGATGGACTATGGGATTTGTAATGTGCATAGAGCAATGTACATGACAGCAACTGAACTACATAGCTCCCAACTGTCCCTGATTTCGAGGGACTGTTCCTGATTTGGAGCAATGCCCCTCTGTCCCTCATTCCTCCTCATTTGTCCCTCATTTTGGTCTGATCTATATAGTTGTATATAAAATGCTCTTTTTATCTAGCAAAAAGTATTTTCCAGCGCTAAACCTTTCATCTGATTTCTAAATTGCTGCATTTGTAAATTCCAAAAGCCAATATAAAGGAATAGTAGTGGTAAAAAAAAGCACTTGTGGGTTTACCCATCTTGTTTTTTTGTACAATTCTCCTATAACCACTTCAGCCCCGGACCAGAGCACTTTTTGCGATTCGGCACTGCGTCGCTTTAACTGACAATTGCGCGGTCGTGCGACATTGTACCCAAACAAAATTGAAGTCCCGTTTTACCTACAAATAGAGCTTTCTTTTTGTGGTATTTGATCACCTCTGCGGTTTTTATTTTTTGCGCTATAAACAAAAAATGAGCAACAATTTTGAAAAAAGAGAAATATTTTTTACTTTTTGCAATAATAAATATCCCCCAAAAATATATAAGAAAAAACTATTTTTTTCATCAGTTTAGGCCGATATGTATTCTACAAATTTTTGGTAAAAAAACAAAAATCGCAATAAGCGTATATTGATTGGTTTGCTCATCTACAAAATGGGGGATAGTTTAATGGCTTTTTTATTATTTTTTTTTTTTTACTAGTAATGGCGGCAATCTGCGATTTTTATCAGGACTGCGACATTATGGCGGACACGTCGGACAATTTTGACACATTTTTACAGCGATCAGTGCTATAAAATTGCATTGATTACTGTAAAAATGTCACTGGCAGTGAAGGGGTTAACCACCAGGGGGCAGTGCAGGGGTTAAGTGTGTCCTATTGTTAGTGTTCTAACTGAAGGGGGGATGGGGCTGTGCAGGGAAGATAACAGATCATCTGTTCATACTCTGTGTGTGATCTGTCTGTTCTCCCCTCAGAGAACCAGAAACTGTGTGTTTACACACACAGATCCCGGTTCTCCGTGTGCCCCGAGCGATCGCGGGAGCCCGGCGGTGATCACGACCGCCGGGCACTCGCATTGGCTCCGTGGGCAAGCAGGGGGCGCGCGCACGTGTCCCTGGCCGCGCGTACGCGCCCTCTAGTGGCCGTCTATGGTACAGGCGTACCATGACGGCGATTCGCGCAGCCGAGCCATGTTGCCACAGTATAACTGCATTGTCGGCATGCGGATAAGGGGGCGTGGCAGGGGGTGTGTCCTATGCCTGTATACTTTTGCTGATAGGTGTTCCTCATTCCCAATTTAAAAAGTTGGGAGGTATGCAACTAACATGCACTGGTGGTTCCAAACAAACAGAAGTGAGGGGAAAAGGAGAGGTTTTGGAGCTCACAGAGTTTGTTACACAAAAGTTGAAAAATGCAATAAGAAAAATGGAATAAGAAAATAGATCACAAGCCCATGAAGTAGTGGCTGTGTATATATTAATATAAAGAGGAAGGGAACCTGTGCTAAAGAGCAATTGAAGATATAGACTACAGCTGCAACAAAAAAACACCAATATCTGTGTAATAAACTAAAGCAAATAAATGAAGTGCGCTTACAGTCGAATAGTCACAACTCAAAATTCATATGTTGCTTACATAAATGAATAAATTAATATATATTGTGAATAATTATTGAATCAGATACCCTAAATGAAAGAGTGCTGAAAAATCAATAAAGTGAATAAATTAAGTGCTCAATACGTAATAAAACATGTAAAATATAAAGTTAATAAATGTAAAAAGCAGAAACAAAATTGAATATCATAAATAGGGGGAAAAGGGGATAAGCCTGTCTTAAGGCTCCCCTTTTCCTTATGGGATCGTGACAGGAGCAGTTTCAGGCTTCCCTCTGTGAGAAAAAGGAGGGAAAGCTTGTAATTGGTCCGTTAAGGTCAGCTGTCTTGGAATCTTCTAGAATCCAGTAGCCCCTTATCAGGATAGGTCAGCTAGGGTCACATGACCCCCTGGAACATTCTGGAATTCCAGGGGGTCCCTATATAAAGGGCTAGTTCATAGGGTCCGGGGCCAGTCTTTTGAAGAGGATCAACAGCGGAACTTGGGCTTTAATATTGGACAAAAGAGCTGTGGTACATCCGCTGTTTTGATCCTCTTCAGCGACATGAAGACCCTGGTGCGCCAGCCTTTGGAGCGGGCTGAGGCTGAAGCAGGAGATGATTGGATCCTGAGATGTCTGGAGTTACCTGCGAGTCAAGCGGTAGGAGCGTCCGCTCCGTTCATCGCTGATTCCATGGATGTCCCTCCAGAAGATGTCAGACTATTGGAGGAAACAGCGGAATCTAATGCCAACCTTCCGTTACCAGGTCACAGCAAGGACGACGCGTCAGAAGGCGGAGCGATGGAGGAGCGGCTAAGCAAGATGCCCCTCGCTCAACATCGCAGATTCAGCCCTTCTCCAGCAAGGAGTGCGTCACTGCGCAGGGCGGAGCCGGCCTCTAAATCTAAACGGCGGCCTGCCACTCATACTTTTGACGGCGGAGTCAGAACACACAGCGATCCTGCCTGAGGTACAGTTGCCTAGGCAACAAGTCAACCATTCGTCTGTCTCCAGCGGCGCTACAGGATCAGCTTTGCAGGCCTTGGGAGCAGCTGGTTTTCTTATTCCAGTGCTCCATTCATCCCCACAGCCTAGCTCTGGCGCTAGTGCGGGTGGTCTATCTGGAGGTGAGATGTATCTGTTGCCCTTATTTAGTCAACTGTCATCTTGTTTCTCAATTTTTTTAACTGAGCTTAACTGAAGCTCACACTGCTTTAATTTCTCACACTAATCTTGTTTCTGCTAATCAATCTTCCCCACACACACACACATACACACGGTCGGACTTTGTTCAGACATTCCGACAACAAAATCCTAGGATTTTTTCCGACGGATGTTGGCTCAAACTTGTCTTGCATACACACGGTCACACAAAGTTGTCGGAAAATCGTTCTAAACGCGGTGACGTAAAACACGTACGTCGGGACTATAAACGGGGCAGTGGCCAATAGCTTTCATCTCTTTATTTATTCTGAGCATGCGTGGCACTTTGTCCGTTGGATTTGTGTACACACGATCGGAATTTCCGACAATGGATTTTGTTGTCGGAAAATTTTATAGCCTGTTCTCAAACTTTGTGTGTTTCGGAAAATCCAATGGAAAATGTGTGATGGAGCCTACACACGGTCGGAATTTCCGACAACAAGGTCCTATCACACATTTTCTGTCGGAAAATCCGACCGTGTGTACGGGGCATTAGTGTTTCCTCACAGGAACCAGCTGCGGTTATTTGGTCTGAGGACCATGTGCCGCATTCAGCTGATGTACTTCCAGTTTCATAGAAATAGTGTAAGGTTAAAACGGTTACGCCTGCTAGCACTTTGCCAGATGTTACTTTTAAAGAGTCTATGCCCTGTTTTTGTCCCCTTTAGGTTTTCATTTATCTATTGCTACTAAAGAAAAAATTTGGAAGGGTGACTTTGTAGATATTTTATCTCTTTTACCACCTGGCAAAGAATCCTTTTTTAAACTGGATAAAGGTGATAAGATTGATGAAGATCATCGTAGAACTGTTCCAAAATCTTTTTCTAATTGGTTGCAGGGTTTTTGTATTTTTTCCAGTGTACTTTGTGAAAAATTTCCGGATAAAAGTCCTTGTTTATTTCAACATATTGATATTATACAGGAAGCATACAAGTGTTTTTCAGGTTTTTCTTGGTTTTCGTACGACGAAGCATTTCGTCACAAGTTATCGGTCTATCCAGGTTTACAGTGGGGTTCGAAAGATGTAGGTTTATGGCTTAACCTTTTCCTCCCACAGAAACCGAATTTTCCCAAGTCTGGTACAGGTAATGTCGCTAATATGCTTGCAGTGCCGTATATGAAAGGTATTTGTTTTTTTTTTTTTAAATTCTTTATTTTTCAACAACCATGAATCACATGCCACTTGAAACATTTCTTCTCAAACATCTTATCGATATATACAAATTCATTTTTCCATAATATAGCCTTTTCACTCGTTTCATCACCAATTGATTCTAAAACTCTTCTGTCCCAAGGGCAAGGCATATAATTCCCCCTTTTCCATTTCCCCTACCCCCATTGCCCCCCCCCACCCCCAAAAAAAAAAAAAAAAAAAAAAAAAAAAAAAAAAAGATTATTAATTTGCCCCACCCCCCCCCACGGGGAGGGAGGGGGGAACCCCTCTCCTCAGGTCCCTTCGGTCTTATATGTCCCCCTTCTCCTATTCTCTATTTCTATATTCTACCAGGGGAGACCAAGTCCTCCGGTATTTCTCGTCTTGGTCTTTCAGCGTCATCGTCAATTTTTCCATTTGTTGAATTTCTGTAATTCTAGCCCACCACTGAAATTTGGTCGGGGGGGCTGTACTCTTCCAGAGAGCCGGGATACACGCCCTTGCGGCGGTGAGAAGGTGTTTGAGCAGAGATCTCTTATATTTTTCCGCCGACAGAGGGACATCATTTAATAAAAATGCAGCCGGGTTGCTCCCAAGGGACACACCTGTAATATCCTTAATCGTTTCCTCAACTGTTTCCCAGAAGCCTTTGATATCCTCACATTCCCAGAATATATGTATCATCGTTCCCTCCCCCCTCCTACAACGCCAGCATCTATCTGATACTTGCGGGTAAATTTTATGAAGGACTGCTGGTGTTCTATACCATCTGGTAAGAATTTTATATCCTCCCTCTTGGTATCTACTGGCAATTGATGTTTTATGTACTGATTTTAATATTTTCGTCTTCTGCTTTTGAGTAAACGTTACTCCTAGCTCTCTCTCCCAGGCTAGCATGAAATTGAGCTCCTGTGTCACTTCCGGGCATGTTAATATTTCGTAAAAATATGATAAAGAATGTCTGATACTTTCACCATTTAGACAGGTCTGTTCAAACCTAGTCAGCTCCCTTATTACTAAAAATTTTTTATTTTTTGAGCGAATATACGCTCCTAGCTGCATAGCCCTGAAATAATCCAAGTCCTCTGTTACCTCACCCTCTATCTCGCCCCTTGTCATCAAGCGGCGGTCCCTAGAGAAGTCAATCAGCCTGCTCTTCCCTTTATGTTTTATTGCTTCATACCTCCGATCGGTTAAACCTGGTAGGAAGTCCGGGGCACCCAATACCGGTGTCATTGGGCTCGGAGTTGGTGAAAGATTTGTTTTTTTGAAAATCATGTAGATAAAGCGGATAGTTGCCCCTGTTAGCGGGTGTTTTTTCACCGTGGTGGGTAATTCTGATTTTTTAATCCATGCTATTCCTTCCAATGGAATTTTAGACGTCGCCTGTTCTAGCTGTATATGCGGTTTCCTTACCGAGGCACACCATTCCACCACTCTCGCTAGTTGTAGGGCTTCCCAGTAATGTACTGGGTCTGGGAAACCAATACCTCCCTTCCCTTTTGGGAGTGCTAGGATGTTTCTCCTTATTCTTGCTGGTTTCCCTGCCCATATGAACCTTAGAAATCCTGATCTGAGGTCCTTAAGAAAGTTTGATGGAATCTTTATTGGTAACGTTTGGAACAAATAGAGAATTCTGGGCATCACGTTCATCTTTATAATATTTGTCCTTCCAAACCAGGTAAAGATATCTCTATCCCATCTCCTGAAATCTTGTTTAATTTGTCTTAACATTGGGGCATAGTTTAGTTCAAACATTCTGCTAAGCTTCTTTGAGATTTTGATCCCCAGATAATTTATATGGGAATCTGTCCACCTAAAATTAAATTGTGCTTTTATCCGATGTATTTCAATTGTATCCATCTCCAATCCCATCGCTTCGGACTTCGTGTAGTTTACCTTATAATTTGCTAACTCCCCATACTCATTGATCTCACTTAGAAGGGAAGGGAGGGATATAATTGGAGAGGTTATGAAAAAGATCAAGTCATCAGCATATGCTGCTAGTTTGTGTTCCTCACCCTTCGTCTTAATACCCCTAATATTGCAATCCGCTCGTATTTTCCTTAGGAATGGTTCCAGTGTGAGTATGAAAATAATTGGTGAAAGAGGACACCCCTGTCGCGTTCCATTCTGGATCTCAAAGGGATCCGATAGCCTGTCATTGACCTTAACCCTTGCACTTGGGACTGAGTAGAGGTTTGAGAACCAGCTCAACATTCCCTCCCCCAGTCCAATATGTTGTAGGGTTGTTTTAAGAAAAATCCAATCAACCCTATCGAAAGCTTTTTCTGCGTCTGCCGAGAACAGTACAAGGGGTTCCTGTCTACTCTGTACTGTATATATTGCATTTATTACTCTTTGTGTATTTTCCCTACCCTCCCTTCCTGCCGTGAATCCCACCTGGTCTGGATGAATCAATGCCGGGATGTGTTCTTCTAATCTTAGCGCCAGGATTTTAGAAAAAATTTTCAAATCCACGTTGAGTAGCGCAATAGGCCGATAGCTAGAGCATTGGGATGGGTCCTTTCCTTCCTTAGGAATTACTGCTATATGTGCCATCAAAGTTTCTTTAGGTATCCTCCGCCCTTCCCGTAGGGAGTTAAAGGCCGCCACGAACCTTGGAGCCAGTTTCTCAGCGAAAAATCTATAATACGTCAGAGTGTACCCGTCTGGGCCCGGGGCTTTCCCTACTTTTAGCAGGTTTATTGCTTTTTTAAATTCTTCTATTGAGATTGGTGCGTCTAAATCTCTTATTACCTCATCTTTTAACCTTGGCATTTCTGAGTTATTTAGATATTCTTTTGCCCTTTCTTGTTTATTTCTGCACCTGTGTGGGGACTGATGGCCCTCCAACTGGTACAATCCCTCATAATACCCCTTAAAGATCTGTGCCATCTCCTGTGATGATTTCGCCATACTCCCCTGCTGTGTTTTAATACCCGACAAATGGGATGGTTTTGTAGCATCCTTAAGGGCCTTTGCCAGCATCCTACTTGGTTTATTCCCAAATTCATATAGTGTCCGCCTTCCCAATTTCAGTTTTGCTTTGGCCTGTTCGATGAGGAGCAAGTTCAGGTCCCCTCTGAGGCCCCCTAGTTTCTCCTCTGACACCTGTGTATGAGAAAGGTATTTGTTTTTCATTCAATGATAGCCAATGCAGATGGCCAGCTACATGTAAATATAAACATGAGTGCGCTCTCTGTGGAGGCTTACATCCTGTATCTAAATGTTTTCGTAAATTATCCTCAGCAACAGCCAAACCAGAGGGAATTTTTTCTTAAAAGCTCTCACCCTGTCAGAGAGCTCACCTTGCTGGTCATGGGATTGGCCACCAGAGGGAGTGCCTGTGAGCAAGCCGGCCTATTTAAGTTTGTCAGGCACTCTGTTCAGTGCTGCCTGATCATCAGCTTCCTGTGCCGTAGTTCCTGTTTCCTGTCTTGTCTTCCTGTTTACCTGATCTCCTGACGACCCGGATTGCCCTTGGATTCCCCTTCTTGCTGCCTGTACCCGACCTTGGCCTGTTTGACTCCGCTTCTGCCTGCTCCTATTGTACCTTGTTGCCCGTCTGTTGCCGAACCCAGCCTGTCTCCTGACCATCCTGCTCAGTCTCATCGCCTGTGTTCCAGCCTGCACCTGCTGTTCATAGACTGCTATTCCACCAGCATCTGGACTCTAGTTCACAGGCTCTCATACCACTCCGCACTCCTGTGCTTCCTGTTACCTTACCAGGGGCCGCGAGTCGGATGCGTAAGGGAGCCTACTCTCTGCCCAAGCGGACTCACCGGTCTGGTAAGTAGGAGTCTGATAGTATCAGGCAGCCATGACCGAGTCCGGGCAGGGGGCCTCCCCTATGGACGAACTTTGCAGACACTTGGCAGGATTAACCCAAGCAGTCAAAAGTTTACAGGATGGCTATACCCGACTAGAGGAACGTGTTCAGGCCCTGTCTGCACCTACCAATCCTCAGGGGACTTCGTCTGCAACCGGGGCACCCTCCGTAGTCATGCTCCCTCCAGAGCCCAAAGTACCTATACCGGAGAGATTTTTTGGAGACCGTAGTAAATACCGTGCATTCCGGAATGCATGTAGTCTCTATTTTGCTCTGCAGCCTCGGACCTTCTCCTTAGAAGCCACCAAAGTGGGCTTTGTTATTTCCCTGTTGTCCGGTGAGCCTCAAACCTGGGCCCATCACCTTCTGGAACAAAAGTCGGATGCCCTGGAAAGTCTGGACGCCTTCTTCTTGGCGATGTCTCAACTTTATGAGGATCCTCAACTAACCGCTTCTGCTGAAGCTTCCCTGCACTCCCTTCGGCAAGGCCGCAGGGCAGCGGAGGACTATGCCGTTGAATTTAGGCGCTGGAGTTCCGATACGGCATGGAATGACGCGGCTCTGCGTCATCACTTTAGAATGGGTTTGTCCGATCCACTCAAGGACGAGTTAGCACGGGTTGGGATACCTCAGACCCTGGAAGAATTAATTAACCTCTCAATCCAAATTGACCGTCGTCTGAGAGAACGACGCACCGAAAGGTCTACCAGTGCCTATCGACCCACTTGGATGCCTCCACAGGTTCCCAGTCCTCCCAGTAGGCCTTTGGCTCCTCCAACCTCTCCAGTTTTCGACACATCAGAGCCTATGCAGCTTGGTCTGCTCCGTCCTTCCTTGACTCCCGAAGAGAAGTTACGAAGACGTAACCTTAACCTATGCCTCTACTGTGGGGAACCTGGGCACTACGCCAGCCTCTGCCCCAACAAGACGCGTAAGTGTCGTTCTTCTGCTCGTATATGTGCTACTATCATGCCAAAACCTAGTACTCACCTTACCATCTCTGTCACGTTGCAGCTTCCCGGAAAGGCTATCCAAGTTCCAGTCATCGTTGATTCCGGAGCATGCAGCTGCTTCATGGACCAGGCCTTTGCAGCTCAGCATGATATCCCACTCCGACTCAAGACCCAGAGCCTGGCTGTTCATCTTGCAGACGGTTCCGCCCTCCGTTCCGGTCCTGTCATTCAAGAGACTATCCCTATAATAGCTACTATAAACTCTCAACACCAGGAATTCCTCCGTTTAGATGTCATTTCCTCTCCTCTGTTCCCTGTCATCCTGGGCATGCCGTGGTTGCTGGGCCATAACCCCCATATCAACTGGGTTTCTGGGAAAGTGGAGTTTCTGTCTGATTATTGCCAACAACATTGCCTGCCAAGAATGGCCCACGAGATACCTCAACTCCTCGGCCTACACCCTGAAACCAACTCACACCAAGCCATCCCAGAACCCTACCGAGATTTCTCTGATGTATTCAGCAAGAAAGGTGCTGAGACTCTACCGCCACACAGGCCCTATGATTGCCCTATAGAGCTGCTACCTGGAACCGAAGTACCCTTCGGTAGGATCTTTCCATTGACTGAGCAGGAATTGGATACACTAAAACAATACCTTGATGAGAATTTAAAGAAAAAGTTCATCCGCCCGTCCACATCTCCGGCCGGCGCAGGCATATTCTTTGTGGAAAAAAAAGATCATTCCCTTCGGCCATGTATCGACTACCGGGAATTAAATCGGATAACGATCAAGAATCGCTACCCCTTACCCCTGGTGCCTGAATTATTCCAGAGGCTAGGAACGGCAACCGTCTTCACAAAACTGGATCTTCGCGGAGCCTATAATTTAATCCGTATCCGGGAGGGGGACGAGTGGAAAACCGCTTTTCGCACTCGTTTTGGGCATTTCGAGTATTGCGTTATGCCCTTCGGTCTATGCAACGCCCCAGCCACATTCCAACATTTTGTGAACGACATCTTCCGGGAATTTTTGGATCTCTACGTCATCGTCTACCTCGATGACATTCTCATTTTCTCATCATCACTGACTGATCATCGCAGGCACGTCCGGAATGTCCTCGCCCGGCTCAGGCAACACGGGCTGTATGCTAAACTCGATAAATGTGAATTTGAACTCCAATGCATCCAATTCCTGGGGCTCATCATTTCAGTGGAAGGTATTAAAATGGACCCTCAAAAGGTGTCCGCCATCCTGGACTGGCCCGCACCTACGGACAAGAAGGGGGTCCAACGCTTCGTTGGATTTTCCAATTTCTATAGGAAATTCATCAGAGACTTTTCCAAGATCATCGCCCCCATTACTGAATTAACAAGACAAGGAACCCGATTCTGCTGGACCCCTAGGGCTCAATTGGCCTTTGAAAAATTAAAAGGATTATTCACGTCGGCCTCCATCCTCAAACACCCTAACTCTGCCTTGCCATTCGTGTTGGAGGTTGATGCCTCAGAGGTCGCAGTAGGAGCTGTACTCTCCCAACGTCAGGGCCCCAAGGCCCTTCTGTTTCCAATAGCTTTTTTTTCTCGCAAATTATCGGTGTCTGAAAGAAACTACGATGTAGGAGACCGGGAGCTTCTGGCCATCAAGACGGCTCTGGAGGAGTGGCGCTATCTTTTGGAGGGTGCTGTACATCCTATCCTAATCTACACGGACCACAAGAACTTGGAATATTTGAGATCTGCCAAGAGACTAAAACCGCGACAAGCCAGATGGGCGCTCTTCTTCTCTCGCTTTCAATTTCATATTACCTACAGACCCGGCTCCAAAAACATCAAACCAGACGCTCTCTCACGAATGTTCCATGACTCCAAAGAAACCGTCCCTCCGGACACTATCCTGCCTGCAGGAAATTTTTTATTACTTCAGGGGGATTTAATCTCCAGGATAAGGCAAGCTTCCACAACTATACCCCAACCCACTGAGACCAGCCTAAGAGATGGTTTACTCTGGCATAAGGAGAAGATCATGGTTCCTGAGAGCCTTAGGGTACCAGTACTAGAGCTTTGCCATGACCACAAGTTGGCTGGGCACTTCGGGGCTCAGAAGACAACCGAACTGGTGCAGCGCACCTTTTGGTGGCCACAGTTGGCCGAGGACTGTAGGAATTACGTCAGTTCCTGCCACACATGTGCCCGAAGCAAGAATATTCGGACGAAGGCCTGGGGCTTACTGAAACCCTTGCCCATCCCTGACAGACCTTGGAAAATGATCGCGATGGATTTCATTGTGGAACTGCCCCCATCCGAAGGCTTCTCTACCATCTTTGTCATAATTGATAGATTGTCAAAAATGGCGCACTTCTTGCCTATGAAAGGCACACCCTCAGCCGTGGAAACGGCGAAGATCTTCATTAAAGAAATTGTGAGATTACATGGGGTTCCCTCTAATATCGTCTCGGACCGGGGTGTCCAATTCACCTCCAGGTTCTGGAAGGCATTGTGTGGTTCCCTCGAAATTGAGTTAGCGTTCTCTTCAGCCTATCACCCTCAGACAAACGGCCAGACGGAGAGAACCAACCAAACCTTGGAGCAATACCTCCGTTGTTTCTCTGCCTTTTCCCAGGATGACTGGGTTTCTCTGCTACCAGTTGCGGAGTTTTCATACAATAACTCCCTGCACTCAGCCATCAACCAGACGCCATTTTTTGCCAATTATGGATTTCATCCCTCCTTTCTACCCAGCTCAATACCTGAATGTTCCCTCCCTGCAGTGACCGAGACATTGGAATTCTTCTCTACCAACAACAAACTTCTGCAGGAAACAATGGCCCAATCCCAGGCTTCTTATAAAAAGACGTTCGACAAGAAGAGGCGCGGGGAGCTTATCCTGGAACCTGGCAATCAAGTATGGCTGTCCACAACTAACTTAAAAATGGCTTGCCCTTCTAGGAAACTAGGGCCTAAATTCATGGGACCCTTCTCGGTGAGAAGAAAAATAAACAACGTAGCGTACGAGCTCAGTCTGCCGGACTCCTTCAAAATACACCCGGTTTTCCATGTGTCCTTACTGAAACCGGTCGCTCCTGATCCTTTCCCCAACCGTAGTACCAGTCCTCCTAAGCCTGTTATGATCAATAACGAGGAGGAGTTTGAAATCGAGGCTATCCTGGACTGTAGGAAAAGGCGCAATGAAATACAGTATCTTATCAAATGGAAGGGGTATGGTCCGGAGGACAATTCCTGGGAACCAGAAAACAATTTGCATGCCCCGGAACTTTTGCAGACTTTCAGAAATGTTCATGCCTCCAGGTTGGCCCGGCTGGGCATCCGGAGGCTGCCCTTGGGGAGGGGGCACTGTCAGAGAGCTCACCTTGCTGGTCATGGGATTGGCCACCAGAGGGAGTGCCTGTGAGCAAGCCGGCCTATTTAAGTTTGTCAGGCACTCTGTTCAGTGCTGCCTGATCATCAGCTTCCTGTGCCGTAGTTCCTGTTTCCTGTCTTGTCTTCCTGTTTACCTGATCTCCTGACGACCCGGATTGCCCTTGGATTCCCCTTCTTGCTGCCTGTACCCGACCTTGGCCTGTTTGACTCCGCTTCTGCCTGCTCCTATTGTACCTTGTTGCCCGTCTGTTGCCGAACCCAGCCTGTCTCCTGACCATCCTGCTCAGTCTCATCGCCTGTGTTCCAGCCTGCACCTGCTGTTCATAGACTGCTATTCCACCAGCATCTGGACTCTAGTTCACAGGCTCTCATACCACTCCGCACTCCTGTGCTTCCTGTTACCTTACCAGGGGCCGCGAGTCGGATGCGTAAGGGAGCCTACTCTCTGCCCAAGCGGACTCACCGGTCTGGTAAGTAGGAGTCTGATACACCCCAGTGAACTTGGAAAAAATGCTTCCATGGCTACAGCATTACCCAAATCGGCAGACAGCGGATCTACTCATTAAAGGTTTTGATGAGGGTTTTTTAATCCCAAAATTTCACGGTTCAGGTTGCAGTATGGTGGATAATTTAAAGTCAGTTTCCGAATTGCCTTTGATAGTAACTAGAAAAATGGAAATGGAACTTTCAATGGGTAGAATCTCTGGCCCTTTTGATCACCCTCCTTTTCCTAATTTTTGTTTGTCTCCTTTAGGCGTGGTGACAAAAAAGGAGCCTCATACCTATCGCTTGATTCATCATTTGTCTTTTCCTGCAGGTTCGTCTTTAAATGATCAGATAAATGATGATTTATCGTCGGTTTCTTATGCTTCTTTTGAACAAGCTGTGCATAAGATTAAAATGTTAGGAGGTCCTGTTTTATTGGCAAAGGCAGATAAAAATTCTGCATTTAGACTGCTTCCCATCCATCCTGATTGTTTTAATTCGTTAGGTTTTCAATTTCAAGGAAAATTTTATTTTTATCGCTGTCTGCCGATGGGGTGTTCGCTCTCTTGTTTTTATTTTGAAGAATTTTCAACTTTCTTGGATTGGGTAGTGTCATCTAAATCGGGATCTCCCTTTTTGATCCACTATCTAGATGATTTTTTATTCATGGGTCTTTCCGATTCTTCTCAATGTCTTTCTCTATTGTCAATTTTTGTTGATACATGCAAGGAGTTTGGTGTTCCGTTGGCATCTGAAAAAACGGTTTCGCCAACTACTTGCATTGACTTTTTGGGTATAACCATTGATACAGTGGAAAGAGAATTTTGTCTAACTTTTGAAAAAATTGAAAAAATTACACATCTTCTTCAGTCACTTATTAAGAAACCAAAGGTTTTATTAAAAGATTTACAATCCTTATTGGGGCTTTTAGCCTTTGCGACACAAATTTTACAGGTGGGTAGAATTTTTTCTAGACGCATGTATTTGACTATTTCAGGTTATAAAAACCCTTTTTCTCATATTAGATTAACTACGGATTTGAAAGCAGATATGTTAGTTTGGCTGAATTTCTTACTCCATTTTAATAGCAGGGCTTTCTGGCAGGATGATTTTATCCTGGACAGAGATTTCTGCTTGGCCACTGATGCCGCAGGTTCTATTGGTTTTGCGGCAATCTGGGGGGATCATTGGTGCGCTGAATCTTGGCCGGTAAGTTGGTCTACCAGGGGTCTATGTACTAATATTGTACTTATGGAATTGTTCCCTTTAATTGTGGCAATCGAGCTTTGGGGTGAACGGTTTGCAAACATAAGGATCCTGGTTAGTACGGACAACTGGGGTGTTTTGTTTGCTGTTAACTGTTTGTCTTCCAGATCTCCTCCTGTAATTGCTCTTTTGCGTTATATGGTTTATAAATGCCTTTGTTTAAATATATGGGTTAAGGCTAAATATATACCGGGCAAGGCTAATGAGACAGCTGATGCCCTTTCTCGTTTACAGATGGAGCAATTTTTCTCCCTATTACCGACAGCGAATTCTATCGGAACACCTTGCCCACCTCGTTTAATAGCTGAGAATATTAAGAAATCTTTGGCTTCAGCCTCGTGGTCTGGTTACCGGTCCTCATGGTTATTGTGGTCGCAATTCTTGGCTGCTAACCAGGCTGCAGTTTCTGATTGTTCGGAACATGTTGTATTATTATTTCTAGAATTTTTAATGTCTAATGATTATTCATGGTCTCATGTTTATAAAATTTTGGCAGGCATTTCATTTTTTCAAAAACTAAATAATTTGACCTCTTGTCTCAGTTAGTTTTCCGTACATCAAGCGCTTAATGCCCCGTACACACGGTCAGACATTGATCGGACATTCCGACAACAAAATCCTAGGATTTTTTCCGACGGATGTTGGCTCAAACTTGTCTTGCATACACACGGTCACACAAAGTTGTCTGAAAATCCGATCGTTCTGAACACGGTGACGTAAAACACGTATGTCGGGACTCTAAACGGGGCAGTAGCCAATAGCTTTCATCTCTTTATTTATTCTGAGCATGCGTGGCACTTTGTGCGTCAGATTTGTGTACACACGATTGGAAATTCCGACAACGGATTTTATTGTCTGAAAATTTTATAGCCTGCTCTCAAACTTTGTGTGTCAGAAAATCCGATGGAAAATGTGTGATGGAGCCTACACACGGTTAGAATTTCCGTCAACAAGGTCCTATCACACATTTTCCGTCGGAAAATCCGACCGTGTGTACGGGGCATTAGGGTTATAAAAAATGTCATGCTAAGGTTGATGACAGGCGTCCTATAACTCCTGAATTTCTCACATCTATTACGAGTTCTATATGTTTTTCTTCATTTGAAGCTATACTTTTTAATGCCGTTTTTACTCTGGCCTTTTTTGCGGCTTTAAGGATTTCTGAAATGGTGTCATCTAGTAAACGTAAGCTTTCTGGTTTGCAAGTGCAACACGTTATCCTTGATTCTACATATTTAAATATATTTATTCAATCTAGTAAAACTGACCAATCGAAGAAAGGCGTTTGGCTACGTCTATTGGCTTGTCCCGGTTCTCCTATTTGTCCGGTGATGAGAATGTCTTCTTATTTGGCTATTCGCTCCAAAAAGGAAGGAGTGCAATTTAATAGGGTTTTGGCTAAATGTTGCACAGCTTTGCACCTGTCAGACATACGTATTTCTTCACACTCTTTCAGAATCGGTGCTGCCACAGAAGCGGCTAAATTGGGTCTTGGTTCTGGTCGAATTAAAAGTTTAGGAAGGTGGAAGTCGGATTCTTTTAAACTCTATATTCGTCCTAACCATGTTATTTAATTATTATAGGTGTGCCTGGAGTGGTCTGGATTTTAGGACACTCTTTCGTATATTGGGCGCATCAACATGCAGCTGCTCGTTCTTACACTTCTAATTTAGGTCTGGATACGACAATTTTCCAAGTTTTATGGTTTGGAAGACGAGGTATGCTGTGGGAGGAATTGCTATTTGAGTTCAGTTCACTTCTTTTCTCCTGGCCTACCCCTGATATTTTAATTTTACATTTAGGAGGTAACGATGTAGGACAGATGCGCACGTTGGATCTTATTTACAGCATTAAACATGCCATCCGTCTTATTAAGTTGTCATACCCTATGATGGTGATAGTTTTTTCAGAAATTATTCCCAGGTTACGGTGGTTAGATTCCGCCGTTCTGATGCCTTTTGAAAAAGTCCGGAAAAGGATTAATAGGGCAGTTTTTAAATTTATGGCCCCGGAATTTGGTTTTGCTTATCGGCATGTAGATCTCGAGGGTGGGATTTCGGGTTTTTATAGATCCGATGGTGTACATCTATTGGACATTGGCTTGGACATAATGAATTTGGCTTTTCAGTCTTGTATTGAACAGGCCGCGTGCTGGGGGTCGATGACAGGTGGGGTTGAGACAACCCCTGTCCTGTCTTTTGGGGACAGTTTTGTAAAATAATATTGAAGAAAGATTGTTTTTTCAGCTTGAGTCGTAGTGGCTGAGCTGTATTTTCTTAATGTTGGTTATTGGGTTTTTCTATGTTGAATAAATACGTATGGTAATTTAACCACTTCAGCCCCGGAAGGATCTACCCCCTTTCTGACCAGAGCACTTTTTACAATTTGGCACTGCGTCGCTTTAACTGCTAATTGCGCGGTCATGCAATGCTGTACCCAAACAAAATTTGCGTCCTTTTCTTCCCACAAATAGAGCTTTCTTTTGATGGTATTTGATCACCTCTGCGGTTTTTATTTTTTGCGCTATAAACGGAAAAAGACCGAAAATTTTGAAAAAAAATGATATTTTCTACTTTTTGTTATAAAAAAAATTCAATAAACTCAATTTTAGTCATACATTTAGGCCAAAATGTATTCGGCCACATGTCTTTGGTAGAAAAAATGTCAATAAGCGTATATTTATTGGTTTGCGCAAAAGTTATAGCGTCTACAAACTAGGGTACATTTTCTGGAATTTACACAGCTTTTAGTTTGACTGCCTATGTCATTTCTTGAGGTGCTAAAATGGCAGGGCGGTACAAAAACCCCAAAATGACCCCATTTTGGAAAGTAGACACCCCAAGGAAATTGCTGAGAGGCATGTTGAGCCCATTGAATTTTATTTTTTTTGTCCCAAGTGATTGAATAATGACAAAAAAAAAAAATTACAAAAAGTTGTCACTAAATGATATATTGCTCACACAGGCCATGGGCATATGTAGAATTGCATCCCAAAATATATTCAGCTGCTTCTCCTGAGTACGGGAATACCACATGTGTGGGACTTTTTGGGAGCCTAGCCGCGTACGGGGCCCCGAAAACCAATCACTGCCTTCGGGATTTCTAAGGGCGTAAATTTTTGATTTTACTCCTCACTACCTATCACAGTTTTGAAGGCCATAAAATGCCCAGATGGCATAAACCCCCCCCCCCCAAATGACCCTATTTTGGAAAGTAGACACCCCAAGCTATTTGTTTTGAGGCATGTTGAGTCCATGGAATATTTTATATTTTGACACAAGTTGCGGGAAAGTGACACATTTTTTTTTGCACAAAGTTGTCACTAAATGATATATTGCTCACACAGGCCATGGGCATATGTGGAATTGCACCCCAAAATACATTTAGCTGCTTCTCCTGAGTATGGGGATACCACATGTGTGGGACTTTTTGGGAGCCTAGCCGCGTACGGGGCCCAGAAAACCAATCACCGCCTTCAGGATTTCTAAAGGTGTAAATTTTTGATTTCACTCTTCACTGCCTATCACAGTTTCGGAGGCCATGGAATGCCCAGGTGGCACAACCCCCCCTCCTCAAATGACCCCATTTTGGAAAGTAGACACCCTAAGCTATTTGCTGAGAGGCATGGTGAGTATTTTGCAGCTCTCATTTGTTTTTGAAAATGAAGAAAGACAAGAAAAAAAATTTTTTTTTTTCTTTTTTCAATTTTCAAAACTTTGTGACAAAAAGTGAGGTCTGCAAAATACTCACTATACCTCTCAGCAAATAGCTTGGGGTGTCTACTTTCCAAAATGGGGTCATTTGGGGGGGTTTTATGCCACCTGGGCATTCCATGGCCTCCGAAACTGTGATAGGCAGTGAAGAGTGAAATCAAAAATTTACGCCCTTAGAAAGCCTCAAGGCGGTGCTTAGTTTTCGGGGTCCCGTACGAGGCTAGGCTCCCAAAAAGTCTCACACACGTGGTATCCCCGTACTCAGGAGAAGCAACAGAATGTATTTTGGGGTGTAATTTCACATATTCCCATGGCATGTTTGAGCAATATATCATTTAGTGACAACTTTGTGCAAAAAAAAAAAATGTCTCGTTCCCGCAACTTGTGTCACAATATAAAATATTCCATGGACTCGACATGCCTCTCAGCAAATAGCTTGGGGTGTCTACTTTCCAAAATGGGGTCATTTGGGGGGGATTTGAACTGTCCTGGCATTTTATGCACAACATTTAGAAGCTTATGTCACACATCACCCACTCTTCTAACCACTTGAAGACAAAGCCCTTTCTGACACTTTTTGTTTACATGAAAAAATATTTTTTTTTGGCAAGAAAATTTTGAACCCCCAAACATTATATATTTTTTAAAGCAAATGCCCTACAGATTAAAATGGTGGATGTTTCATTTTTTTTCCACACAGTATATGCGCAGCAATTTTTCAAATGCATTTTTTGGGGAAAAAACACACTTTTTTAAATTTTAATGCACTAAAACTCACTATATTGCCCAAATGTTTGATGAAATAAAAAAGATGATCTTAGGCCGAGTACATGGATACGAAACATGACATGCTTTAAAATTGCGCATAAACGTGCAGTGGCAACAAAATAAATACATTTTTAAAAGCCTTTACAGGTTACCACTACAGAGGAGGTCTACTGGTAAAATTACTGCCCTCGATCTGACCTTCGCGGTGATACCTCACATGCATGGTACAATTGCTGTTTACATTTGACGCCAGACCGACGCTTGCGTTCGCCTTAGCGCGAGAGCAGGTGGGGACAGGGGTGCCTTTTTTTTTTCTTTTTTTTTTTCTTTATTATTTTTTTGCTTTTTTATCTTATTTTTAAACTGTTCCTTTTAATTTTTTTTTTAAATCATTTTTATTGTTATCTCAGGGAATGTAAATATCCCCTATGATAGCAATAGGTAGTGACAGGTAATCTTTTTTTGAAAAAATTGGGGTCTATTAGACCCTAGATCTCTCCTCTGCCCTCAAAGCATCTGACCACACCAAGATTGGTGTGATAAAATGCTTTCCCAATTTCCCAATGGCGCTGTTTACATCTGGCGAAATCTAAGTCATAAAATGCTCGTAGCTTCCGGTTTCTTGGGCCATAGAGATGTTTGGAGCCACTCTGGTCTCTGATCAGCTCTATGGTCAGCTGGCTGAATCACAGGCTGCATTCTCAGGTTCCCTGTTGAGACAGGAGAGCCAGAGAAAAACACGGAAGACGGTGGGGGGGGGGCATTCCCTCCCACTGCTTGTAAAAGCAGTCTAGAGGCTAATTAGCCGCTAAGATTGCTTTTACATGAAAGCCGACCGCTGGCTGAAAAGAATGATACCAAGATGATACCTAAACCTGCAGGCATCATTCTGGTTTAACCACTCAAATTCGTGAATGGCGTACCTGAAGACAAAAAAATGGTTAACAATAAAGCACAGTAAACAGTAAAGTATAAAAAATTGCATACCTGAAAAGCAAACATGATAAAACATAATAACAATAAAACATTGCAGAATAGAATACAGTAAAAAAGAGCAGAACAATAGAGAGAGAATAGAGAGAGAGAGAACAATAAAACGACAACTATTTTTTTTTATTTTATATTTTTTTTGTGTTTTTTTTTTTTTTTTACACTTTTTTTTGTAAGAGCCCTTGCACACTGGGGCGGTTTGCAGGCGCTATTGCGCTAATAATAGCGCCTGCAAACCGCCCCGAAAGTGCCGCTACTGTCATTCCAGTGTGAAAGCTCCGAGGGCTTGCAAAATGGAGCGATGCGCTGGCAGGACGGTAAAAAAAGTCCTGCCAGCAGCATCTTCGGAGCGGTGAAGGAGCGGTGTGTATATCGCTCCTTTACCGCTCCTGCCCATTGAAATCAATGGGACGGCGCGGCTACACCGCCGGCAAAGCGTCTCTGCAGAGGCGCTTTGCGGTGGTATTTAACCCTTTCTCGGCCGCTAGCGGGGGTAAAACCGCCCCGCTAGCGGCCGCATACCGACGGTAAAACGCCGCTAACAATAGCGGCGGTTTACCGCTGACGCCGCCCCCCTCCCCAGTGTGCAAGGGCTCTAACTGTAACTTTTATAACTGTAACCGGTTCCAGGTTCGGGTCTCTCAAAATGCGATGGCATCTTGGGAGACCCTGTGAAAGTGCGCCTAGTCTGTGCAATGCTGTACCCTACGCTAATACTCAACTAGTGTATGGTAGCGTTCAAAACATTCACCAATGCAAAGACCAGGATTGTCAGGACAGGAGGGAAAATAATAGCGGGTGTCACGCCTATATCCGCGCTTGCTGCAGACACGACATCTTTTTTGGGGGGGTTCGTTGGGTAGGGGTACTCGGGAGGACATAAAGAAAATGCCTCTCATGCAGCCGACATTTGGTTGGGGATGTGAATGGGGGAAGTACGGGTGCTGCAGAAGTGGTGGGTTCCCAATTAGGATTGGCGAATGCAGCAGGAAGGACATTATGGGCACGACGGGCCTGTGTTTGTCTTCTTCTTGGTGGCAGCGGGACACTACTTGTGCTTGCCACCTCACCAGCTTGAACTGCACTTATGAGACTCGCCACGTCACCAAGTGTTACTGCAGTCCTGGTTTGACTACGACCGGGTTGTACTAGGCTGCTGGTGCTTGCCAGTTCACCAAAACGCTACCAAAAAAACTGTTAGCGATCGCAGGGATCAGGCCTGACTCTGCGAACGCTGCAGTTATGCGTTTAGTGTTTTGTAAGTGTCAGTGATCGATCGATAGTGCACTTGGGTGGGCTGGGCTGGGCCAGGCGGAGGGGCAAAACGCAGGTGCTAGCAGGTATCTGGGCTGATCCCGCTAACACTGCGTTTTTGGGAACCCTAAACTGCTGGGGACGCTAGTATAGATCTGATCGGATCAGATATTGATCCGATCAGATACTATACCACTAAGGGAGGTGTACGGTGCGTGCGTGGGTGTTAGCGGTACTGGCACTAACCTGACGCTGCCTGGGGCTGGTGCTTGCCAGTTCACCAAAACGCTACCAAAAAAACTGTTAGCGATCGCAGGGATCAGGCCTGCACGCAATGGCACGGCGGGGAATTTAAAAGGACGTACAGGTATGTCCTTTTGCCCAGCCGTGCCATTCTGCCGACGTATATCGGCGTGAGCCGGTCGGGAAGCAGTTAAAGGTCTAATTTCTTTTTCTGAAAACAGTAGAATGATGGCCTTGGCCAAAAAGCTGTAATTTTGTTTTCTCTGTCTACAGCAAATTTTCCCAAAAGGATTTTGGGTTCCTCAGGTAAGTTTTGGGCAAACTCCAATCTGCCTTTTTTAAGTTTCTGTGTCAGTAATGGAGTCCTCCTGGGTCTTCAGAGGCGGCTCTTTAATTAGGCAAATTAGGCACTCGCCTTAGGCCTCGCCCCCAGAAGGGCCTCGCGCTCACCTAATTTGCCTCAGGAGTGGAAGGAAATTTTGGTCAGTGTGCAGCCCAAGCAAGCCGGCGGAGTGTGCGGACGGCTGGCGCTGCACACAGACTGACGCCGCGGCCGTCTGTCTGACCTGAGCCACCGGGTCCGCGGACGAGGGAGAAGAACACACGTCATCTCGGCTGCTGCTGCGTCCAATAGCAGGCTCCACCGCTGCGGCGCCGTTCTCCTAGCCTTTCCCCCCACAGTCGGCGGCCCCAATGCATGGCGGGAGTTGTAGTTCTCCACAGCACAGACTTCAACTTGGCCCTCTGGTGCCTGTGCTCTGCAGAGACTACAACTCCCAGATTGCACTGCAGGGCACTCAGAGAGAACATCACGTGCTTCTCTTGCTGCCTTTAGTAGGGGACCGATGCAAGGAGCAGGTAGGTACATCTCACTACATGCTATCTGTATCCTGTCTGTCTATGGTTTTATCATGGGGCACAGTGGCAGCATTTTATTAGGCACAGTGGTGGCATTTGATGGGACACAGTGGCATAATTTGATGGGCGCAGTGGTGGCATTTGATGGGGCACAGTGGCAGAATTTGATGGGGTACACTGGCAGAATTTGATGGGGCACAGTGGCAGAATTTGATGGGGCACAGTGGCAGAGTTTGATGGGGCACAGTGGCAGAGTTTGATGGGCATAGTGGCAGAGTTTGATGGGCGCATTGGCGGCATTTGATGGGCACAGTGGCTGTGTTTAATGGAGCACAGTGGCTGCGTTTGATGGGGCACAGTGGCAGAATTTGATGGGGCACAGTGGCAGAATTTGATGGGGCACAGTGGCGGCATTTTATGGGCACAGTGGCAGCATTTGATGGGCAAAGTGGCTGCGTTTGATGGGGCACAGTGGCAGAATTTGATGGGGTACAGTGGCAGCATTTGATGGGCAAAGTGGCTGCGTTTGATGGGGCACAGTGGCTGCGTTTGATGGGGCACAGTGGCAGAATTTGATGCTGCACAGTGGCAGAATTTGATGGGGCACAGTGGCAGAATTTGATGGGGCACCGTGGCGGCATTTGATGGGCACAGTGGCAGCATTTGATGGGCAAAGTGGCTGCGTTTGATGGGGCACAGTGGCAGAATTTGATGGGGTACAGTGGCAGCATTTGATGGGGAAAGTGGCTGCGTTTGATGGGGCACAGTGGCTGCGTTTGATGGGGCACAGTGGCGGCATTTGATGGGGCACAGTGGCGGCATTTGATGGGGCACAGTGGCGGCATTTGATGGGACACAGTGGCTGCGTTTGATGGGGCACAGTGGCTGCGTTTGAGGGGCACAGTGGCTGCATTTGATGGGCATAGTGGTAGCATTTGATGGGGCACAATGGCAGTATTTGGGCACAGTGAGGCTGCATTTGATGGGCACAGTGAGGCTGCATTTGATAGGCACAGTGGCTGCATTTGATTGGGCACAGTGAGGCTGCATTTGATTGACACAGTGGCAGAGTTTGATGGGGCACAGTGGCAGAGTTTAATGGGGCACAGTGGCAGAGTTTGATGGGCGCAGTGGCGGCATTTGATGGGCACAGTGGCTGCGTTTAATGGAGCACAGTGGCTGCTTTTGATGGGGCACAGTGGCAGAATATGATGGGGCACAGTGGCAGAATATGATGGGGCACAGTGGCAGAATTTGATGGGGCACAGTGGCAGAATTTGATGGGCACAGTGGCAGCATTTGATGGGCAAAGTGGCTGCGTTTGATGGGGCACAGTGGCAGAATTTGATGGGGTACAGTGGCAGCATTTGATGGGCAAAGTGGCTGTGTTTGATGGGGCACAGTGGCTGCGTTTGATTGGGCACAGTGGCAGAATTTGATGGGGCACAGTGGCTGCTTTTGATGGGGCACAGTGGCTGCGTTTGATGGGGCACAGTGGGTGCGTTTGATGGGGCACAGTGGCAGAATTTGATGGGGCACAGTGGCGGCACTTGATGGGGCACAGTGGTGGCATTTGATGGGGCACAGTGGCTGCGTTTGATGGGGCACAGTGGCTGCATTTGATGGGGCACAGTGGCTGCGATTGATGGGCACAGTGGCTGCATTTGATGGGCATAGTGGTAGCATTTGATGGGGCACAATGGCAGTATTTGATGGGCACAGTGAGGCTGCATTTGATGGGCACAGTGGGGCTGCATTTGATAGGCACAGTGGCTGCATTTGATTGGGCACAGTGAGGCTGCATTTGATTGGGCACAGTGGCTGCATTTGATTGGGCACAGTGGCTGAGTTTGATGGGCACAGTGGCTGAGGTTGATGGGCACACTGAGGCTGAAATTGATATTTTTTTCCTGAATTTTTCAGTTTGTTTGCGCCTCCCCAAAAATTTTGAGCACCAGCCGCCAATGGATGGGATCATTATTGTGCTGCTTCTCCTTACTTGTTGAATGACAGGCTGAGGGCATGTACATTCCAGTGTGGGCTTCAAGGAAGGGCGTTATATGAGGCTGGCTGTCGTTCAAACTGGAGGGCTTATTTTATTTAATGGGCTTTTTTTATTCATCTTGCTGCAGTTTTGCTTTCAAAATGAACGCCAGGCAAACAGCTATTCACACACATATGTGAAATGTTTCATCTACCAAAAGATTTATAATTCTGTGCTGCGATTTTTGTGATTCATATTCCTCTGCCAGACAGTACAGCCAGAATGGTGCACCACCTTCTTTATTACAGTTAAGTAATACAGCAGTGTTATTTACCTTCTCCCTAAACCTGCTGATAATGAAGAAGCATTACACTGATAAGTTATCCATGATGCTCATTCTGTTGTTATCGTGGTTGCGCAGTCTCTGACCATCGCCTGTATCATTGTCCCCACACAGTCTCTGACCGTCTCCTGTATCATTGTCCGCACAGTCTCTGACCGTCTCCTGTATCATTTTCTGCACAGTCTCTGACCGTCTCCTGTATCATTTTCTGCACAGTCTCTGACCGTCTCCTGTATCATGCTCTGTACAGTCTCTGACCGTCTCCTGTATCTTTGTCTGCACAGTCTCTGACCGTCTGCTGTATCACTGTCTGCACAGTCTTTGACCATCTCCTGTATCATTGTCTGCACAGTCTCTGACCGTCTCCTGTATCATTTTCTGCATAGTCTCTGTGCGTCTCCTGTATCATTGTCTGCACAGTCTCTGACCGTCTGCTGTATCACTGTCTGCACAGTCTCTGACCATCTCCTGTATCATTGTCTGCACAGTCTCTGACCGTCTCCTGTATCATTTTCTGCATAGTCTCTGTGCGTCTCCTGTATCATTGTCTGCATAGTCTCTGACCGTCTCCTGCATCTTTGTGGCGTGAGTGGGGCCTCATGTCTAAGTTTTGCCTAAGGCCTCACAAAGTCTAGAGCCGCCTCTGTGGGTCTTCTACCATAATCTCCCTTTTCATTCAGATGGCGAAGTATAGTGCAAGCTTACACAGTTCCCTATGTATGAAGGTCAGCTTGAATTTGTCTGGAAGTTGATTGAGGCTCTTTATCCACCATTCAAACAATCCGTTGTTGTAATCTTTGATCAATTTTCTCTTTCGCTCATGTCCAAAGAGATTAGCTACAGTGTCATGGGCTGTAAACTTCTTGACAATGTTGTGCACAGTGGGCACAGGAACATGAAGATCTCTGGTGGACTCCCGCCCCCCACATGCTCACTGGAGCGCTAAGCTGTGGAGGCGGCGGGAGTGGCTGGCTCAGGCTCTCAGCAGCTCGCTCAGAGGCTGAACCGGTTGCCAGTCCAGGCATATGGTCGCAATCTTTCCCCAGTCTGGACCAGCTCTGTGACATTAGCCGACAGCAGGCTTCAGCCCACTGTCTGCTGAAAACGGGTCACAGGAGTGCATAACAAACTGCACTCTTGTGATCCACAGCTGAAGTACAGCCAAACAAGCTTTGCCTGTACTCCTCCTTTAATAATAATTTAAAATGAATCACTCCGCTAATACTAATAAAGCAGCTGACATAAATTGTATGGTAACAATAAATAACAAATGGATGGATATATATGCAGCGCTAAAAGCATGATATTATAAAGTAAGAGTCCATTGTGTTGAAACAAAGTCCTTGTTCAGGGAAAAAAAAGTGGAGCCACCCACGGTGTAAACAGGGACACAATAAGGTGAATATGAGATATATTTCCTCCACCGAACACCAACACACCAGGCCTCTTACCAAAGAGAATGGACCACTGAATTACAGGTGGTCAGACAGGCATAATTAGGGATGAGCTTCGTGTTCGAGTCGAATCCATGTTCGACTCGAACATCGGCTGTTCAGTCGTTCGCCGAATTGCGAACGATATGGGCCTTACGCGCCAAATTTGTGTGGCGCGTCACGGCCCATAATTCACTGCGGCATCGCAGTGCATTGCTTGCTGATGATTGGCCAAGCATGCACTATGACCCGCATGCTTGGCCAATCACAGCGCCACCTGAACAGAGAGCCGTAATTGGCCAAAGCCAAGGAGGCTTTGGCCAATTATGGCTCAGGGGATTTAGTACACGCCCCACACTATATAAGACCGCCTGCACGGCGGCCCTGTGCAGTGTGTTCCGGTGTGCTGAGAGATAGAGAGAGAGAGAGACAGTGTCATTTCATTTGAGTTAGCTAGATTAGGCAGGACAGTCAGTCAGTTAGCTGCACTTAAAGTGTATTGTGTATATATATGCATCCCAGGTGTTGCATATATATATATACACTGTATTCAGTTTAGCTAGATCCGTTTCTGTTATCTTCTAGACTATTTACATTTAGTGCAGTGCGTCCTGCTCACAGTGTTCAGCTAGATCCGTTCCTGTTATCTTCCTACTGACAGGCAGGCTTGTCTTGTTACAGTATATAAAGCTACCTGAAGAAAATTACTGGTGTTCTTTTGATCCTATTAGTACCACGGTCAGGCAGCTAGACTATTTACATTTAGTGCAGTGCGTCCTGCTCACAGTGTTCAGCTAGATCCGTTCCTGTTATCTTCCTACTGACAGGCAGGCTTGTCTTGTTACAGTATTTACAGCTACCTAAAGAAAATTACTGGTGTTCTTTTGATCCTATTAGTACCACAGTCAGGCAGCTAGACTATTTACATTTAGTGCAGTGCGTCCTGCTCACAGTGTTCAGCTAGATCCGTTCCTGTTATCTTCCTACTGACAGGCAGGCTTGTCTTGTTACAGTATATAAAGCTACCTGAAGAAAATTACTGGTGTTCTTTTGATCCTATTAGTACCACGGTCAGGCAGCTAGACTATTTACATTTAGTGCAGTGCGTCCTGCTCACAGTGTTCAGCTAGATCCGTTCCTGTTATCTTCCTACTGACAGGCAGGCTTGTCTTGTTACAGTATATAAAGCTACCTGAAGAAAATTACTGGTGTTCTTTTGATCCTATTAGTACCACGGTCAGGCAGCTAGACTATTTACATTTAGTGCAGTGCGTCCTGCTCACAGTGTTCAGCTAGATCCGTTCCTGTTATCTTCCTACTGACAGGCAGGCTTGTCTTGTTACAGTATTTACAGCTACCTAAAGAAAATTACTGGTGTTCTTTTGATCCTATTAGTACCACAGTCAGGCAGCTAGACTATTTACATTTAGTGCAGTGCGTCCTGCTCACAGTGTTCAGCTAGATCCGTTCCTGTTATCTTCCTACTGACAGGCAGGCTTGTCTTGTTACAGTATATAAAGCTACCTGAAGAAAATTACTGGTGTTCTTTTGATCCTATTAGTACCACGGTCAGGCAGCTAGACTATTTACATTTAGTGCAGTGCGTCCTGCTCACAGTGTTCAGCTAGATCCGTTCCTGTTATCTTCCTACTGACAGGCAGGCTTGTCTGGTTACAGTATATAAAGCTACCTGAAGAAAATTACAGGTGTTCTATTTGATCCTATTAGTACCACGGTCAGGCAGCTAGACTATTTACATTTAGTGCAGTGCGTCCTGCTCACAGTGTTCAGCTAGATCCATTCCTGTTATCTTCCTACTGACAGGCAGGCTTGTCTTGTTACAGTATTTTGAAGAAAACTACTGGTGTTCTTTTGATCCTATTAGTACCACAGTCAGGCAGCTAGACTATTTACATTTAGTGCAGTGCATCCTGCTCACAGTGTTCAGCTAGATCCGTTCCTGTTATCTTCCTACTGACAGGCAGGCTTGTCTTGTTACAGTATTTACAGCTACCTAAAGAAAATTACTGGTGTTCTTTTGATCCTATTAGTACCACAGTCAGGCAGCTAGACTATTTACAGTTAGTGCAGTGCATCCTGCTCACAGTGTTCTGCTAAACCTACAAGTTAGTGGGGTGCGTCCTGCTCACAGTGTTCAGCTAGATCCGTTCCTGTTATCTTCTTACTGACAGGCAGGCTTGTCTTGTTACAGTAAATACAGCTACCTGAAGAAAATTGCTGGTGTTCTTTTGATCCTATTAGTACCACAGTCAGGCAGCTAGACTATTTACAGTTAGTGCAGTTCCTGCTCACAGTGTTCAGCTAAACCTACAAGTTAGTGGGGTGCGTCCACCTCACAGTGTTCAGCTAAAGCTACCTGTAGAAGGTTGGTGGTGTTCTCATACTACAGGCAGGCAGTTGATTTTGCTAGCTGCAGTATCAGTACATATATATACAGTGCCTTGCGAAAGTATTCGGCCCCCTTGAACTTTTCAACCTTTTGCCACATTTCAGGCTTCAAACATAAAGATATAAAATTTTTATTTTTTGTGAAGAATCACCAACAAGTGGGACACAATTGTGAAGTGGAACGAAATCTATTGGATTGTTGAAACTTTTTTAACTAATAAAAAAATGAAAAGTGGGGCGTGCAAAATTATTCGGCCCCCTTGCGTTAATACTTTGTAGAGCCACCTTTTGCTGCGATTACAGCTGCAAGTCGCTTGGGGTATGTCTCTATCAGTTTTGCACATCGAGAGACTGAAATTCTTGCCCATTCTTCCTTGCAAAACAGCTTGAGCTCAGTGAGGTTGGATGGAGAGCGTTTGTGAACAGCAGTTTTCAGCTCTTTCCACAGATTTCCGATTGGATTCAGGTCTGGACTTTGACTTGGCCATTCTAACACCTGGATACGTTTATTTGTGAACCATTCTTTTGTAGATTTTGCTGTATGTTTGGGATCATTGTCTTGTTGGAAGATAAATCTCCGTCCCAGTTTCAGGTCTTTTGCAGACTCCAACAGGTTTTCATCCAGAATGGTCCTGTATTTGGCTGCATCCATCTTCCCCTCAATTTTAACCATCTTCCCTGTCCCTGCTGAAGAAAAGCAGGCCCAAACCATGATGCTGCCACCACCATGTTTGACAGTGGGGATGGTGTGTTGAGGGTGATGAGCTGTGTTGCTTTTACGCCAAACATATCGTTTTGCATTGTGGCCAAAAAGTTCGATTTTGGTTTCATCGGACCAGAGCACCTTCTTCCACATGTTTGGTGTGTCTCCCAGGTGGCTTGTGGCAAACTTTAGACGAGACTTTTTATGGATATCTTTGAGAAATGGCTTTCTTCTTGCCACTCTTCCATAAAGGGCAGATTTGTGCAGTGTACGACTGATTGTTGTCCTATGGACAGACTCTCCCACCTCAGCTGTAGTTCTCTGCAGTTCATCCAGAGTGATCATGGGCCTCTTGGCTGCATCTCTGATCAGTCTTTTCCTTGTCTGAGCTGAAAGTTTAGAGGGACAGCCAGGTCTTAGTAGATTTGCAGTGGTCTGATACTCCTTCCATTTCAAAATGATCTCTTGCACAGTGCTCCTTACAATGTTTAAAGCTTGGGAAATCTTTTTGTATCCAAATCCGGCTTTAAACTTCTCCACAACAGTATTACGGACCTGCCTGGGGTGTTCCTTGGTCTTCATGATGCTTTCTGCTCTTTCAACAGAACCCTGAGACTATCACAGAGCAGGTGCATTTATACAGAGACTTGATTACACACAGGTGGATTCTATTTATCACCATCAGTCATTTAGGACAACATTGGATCATTCAGAGATCCTCGCTGAACTTCTGGAGTGAGTTTGCTGCACTGAAAGTAAAGGGGCCGAATAATTTTGCACGCACCACTTTTCAGTTTTTTATTTGCTAAAAAAGTTTAAAATATCCAATAGATTTTGTTCCACTTCACAATTGTGTCCCACTTGTTGGTGATTCTTCACAAAAAATGTAAATTTTATATCTTTATGTTTGAAGCCTGAAATGTGGCAAAAGTTTGAAAAGTTCAAGGGGGCCGAATACTTTTGCAAGGCACTGTATATATATATCCCAGCTTAGTGCAGCTACAGGCCATTAGTATGTCTGGAAGGCCAAGAAGGAGAGGCAGACAGTCACAAGCCAATAAGAGAGGGCAAGCAGGCTCTGTGTCTAGTGCTGGTCGTGGAGACGGTGCATCCTCATCAGCACGTGGCCATGGGACACGCTTGGCCTTTTTTTCGGCAGCTGGCCGTGTTGAGCCGCAACATGCGGAAGACTTGGTCGAGTGGATGACCAAGCCGTCCTCCTCCTCCTCATCCTCTCTCACCCATGCCCAGGGTGCTTTGTCTGGCAAAGCAGCGGCCTCTTCCCTCGGCTCAATGTCATCAGTGACTCCTTCCCTAGCTCCACCATGTCCTCCTGAGGAGTCCCTCGAACTGTTTGACCACAGTGTTGGGTACATGCTCCAGGAGGATGCCCAGCGTTTGGAAGGCTCTGATGATGATACTGAGCTCGATGAAGGCAGTAACATGAGCACGGACAGAGGGGGTGCCCAAGAAGGACAGCAATCTGGCAGTCATGCTCCCCCTGCTGCAGCATACTGCCAGGTTTGCTCCAGTGATGAGGAGGGAGGGGATGATGAGGTCACTGACTCAACGTGGGTGCCTGATAGGAGAGAGGAGGAGGAGGAGGCACATCACCAACGAGGCAGGATGCCCTCCAGGGGCCAGCCTAAGGGCAGCACATTGACTGCATCACACCCCAAAGCTCCACATGTGCAGGGCGCTGCAGTCTCTGCGCGTTATTCAAAAAGTTCTTTGGTGTGGGCCTTTTTTGAGACGAGTGCATCAGATCGCACCGCTGCTATTTGCAACATATGTCTCAAGCGTATCTCACGTGGCCAAAACATCTCCCGCTTGGGTACCACATGCTTGACCAGACATATGTTGACCTGCCATGCAGTTCGTTGGCAAGCGTATCTAAAAGACCCACACCAAAGAACAAAGAGGACCTCTTTTTGCTCCTCATCAGCTGAGATTTCCAACCCCACTAGACCTTCAGTCCTCTCTGAGACCTGCACTGAGAGGAATGAAGGTGTAGAATTAGGTTTGTCACAGCCAAGTACTTGTGGGCAATCTGCTTTTGGTACACCGACGTCAGATTGTACCAGGCAAATTTCCCTGCCCCAGCTGCTGCACCGCCGAAAGAAGTTTGCTCCCAGCCATCCACATGCCCAGCAGTTGAATGCTAGCTTGGCAAAATTGCTAGCACTTCAACTGCTGCCTTTTCAGTTGGTAGACTCTGCCCCTTCCGTGAGTTTGTGGAATGTGCGGTTCCTCAGTGGCAGGTACCCAAACGCCACTTTTTCTCACGGAAGGCGATTCTGGCTCTCTACCGGCATGTGGAAGGCAATGTCCATGCCTCGCTGGACAGGGCGGTCAGCGGTAAGGTGCATATTACCGCTGACTCATGGTCCAGCAGGCATGGACAGGGACGTTACCTAAGTTTCACGGTGCATTGGGTGACTCTGCTGGCAGCTGGGAAGGATGCAGGACAAGGTGCAGTAGTGTTGGAGGTTGTTCCGCCACCACGCCTCCAAAATGCTAATGATTGTGACACACCTCTCTCCTCCACCCCCTCCTCTTCTTCTTCCTCCATGGCCTCTTCCTCGGAACCAGCGGTGCTCCGTAGTCGTTCAAGGGGCTACGCAAGTACGCAGGCCAAAATATGCCATGCGGTGCTTGAGCTGGTGTGCTTGGGGGACAGGAGCCACACTGGGGCAGAGGTTCTGTCAGCTCTGCAGGGGCAGGTTCAGAGGTGGTTGACGCCACGCCAACTTAAGGCAGGAATGGTGGTTTGCGACAATGGCACCAACCTCCTCTCTGCCCTCCGACAGGGACAAATGACCCATGTGCCCTGTTTGGCTCACGTCCTTAACTTGGTGGTGCAGCGGTTCTTGGGCAGGTACCCGGGCTTACAGGATGTCCTGAGGCAGGCCAGGAAAGTCTGTGTGCATTTCCGCCGGTCATATAATGCCAGTGCTCGGCTGACGGACCTCCAAAAGGAGTTTAACCTGCCCAAGAACCGCCTAATCTGTGACATGCCCACCAGGTGGAACTCAACGTTGGCCATGCTGCAGCGGCTGCACACGCAGCAGAGGGCCATCAATGAGTATCTGTGCGACTATGGCACCAGGACAGGGTCAGGGGAGCTTGGTTTTTTTTTCCCACGCCAGTGGGCCATGATCAGGGATGCATGCACTGTCCTGTCACCATTTGAGGAGGCCACGAGGATGGTGAGCAGTGACAGTGCATGCATCAGTGACACTGTCCCCCTTGTCCACCTGTTGGAGCACACGCTGCGTGGAATAATGGACAGGGCACTTGAGGCAGAACAGAGGCAGGAAGAGGAGGACTTCCTTAGCTCTCAAGGCCCCCTTTATCCAGACAGTGTTCCTGCGTGCCCGCCGATCACACAGGAAGAGGACGAGGAGGAGGAGGAGGAGGAAGATTGTGTCAGTATGGAGGTGGAGCCTGGCACTTAGCATCAGCAGCAGTCTTTAAGGGATCAGTCCCAAGAAACACATGGACTTGTACGTGGCTGGGAGGAGGTGGCTGCGGACCATGTCGTCCTTAGTGACCCAGAGGACTCCGGACCGAATGCCTCAGCAAACCTACGCTGCATGGCCTCCCTGATCCTGCAAAGCCTGCGTAAGGATCCTTGTATTCGTGGTATCAAGGAGAAGGACCAATACTGGCTGGCAACCCTCCTTGATCCACGTTACAAGGGTAAGGTTGCGGACCTTATCTTGCCATCGCAGAGGGAGCAGAGGAAGAAACATCTTCGGGAGGCCTTGCAGAAAGGTCTGTGTAACGCGTTCCCAGAGACTGGGAGGTTACAAACTCCTGTTTCTGGACAACGTGTTGCTGAGGCTTCGGTCAGTCAAAGAAGGAGCGGTGGAGAAGGTGGCCGTCTGACCGATGCGTTCAGACAATTTTTTGGTCCGCAGCCCCAAGGTATGATCGGTTCCAGCAACCATCGCCAGCGTCTGTTTTACATGGTGCAGGAATACCTAGGGGCAAGATCAGACTTGGACACCTTTCCCACCGAAAATCCTCTGGGTTACTGGGTCTTGAGGATGGATCACTGGCCAGAGCTTGCACAGTATGCATTTGAGCTACTGGCCTGTCCTGCATCCAGCGTTCTTTCGGAATGCACATTCAGTGCTGCTGGAGGCGTGGTAACCGATCACAGGGTGCGTCTGTCCACCGACTCGGTCGATCGACTGACCCTCATAAAAATGAATCAGTCTTGGATCACCACCAGCTACCAAGCACCTGATGCTGATGTAACCGAATAATTTTTTTGGAAATCTCAGATCCCTTCAAAGACTGCCTATGTGATGCTGAGTGACTATCCCTGAGTAATTATCCTCTTCCTCCTCAATCATCACGCTGATAGCTTGTAAGAACATTTTTGGTTCTGGGCGCCACCACCAGTGCCTAAGGCACAATTTTTCAGCCCCTGTTTAAAAGGGGCGTGTAATTACAATTTTTGATGTAATACTTTGCAGCAGGGCTCGTTCCTGCATTCCAACTAGAGTGTCTGTGAGGGGTTGCAGTGTTGTGGCACCAGCACCAGTGCCTAAGGCCCATTTTTTCTGCCCCTGTTTAACAGGGGCGTGTAATTACAATTTTTGATGCAATACTTTGCAGCAGGGCTCGTTCCTGCATTCCAACTAGAGTGTTTGTGAGGGGTTGCAGTGTTGTGGCACCAGCACCAGTGCCTAAGGCCCATTTTTTCTGCCCCTGTTTAACAGGGGCGTGTAATTACAATTTTTGATGCAATACTTTGCAGCAGGGCTCGTTCCTGCGTTCCAACTAGAGTGTCTGTGAGGGGTTGCAGTGTTGTGGCACCAGCACCAGTGCCTAAGGCCCAATTTTTCTGCCCCTGTCTAACAGGGGCGTGTAATTACAATTTTTGATGCAATACTTTGCAGCAGGGCTCGTTCCTGCGTTCCAACTAGAGTGTCTGTGAGGGGTTGCAGTGTTGTGGCACCAGCACCAGTGCCTAAGGCCCAATTTTTCTGCCCCTGTCTAACAGGGGCGTGTAATTACAATTTTTGATGCAATACTTTGCAGCAGGGCTCGTTCCTGCGTTCCAACTAGAGTGTCTGTGAGGGGTTGCAGTGTTGTGGCACCAGCACCAGTGCCTAAGGCCCAATTTTTCAGCCCTTGTTTAACAGGGGCGTGTAATTACAATTTTTGATGCAATACTTTGCAGCAGGGCTCGTTCCTGCGTTTCAACTAGAGTGTCTGTGAGGGGTTGCAGTGTTGTGGCACCAGCACCAGTGCCTAAGGCCTAATTTTTCAGCTCCTGTTCAACAGGGGCATGTAATTACAATTCTTGATCTAATATTTCACAGCAGGGCCCTGTGAGGGCTTACAGTGTTGTGGCCACAGCAACACCTAAGGCCCAAATTTCTGCTGAGTATATAGGGCAGGACCCTACTTTCAAACATCTAACTTACAAACGACTCCTACTTGCAAACGGAAGGAGACAACAGGAAGTGAGATGAAATCTACCCCTAGGAAGGGAAATTCTCTCCTGTAAGAGTTAATATGGGAAAAACATTTCTCCTTTCCACTGATGCTTTCCAATCCTTGTTCCACAAAAAAACCCAAATTTTCAAAAAACATTTTTCATTGGGACAAAAAGTGAGGTGAAATCTTCTGAAGAGGAGGAAAGACAGCAAAACAAATGTCACAGGGGTGATAACCCTTCCCTATGTTTTCCAAAAAGCTTAAAAAAGATATTTTGGCTGGAGCTAAACACGTTAAAAATGTACCCGTTCAAAATTACAAACAGATTCTACTTAACAACAAACCTACAGTCCCTGTCTTGTTTGCACCGCCTGTATACTGCTGTTCAGAGTATATAGGGCCTGGTGGCCCCACACCTTTCCTTATTTTAATTTGGGTGCGGGGTTCCCCTTAATATCCATACAAGACCCAAAGGGCCTGGTAATGGACTGGGGGGTACCCATGCCGTTTGTCTCACTGATTTTCATCCATATTGCCAGGACCCGACATTACATAAAACCCGCAAGCAGTTTTAAATGAGATATTTTCCTTTAAAAATGACATTTGGTGCAGGGACTGTTCTAAACACGGGAAACACGCGTCACTTTACAGGCATACTATAGACACCCCCCAGGTACGATATTTAAAGGAATATTTCACTTTTTTTTTTTTTACTTTAAGCATCATTAAAATCACTGCTCCCGAAAAAACGTCCGTTTTTAAAAGTTTTTCTTGCATTGATACATGTCCCCTGGGGTAGGACCCGGGTCCCCAAACCCTTTTTAGGACAATACCATGCAAATTAGCCTTTAAAATGAGCACTTTTGATTTCGAACGTTCGAGTCCCATAGACGTCAATGGGGTTCTAACGTTCGTGCGAACTTTCGGTCCGTTCGCAGGTTCTGGTGCGAACCGAACCGGGGGGTGTTCGGCTCATCCCTAGGCATAATGCATTCATAACAATGGCACCACTTCGCTTGGATAGTAGGTAAAGAAAAAGGGGGGAGAGGACACCTTAAATTCATCCAGGAATAGGTTCTGGGGAAAAGGGTAGGGGGAAGGGATTTATGCTCAATATGGGACTTCAATGAGGAAATATCCCATTTCCTATTGAGATATTTTATTGTTAGTTTTTTATGATTCTTGAATAATTTTCTAAGGGTCTCATCATGGTCGGATGCAGCTGGAGTTTCACTGGAAAATGCAGACTGTATTTCCAAGTCAATCTCATCTGCCAGTAGGTAGGCCATTGTTCCGGGGATAAGGAGGGGGGAAGGGGGGGGGGAAAGGGGGAGGGGGGGTGGGGGACGGGGGGGTAGGAGAGGGTGGAGGGAAAGGGGGGGGGGAGGGAAGAGGGAAGAGGGGAAGGTAGGGGGGAAGGGACGGAAGAAGGTAGGGAGGGGAAGAGGGGATTGGGAAAAGAGGAACAAGGATTCAATCAAAAAATTGTAGAGCAGTTGCCCGACAAGCCAACATAGGTGTATTTAATAAGTGGTTATAGAGTCTGATCCTAATGATATGTACTTGAGTGTGATATTAAAAAACATGGAGTGGACGATGTTGCTACCTGACAAGGAGACTAAGGGTCCAGAAAGGAAGTCAGATCCTATAATGATGCATATAAAGAAAAAGGGGGGAGAGGACACCTTAAATTCATCCAGGAATAGGTTCTGGGGAAAAGGGTAGGGGGAAGGGATTTTCTACCCACTGAAGTAATTTATCAAATTATTGTACCCCTAACGTCACCCATATCATTGGTTGATTAACTCAATGGTGTGTAGCTAACAAGCTATCAGATGGTTGTTCAATGGACCATAAGGGCATGTATAAAGAGAAAAAGGAAGGGGGCGGGAGAAAGCCCCCTAAAAAAGATGGTCCGCTCAAGAACAACCTGTTATGAACCTAAAAAAACTTTATTGTGTCATGATACTAAATAGAAACATAATCCACTAACCATGTGTATTTAAAAAATAGGGCAAAAAAGTCCTATTGTGTGCTGGTGGCCACCACAGACATTACACATACATCATAGATTCATGCACTCACACTCATCAAATTAATGTCACTGAAGACCCGGGTCTGTGCAATTTCCATGGAATTCCAGAGCCAGAATGGCTACATGAATAATAGACTTTCGGTCCTTCTTGGATAAAGTGCAAGTGCTAATGAAAAACAAGGGTCCCTTCAGATGTGAACCAATAGCTGGTTAAACATATGTATGTGTCAACCGACAAGGAGAAAAGCAAGAGCGTCCTGGTTAATTGGTGAACGGTTGCAACTCCAAGGGGGGGGGGGGGGGGCAAACTCACATAAAAAGCATTGAAGATAGACGGAAAATGGCCATTAATAAAGTGCCTCGTATATGTAAAGGTACATTTTAGCTCACCGTCTGGCGTCTTCAATGGAGAGGTGATAGAGCCCAAGAGAGTTGCTGATGGCCGCGCTCGTGTGGGTTGAGGATACGTTCATGCGGTGTGTTGGTTTGTTATGGACATGAGCTGTTACTTCCGGGTATCCTCCAGCAAGATGTAAGGTGAGTCACAGGGTTCAAACGTATTGACGTTTCATACCTAGTAGATTAGGCAGTCGGAGGAGACGCTCAACGTCCGTGTTCACCGCAAAGGCTCCGCCTGATGTCCAAGATCCGGTCGAAACAATCAAGATGTTCACATCCAATTTCGGAGATATCCTTATTGATGTGTGAGGGTCTGTGTGCCACCTGCACATGGGTCAGATGCTAGGCGCTTACGCGTTTCGCTTGTTTCCAAGCTTCTTCAGAGCTAGTGTGGTATCGGTAGCTGAATGTTTAAATAGCCTAATGGCTAATGTTCAATTTCCTGTCCTCATAATCAGCACCTGAATACCATGGCCTGACCATAATTACAATCACCAAAATGTGCCAATCACACTCATGCATACATCTATTCAGACAAACCATTGATGGTAGTGGATATATAAAGATTCAATCTGATCGGCTTGTGTATGTGGTCAGATTTGAATATTACATTTCCCACCATTATAAAGTGGTAGAGAAGGACTTGTCAAACAATTGCTGTTGGTGCATAAGGCCCATAATCAGAGAGTGCTGCATTTTCGATCAAGTCAGTGCATATATGGCCATATACTGGACAATAATGGAATGATGACGATAATGTTATACAAAGGTGAGAAGGAACAATCTGTTGTTCCAATTAAATTAAATTACATCTCACGCATTATATATCATCATCCAAACAAAAGGCAAAAATATCCTAGCAATTAATTTCTGGCCACATGGTGGACACACAAGAAATGAGACAATAGAAATAAAAATAAAAAGCGCAACAAGCTGTCATTCTGGATAAAGCTCACATCTTGTGTATTGTCATCTATGCATGGGATAGAGATATTGTTGCTAATGAAGTTGCCAGTAAAGTCACACATGACAGCTGAATATAGAGTGATTCCAAGTGGTCCAGATATACAGTTACATATGGACATTCCGATATCATTGCCCCCGCAAGAAACAACAAGAAAGTATATTGTACAAGTTATTGTTTTAGATATGGAGATCCATAGTCAGAGGGCACTGCAGCTTCGATCTGATCGGTTGGTGTGTGGCCAAATGATTGACGCGAACTGAAGTGGGATAAGATCACAGATTGCCACTTCGCATAAATTACATCTCACACACTGGGTACTGTCATCCATGTGGAAGGCAAGGATATAGTTGTAGATCAAATTGCATACAGTCTGTTTTCTTAAAAGTTGCCGATCAACAGTCAGGAGAAGATGTGGGTCCCCAGTCAGAGCCCATCAGGCTCCGGACAAGAGCAATTAGGTTGTTTACTATTAAATCATTGTTCCAAAAAAGGGGACAAATTAAATTCATTGTTCAATCCGGAAGGCTGCATACTGTTTAAATAGAAGATCCACATCTTCTCCTTCTGATATAGGATCTTATCGAAATCTCCACGTCTATGGGGTAAGTTAAGTCTGTATATACCCTTGACCTTAAGGCCATCTGGTTTACCTTCGTGTTTTTCAAGGAAATGCAATGACAGGGGCCGGTCATCACCTTGTTGAGGATGCTCTGGATGTGCTCGCCAGTTCTGATTTTTAGTTCTCTTTTGGTTTTACCAACATAGATAAGGCCACACGGGCAAGTCAACATATAGACTACCCGTGTGGTTGTACAGTTAATGAAACTGTTAATTCTAAACTGTCTTTTATTATCAGAACTGGCGAACACATCCGTCCTATCCACATACCTACACACATGGCATCTGCCACAACTGTACATACCCCTCAAGGGTGGAAGGTCAGTGAGCCAGCTGTGTTTTTTGGGGCGGGTATACTCTGAATGTACCAGACGGTCTCTCAGATTTGTTGCTCTATGAGCAGTGAGCAGAGGTTTTTTGCTGACAAGCTTTCCCAAAATGGGGGCCTCAGACAGGATATGCCAGTGACAACCCAAAATTTCTTTAATTTGGTCCCACTGGGTACCGAATTTGGTAATAATTCTTAGGGGAGGGTGACTTGAGGTTTTTCCCTTTTCTTTGGTGGAGTTCATCAACAAGGACGATCTATTTGTCTGCAGTGCTCTTTTTTTAGCACGTCTGATACATGCATGCGAGTAACCCCTGTCACGAAACCTCCCATGTAGGTCCTGCATTTCCCTGTGGAAATCCCCTTCCTCCGAGCAATTCCTTCTTGCACGGAGGAACTGTCCCACGGGGATACCCCGTTTAAGGGATGTGGGATGGTGACTAGACGCCAGCAGCAAAGTATTTGCCGCTGTGTCTTTTCGAAAGGTTTTTGTATGTAGCTTATCATCCTTTACAAACACCGTGAGGTCCAAAAATGACAGTTCGTTGGTGTCATACGTATATGTTAACTTGATGTTACGATCATTGTCATTAAGTTCCTCAATAAATTGTGTCAATTCAGATGGCAGGCCGTCCCAGATCATGATAACATCATCGATGTACCTCAGCCACAAGCGACAGTGGCTGAGGTACATCGATGAGGGGTACACGCATTCAGATTCCCAAAAGCCAAGGTGCAGGCATGCATATGATGGGGCCCATGGGGCACCCATCGATGTGCCTCTAATTTGTTTGTAGTATGTCCCAAGAAATTGGAAGTAGTTATTTTCTAACATGAATTGCAATAATTCAATGATGAATTCATTTTGCCCTGCTAGTAATGGGAACTTGTTGTCTAAAAAGAATTGTGTCGCTGCTAACCCCCATCTGTGCGGGATCGATGTGTATAGCGACTCTACATCGATTCCAACCAGTAACATGCCCTTGGGCAGCGATATGTCTTCCAAATGCCCCAAGACATCCCGTGTATCCTGAACATATGATGGTAGTTCATGTACGAGTTCTTTAATCAGTGAGTCCACATACTTCCCGACCCTTTCAAGGGGACCCTTTACGGCTGATACTATCGTTCTCCCCGGGGGGTCGGTGATGGACTTATGTAATTTGGGGATGGTATATAGGGTGGGGATGTTGAAATCACTGACGCTGAGGTATTCACATTCTTTTTTGATAATTAAACCTGCCTCAAGGGCTAGTTCAAGTTTAAAGTTTAAATCTGACACCATCTGAGGAAAAGGGTTCTGGTGTAACCGTAGATATGTGGATCCATCACGGAGAAGACGCATGGTTTGTTCCTCATATAGGGTATGAGACATGAGGACCGTATTACCTCCCTTGTCACTTGCTTTAATGACAATATCTTTTGCGTTCTCTAATTCCCGTAGGGCCCTTCTCTCTTCACGACTGAGATTGTCATATCCTTTATACTCCCAGTTGACCCCCGCAAGGTCCCTTTTTACCTGTTCCAGAAAGAACTGAATGTGTCTATGTTTGGACAGGGGGGGCATTTTTTGGGATTTAATCGTCAATTGGGATGGACGGGGGCAACTTGGTGACGACTGGATGGCTTCCCCTTCTGAATTCCATTCTTGATTTTCATCAAGAAGGGCAATCAGGGCCTCAAGAGAGTCACGCTCTTGTTTGTCTAGCTGGTCCATGTCTGTATCTTGAATATCCCTCTTTGCGTGCCAGTACCTAAAAATTAGTTTCCTCAAAAACAAATTGATATCTTTAAAAACTTCAAATTCACTCATCGTTGTGGTGGGAGAGAATGTTAGACCTTTTTGTAGCAGGGAAATATGATGGTGATTTAGGGGGAAATCTGATAGGTTAACAACCTTCAGATCTGGTTGTGGTTTTTCTGAGGGGTCACTGGGTAGATTTTCTTCGTTATCTAGAACTTGCGTGGCCCTGACCTGAGTTCCCTTTGGTTTTCCCTTCCTTCTTTTCCTTTTCCCCGGTTTCCTCTGTTGGTTTGAGCCTGGGTTTTGGTCATGGATGTAGTTGGTTGGGTGCCTGTCCTGGGGATAGCATCCCCTTCCTGATCTAAAAAAGCCACAGTTTTTTCTGGTTGTTCAGGGTCACTGTCAGTAGATGTATATCTGGGTCTAGATGCGCCTGATCGATTTCTCCTACCCTTACGTGACCTACTCCTCCCTCGAGGTACTGTGGGGTCAAAGACATCCCCTTTCTCCCAATCTAAAAGATTCTGTTTGAATTTCTCTTGTTTGGTGGTTTTGAGGGTTTTTTGTGTTTTTTCAACCTCCTTTTTGAGCGAGTCGTTGTATTTATTAAAATCCTGATCATTTTTATATGGCTCTAGCAGTTGTGCACTGATATCAATCTCTTTTTTGATGTCATCCAGTTGTGTTTGTTCCTCATTAATGATCATATGCAGAACTGCTAGTCCACGTTCAAGACAACTTTGTTTCCATATTTCCAGAAATCTCGGTGTATGTAGGTGGGCAGCAGGTACTACCCTTTCCCTCAGACCTCTAGGTATAACTTTATGTTCAATATGGGACTTCAATGAGGAAATATCCCATTTCCTATTGAGATATTTTATTGTTAGTTTTTTATGATTCTTGAATAATTTTCTAAGGGTCTCATCATGGTCGGATGCAGCTGGAGTTTCACTGGAAAATGCAGACTGTATTTCCAAGTCAATCTCATCTGCCAGTAGGTAGGCCATTGTTCCGGGGATAAGGAGGGGGGAAGGGGGGGGAAAGGGGGAGGGGGGGTGGGGGACGGGGGGGTAGGAGAGGGTGGAGGGAAAGGGGGGGGAGGGAAGAGGGAAGAGGGGAAGGTAGGGGGGAAGGGACGGAAGAAGGTAGGGAGGGGAAGAGGGGATTGGGAAAAGAGGAACAAGGATTCAATCAAAAAATTGTAGAGCAGTTGCCCGACAAGCCAACATAGGTGTATTTAATAAGTGGTTATAGAGTCTGATCCTAATGATATGTACTTGAGTGTGATATTAAAAAACATGGAGTGGACGATGTTGCTACCTGACAAGGAGACTAAGGGTCCAGAAAGGAAGTCAGATCCTATAATGATGCATATAAAGAAAAAGGGGGGAGAGGACACCTTAAATTCATCCAGGAATAGGTTCTGGGGAAAAGGGTAGGGGGAAGGGATTTTCTACCCACTGAAGTAATTTATCAAATTATTGTACCCCTAACGTCACCCATATCATTGGTTGATTAACTCAATGGTGTGTAGCTAACAAGCTATCAGATGGTTGTTCAATGGACCATAAGGGCATGTATAAAGAGAAAAAAAAAAAAATGATGTATGTGTAATGTCTGTGGTGGCCACCAGCACACAATAGGACTTTTTTGCCCTATTTTTTAAATACACATGGTTAGTGGATTATGTTTCTATTTAGTATCATGACACAATAAAGTTTTTTTAGGTTCATAACAGGTTGTTCTTGAGCGGACCATCTTTTTTAAGGGGCTTTCTCCCGCCCCCTTCCTTTTTCGCTTGGATAGTAGGTGGCTGGATCTTGTAGTATTTCATAAAATAAAGGCAGGCATGTTAGAAGCTACAGTCTGTCATAAGGATCAATTGTTTCCAACCACAAAGATGGCCACGTTCAACGTATACAGCGTCGTGATGTCAGAGCTCCACCCTAGGCGGCATTTCATCCAATAGGAACGTTGACGCCCCTGATGATGTTCCTATTGGACGAAATGCCGCGTAGGGTGGAGCTCTGACGTCATGACGCTGTACACCTGTCTGACCACCTGTAATTCAGTGGTCCATTCGCTTTGGTAAGGGGCCTGGTGTGTTGGTGTTCGGTGGACGATATATATCTCATATTCACCTTATTGTGTCCCTGGTTACACTGTGGGTGACTCCTCCTTTAATGCCTATATCGTCAGCTGCATTTATACTACAGTATGATGGAGCCTAAATGAAGTACAGTTTTTTCATTAAAGTATTTCAGAAAACTATACCAATTTGGCCAGTAGATGGAGCTGACGATACAGGAAATAATTTCTCAAAAGTACAAGACATTTCGGTAAACTCTTGAAGTGATTGTAAACGATCACCTTGTAAAACAACCCATTCAATTTAAAATAGAAATTGAATGCAAAGCATTTTTGTAAAAATATAAAAAAGACATTATCAATACCTTTTTTCCCATTTTTATAAGTGATCACATTCCCTCTGTTCTCCGCTGCATAATAGCTGTGGGGAGGCAGGGGCATCTTTAACACAGGGCAAAAGGGGCAGCTGCCCCGGGCCCAGTCATTGTTGTGGGGCCCAAGGCAGCTTCCCCTTGAGCCTGCACTGCCCACAAATAGTTGATAAGTGGATTCGGGGGTCCCCAAGAAAATGTTTGCCCAGGGTCCAATCAATATTAAGGACAGCCCTGGGGGAGGAGAAACAGCAGCACTCTGAACTTTCCAGTGAATGACTGTGCAGCGGGAGGGTGTCAGGGCAAGTCTGATCATTGGAGGAGAGCATACTGAGTTCCCAGCACAGCTAGAGAACTGAGCATGCTGTGCTCTCCTGCTTAGTGTGGTCAGTTTTTAATAGGAAAGCAGAGGGACTGGCGGGAACACCAGGGATTTCACATAAAGGAAGCAATACCAAGAGAACAGGATACCCTCTCAAACAAGTACATGGTACAGCAGGCACATATTAGGAAAATGAAGTGTTGGGGTAACAAATGCTTTAAGAATGCTTCTGACATTCATGCAACAAATGTTTTATAAAGAGACCCCCTTGAGTCAGAAAGGCGTTAGTGCTGGAGATTACTGATACCAGCTGCAATACATGAGCCATAAGAGTGGTTAGAGTATTACAAAGGGTATTTTTCATCTGTATTTATCTATACATAGTGAAAAAGTGTTTGTACTAAAGTAGCAGAATATCGGTAATGACATTATTGGACAAAGAACTCTGGTATGGGAGATTTATTCCATCTTTCTGGCCAGAAAAGAATGGACACTCCTGACCCGACTAGTGTCTACATGTCAACAGTGAATACAGTGTAGATATAATTTTTCAGCATATTGCGTCACAAGCGAACAGGCGGTACACTTCTGTTATACCAGACATTCTAACCTTTTAAAAATCAACCTATGCATCCTAAAATCAGACAAGTTCTGCAAACCATATATATTTTTAGCTTTATACTAAACTTTCGTTTCTCTGCAGTATGCTCTTGCGGTTCCTTCATCTGTCTTAAAGCGGGGTTCCACCCAAATTTTGAACAATATCTGTATGTATTCTCTTCCTTGCCTAGATGCTGACATGCCGTTTAAAAAAATTTAAATCGCCGTAATTACCTTTTATTTTTCTATTCTTCTTTGCACTTCCTGGTTCTCCTCCCGTGGGAGTAGGCGTGTTTCTAGCCTCTCCCAGACTCCTGGGAGCTAGTCTCAGGCTTCCCAGGATGCCACTGAGCATGTGCGGGAATGAGCGGTGAATGCTGGGAGCACAGCATTCACCACATCCAGGAAATAAATGCTTGTGGGCTTCAAATGCCCACAATGAAGATGGAAACCGCCTGCAGTGAATAATATAAGTTATTCTTTCCGACAAAATCTGACACAGGCAGACATATTACACACAATATGTGAGTATGTAATGCTGAGAAGAAAAGTTTGTGAATGAACTCAAAAAAAAAAAAAACGATAGATAGGTGGACCCCCGCTTTAAATGATGTCAGCAAGAAAGCTTTTTGCACAGAAAGAGGAATGTAGCAGATTCCTGTGATGGGGAAGTCACAAGTAGCTTCAACATGAAATACAAGAAATATGATTCTTAGCTGAAATTCTAAATCAGTCTTACTACACACATAACTATGGCCATATAAACTGACCCCCATTCCTACTTCATTCCCCCCTTTGATCATAATCATAGCGATTAATATGAGCGAGATTAAGCATCACTAGATAACATACAGTTTTGTTTTTTTCTTTTCTATGGTGACCTCACTAGCAGGCACAAAACATTCTTCTACCGAGATTATTCCCCATTGTCGGCTCCAGCCGGGTCTCTCATTAACTTATAAAACACTGGGATAGTGACCCTTGGCCCATGGTAACAATAAGAATGCAAAAAGAGTAAAAATATTAGCACTCCATACACTATAGGGAGAATCAGAAAATAATTAAAACTTGTCTCTGCAATACTTGAGTTGGTGATCAGGGTATGGTTTACCAGCTTACCGGTGGAGCTAAAGCTCCGAATTGTTAGCCAAGTTTTATAGGGTGCATAAGTAGGGTTATAACAGGTTATCTGATTTTCAACGGAGCACATTGAATAGGTAGTCCCACTATGTATGCAGGTACCAGCTACTGTGCGGTTACATTGATAATGAGAGTGCCACAGTAACATCTTGGTAGCTATGGATCCTACTCTAGTGGTCTTCATGAGTTACTCTCCCCCTCTTTTAGCCCGGTCAGTATCACTATTATGACTATCAACAGTCTCATTATAAAGATTTTAGTAAACATTACACCGATGAATATACTCAGGCTTCAGCTTGTGCGTAGACCAACCAGCGTCCGGGGTGTGGTTGGAGCAGAGCTTAGTAGATATCCTTTATCTTCCACCGTGCATTGAGCCAGCAGTTTACAGGAGTGTGTTGGCCGCAGAGCTGCAGTCTGTCTATCTTCTGCCGTGCGCAAATTCAGCAGCTTCCAGGGGTGTGCTGAACACAGGGCTGGAGTTCTTCCTTCTGATTTCTCTGGTCAATCTCAGTCTCAAAGGATATTGGGGATCTACTGTACTGTGCCAGGAGTCTGTGAGGTCAGCAGCTCATTTTACCCTGGAGTGGTGTATCCAGGGTGTCACCTCGGCTACCTTAATGGCTGTTGGGGTAGATAGCAGAACAGTGTAAGGACCCCTCCATTTTGGCCCTAGTGGGGTTAAGTTCCACTCCTTTACCCACACTGTGTCTCCTGGTTTAAAGGGGTGTACTGGGTTCGACAAGCTTACGGAAAGTTTCTCTTGAACCCATTTCCCTATGTCCTGCGAACTTTCCCCAAGTCTCTGTATCAGTTCACAGTTAACACCCCTTCCTATCTGATGCAAGTCTCCTCTTTTCCCTCTAATGATGGGTGGGGGCCTACCATACAGTACCTCAAAAGGGGACAGATTTGTCCTCTTTGTTGGGGTACTCCGAATTCTCAGTAAAGCAATGGGCAACATCAAGGTCCATTTCATTTGTGTTTCCTGACAGAGCTTGGCCAGTTGTGACTTGAGCGTGCAGTTCATTCGTTCAACTTTTCCAGAGCTTTGGGGCCTATATGCAGTGTGTAGTTTCCAAGTAATCTTAAGTGCTGTTGCTAATTCCTGGAGGCACTTGTGGACAAAAGGCAGGGCCATTGTCTGAGCCTATATCTGGGGATAAACATCTTTTACAAAACTGCTTCCGTCAATAAAGTACTCAAAGTTTGGATTTTCCAAGGGGCTGTCTTTCAAGTCTGGTCAGCTTGCATATTCATTACCTGGAGACAGTCATGAGTTAGGGGTTCCTGTGAGGTGGGGAGCAGAGTGGCTGGGTTTAAAGTGTTTACAGTCTCTAAGTGGATACGAGGATTTTCACACAGCATAGCTTGATATTCAACCATTTGACTGTTAGTAAACCAGTGATTCCCCTTGTAATCTATTAATGCTTGTACTTGGTGTGGGGCTTGGACATAAGTCTCCTGACCTAATGACAACTTGTCAGCTTCGGCCACAAGGAGGGCTGTTGCTCGATGGCCCGCAGGCAGGATGACCATCCCTGAGCTACAGTATCCAGTTGTTTTGAAAGGTATGCTACAGGGCGCTGCCAAGACCCAGAGTATTGTGTCAGGACTCCTACTACTATTCTTTGTTTTTCACTGACATACAAATAGAAGACTTTTTGGTTATCCAAGCCTAACGCAGGAGCCTGCATTAGGGAGACCTTAATGTCTTGAAATGCTCTGTTTTGTTGTTGTCCCCATTGAAAGGGTTCCTTTTCTCCCCCCTTTGTGGATTCATAGAGGGGTCTGGCTTTTGTGGCAAAGTCCGGTATCCAGATTCAGCAGAATCCTGCCACCCCCAGGAATTCACGTACTTGCCGTCTGGTAGTCGGGGTGGGAATCTGACAAACAGCTTCTTTCCTGCCTTCTCCCAATTGTCTCTGTCCTTGTGATACTCTGAATCCCAGGTACTTTACAGTCTCTTGTCACAATTGCACCTTTCTCCGGGACACCTTATAACCTGCCTCCCACAGTAATTGTAACAGTTCATTAGTGACCGCTGGGTGGATGGTCATTACAGCCTGATTGACCGCTCTGAGGTCTTGAACAGGATGACAGTGAGCTGTTTCAGGTTTCTGTACTGGGAGTAGAGGTGTATTCCAGGGAGACTGACAGGGTTTTAGAATTCCATAGTGTAGGAATTTGTTTAAGTACTTTTGTATTCCTATTAGGGCTTTTAGAGGGACTGGGTACTGTTTCAGGCTGACTGCAGTGGCTCCTGATTTTAATTCAATAAGGATTGGGGAAATGTGTCTGGCTAATCCTGGTGGGTTGTCTTCTGCCCATAGTCCCGGGATGTCTTGCAGTATGCGGGCTTCAAAGGGATGGGGCAATTTTAGGATAGCCTGTCCGTCAGATTGGAAGTATATGTATGCTCTGAGTTTAGCAAGTAAGTCTCTGCCCAGCAAGGGAATAGGGCAATCCGGCATGTACAGGAACTGATGTTGGCCTTGATGCCTCCCCAAAACTACAAAGTCTTTCTAATAGGAAAGGTCTTTTGCCTTTATACTTCTGCACTGCTTGGTTAATTCTGTGTCTCTCCTCAGTATTAAAAAGGGTCAATAAAAGTTGCTGGCAGTCCGACCAAGTGGGGTTATGGGTCTGAGTTATTGACCGGAGCAAATCTGTGATGGCTTGGGGCTTCTCAGAGTAGGCAGGGTTATGAATCTTCCAGTTCAGTAAATCTGTTGTGGTAAAAAGGGGTGTAAACTAGAGTCCAATGTTCCTCCACCGCCTGTTTTCTTAGGGGCATTTGCAGAGGTATGTTGAAAGAAGGGGCAAGGGTCCGGCTGTTTGCATCAGGATTTCTCGGAGTGGAAGTGGACACTTGATTGGGGAGCCCATTGACTACTACTGAGTTCCCTACTTCTGTCCTGCCTATACCCAGAGTGTTACGGTTCGGAGTATATTTACTGAGATTTGGCATTGACAAACTTGCTGAATCTGATGTAGGTGGACAACAACTTGAGTCCCCTTGTTTACTGGACGGGGCATTTGGACATGGATATGACCTGTCTCTATCTGAGGTCCGTCCATCTACATACGGGGGAGGCTGATCTGTCTCTTCGAGTTGAGAATATATGTGTTTTGTTTGTTTTGTCAGTGGTACTACTCTTGTCATAACCATAATTCTACACTGTTCCTCTTTGTGGCTTCTATCCACTGCAGGTCTTTATCTCCCATTTGTCCAAAGGATGCACAATCATCCAGACGGACGTTTTCTCCTAGCTGACTGACTGACTAAGGATTTGTCCGAAAGATGCACAATCATCTGGACGAACATTCCTCCTGACTGACTGGCTGAGGATTTATCTGAGAGATGCACAATCATCTGGACGAATATTCCCCCTGACTGGCTGGCTGAGGTTTTCTCCGAGAGATGCACAATCATCCGGACGGATATTCCTCTTGACTGGCTGAGGATTTATTCGAGGGATACACAATCATCCAAACGAACAGTCCTCCTGACTGGCTGAGGATTTATTCGAGGGATGCACAATCATCCGAACGAACAGTCCTCCTGACTGGCTGAGGATTTATTCGAGGGATGCACAATCATCCGAACGAACAGTCCTCCTGACTGGCTGAGGATTTATTCGAGGGATGCACAATCATCCAAACGAACAGTCCTCCTGGAAGGTGCGTCTTGGTCATGTTTCTGTGAGTCTGACATAATATTCTCAAATAATCGGTCAATGGTCTCTAAGTCAAAGGTTCCCTTGGGGGGCCACCGCGCTCCATAGCGGGGCCAATCTTTCTCACACAATGTTATCAATTTCTCAGGGCTAAGTTTTAAATTGCAGTTCTTATAAAATGCCTTCCTAAAGTTGGAGATCATGGATTGTAGGGGAGATTCAACACTATATTTCCCACCCATACTTATAACCTAAAATACACCAAGACAGACACAGAGGGTAGGGTAAATGATGAGACTTCAGTAAGGGGCCTGAATCCTCGACACAAATAGGAACAATAGACAATGCTTCCCTCGGTCAGTGGCCTGGGCGCGGTCTCCCGGCCAGGAACCGCACTTAGAAGAGGACCACGGTCACTTCACCACAAAGTGATGTCTCATACGCACATCAATCATACCAGACACTCCCACCCAAAAATTACTGACTGACTGAGGATTTGTCCGAAAGATGCACAATCATCTGAACGGACGTCTCTCTCGGAAGGTGATCAGGCTTCCCTTCTCTCGATCCGTCGAGAGGCTGGCTGGCTGTCTGACGGTTATCCAAAAACAAAAGTAAAAAGACTCTCACCTGTTCCCGTTGGAGCTCCAGCTATCTATTTCTCAGATTCCCAGGTCCTTTTGACGCTACCAAGGTCATCCACAGCAGGCCACCAAATGGGACACAGCGCAGTCTCCTAGATAACAGTTCTAGAAGGCGCCTTTTGAGACTACGATATAGCCCACAGGGCGGACCACTTCTTGTAGGTCTGGTGGAAAACAGTGCCACCTGCCTCAACAGGTCACACCGATATTCCCCCCTCACGGCCAAATGCACCAAATAAAGTAGCAGAATATCGGTAATGACATTATTGGACAAAGAACTCTGGTATGGGAGATTTATTCCATCTTTCTGGCCAGAAAAGAATGGACACTCCTGACCCGACTAGTGTCTACATGTCAAGAGTGTCTAATACAGTGAATACAGTGTAGATATAATTTTTCAGCATATTGCGTCACAAGCGAACAGGCGGTACACTTCTGTTATACCAGACATTCTAACCTTTTAAAAATCAACCTATGCATTCTAAAATCAGACAAGTTCTGCAAACCATATATATTTTTAGCTTTATACTAAACTTTCGTTTCTCTGCAGTATGCTCTTGCGGTTCCTTCATCTGTCTTAAATGATGTCAGCAAGCAAGCTTTTTGCACAGAAAGAGGAATGTAGCAAATTCCTGTGATGGGGAAGTCACAAGTAGCTTCAACATGAAATACAAGAAATATGATTCTTAGCTGAAATTCTAAATCAGTCTTACTACACACATAACTATGGCCATATAAACTGACCCCCGTTCCTACTTCAGTACTTGTGATGTTGTTGAATGCAGGACCCAAGAATAATTCTTGCGCAGGACCCTTTGGAGATTTGGGCTGCCACTAAACCCCAATTATTTTACTATAATAAAGTTGAACTTGAAGATGGATATAAAAAACAAACATCAATGCAGCTTTTTATTCATTATTATTACATAATTACATATTTTTTTCTTCAATAGATTTTTATTAAAAATGCAGAAATTAGAAAAAAACACAGTGTCAAGGCACAATGCATGAAAGTACAAAGGGAAGGATTAAAAAATAAATTATAATAATAATACATACAGATCTCGGCATTTGCTAATTTTCACAAAAATGCATCACTGTAGCCCTTGAAAGAGGTACCCTGTAGCTAGCAGTGTAAGAATCTGAATTTGATCTGCTATTAACCTTTCAACAAATACATTCTAAAATATATAGCAGTCTATGCATCTTTATTTTAAAATACCAATATTTATCTAATATTTTTTATGAACTCATTAGTACATAGACTTTTTTCAATACAGTAAAACCTTGGATTGCGAGCATAATTTGTTCCATAAACATGCTTCTATTCCAAAGCACTTGTATATCATAAGAAATAATGGAAACTCAAATGATTCGTTCCACAGCCATTTATTCATAGGTCCTTCAGTTTATAGTCCATATAAAAAAATTATAGCAATTTGACCAGGTTGTGTAACAATAAAATGTCCATCCACAAATGGAAGCCTCCACAAGGAGATTAGAAACAAAATCCCGCAGGAGCTACAGAGTATAAAAGAGAAGAGAGTCACTTTTAAGTGTAGCAATATGTTGCTAAATGTTGTACCTTCATTAAATGTAACCATATTGCTACACTTAGAGGCGCCTCTCTTCTCTTTTATACTCAGTTGTGATATGACGCTACTTGTATATAAAGACATCGCTTGTATATCAAGCCAAAATTTATTTTAAAATGTTGCTTGTCCTGCACAACGCTCTCAAACCAAGTTACTCTCAAACCAAGGTTTTACTGTAGTCTTGTTACATTAGACAGTTAGTTGGTATAGTTATTACATAAAAAATGTACATAAAAGTCTATTTCTTCATGGTTCCTGAGATTGTTCTGGGCCGCAGTCTACATATTGCCCCTCCCATGGGTCGTAGAGAGCCTGAATCATAAATCTTGAAGCTTTGTCCTTCCACCAACTCAAACTCGAATCTCTGCAGGAGCTTGGCCATTACCACCTTCGCTTCCATCTGTATAAAGAAATACAGATAATCAGTTTAAAGTATTAGCCTTGGATTTTTCAACTTGAGTGAATGTCCTCTCCTGGGAGGTCCCCCTGCCTTTGTGGTGAGATCCTGAATACAGGCCAATTGGGCTCATGCAATGATTTTGTCTGCATTTTAGTGACCTGCGGAAATCCCTGTCCAGCGCCCCTCTACCACCATTGCCAGCAGGTGTGCAGGCCTAGCAGACTAAACACAGGGATGTCACAATGGAGTCCTCAAGATTTGTAAGAAACTGTCAGATGTATGCCCTGAGGGCATAAACAGAGAGATGGAAGTACGTTGAGAAGGTGGGTATCAGTGTGTTGGGTGGAGGGGCTGTTACTAAGAAAACCTGACACTTTGCCTATTCCTGTTAACTCAAATCCCTTTTTTCTAAAAAACAGCCTTGATTATTCAGTAGCACATAAGTGCTCATTTATACTCTCTAGTGAAACAGATTTTGAGCAGAGTGACTTAAAGGTTCAGTTCACAAACCACATACTCAATTATTGGTAGAGACTGGAGAGTTAGATCTCTTGCAGATTGGCGGTTGGGGAGGTGGCAAAAACAGGCGGTAGAGCCGGCGGTTTTACTGCCACCTGGCTGCCCACCCAAATTTGCAAAATACAGCTGGATGGGGCTGTACACATTTTTAACGTTAGGTACAGAGTTTGATAGGTGGTACCACCTGTCAAACTCACCCACTAAGTTCAATGGGGCTGCGCTGCTTTCGTGTGCAATTGTGTTGCGGTAGTGTGGCAATACAGGGCTAAATTAGGCAGTTAGTAGGTGATATAACACTATAGATTGCTCTTCGGAGGGCACCACAGTCCACCACAGGTTTGAAAGAGCCCTTAGCTATCCAAATCTTCACAGGTGAGAATACAAGTCTTGGGGGGGGGGGGGACCATAGAAGGTGCAATTACACTTCAACTCTCCAGTCTCCACCAAACACTGAGTATCAAGTTTGGGTGGGCTGACCCTTTAAGTCACTCTACTCAAATTCTATTTTACTGGACAGTATAAATGAGTAGATGCTCATGTGTTACCAAATAAGCAAAGCTGTTTTTAGAAAAAATGCAACTTTAGTTAACAGGAATAGCCAAAAGTGACAGAGTTATTTAATAACAAGCCCCCTGTCCCTCCAGGCAAACACTGATACTTACCTTACCTTTGGTCCTTCACTGCTCTGTTTATGTGTCAGAGGCCTTGGAAAAAATGGTTATGGGGAAGTTTATGACCTTATCCTATTCCTCACAGGATGTGGTGCTCAAGCCCAGGACTGCTGTTAAAAACTATAGGGCCCTTTGCAGCCTAGCTTACAGGAACAGTGAGCCAAGCCTAACGGGGCTCCAGCTGAATGAAGAAACCACTAATTCTTGCAACCAAAAATTCCTGTGAGAATAAGCCCTAAATTAAGGCTTCCTTTTTTTTTTTCAATTTTATTTTATTTTTTTATTTTTTTAACAGCCCTGTGAGGGTTGGTGAAATATCAGAGGTCTAAACAGACACCCAACGTCTCACTTTTGAGACAGAGAAAGAGATTGAGGACACAGATTCCTCAATTCTTTCTCTTCAGCCTCAGCTGCAGAGTGAATGAACAGGAAGTGTTCATTCACACACTGAATCATTGCAAACACAGGGAGGGACATAAGGGGATTGGTACCAGTAATTGTGCCAATTTCTGCTGCTCTGGGCCCCCCCTGTTGAACTTATGGGGCCTGGGCCCAGTACAGAAGGACAGCTACTACCCCCTTATCAGCAGCCCTGCTCAAGCCTGTTTGGCAAATTACCAGAGCTGTGCATGTGTGGGAGGGGATAAGACCCTGTGTAAGCTCCGGCATGAAGCTCCAACAAGGATTAGACCCATGGGTCCAACAAGCCAAGGGGACAGTGGGAGAGTGAGGGGAAGGTAAGTATCAGTGACCGGGGAATAATAACAAGATATAAAAAGGACTTGTCACTTTGTCCTCCAGTTGTGTATACTGTATGTGTCTAGGCAGACTCTAGGCATATACTCCAGGCATTTTCTTTGCCACATTGTTATGTGATAAACTAAAATATCGTACCTGCGCAAAGACTTGTCCAATACAAGAACGTGGCCCAAGTGAAAATGGGAAATACGTGAAATATGGTCTGTTTGGAGAAAGGAAAATTACTCACTTCATGTGCCAAACATTTCAGCTGAAAAATGAAATTACTACAGGAAATTTTGTCAGAATCAAAGTGTACTACTTTAGGACCAAATGTGCATAGGCATTTGTTTGTATGAGATTTTAATTAATGCCTATGCTTTGACAATAGTGAAACCCATTAACACATTTTCAAAATTCCCATGTAGGCTGATCTGTCATTAATGTTCAATTGTGTCTGCTTCAGGGAGCTTTTTTAATGAGCTGGGTGCCATGTCTGTATTTTGCAGGCACTTTTCATTAGGATGCAATGCAGAGAGGATGCTTTACTAAACACTTGTTTGCCCTAAACATACAGTATCTGTAGCCCTGGCCTGGGAGCACTTGGCAGATGTTAGGAAAACGTACCAGGTGAATCTTTCTTATTTGTGCAAAAGAATGTCCCAAGATGCCCGATATTGGTGCGTATGGAGAGGTCAATTTAAAAAATCTTGTGTCCAGAGTAAAATCTATTTTATTGTTGTAGTTACATTAAAACATCATATAATGCATTTCATGGTTGCTTGCTACGTCTTCATAACATATACTTTAGTCAGGGTACTACACATTCTGCACACTGCTGACAACTTTCTTCAGGGCCTCAACTAAAATGTGACTCACTTGTGCTGAAGAAATGTCACATTGGTATGAAACACATTATATGTTGTCTTATCATAAGTACAACAATACATTTTAGTGTGGCTCCGAATGTATAATCAACCAATATTGGACACCTCAGTATAAGCATTTTGATTTGCATATCTCTTATCCTACAAACCACTGTCACAGCCCACCCTGAGGGAAAAAGGTCTGGTTCTACCTATGCATTAAGCAGGGGTCTCCAAACATTCTAAACAAAGGCCAGTTTACTATCCTTCAGACTTTAAAGGGGTCGGAGTCGGACTGTGGCCAGTGTGAGTAGAAAAAGAAATTTGCCCCATTGTTACTGTCAGTGGGAGGAATAGTTCTCCAAGGGGCAATGAAGTAATTAGTACAATAAATATACCAGGGTGGTTACGGATTCCCTCTATCTATTGCACCTATGTATTAACTTATCTATTCCTATAGTTAGCTAGTCTATTAAAACTCTGACCACAGTTACTGTTGATATCACTATAATACAAGGTTATCTATGAAATCAAGCACACTGCTTAATAAAACAAAGTCTTTGGAAAGGAAATAGGAAAACACTAACATGAAAATACTAAAGAAAGATATTACAAAGCATATAACACCAGAACATATAATACAAGAATATGAAAGATACTTATCACAATGCTTTCCTCAAGATTTTGTTTCGTCAGCTGGGCTCAGATGGCAAAAGAGATAGCCATGAGGCTCAGAGCCATCAGGCAAGAGCCATGAGCGAAAAAAGGGACAAATTCTCTTCTGTGTGCCCTTTTTACACATTCATTCAGACCCATTCGTAACCACCTCCACTAGCCTCCTGTCCAATGAGATATTTCCAAGAGGTAGTCCTTTTATTATCTTATATTACTGTCCATCCTGCTGTATTGGCCTCTAGGGGCAGCACTGTCCATGTATCATCTCTAGATGCCTCTTCTGATCCTTTGATTTTTCTCACCCACCGTCATCAATCATCCTGGCAGCCATGGCTCTCTTTGAAGATTGCTTGAAGTGTATTATCATACCAGTCGGCTCGGAGCCAAGCCCTTGTTACAGCCTTGCTAGCTTTCAGATGCAGATTCTGATATGCTACAAAGCTCTGATGTGTAACTGGTTAAATTCCAACTTGGGGCCATCTGCCTGTATCAACCAGGGAATTAAATACCAGAAATATAATATTAAACCATGTTGCCTTCCAACAGGCAGATAAAGGCAAGCAAAGGGCCGAATCCTGCCCCCCGGGCCGCAGTTTGGAGACCACTGCATTAAAGGAATAATTTGTCTTTTGCAAAATTTAGCAAATGCATACACATAATAAAACAAATAATTTGCATGTATTACATTTTTGCATTGAAGCCTGCAGAGCACTCCAACCAACCATGATTAGGGCATCGTGGATGCAATTCACAGACTCCTGCATTACATCTTAGTCCCAGGTTTGTACAGTTATGGGGCTAGAGGAAGTAAACACTGGACTACAAGTGCAGGGATGTCGGAGTACTTGTGCTGACACTCTGTGAGTCCCTGCCATGTTGGCAGATAGAACTTGTAGTCTTTCATTCACAGGTCCCTGTATATGAATCTGTGAATGGATGACTTGGCAGGGTGGGTGTAGCCACGCACAGCCTTGTTAAATAAAAAAAAAACAGGATACTCCAGGGAGAAGGCCCCTGTGATTCAGATAAATGGGGGCAGTTTGAGGGTGGGGGTTGGGGAATGCGACCATGTTTCATGTTACTGCTCAAATACTGTATGTATGTAAGTTTGACCATCCACTAAAAGATTAATCTGCGTGGAGACAGAGATATTCTTCATATGCCTGATGACAGGTTGCATACTATTTAGGTGGACTATTGCAACCTAACCAGATGTAAATAATATTATTCCAAGATATTTTCCTATTTGTGGCGATAAAAACCAAGGAAACTACACTATATGGGAGTCTTCAGACTCTGGCCCCATCCCTTGATTTTCCTACTCTTTCTTTTTTTCTCAAGATCAGCAACGATACCCCATTTTTTTATAGTTGCCTGCATAGGCTCTTATACTGCTGGGAACATCCACGATCTTTAAAAAAAAAGTATTGGAAATCATTAGAATTGGAGACTTTTAGGTGCTACTGTTGCCCTAAGGCAAGAATGGACTAGAAAATGTAAGTTTAGATGTCTAAAAAAAAGAAAGCCCCGAAAATTCACAGCTGGACCTTTTGTTAAAATCTGACACTGACTCGAGATGAAAAATTTTTTGTCCTCGAGCTGCTCCAAACAGATCGAAAAGGCTGTATGATCCCATTTACATCCAGCAATAAGGCAATGCTGATATATGGAAACCATTACATGTTATTGATGTCTGTTATGTAGCTGTCCAGACCAGTGGTCTCCAAACTGTGACCTTCTGGCTGGATGTGGCCCTTTGCTTGTCTTTATTTGGCCCTTAGGGCACTATTACTCCCATTGATACGAGATAATATTCTACTAACACCAACAATGCAACACCATTCTTTCCACTGACACCAATGATGGGGCACTATTCCTCCCACTGATACCAATGATGGGGCACTATTCCTCCCACTGACACCAGTGATGGGGCACTATTCCTTACACTGACACCAATGATGGGGCACTGCTACTTCCACTGATACCAATGATGGGGCATTATTCCTCCCGCTAATACCAATGATGGAGCACTGCTCCCTCCACTGATACTAATGATGGGACACTATTCCTCCCACTAATACCAATGATGGGGCACTGCTCCTTTCACTGATACCAATGATGGGGTACTATTCCTCCTACTAATACCAATGATGGGGCACTGCTCCCTCCACTGATATCAATGATGGGACACTATTCCTTCCACCACCACAAATAATTGGGCACTATTCCTCTCACTAATACCAATGATGGGGCACTGTTCCTTCCACTGATACCAATTATGGGGCACTATTCCTTCCACTGACACCAATGATGGGGCACTATTCCTCCCACTAATACCAATGATGGGGCACTGCTTTCTCAACTGATACCAATGATAGGGCACTATTCCTTCCACTGACACCAATGATGGGGTACTATTCTTACCACTAATACCAATGGTGGGGCACTATTCCTTCCACTGATACCAATTATGAGCCACTATTCCTTCCACTAGTACCAGTGATGGAGCACTATTCCTTTCACTGATACCAATGATGGAGCACTATTCCTCTTCCTAGTGACCACATATCAACCACCAAGCTGAGGCATGATTTACTCCCTGCGATGCCGGGTCATTTCTACTCCCACTGGCCACAGTCTGGACCCCATGAAGTCTGAAGAACAGTCCAATTGGCTATTTCCAATGTATCACAAAGGTAACAATTAGCACAGGTAAGAAAAAACAATTACTTGGGAGCATCAGGGTGAAATCGATTTGGGTTGAAAACAAGGGGATCTGGGTAAAACTGCTCCATCCTTCCCATGACGTAGGAGTTCAACTGTTTAAAGAACAACAGAAGATACGGGTTTATTTCATAAAACAAATTGGTCAAACCTTGTTTCAGTACATTCCATATTTTTATGAGGGGTATTGATTTTAGAACATTGCAATACTCAATGAACATCACTCACTAAGCTGAGATATAGGATATTCTATACAGTATACTTGTCAGTGGCTCCTTTCCACCCTTTACAAAAAACACATTTATGACTCTTCCCAGTTTTAAGGAAAATTAGTTCCAGTCTGTGTTCCCATTAGAGAGATTTTTCATCACTTCCTGTCCAGAAAGTGAGGGTAAAATTTACCAATGGAGACACAGAGAGCAAATAAACGGACGAGAGAAGTCCTATACCATTCCCATTTTGCCTAAATAAAAAAAAGCAGCTAAGCTTTAAAATGGTACAAAAAAATGATAAAAAAAATCGCGGGCAGGCAGGCTCTTTATTGCAGAAGGAAAATGGTCTCTTGTGTAATAAAATACACCTACCTGCATGTTTGCAATCCTCCGTAGATTGTACACTGAGCTGTGCATGCACAGCTTAGTTTACATTCTGGCACACTGCCTGTGTGGTAGGATGACTGCACTCCTGTGCATGAGAGGGGGAGACATCATCAGATGTCAGGCAATCGAGATGCCCAAAGACCAGCACCCGGAAATAGTCAAGGAGAAGATGCTGGCACCGGCAAACTGACCTTGCAGGCATTGCTCCTCCCCAGCAGCTGCATAAAAGGTTATGTAAGGAGGTGAGGGGAGGGGCAAAGTTGCTGGGCCAGCACAGATAATAGACACTCCCAGAAAAGGAAAAAGCTTTGACATGCACAAAAAAGGGTGCTGTGTTAGGGAATCAATTAGGCTAATTTTCTAGCGAGTTCCAACAAACAATGCAAGCGAGTGAAACATTTTTTTTCTACGCCAAGGAAAAACACTGCAATTCTGCATGTAAAATACATATTTGTTTGTTGCTTTTTTTCTGCATTTTTTTAAATTGGTGCCAGGGTCTCTTTAGGGTAGTGATTACTGTATATATACACTGTAAACATTGTTTGGGTCAGTGGATGTGGGGGGTTTGGATCTTACCATCAGGGATGTTTTAGCAGGAATTCTCAGGCCCTCTATAACAGTTTCTTCTTCTAGCGCACGTGTTGTACCTGGAGCAGGAGGGTAAAGTCTTAAACTTTCCTTCAAGACCTAAAGAAGATACATATTAAATCTGAAGTTTGTAATATCATTGCAACTACATAGCAAATCCAGCTGGATTATACCTTGTTTTTTTCAGGACTAATTGTCCTTTCACATGGTGGTAAATGGTAATGAATACCGCCTGTTTTTTTTTTTTATCAAATAAAAACTGGACCAAAATAGTAATAAAAAAAAAACATTTTTTAAAATTCAACTGTATATTTCTTGCTGTTACTAAAAAATAAATAAATTCTCCTATTTCTTATGTTTATGGCAATACCAGATATGCAACCCAGCCCAATACCTCAGGGGGCCCATGTGGCTTCCTTGTCATATTTAGTTCTACACCTGGATAGGAGGGGTGGTGGGGGCAGCATATAGAGGAACCAATGTCCTTCATTTTACTCCTGTAGCAGCTGAAAGCCAGCTTCTCCTCCTCTCCCTCCCGCCAGTATTCAGCGGCTGCAGGAGAAAAATGGAGGGCATTGGTACCGCTATATGCTGCCTCTCCCTTCCACCAGTATATAGCGGCTGCAGGAGGAAAATGGAAGCATTGGTTCCGCTATATGCCGCCCCTGCATCCCCTCTTATCCAGGTTAAGTGTTTCCTGCTGCCCCCCAGGCCCCAGTGTGCTCCCCTGGTCCCTCTCCCCTGCTGCTGGCTTCCATCTTCCCCTCTCTCGCCAGCTGCTGCAGGGGATGCTTTGAGGATGGAGAGTGAGGGAAGGGGCCGGTAAATTACATATTTTCCTATTTTCCTTTTTTAAATGGACACAGTGAGTAAACGGTGCCAATCGCTTGTGTGTCCATTCATAAGTGAATGAGCTTCGGTGATCAAAGGAGCTTTTAAATATAGAGCAACCTGTAAAATAGACAGTTTTTGCAGCTACCTGAGACAAATATTGGAGTTTTCCAAGATCTTCGTACTCGAGGTCTCTTTTGGAACCAATAACTTCATCCACTTCATCCTGAGCCCTGAAAGGTAAACCGAGTTCGTTGTTTAATCTGTATAATATTTAACCAATGTATTGTGAGTTTTCCACTTTTCTACATAAATTTTATAATGTTTTTGAGGATTTATTCATAAAATATTTTATTGGTTCAATAATAAATATACTGTGTACAGTTTGATCCAATTCAATCAGGAATAAACATATATGCATTATTCTCCTTTGCACAAAATGTTAGCCACTGCCCCCACCTATAACTGGCCTTTGCAACAAGGAGCATTGGAGGGCAACATATATAAAAAAAGGCCAAGGAAAATTCCAAGCTCTACTTACCGACCAGCCTGCGACCAACCAAACTGACCTGTCTAACAAGATGCGTTAGGCCTCTTGCACACTGCAGCTTGAAAAAGCTCAGCACAGCTTATTTTTTTTACTGAGTGAAAATACAGCCCAATAATTGTAATGTGCCTATGCACACAGGCGCGTAAACAAGCGTCGTGTATTCTTCAGTAAAAAAAATAAAATAGAAAGATCTGCATTTTTGGTCAGTAATATACGCGGAAATATGCACGCATTTTCCAAGTCCGTTAACCTATTGTGAACGCGAGAATAAGTTTGTGTGCGAAAATTCGCGGAGTTGTGCGCATGCTTATGCCCTCAAATGCGCGACAATACGTGCAAATACATACAAAATAAACGTCTGAAAAAACAAATGCGCAAACAGGAGTATCGTGTGCAAGAGGCCTTAAAAACAGGGGTTTAGTCTGCACACATTTGCAAATACATGCGCAAGCTACAGGCTCAAGGCACCCTGTTACCTGTAGTCCCTACCTCTGACTTTTAAGAGGCTCCACAGTGGAAGCACATGCATTCTGATGGATAGATAGAGGGCAGATGGGCTGGAGGGAGCCCAACCCTCCTTAACCACTTCAGCCCCAGAAGATTTGGGCGCTCAATGACCAGAGCATTTTTTGCGATACGGCACTGTGTCGCTTTAACTGACAATTGTGCGGTCCTGCAACGCTGTACCCAAACAAAATTTTTCCCACAAATAGAGCTTTCTTTTGGTCGTATTTGATCATCTCTGCGTTTTTTATTTTTTTGCGTGATAAGCAAAAAAAAGGCGTTGATTTTGAAAAAAAACCACAATATTTTGTACTTTTTGCTATAATAAATATCCCCAATTTTTTTTTAAAAAAAGCTAATTTTTTTCTCAGTTTAGGCCGATATGTATTCTTTTACATATTTTTGGTAATAAAAATCGCAATAAGCGTATATTGATTGGTTTGCGCAAAAGTTATAGCGTCTACAAAATAGGGGATAGATTTATAGCATTTTTATTATTATTTTTTTTTTTTTTTTACTAGTAATGGCGGCAATCTGCGATTTTTATCGTGACTATGAAGAAATTATGGCGGACACATCGGACACTTTTGACACATTTTTGGGACGATTGACAATTATACAGCGATCAGTGCTATAAAAATGCATTGATTACTGTATAAATGTCACTAACAGGGAAGGGGTTAAAACTAGGGGCAATCAAGGGGTTAACTGTGTTCCCTGACTGTGTGTTCTAACTGTAGGGGGAGGGGACTGACTTAGAGGAAATGACGGATCGTGGTTCCTAGCTATTAGGAACTCACGATCTGTCTCTACTCACAGAACAGGGATTTGTGTGTTTACAAACACACGTCCCTGTTCTGCATCTCGTGCCCGCCATCGCTCGTGGCCGGTGGTCATTGCGACCGTCGGCCACGAGCATCGGCAACCCCGCAGTGCAACTATCCCGCTTAAAGGAGCCGACGTATAGCTACGACGGCTCGCGGGATCTTGCCGACCTGCCGCAGTATAATGACGGCGGCTGGTCGGCAGCCGGTTAAAGATGCAGGGGCACACTGGACACCCAGCACTTAGCACTATGGCCGCAAAGGTGTCAGTGCTTTACCTGACCAATATATATCTACTGTGGAGCCTCTTAAAACTTAAAGGTAGAGACTACAGGTAACAGCGTGCCTTGACAGGGCCTGTAGCTTACGCATGTATTTGCAAATCTGTGCAGACTAAACCCCTGTTTTTAACGCATACTGTTAGACAGGTCAGTTTGGTTGGTCGCAGGCTGGTCGGTAAGTAGAGCTTGGAATTTTCCTTGGATTTTTCCTTGGCCTTTTTTTGGAATTATTCTCCTTTGCCCAAGGAATGATTTGATTTCTTAATGGATAATACATCAGTAAAGTGGTATCTTCATTTTTTATCATATTATGTGTCTCACTTTTTAAGAATGTCCGGGTTCCGTGCCAGTTCTATCACTGTAAATGATAACTGGTTGGCAGTTGTTTCTTGCCCTGAAAAGGACACAAATCTGTTTAAAGAGCCTTTTCAAGCAAGCACAAGAGCTAGCAATCGGTACGGCTAATATACAAAAAAACCAGAGAACTAGAAACAGTGGCAAAACTGAAGCTTGCTAATGACAGCCAATCCAAAAAAGGTGAAAGATGAAAGCAGATTGGTTGTTTGAGGATATTGCCACACATTTACCCTTATTTGCATTGCTTCAATGTCTGTAAAATATGCCCACCTACCCACTCAGGGCAGAATGACAGGGTCTCCCTGCTGTAGAAATCTATCCTGGGTATGCTCCGTTGTCATATGGTGTCAAAATGTAGCTGGGTAGATGACATCACTGATTCCCTTCCCCAGGTGACACAAATGGCGATGTCCTGGGGATGGGGTTGCAATCAGGAGGCATCGTCATTCTGCTCTGTATAGGCCTAATGAGTGTCTTATTAAGTCAGGGCTCCTGATCTGCATACTTGCATCAGATCAGTGAGTCAGAAAGTACTTATGATACTGGATCAGCATGACAGCCAGGCAACTAGTATTTTCAGGAGAGGTCAAGGATGGAGGCCTCCTACATTCTCAGTATAGTAAAGTAAAGTAAGAAAAGCACATGCAGTTAGGCTTTAAACTGTATTATATACAATCGTATAATATTTGCATATATTTTCTGAGTTTACTGCTTCATTATACACCTTTGCTCTGAACAATTTCAGTGTAAATTTTCTGACTTGTTTTTCAACTGATTACATCGTATCAGTTCTATAATAAAGCGGAACTCAACCCAAAAGAGGAAGTTACGCTTTTCCTCCCCCCCCCCCTATCCTCTCCCATAATTGGAATGTATTTTGGGGGGGGCAGGTACCTGATTTTGAGTCGGAATGCCGCGGCAATCTAAGCAGAAGTTTGCCCCCCCCCCCCCCCCACAGTCTCTTGGGACACGTCACAGGTCCCAGGAGACTGCGGGACCATTCACGAGGCGCGGCTCACGCATGTGCATTGGACAGCTGGCTGTGAAGCCACAAGGAGTCACAGTCGGCTGCCGACAGTTGGGATATTGACACCTGGCCCCGAAGACCAGCAAAGAGCCGGGTCGGGTAAGGACATTGCTGGATCCTGGGACAGGTAAGTGTGTGTTTTTTAAAACAGTATTTGTAGCTGCTGGCTTTTAAAATTTTGTTTACAGGGTGAAGCTCCTCTTTAATAATTTCCTCGCTTATCCTGAAACTTTCCTTATTACATCAATATATACTTTTGTAGAACAGCTAAAAAAAGCTGATGACTCTTATGCCGCGTACACACGGTCGGAATTCCCAACGGGAAATGTTCGATGTGAGCTTGCTGTCGGAAAGTCCGACCGTGTGTATGCTCCAGCGGACATTTGCTGTCGGAATTTCCACACACAAATGTTTGAGAGCAGGTTCTCATATTTTCCGCCAACTTCACTTTGTTGTCGGAAATTCTGAGCGTGTGTACACAAGTCCGACGCACAAAATTCCACGCATGCTCGGAATCAAGCAGAGGAGCCGCACTGGCTATCAAACTTCATTTTTCTCAGCTCGTCGTATGTGTTGTACATGACCACGTTCTTGACGTTCGGAATTTCCAACAACATTTGTGTGACCGTGTATGCAAGACAAGTTTGAGCCAACATCCTTCGGAAAAAATCCACGATTTTGTTGTCGGAAAGTCCGATTGCGTGTACACGGCATTATTCTACATGCAGTTCTACCTGTTCAAGAAAGTCATTGTACATTTATGGATTAGATTACAAACCCGCAATGAAGAAAGTAACAAAATTATCTATCAAATCTTCCATATCATATTCATCCTCCTCGGCTGTGAAGAGAGGGAAAAGTAAATTAGTCTTTCTTGAAAAAAAAAAAATGCTTATCCATAGATATTTAATAAGCAAGAAGACTGGAGCAATTTCCATACTTTTTTCCCTAAATGTATTACATCATGACCCCAGACAACAGTGGGGGTTTATAAGGGAGACTTCTTTCAAAACCTCTTACAGGAGAACCTTTTCCAAGATTGGAATATCTGCCTTACTTTTTTTCCTAGGTATGGCCCCTAAGTGTTTTACGTCATAACCCTGGGATGGGAACAGTAAAGAATGAGCAGGCAGACCTCTTTCCAAACCTCTTCCAAAATCAGAGAATTGGCCTTACGTTTTTCCTATGATTGGCCCCTAAATGTTTTACATTATAACCCCTGGGAACAGTAAAGAACGAGCAGGTGGAACTCTTCTAAAACCTCTTCTAGGAGGACCTCTTCTAAGATCAGAGAATCTGCCTTACCTTTTTCCAGGTATGCCTCCTAAATGTTTTTCATTATAACTCCTGACAACAGAAAAGAATGAGGAGGGAAGCCTCTTTTGTATAAAATGAGATAACTGAGAGCTCTTTTGGCTTACCTGCCCCTTTGAGGATCTGTGTTAATATATCCACTGGAATGTCTTCTCCATCTTCAATGGCCTTTCTGCGTCTATTGATACATTCTCTCCCAGTTTTCCTGAGAAGTTTGAGGCTCTCTTGAGTATCTTTAATATACTTCTGCTTTTCAATGGAGAACTAGTAAGAAAGATATACAGAAATATACATAAAATAATTTGTTTCAAAATGCATGACAGATCATGAAAGCTGCACAAACATGGACTCTTTACAGCAATGTCTTTGGGACTCAATCAGGATAACATGTGGCTGCATAGTGTCTATAATGCCGCGTACACACGGTCGGACTTTCTATCCTACTTGGTCCGGCACACTTTCCGACGGACTTTGTCCGCCAGGTGCGCCGGACTTTAAAACGGACGGACTTGCCCACACACGCCCGGACTTTGCGGTCTCTCCGACTGACTTTCGCCGGAGTTACGGCGGACTTTCAGAATGAACGGACTTGCCCACACACGGACAAGTCCGTTCATTTTGAACGTGACTCAGGTGCGACGGGACTAGAAAAGGATGTCAATCTTGCCGCTTTTATCGGCGAGATTGACACCTTGCGAGCCCCGTCGCGGGGCATACCAGGCCCTTAGGTCCCCTACCCATTCACCTAGGGAAAAAGTGTAAGTAATAAAACACACTACACAGGTTTTTAAAATATTTTATTAAACAGCTCCGGGGGGGGATCTTCCTCCGGCTTCGGGGGTCTTCTTCCGGCTTCGGGGGTCCCTCCGCTTCATCTTCTCCCGGCGTCCGGTTGGTTCTTCTCCGCTCTCTTCTCCCGGTGTTCCAGTTCTTCGGCCGGCTCCTCTGCTGTCTTTAGGTAGCTCTCTTGCCAGCAGAGGTCCGAGCTTCTGGGCTCCTTGTCTTCTCTTCTCTTCTCCAGATGTTGACACGACGCTCTCTCCGGCTGGACTGCTCTCCGAGGGCTGCGTTGTGACTTATATAGGCGGAGACCCCGCCCCCTTTTGCTGTCACAGTCCCTGGGCATGCTGGGACTGTGACGTTTTAGGGGGCGTGGTCACTGGGTGGTGTTGACCACGCCCCCTAAAACATCACAGAGAGCTACCTGAAGACAGCAGAGGAGCCGGCCGAAGAACTGGAACACCGGAAGAAGAGAGTGGAGAAGAACCAACAGGACGCCGGGAGAAGATGAAGCGGAGGGACCCCCAAAGCCGGAAGAAGACCCCCGAAGCCGGAGGAAGATCCCCCCCCGGAGCTGTTTAATAAAATATTTTAAAAACCTGTGTAGTGTGTTTTATTACTTACACTTTTTCCCTAGGTGAATGGGTAGGGGTACCATGTACCCCATACTCATTCACATAGGGTGGGGGGCCGGGATCTGGGGGCCCCCTTATTAAAGGGGGCTCCCAGATTCCGATAAGCCCCCCGCCCGCAGACCCCGACAACCAATGGCCAGGGTTGTCGGGAAGAGGCCCTTGTCCTCATCAACATGGGGAAAGGTGCTTTGGGGTGGGGGGGCCCCGCAGGGCGCCCCCCCTCCCCCATAGCACCCACCCCCCATGTTGAGGGCATGCGGCCTGGTACGGTTCAGGAGGGGGGGCGCTCGCTCGTCCCCACCCCCTTTTCTGACCGGCCAGGCTGCGTGCTCGGATCGGGGTCTGGTATGGATTTTAGGGGGGACCCCACGTCGTTTTTTTGGCGTAGGGGGTTCCCTTTATAATCCATACCAGACCTAAGGGCCTGGTATGCCCCACGCTCGCCGCAATAGGAAAATTTGTTTTTCCTATTGCAGCGAGCGCGAGATGCAATACCCTGCCCTCGCGTCGTATCTGGTCCGTCGGACCAGCATACACACGAGCGGGCTTTCCGTCGGACCAGCACACACACGAGCGGACTTTCCGCCCGAAACTGAGTCCGACGGAAAGATTTAAAACTTGTTTCAAATCTAGGTCCGGCGGGCTTTTGGGAAAAAGTCCGCTGGAAAAGTCCGCCGGAGCCTACACACGGGCGGATTGTCTGGCACACTCTGGTCCGCCGGACCAAGTATGCCGGAAAGTCCGACCGTGTGTACGCGGCATATGACTCTGTAGCAAGAGAGAGTCCACCTGGAAGTGACTACTTAAGTAAAACAACACAACTACCCACAACTGTCCCCATAAACAGTGTCCCTTACAGTAAAAATCCAGGGTAGTTCTGTTAACATGGGCAAAACAGCTGGAGGGATCCAAGGTCCAAGGACAAAGCGCCATGTATTACTCTGCTAGCTGTGCACTGTTAGGCTCTGGCCCAGCTGTCCACACGCCGGTTCTGCCAGTAAAAGGCCTCACACCTGGCTGAAGGTCAATTACTCAACTACCTCTGCCTCATCAGGTGTGGCGTTTCGGAGCTGCAGAGGGAGGGAAGTAGAGAAACATGTCTTCTGTGAGTGTGTCTAGAAACCCAGGGAGTTGTTGGAAAAAAGAAGTAAGGGTCGGCACCTACATTTGAGCATGGTGAGTAAATTGGCACTCCGCTACATTTTTTTAAGCCCCAGGTGCAATACTCACTGCCTCTCCAGTGCTGTCACCCACAACTCCTAAGGACAAAACATAACCTAGGGGCAATAGAAAATGGAATATTGTAGCATCCTGTAGAGGAGAACAGCAGCAATGTGATCATAGTAGCATGAGCTAAGGACATCAGTCTATTATGGGCCCCACATTGCAAGATAGAAAAATCAATCCAGTCCTCACCCTAATAAAAGGGTTTCTCGTTTCCACTAATCCTCTCATAGTCAGGGATATGGCTCGAGGAAACGGAGTCTGATCATCATCAATGGAATTCAGGTCCATCCCAAAAGCTACCTAGAAAAAAAACAATGAATTATAATTATAATGTATGTCTAGATTTTGGCCACATTTATCCGCAAACCTTCCTCTCATCCTTTACAGCAGCCTTTTTAACCACTTGAGCTCTGGAAGGTTTTACCTCCTTAAAGAGGAGGTCCAGCCTGGGTGAAAAAAATTCCTTACCTGTCCAGGGAGCCCGCGGTGTCGGCACCCCAGCCGATCCTCGGATCTACTCCCAGGTGCTGCCGCGGCCTTCCTGGTAAGGGAATCAGGCGGTGAAGCCTTTCGGCTTCATTGCTGGTTCCCTACTTTGCATGCACAAAGCGCACTGCGCTTTCTAATTAGCCCGGTGGCAGGGGAAGAAGGAGGGGGCCCTAACTTCCGGGAAATCGGGCCACGGCCCGTCTCCCGGAAGTGAGGAAGGGGACCTGTCAAAAACAGGTCCCCGTTCCCCCCTCCCCCTGAAAGGTGCCAAATGTGGCACCGGAGGTGGGGGGTGGGAGTATATAAGCAGAAGTTCCACTTTTGAGTGGAACTCCGCTTTCATGACCAGGCCATTTTTTTGCTATTTAGCACTGCTTTACTTTAACCGGTAATTACGCAGTCATGCAACACTGTACACAAAAGAAATTCATATCATTTTTTTTTTTTTTACAAATAGAGCTTTTTTTGGTGGTATTTGAACACCACTGGGTTTTTATTTTTTGCGATATAAATGAAAAAAGACCAAACATTTTGGGGAAAAAAAACTATATTTTTTACTTTCTGCAGTAATACATATCCAATAAAAGAAATGAATAAAATTTAATTTCTATATAAATTTAGGCCAAAATGTATTCTTCTGCAGGTGTAACAATATACTCTGTCACTGTACTAATGACTCCGGCTGGGAAGCGGTTAACATCTATGACAATCAAGGGGTTAAATGTGTGCCTAACAATGTGTAGTTGTGTGTAACGTGTGCTGCTTTTTACTAAAGATCTATGTTTCTTATCCCTGTACAGCGCCCTGTGTTGATTGTCACCACAGGGCTCTGAGCTGTGATTGGACACAGGCATTAATCATTGGCTGGGACTTGCAGACAGACTCCCTCTCCCTGTACAATCAGAGAGGGTGCCGTGCGCTGTAAACCTGTAAGCAAGCAGCGATTTACGGATACATCGCCGTGCCTGCACAGGCAGCCTGTTCTCAGTACAGTGCGGTGTGTGTGTGTGTGGAGGGGGGGGGGGGCAGGGCCATCTTCTTTAATATTGATTGGACCCTGGGCAAACATTTTTTTGGGGTCCCCCAGCTTCCCCCCCCCCACTCAAAATCAGTTTACTGTAGCAGATCAGGCAGTGATTGCGATTGGTTGCCAGAGGCTACAGCATATCATTACCGCTCACTGACTGGATGCTAGAGGTTACAGCACACATTACGACTCACTGATTAGTTGCTAGGTTACAGCACATCATTTCTGCTTGCTGATTGGTTACTAGAATGTACTGCACATCATTACTGCCAATCAAATAGTTGCTAGAGGTTACATGCTTATTGCTCACTCATTGGTTGCTAGAGGTTACTGTGCATCATTACCACTTATTGGTTACATTGTTACATAGTTACATAGTAGGTGAGATTGAAAAAAGACACAAGTCCATCAAGTCCAACCTATGTGTGTGATTATGTTTTAGTATTACATTATATATCCCTGTATGTTGCGGTCATTCAGGTGCTTATCTAATAGTTTCTTGAAGCTATCAATGCTCCCCGCTGAGACCACCGCCTGTGGAAGGGAATTCCACATCCTTGCCGCTCTTACAGTAAAGAACCCTCTACGTAGTGTAAGGTTAAACCTCTTTTCTTCTAATTTTAATGAGTGGCCACGAGTATTGTTAAACTCTCTTCTGCGAAAAAGTTTTATCCCTATTGTGGGGTTACCAGTACGGTATTTGTAAATTGAAATCATATCCCCCTCAAGCGTCTCTTCTCCAGAGAGAATAAGTTCAGTGCTCGCAACCTTTCCTCATAACTAAGATCCTACAGACCCTTTATTAGCTTTGTTGCCCTTCTTTGTACTCGCTCCATTTCCAGTACATCCTTCCTGAGGACTGGTGCCCAGAACTGGACAGCATACTCCAGGTGCGAGTCTTGTAGAGTGGGAAAATTATCGTTTTATCTCTGGAGTTGATCCCCTTTTTAATGCATGCCAATATTCTGTTTGCTTTGTTAGCAGCAGCTTGGCATTGCATGCCATTGCTGAGCCTATCATCTACTAGGACCCGCAGGTCCTTTTCCATCCTAGATTCCCCCAGAGGTTCTCCCCCCAGTGTATAGATTGCATTCATATTTTTGCCACCCAAATGCATTATTTTACATTTTTCTACATTGAACCTCATTTGCCATGTAGTCGCCCACCCCATTCATTTGTTCAGGTCTTTTTGCAAGGTTTCCACATCCTGCGGAGAAGTTATTGCCCTGCTTAGCTTAGTATCGTCTGCAAATACAGAGATTGAACTGTTTATCCCATCCTCCAGATCATTTATGAACAAATTAAATAGGATTGGTCCCAGCACAGAACCCTGGGGAACCCCACTACCCACCCCTGACCATTCTGAGTACTCCCCATTTATCACCACCCTCTGAACTCGCCCTTGTAGCCAGTTTTCAATCCATGTACTCACCCTATGGTCCATGCCAACGGACCTTATTTTGTACAGTAAACGTTTATGGGGAACTGTGTCAAATGCTTTTGCAAAATCCAGATACACCACGTCTACGGGCCTTCCTTTATCTAGATGGCAACTCACCTCCTCATAGAAGGTTAATAGATTGGTTTGGCAAGAACGATTCTTCATGAATCCATGCTGATTACTGCTAATGATACCGTTCTTATTACTAAAATCTTGTATATAGTCCCTTATCATCCCCTCCAAGAGTTTACATACTATTGATGTTAGGCTAACTGGTCTGTAATTCCCAGGGATGTATTTTGGGCCCTTTTTAAATATTGGTGCTACATTGGCTTTTCTCCAATCAGCTGGTACCATTCCAGTCAGTAGACTATCTGTAAAAATTAGGAACAACGGACTGGCAATCATTTGACTGAGTTCCCTAAGTACCCTCGGATGCAAGCCATCTGGTCCCGGTGATTAAATAATGTTAAGTTTCTCAAGTCTAATTTTAATTCTGTCCTCTGTTAACCATGGAGGTGCTTCCTGTGTTGTGTCATGAGGATAAACACTGCAGTTTTGGTTACTGAAGCCCCCCGATTCACTCATGAAGACTGAGGAGAAGAATAAATTCAATACCTTCGCCATCTCCCCATCCTTTGTAACCAGATGTCCTTCCTCATTCTTTATGGGGCCAATATGGTCTGTCCTCCCTTTTTTACTGTTTACATACTTAAAGAATTTTTTGGGATTTTTTTTGCTCTCCTCCGCTATGTGTCTTTCATGTTCTATCTTAGCTGTCCTAATTGCACCCTTACATTTCTTGTTGCATTCTTTATAAAGTCTGAATGCTGAGGATGATCCCTCAACCTTGTATTTTTTGAAGGCCTTCTCCTTTGCTTTTATATGTATTTTTACGCCATCCAGGACTTTTGTTCACTCTTTTAAATTTATTACCCAATGGGATACATTGGCTAATGCCCTTATTTAATATGCTCTTAAAGCAAACCCATCTCTCCTCCGTATTCTTTGTTCCTAATATTTTATCCCAATTTATGCCTTTTAGCAAAGTTTGTAGTTTAGGGAAGTTGGCTCTTTTGAAATTCGGTGTCTTTGTATTCCCTTTATGTTTCCTATTTGTGTGATTTATACTGAAATTAATTGACCTGTGATCGCTGTTACCTAAATTGCCCCATATTTCCACATCCGTGATCAGGTCTGTATTGTTGGTAATCAGTAGATCCAGTAATGTTTTATTTCTAGTTGGTGCGTCTACCATCTGACCCATAAAATTGTCCTGCAAGACATTAAGGAACTGGCGAGCCTTAAATGAACGCGCGGTTCCCTCCGCCCAGTCTATGTCTGGATAATTAAAATCCCCCCATTATGATAACACTTCCCATCCTTGCTGCTAATTCAAATTGTGATAGGAGATCTGTCCCCACTTCCTCCCTCAGGTTAGGGGGCCTATAGCATACTCCCAGTATTATTTTCCCCTTAGCTTCATCCCTTTGAAGCTCTACCCATAAGGATTCCACCTCCTCTCTAGCTCCCTCAGTGATGTCATCTCTCACATTCACTTGTACATTATTCTTGATATATAGGCATACCCTTCCCCCTTTTTTAGCCTCTCTATCCTTGCGGTATAGGGTATACCCTTGAATGTTTGCCAGCCAATCATGAGAGCTGTTGAACCAGGTCTCTGAAATTCCCACAAAATCCAAATCCTCCTCGTACAACAGTATCTCTAGTTCACCCATCTTGTCCGCCATGCTCCTGACATTGGTGAACATGCCACATCGTTTAGTCCGGTCGCATATTATCCTCGTATTGGGTGTTTCGAGATTGCAACTAGGACTTGCTACTATATTCACCTTGTGTTTTTGTGCTTTGGTTAACCTACCACTAATGCCCCCAATACTACCCTCTGGAATATCTTCCGCACTGGCTATCTCTGCCTCTGGACCCTCCCCCCCATCGCCTAGTTTAAAAACCCCTCTAACTTTTTGGCCATCTTCATTCCCAGCAGATCTGCACCCTCCTCATTTAGGTGCAGTCCGTCCCTTCTATAGTACCGGTTACCGACTGAGAAGTCGGCCCAGTCCTCCAGGAACCCAAACCCCTCCTTACTACACCAGCTCTTCAGCCACTTGTTTACTTCCCTAATCTCCCTCTGCCTTTCTGGTGTGGCTCGATGTACCGGTAGTATTCCTGAGAATACTACCTTGGAGGTCCTTTCCTCAATTTAGCTCCTAAGTCCCTAAAATCATTCTTTAGGACACTCCATCTGCCTCTGACTTTGTCATTGGTGCCAACGTGCACCATGACAGCCGGGTCTTCCCCAGCCCCTCCCAGTAATCTGTCCACAAGATCCGTGGTGTGCCGAACCCAAGCGCCCGGTAGACAACATACTGTTCGGCGCTTCAGGTCTTGGTTACAGATTGCCCTCCCCGTCCTTCTAAGAATTAAGTCCCCTACCACCAGAATCTGTCTTTCCTTTCCCTTTGCTGCCCCCCCACTCTCACTGGAGGAGTTCTTCCCCCGGCAGCTAGGAGAGTCCCTCAGCTCCAGCAGTGCTGGTCCCTGACTGGTTTCACCAATGTCACTCAATGGAGCGTACTTATTGGGATGCTCCAGTCCTGGATTGGCCTCCCTGGCACTTCCCCCTCTACCCCTCCTGACTGTCACCCATCTACTCTTTGCTAGTGCCTGCACCTCTTTGTCTCCACCCACCTCTGTGCTGGCCCCTGCCGGCACCTGCCGTGTACGTTCCTGGCTCTCCTTTAGTATGGAGGGACTTCTCAGTGCTGACAGTTGCTTCCCCAGATTCAAAACCTGGTCTTCCAGGGAAACAATGTGCTTACATTTTGCACAGCAGTATTCGCCCTTGATCGGATGATCAATGAACGCATACATGCAGCAAGATGTACAAAGAGTCGCCTCTCCACACCCACCGGGCATCGTACCTATTAAATTTAGTGAGGATTGGGGATTTTACCCTGTCCAAATTACTTAACAGCTAGCTGTTAAGGGACAGAGGGGGGCAAGGCACTGGCACCGTTCTCTAGTCCAGCATACATGGCTGGTTGGGCTTTCAGTGCAGAAAAGACTATGTAGTTCAGTCAAAATGTTAGAACCGCACTGGATTTTTAGCAGATCAACATGTATTTGATGAGATTTGTTTTTTGTGTGTCCCTACATTTTTAACCTCTTGCCAACCATGTAACGCATATGTGCTGTAGCAGGGAGGTTGGGCCTTAAAGCCACACATGAGTCCATGTCTGAGTTTTCTGTGCTGAGAGCGTGATCAATGCATGCTCCCAGCACAGTGACCGAGTTGCCACAGACAGATCCCAGCCCCTGTTTGTGATTGGGCTCCTGATCATGTTATAGAGAAGTCCGTTCAGGGACACACTTGAGGTCTTCAGTTACCACTGAGCTATGCTGGGCTCCTGTTGTGACCCTTCAGCATTAGACCGAGAAAACGTCACCAGCACGCAATGAATGAATAGGTTCAAAGCTTTATTCAGCGATCACAATGCTACAGCAGAAGCAACGTTTCGGAGCCTCGTAGGACCCCTTCATCAGGCATGCCTGATGAAGGGGTCCTGCGAGGCTCCGAAATGTTGCTTCTGCTGTAACAATGTGATCGCTGAAAAAAGTTTTGGACCCATTCTGGTGAGTCATGGTGTGCTGGAGACATTTTCTCGCTCTGACTATCTTTGGTTCCAGCCGTTGGTCGCACTTATGCACATACCCGTAGCCATTTCTTCATGAACGTGTGCATTGAGAGTAGTGGTTTGGAACCTTCAGTGTTAGGGCGCAGGGATACACTAGCATAGCATACAGGCATATGTCCATGTGCTATACTCGTGTTTAGGATAGCACTGCTGTATACCCAGAGTACAACCCTTTATTTCTTTCATTTCTATTGGAGGCTATACGCAGTACCTGGGCTTTCTGGTGGAGGGGGGTAAATGCTAGGACTTGCATTGAACAGGCTCAGGTGGCTGTGTGTATAGCAGTGGGTAGAGGGTTAATTCTGAATTTTTTGATTTACTCATGGTTGCCGGTTGAATCGCAAATTACTTCCAATGCTGCTCTAAACTACAATAAAATACAATCTGCCATGGGACCACTTCTTAGCTATGTGTCTGTTTGGATTAAAAATCTTCACTGCTAAATCTTTCTCAGACCTTTGTAATTATGTGCATAGACTTTGCTAATTGAAAGGCAGCCTGATTTTTGTCTAATTGTGTCGCTCATTTTGAGCAGCGCTTATGCTAGGGCTGCATCCATTATCCTACGTGCAGTCTGGGATTTCAGGTCAAAGGCCGAATGTCTGGATGTTTCTGATGCTGAGACAAATCCAAGCATGGGGTGTTCATGTAGTGCTCTCCTCTAGTTAAGTTGCTAGGTTAAAATCAGGGTTGCCACCTATCCGGGATTCACCCGGACTGTCCAGAATTTGAATCATGTATCCAGTTTTTAGTCTGCCTGAAACCCGGATAGGCGGACTAGACTGCAGGGAGCGACAGAGAGAGTCGGCACTGGGACTGAGAAGATGGACCTGATATAAGAAGCCACTCTACCGGGGGCACCTGATGCAAGGGGGCACTTTACTGGGGACACCTGATGTTAAAAGTCACTCTGATGGGGAACCTTGATGTAAGGGGGCACACTGATGGGGACACCTGATGTAGGGGGCACTCTGATGGGGACACCTGATGTAAGGGGCACTCTGATGGGGACACCTCATGTAAGGGGACACTCTGATGGGGACACGTGATGTAAGGAGGGACTCTGATGGGTACACCAGATTTAGGGGGTACTAGCACTGTTAAAGTGTTTGGCTTGAAGGAAAGGTGGCAACCCTAGGTTAAATTTAGTTTATGGCTTCGCTGTAGTGAATGGAGCAGTGATTGATAGTTTTTGTCTGTTCAGGGTTTCCTAGTGGGGTGTTTGATTTCTCCCACTGGTTTCTGGAAGAAGCTTGGCAATCTCTGGAAGGAGGTTTCTAGAGGGTGGCTGTGGAGGTGATCCATTTTATGGGAGCTCTGGATAAGTGTGCTTCCTTTTCAAGGATAGTTCCAGTTTCCTAGGGGGCTGCTGCCCCTAGGAGAGAGTCTCTCAGAGAGGAGATTGCAGTCTGGTACTCAGCAGATGCTGGGCTGAGACCCCGGGAAAGACTGCTAAAGATGTATTTGCTGAATAGCACTGTTCTGAAGTCCTAGTTTGGAGAAGGATCCTTTTATCTCCCTCCCTAAGGATCTACTTCTGGAGGCTGGGTGGCAGACAGCTCCAAGGACATTTGAGTAAAGACCTTGCTGTGGACTTTGGGTGTGCTTGTGCTAGAAGAGATCTAGGTGACAGTGGTTGCTACATGGACTGGGGCTGCTCTCATAGAGTCCTTGGTATACTGGCCATTCCCTGTTACCTCCAGGGAAGGCTATTGTAAGAAGATTAGGGAGAAGCTGTCCTCCCATTATTGCTATTGATCATTTTGGGAGTATACTGTAACCCTAAACCCGTCTTCTGCTAAAGTTCTTCAGCAGTGGATACTAAAAAATCATCCCCTTGACTGAACCTGTATTGTCAGTGTGCGTGGGACTGTGCTTATGTGACTGCCAGCCTCTGTACTGCATTTAGAAACTTGGGTACATTCTCAGTGGCTACGTTGGGGGTAAGCAACACATTTAGATTGAAGGAATCCATCTGCTGGTGTATGGGCAACCTTATAAGTAACAGAAAGCCTACATCAGTTCATTTTATGTACCTTCGAGATGACATCCAGGGTGACTCTGCATAGCATGTCATGCATTCCAATCTCAGTTTTTCCATCAGCCTTTTCTGCAAGTCTCTCCACCAAGTCTTCGGCTTTCTCATTGAAAGGTGCCATCAATCCTATCAAGTATCTGTATGCAGGTAACAGAGTCAGTGCTAACCAAGGTTAATGCACAATGCACCAGACATCAAAATGTATCTTCTCATATACCTCCATTGCAAAAGTGGAGAGCGATGCTACTTTACTAGTGCACCGTCTTATAGCTAGTCTGCTAGAGTAAAAACTTCAAAAATGGTCTCTCTGTAAACACACACATTAATCACGCATACAGTCTTGTTCTAAAAAGCAGTCAGGGGACGGTAAAAGCTTGTGGGTGAGCCCCTTCATGATCCATCTAAAGAAAGGAATGCAGCTGCTCAGGGCTAGACACATGCCACGGCCTTGATGCTTTGCTTCGCAATGAAGGCAGAAATTAAACTGCACGTCGGCGGGCGGTAAAGGTGCTGAATGCAAGCCCTTTAAGTGTATGGGACTGGGCCACAACTTCCCTGCAACCGCATGCATTGTGGTGGCTCGGCCTTTTGAGAAGGTGACATATAGCCTCCTTGCAACCTGCCAAAAGACCTCTAAAGGGTTGCCATGAGTGAGACCGAACCCTGCCCAAAGATTTGTTTAAGTTCTTGAATTTAATCTGGTATCATTATCCTTTCAGTCAAGCTTGGACCAATGTAACTATGTATATACCAAACCTGGCTGATGCCCCTGGAAGCTGGAAATCACTGATGTAGACACGGCTACTCCAGTGATCTCCACTTGCTTCCAGGTCCTGTGCTGAGCAGCTGGCATGCTGTATTGTGACCACAAAAATCGTCCGCTTGGCACAGCACCCGTCAGAGAATGCTTTACATTTTCTGAATGAATGCAAAGTGTTCTATGTTTGGACAAGGTGGAAAACGTGACATCACCGCTCCACCTTGTCAGGGAATTGTTTGCATTCATTGAGAAAAGGAAAGTGTTCTCTGAATGGCACCTGTGTTGAACCGCCAACTTCCTTTGTTCACAATGCATTAGGTTGTATGTAATATTCTGGAAGATATGATACATACCGAACACCAAACATGTTGGACATACTGTTGTAAAACCAGTCCTTTGGGTATTTTGGAGACATCAGAAATCAAGGGGCGTTAGACAGGTATAGTAACTATACATAGTTACATTGGTCCAAGCTGGCACAATGTACTGTAACTATGTAAAAAATATCCATATCTGGAATTCTTCTTTAACATCTCATATGTGTATTTCGCTGTTTCCATGGTCTTCAGGTTTAAAAGCAGCATCTATTTTACCCTCTAAGTTTTAACGTCTGGTTAATATTTGAACTTACGTTCTACTAAACGCTGGATCCATGATTCTCCTCTGTTTGTGCCAGTGATCATAATCCCGATCTGTCACCAAGCCTCTTCCCATGAACCTGGTATATGATGGGTAAGAAAACACCAAAAAAATTTAAAGCTAGAAAAGTGTTAATGTAACTTCTGCATAACTAAAGGAGGTGATTGGTATTATTTTAGTTGGGTCAGCCATGTGGATCTGCATAGTTTTCTCAGTCTAGTCTTCCTTTGAAGTATAACTAAAAGCAAAACCTTTTTTAACTTTTGTATAGAGTGGAGAAGGATTAGTACATGTCAGCTTTTTTATTGTTGTCTGTGCCCCCCCCCCCCCTTAGGGAGATTCACCCCCTCTATTTGCCTATTATAACTGAGAGCAAACGTGAAAGAAAAGCCCAAATTTTGGGTTGTCACCAAAACAGGACAAGAAGAGGAAATCTTCCAATGTGAACACTAGTTCTAATAACACCCAGGGATTTCTTCCCACTTCTAGCTTTGGCTATGGGACAGGAAGTGAAGAGAAATCTGTCCAGGCAGACACGTGATTCAAAACCCAGGCTGTCTGGGTGAATCCTGGACAGGTGGCAACCCTAGTATAACCCCTGTCAGTTTTTTTCCATCTGGAAAAAAACTGACAGGGGTTATACTAGGGTTGCCACCTGTCCAGGATTCACCCAGACAGCCTGAGTTTTGAATCATGTGTCAGGGTTTCAGTCTGCCTGAAACCCAGACACATTATTCAGACTGGGCTGTGGAGTAACTGAGATAGTTACACAAAAATCTGTTGCCGTCTGGGAGCTGTGGGCCACTGTCTGGGGACAGGTTCATCATCACTGGGGGGCAATGATGTCAGCAAGATCAGTTTTGCTGCATTATCACTCTCCTTGGGGCACCCAAAGGTGTCCCAGGTCTTTTATAATCCTATAGTGTATAGTACAAAAAAACAATGTGACTTGTGCTGCTAAAGTGTTCAGTTTTGGCTTGAAGAAAAGGTGGCAACCCTAGTTGAAAGCGAGGGATTTCTCGTCTTGAAATGGCATGGATTTTTACAATTAAATGTTACACACCATTCGGATTGAATGTGGAAGTCGATCTGAATGCATTCATTGATAATGCTTAAAGTCGTTTTGAATGTGAACTCGATGTGACACCTCAGTGTTCATGGAATTATTTAATTCCCCCTTCCCTCCCTTTTCTTCCCTTTTTTTTCCTTTTTTTTATCCCAGTTTATTTTTATTTTTATTTATTTATTTTTTATTAATTTTATGTTTGTTTATTCTTAATATTGTATTAATTTTCTATTCATTATCATTTTTTTTTCTCATCTAATTACATTATTTTTATGATGAAGAGTTTTTAGATTGCATATTTTTAATAAAATTATCCGTTTCACATATCTATATCCTTGAATTGGGTATTCTTTAAGTACAAGATGTGTTTTCTGTTTTCGTTTTCTCCTTTTCAATACGAGCCGTGACTTGAGTGGCTGGTTCCTTCTCCACCGCTGAGATCTCAGAACGAGGCGTGGTTTTTGTATCCTACTTAAGGCGATGACTCAGAGCGTCGCCCGTTCCCCAGACGACGCCATTTTTGGTGAAACGTACGTCGGGAGGTTGACGCTCTGACGTCATTGCCATCCTACTGTGGACGGGTGCTCGCTATGCCGGCCGGCATTTTGCTGTTTTTATACCTTGTTATGTAAGTTTTCTACCTTTTTAAATAAATTATCCTGCCAGATTTACACTATGGCCAGTTTCCTTTCATTTACATGCCTCTGAGACAAGTGTTTGGGGTCCCTGCGGTATCTTCCTAGCCACGTTGCTTGCAGTAGTATACACCAGCTGGATTTCCCATGTTGAGAGGGATTACAGGCTACTTTTTGCTTGCTTTTTGGTAAGCGCAAAATCTGTGAGGGTGGCGGATCATTGAGTGGGGTGTCTTTTCCATCGTCACCCCTGAGTTTTATTGTGTTGATCTATGGGCTTTCCTCTGGGACTGTTTCTGCTAACATCATATATAAGGATTCCCATGTAATCTTATGGACACTACTGTTTGATTCACATTTATATGTATGGACATTTTGATTATTATTATGGTTTATGAATTTCCCAAGAGTATTCTTGAGATATCATTGCATGATCATTTCATTAGTATTTTTTAGGTAATTTAGCGCGTTTTTTTCTTTTTATTTTTAACCCTAGTTGAAACCCTCCCTTACTCTATCCAAAATGAGAAAAAAAAAAAGTTTTGCTTTTAGTTCTACATTAAGCACAGAAGCTTTTACGCATAAAAAGAACCATAGCAGGTGAGGAGTTAGACCTTCTGTATTGGATAACCCCAATATAATTTGTATGTAATATTCTGGAAGATATGATACATACCGAACACCAAACATGTTGGACATACTGTCGTAAAAAGAGTCCTTTGGGTATTTTGGAGACATCAGAAATTCCTACAATAAGGTATAAAAAAGATATCTTAGCGCTTTGCTTTCTTTTCCTGCACATTGTTCCAACAGTATCCCTTGTGAAATATACATGCTTCACGCTGACAACTCCATTCTATTTAGCCTGGCAAAATCTCTCTACAGAATTCTCAATTTCCTGGACACGTGCATTCTAACTGACATTTTGCACGCTATTTAATCACCTATTGCCGAAATCCATGGCATGTACTGTGCTGCAAAATGATGCTACCAGAGTTTTGTAGTGTATCTAAGCTCAAGAACAAAAAAATGTAGCAGCTTACTGGTTCTTAGATGTGGTGGCTGCATTTGTTTGTTTTTTTTTGTTTTTGTGGATTTATCCCTTTTTCACACATTCTGTCTGTTAGGACTATCTCTTCTTATCTCCATAACATATCTCTACAGCATAGAGTGTGGAGTGTTCTGTAGTCAACTGTGATAACTGGGAGCAATGCTAACTTCCTCCTCAATGTCCTGAGATCAGTCGGGTGCAGTCCGCTCACTCTCTGCTGCAGTCAATAATTCAAAAAAACAGGGAGCACAAAAATAATCATTTTACTCCAAGGAAGGTTTATTGCAATGAAAACACACCACTCACTCCCACTCAAAGCCATGCCCTCAGTGCTTTTCACCCAGCGTTGTGTTTTTTTCACTTATATCAAAATTATGTATTTAGCGGTTTGCTTGAAGTTCCATTCTAACCTACACATATATTCATTATTTATTTTTATCAATTTACCAAAAAAAAAAATCTAAATTGAATCAACATTTGGTGTGACTACACTTTGGCTTCAAACCAGCATCAATTCTTCTAGCTACACTTGTACACAGTTTTTGAAGGAGCTTAGCAGGTTGATTGTTCCAAACATCTTGGAGAGCTAACCACAGATCTTCTGTGGATGTCGGCTGCCTCAAATCGTTCTGTCTCTTTATGTAATCCCAGACAGACACAATGATGTTGAGATCAGGGCTCTGTGGGGTCCAAACCATCACTTCCAGGACTCCTTGTTCTTCTTTACGCTGAAGATAGTCCTTAATGACATTAGCTGTATGTTTGGGGTCACTGTCCTGCTGCAGAATAAATTTGGGGCCAATCACATGCCTCCCTAATGGTATGGCATTATGAAAAAGTATCTGCCTGTATCTTTCAGAATTGAGGACACCATTGATTGGGTAACACTGAGGACCATAGACGCAGTGGTCAGCAAAGGAAACTTAATGCAGCAGACAAAAGGCACATCATGCTTACTTGCCTTTGGAAGGTGTCCTGCAGTGCCATCAACAAAAAACTGGTGAAAAAACAGTGGTATCCATGCATGCCTATCTACCGTCCGGAGACGTCTGGTCAGAAGTGGTTTTCATAGAAGAATTGCAGCAAAAAATCCATATCTCAGACGTGGAAACAAGCGACTCAACTATAAATAAGTTTATCTTGGTCTCATCAGACCACAGGACATGGTTCCAGTAATCCATGTCCTTAGTCTGCTTGTCTTCAGCAAACTGTTTGCTGGCTTTCTTGTGCATTATGTTTAGAAGAGGCTTCCTTCTGGGATGACAGCCATGCAGACCTATTTGATGCGGTGTGTGATGTATGGTCTGAGCACTGACAGGCTGACCCCCCCACCCCTTCAACCTCTGCAGCAATGCTGGCAGCACTCATACGTCTATTTCCCAAAGATAACCTCTGGATATGACGCTGAGCACATGCACTCAACTTCTTTGGTTGACCATGGCGAGGCCTGTTCTGAGTGGAACCTGTCCTGTTAAACCGCTGTATGGTCTTTGCCACCGTGCTGCAGCTCAGTTTCAGCGTCTTCGCAATATTCTTATAGCCTAGGCCATCTTTATGTAGAGCAACAATTCTTTTTTTCAGATCCTCAGAGAGTTATTTGCCATGAGGTGCCATGTTGAACTTCCAGTGACCAGTATGAGAGAGTGAGAGCGATAACACCAAATTTAACACACCTGCTCCCCATTCACACTTGAGACCTTGTAACACTAACAAGTCACACGACACCGGGGAGGGAAAATGGCTAATTGGGCCCAATTTGGACATTTTCACTTAGGGGTGTATTCACTTTTGTTGCCATCAGTTTAGACATTAATGACTGTGTGTTGAGTTATTTTAAGGGGACAAAAATTTACACTGTTATACAAGCTGTACACTCACTACTTTACATGCTAGCAAAGTGTAATTTCTTCAGTGTTGTCACATGAAAAGATATAATAAAATATTTACAAAAATGTGAGGGGTGTACTCACTTTTGTGAGATACTGTATATAGTGAAGCAAAATCTGTAATCACATCCAAACATTTAGGGGTCTCTTTATCAATGTTTTAACCCAAGATGCACACAAGTTTCTTTAAAGATTTAAACATTTTTTTCTGATTGAATATTTTTTTTAAAAATGTGTGACTCTTGGGTGATCAACGTGTGAATCTTGGGTGAATACAAATGCATAGATAGACCCCATTACCTTAAACGGGTCAAATTTTACTACAGCTAATGATGACATATCTTATGCTTACTCTAATGAGTCAACTGGTTCATTGAAGGGTCAGAGATGGTGCAGAGATGGAGATATTCTTACCTTTACTGCTTCTGGGCTGACAAGTAAAATCACCACACTATGGAAAAAATTCAACCGTAAAACTGGGCCATATTTCTGGACCCTGTAAAAAAAGACAAAGTATAAACACAGGTACTCTTATTTGTCCTTTATTGTTCAGAACAAGAACTGTGCACTGCATTGTAGTGGGTGGGAGCCTCCTCCATCCTGGGCACCTGGCCCTTTGTGTGACATCCTTTTTATCTTATGCACGCTTCATATTCTTTTAGAAATGTGTGGCTATCACCAGCGCTCCAGAGTGGCTCCAAGAAGACCTTTTTTGCCACAATGCAATGTTTCAAAACCATAAGAAGACCCTTCATCAAGATAACAGTCCCTGTTGAAGTGCTGGTGATATCCATATTTTTCTGAACTATGAGTAATAGCGACATTTGCTTATTTGTACCTTAGCGCCCCTTCCATCCAGGTCTCTACACTGTAAGATGTGTGCCAAGTGTCCCCAAAGCTGGTCAGATACTAGTAGAATTTTGTTAGAGAGTTTTCATTTTAGAATGTTCTTTTCATTTTTTAGTGGTTAATGAGCTCAAATCAACATTTTTTTTAACAGTGACAAGAAAATTGAAAGAAGACGGATGGAAAAGTGTTCTTGAACAAACAAAATTCCAACTGTGAATGTGGTTTTCGTTTTGGAAAAAGCATTCATATTGTAATGTGCATGTTCTAGGCACAAAAGAAACCAGTTTTCTATGTCTAGGATTCCATTTAAGTAGCAGATCTGGACACATTTTCAAAGACCTTTGAACAAAATTAGTTGATGATGACTTAATGATGGAAGATCAAATGCTTTGACCAATGATTTTTCAGAATTTCTATTGAATGTTCAAACAAAATTTGACTAGTGCATGGCCAGCTAGTCTCACTCCTGTTCTTTTGGGCTCCTAAGAAACTAAAACTGCTCTCAACCATTACTTAAGATGGCCATAGATGACTTAAATTTTGAATGAAAATTCTTAGGAAAAGAATGTTTTAAGAAAGTTTGTTAGTTCTTCTAATTAGTGAGGTCATTTTGACATTTGCTTTTGACCGCAGTGATGATAAAATGTGATGGATCAGAATTGAAAAAATGTCTTTAAAGGAGTTGTAAAGGTAGAAGGTTTTTTATCTTAATGCATTCTATGCATTAAGATAAAACAACCTTTTGTGTGTAGCAGCCTCCCCAGCACCTCTCTAATTAAGTACCTGAGCCCCATCTCTCTCCAGTGATGTCCACGAATGTCTAAGCCGTCCAGGGCACTCCTCCTGATTGGCTGAGACACAGCAGCGGCGCTATGGCTCCCGTGGCTGTCAATCAAAGTCAGTCAGCCAATCAGGGGCGAGAGGGGGCAGGGCCGGGTCGGGGCTCCGTGTCTGAATGGACATACGGAGATGTGACTTGGGTCCAGTGCCCCCATAGGAAGCTGCTGACTGTGGGGGTACTCGATGGGAGGGAGGAGCCAGGAGCAGCAAAGAGGGACCCGAGAAAGGGAGGAGCCGAGCTGTGCAAAACCAACTGCACAAAGCAGTAAAGTAAGTAAGTAAACCAGGTTTGTTATTATTTATTTATTTTTTAAACGAGACTTTACAATCACTTTAATGATTGTAAATGGTTTTCAGTCAGTAAAGTCCATTCTTTCCAAAATCAAACGTTAAAAGCAAACAAAATCTTTCAATTGTTCTGAGAATTTTCCTACAACTTTTGTAGGAGTTTTCCAAAGAATTTCCAAAATTCTATCCAGCTATGGCCAGCTTTAAAGAAGTTGTAAAGGCAAAAATGTTTTTATCTTAATGCATTCTATGCATTGGGATAAAAACCTTTTATGTTTAGCAGGCCCCCCTGTACCCCCTAATGCTTACCCTGAGCTCCTTCTCTATCTAGCGATGTCCACGATTCCCTCGGCCATCCAGAACTCTCCCTGATTGGCTGGGGCACAGCCATAGCGCCATTGGCTCCCGAGGCTGTCAATCAAAGTCAGTTAGCCAATCAGGGGAGAGAGGGGGCAGGCCGGTAGCACCGAAGAGGGACCCGAGAAGAGGAGGATCCGGGCTGCTTGGTGCAAAACCACTGCAACAGGGGAGCTAAGAATAACATGTTTGTTATTTTTTTTTTTTAAGGCAAGACTTTACAGTCACTTTGAAGTATTCCTGATGTAAGTAAATTACTGTTGCAAGTACAATCATATATCCAATGAAAGTGTTTGCAAACTGCCTATGTCATCTAGGATTTCATTTGAAGTGGTTCTAAAAGCAAAAGGCTTTTTTACCTTAATGCATTTTCTGCATTAAGGTAAAAAACCTTCCAGTGCCTGTTTACCCAACCCTGTCCCTAAACCCCTACCTGAGTCCTCTCTCGATCCAGCACTGTCCCCTGTGCAGCAGTGCTGCTTTCTCTTCCTCTTCTCACAGGACACACTGAGAGTAGTGGGAGGCAGTGGCGGCCTGTCCATAGGGGGCGCCCGGGCGCCGCCCCCCCTCCCCTCCCCCCTCCTGTAGTTACAAAAAAAAATGAAAAAAATTTTTTTTTTTAAAACTGGCCCTTTAACTGCTTCAGATCCGGGCCATTGCCAAATGACGGCAACAGCGCGGATCTGAATTGCCGGGACTACGTCCATTGACGTCGTCCCGTGCACGAGCGGCCTGCGCGCCCCCTGCAGGGCGCGCGCGGCGCGCTCGGTGATCAGCGAGTCTATGAGACTCGCCTGATCACAGATCAGAGTAAGGGGTTGGTCCCAACCCCTTACCACATGATCAGCTGTCAGCCAATGACAGCTGATCATGTGATGTAAACAGAGCCGGTAATCGGCTATTTTTCCTCCTCGCGCTGACAGCGTGAGGAGGAAAAAAAAACCCGATCACCGGCGGCCGTGATCGGGACATCAGTCCCGATCACGGCGATCTTACAACAAAAAGCAATAGGCAGCAGTGCTGCCTACCAGTGCCCACCATATTAACCCATCAGTGCCCACAGTGCCATCAATCAGCGCCACCCATCAGTGCCCACAGTGCCACCCATCAGTGCCCACAGTGCCACCCATCAGTGCCCACAGTGCCACCCATCAGCACCCACATCAGTGCCACCCATCAGCACCCACATTAGTGCCACCCATCAGCACCCACATCAGTGCAACCTATCAGTGCCCATCAGTGTCACCTACCAGTGCCCATAAGTGCCCATCAGTGCCACCCATCACTGCCCATCAGTGCCACCCATCACTGCCCATCAGTGCCACCCATCAGTGCCCCCCCATCAGTGCCACCTATCTGTGCCACCTATCTGTGCCACCTATCTGTGCCACCTATCCGTGCCGCCCATCTGTGGCCATCAGTGCCGCCTTATCTGTGCCCATCAGTACCGCCTTAACTGTCCCCATCAGTGCCGCCTTAACTGTGCCTATCAGTGCCGCCTTAACTGTGCCTATCAGTGCCGCCTTAACTGTGCCTATCAGTGCCGCCTTATCTGTGCCTATCCGTGCCCATCAGTGCAGCCTATCAGTGCCCACCAGTGCCGCCTCATCAGTGCATATCAATGAAGGAGAAAAATTACCTGTTTGCAAAATTTTATAACAAACTATTAAACATGATTTTTTTTTTTTTCAAAATTTTCCATCTTTTTTTGTTTGTTTAGCAAAAAATAAAAACCCCAGCTGTGATTAAATACCACCAAAAGAAAGCTCTATTTGTGGGAAAAAAATGATAAAAATTTCATTTGGGTACAGTGTTGTATGACCGCGCAATTGTCATTCAAAGTGCGACAGCGCTGGAAGCTCAAAATTGGTCTGGGCAGGAGGGGGGTTTAAGTGCCCAGTAAGCAAGTGGTTAAGAAATAAAAAAAATAAAAAAAATAACCCCTTTAACCTTTAACATAGTGCACTGTGGCGCCGGACGCAGTGCACTATGGAAAGCGCCACGTCAATGCAATCACGAGATTGCAGACATGGTGCTTCATTTGCGAGCTTATAACCCGCCTTGTGGCGCAATGCAGAACGCCGAGTAGCTTCCGCCCGTAAAATCACTGTGATTCTATGGGCGGGAGCATTGTTGTTAAAAATCTCGAGGTCACTTCCGGGTTTTCTGAAACTGACAAAAGTCGGAAGTGAAGTCGTCACATCGGCAGCTCCGTTCTTCAGAGCTGCAGTAAGGTGAGAGACTGCATAGACATTCAATGGACTATATTAGCAGCGGGGCAGCTGGGCTTGGGAGTCGGGCTAAGCGGGCACCAGTTCTACTTTTGCCTTCCAGCTGGACTGTAGGGTGTCACCTGTCCTGAACCCCCCTGAGTGAATGGAAATGCCCTTTGCCGAATTTCAGCGGCTCCGCCTCCACGTTCCACCCACAGCCCAGCCAGAACTCCGTGACTGGAAGCTGGATGGGTGTACAGTGAACTGTGCTGCCTGTGCTGATCCTGCAGTGTCACTTAATATCTCACTCCTGTGACTGAGATATTGGATACAGCAGGATTCAGAGTGAACAGCACAGGCCCCCAGGATGCTGAAGACCCCTTGTAGTGACCAATCCTTGCTGTGCCCACAATAGCAGCCCCACCCTCTGATGTACACACACAGCATGGTGCTAGGTGTGTGTGTAAAGCTGCAGCAGGCCAAAACTTCAATTGGAGGACATAAGAGACTGCAAAATTGGTGAGTCCACTGTCATAACTTGACAAATGCATATGTCCCTCTCCTCTGATGCTCTGAGTCTCTTACTACCTACTATAAAAGACTGCCACTCCTCTGAAAAGCTGGCTGCTATATACTATCTGTGGTGCTGATCTATATACTATCTATGGTGCTGGGTGCTATATACTATCTATGGTGCTGGGTGCTATATACTATCTGTGGTGCTGGGTGCTATATACTATCTGTGGTGCTGGGTGCTATATACTATCTGTGGTGCTGGGTGCTATATACTATCTGTGGTGCTGGGTGCTATATACTATCTGTGGTGCTGGGTGCTATATACTATCTGTGGTGCTGGGTGCTATATACTATCTGTGGTGCTGGGTGCTATATACTATCTGTGGTGCTGGGTGCTATATACTATCTGTGGTGCTGGGTGCTATATACTATCTGTGGTGCTGGGTGCTATATACTATCTGTGGTGCTGGGTGCTATATACTATCTGTGGTGCTGGGTGCTATATACTATCTGTGGTGCTGGGTGCTATATACTATCTGTGGTGCTGGGTGCTATATACTATCTGTGGTGCTGGGTGCTATATACTATCTGTGGTGCTGGGTGCTATATACTATCTGTGGTGCTGGGTGCTATATACTATCTGTGGTGCTGGGTGCTATATACTATCTATGGTGCTGAGTACTATATACTACCTATGGTGCTGGGTGCTATATACTATCTGTGGTGCTATATACTATCTGTGGTGCTATATACTATCTGTGGTGCTATATACTATCTGTGGTGCTATATACTATCTGTGGTGCTGGGTGCTATATACTATCTGTGGTGCTGGGTGCTATATACTATCTGTGGTGCTGGGTGCTATATACTATCTGTGGTGCTGGGTGCTATATACTATCTGTGGTGCTGGGTGCTATATACTATCTGTGGTGCTGGGTGCTATATACTATCTGTGGTGCTGGGTGCTATATACTATCTGTGGTGCTGGGTGCTATATACTATCTGTGGTGCTGGGTGCTATATACTATCTGTGGTGCTGGGTGCTATATACTATCTGTGGTGCTGGGTGCTATATACTATCTGTGGTGCTGGGTGCTATATACTATCTGTGGTGCTGGGTGCTATATACTATCTGTGGTGCTGGGTGCTATATACTATCTGTGGTGCTGGGTGCTATATACTATCTGTGGTGCTGGGTGCTATATACTATCTGTGGTGCTGGGTGCTATATACTATCTGTGGTGCTGGGTGCTATATACTATCTGTGGTGCTGGGTGCTATATACTATCTGTGGTGCTGGGTGCTATATACTATCTGTGGTGCTGGGTGCTATATACTATCTGTGGTGCTGGGTGCTATATACTATCTGTGGTGCTGGGTGCTATATACTATCTGTGGTGCTGGGTGCTATATACTATCTGTGGTGCTGGGTGCTATATACTATCTGTGGTGCTGGGTGCTATATACTATCTGTGGTGCTGGGTGCTATATACTATCTGTGGTGCTGGGTGCTATATACTATCTGTGGTGCTGGGTGCTATATACTATCTGTGGTGCTGGGTGCTATATACTATCTGTGGTGCTGGGTGCTATATACTATCTGTGGTGCTGGGTGCTATATACTATCTGTGGTGCTGGGTGCTATATACTATCTGTGGTGCTGGGTGCTATATACTATCTGTGGTGCTGGGTGCTATATACTATCTGTGGTGCTGGGTGCTATATACTATCTGTGGTGCTGGGTGCTATATACTATCTGTGGTGCTGGGTGCTATATACTATCTGTGGTGCTGGGTGCTATATACTATCTGTGGTGCTGGGTGCTATATACTATCTGTGGTGCTGGGTGCTATATACTATCTGTGGTGCTGGGTGCTATATACTATCTGTGGTGCTGGGTGCTATATACTATCTGTGGTGCTGGGTGCTATATACTATCTGTGGTGCTGGGTGCTATATACTATCTGTGGTGCTGGGTGCTATATACTATCTGTGGTGCTGGGTGCTATATACTATCTATTTCAGAGGAAAAAGCCGCACATCATGAAACCCTTTACAATATGACATCTACTCATATGTATTAAATATTCCTAATGGGTAAGGGATAAATAAACTTCCAATCCACATGTCAATTTGATCAATCACATGATATGATCAAAAAGAATGTCCCTGAGAGAGTTCATATCAACAAGGATTCACTAAAAAAATATATATTTTAGTGATTCCTTGTTGATATGAACTCTCTCAGGGACATTCTTTTTGATTATACCATATAGATGATTTTATATGCATTTATTTACAATATTCCGATACCTGTGGTTTAGTATTGTTGGAATTAGATCTACTAATTGACATGTGGATTGGAAGTTTATTTGTCCCTTACCCATTAGGAATATTTAATACATATGAGTAGATGTCATATTGTAAAGGGTTTCATGATGCGCGGCTTTTTCCTCTGAATTATATGTATTGTGTGTATCTCACATGTAAGCTGCAGCTGGACCTGTTGGTTTTTATATATATTTTACATTCCAGACAGCGCTGTATTCCCATTTGCAACATTACTATATACTATCGGTGGTGTTGGCTGCTATATACTATCTGCGGTGTTGGCTGCTATATACTATCTGAGGTGCTGGTCTGTATACTATCTGCGATGCTGATCTACATACCATACAGTATCTGTGATGCTGAGCTCTGTATACTCTGTCCTGTAATTCTGAGCTGTATACTCCTGACAATATGCGTGGAAGCAAGTTCAATACAGAGGACAGAGTGGGTGGATTATATAAGGGGTGGGGCTTATGAGAAGTGGGAGGGGTCAAAAAGGAAGGGCGGGGTCTGGCGCCCCCCCATCCTAAAACTTCACCAGCCGCCACTGGTGGGAGGCAATGGCTCCTGTCGCTGTCATATCCTGTAAGGAGAAAGCAGGGGTGTGTGGTCAAGCCATGCTATGTGTCTATGAATCCACACAACCCTACTTGTGAGCCCACTAGCACAAGTGCCCCCTCAGCACACGGCTTGCTGAGGGGGCACTCGGAGAAAAGAAGGCATCTACAGTGACATATGGGACCACCAAAGAAGAGGTATGGGACTGCTCCGTGCAATACCATGGGACAGAGCAAGTGGGTATCATATTTATTATTAAATTTTTTTTTCAAAATGTTTTTATTGAATTTGGAAAAGGGTAAGATGTAAACAGAAAGCCTGTTGGGCATACGCAGGCTTGAGAAAACACAAGACAAAAGGCAACAATAAAACAAACACATAAAACTTAAAAGTTGGCAATCAAGGCCCAAGGTCATCCCCCCCCCCCCCCAGACTGGGCAGCTCCCCAAAAAGGCACACTCTCTCACTCCAGCTCTTCCACCCTACAACTCCTCCCCAGCTGGTCTGACCCTAGATATTTATGGATGGTCAGGGCTCCCTAAAACACCACAGGCAGCTCCACCTCTCCTCTCCTCTTCTCTTTACAGAACTTTCCAGCAAACTCTAGAAAGAAGAGGGAGGTCTCAGTGATGCTGCCTGTGAGTCACCAGCTGCTACCCTGAGCAACTCTAAATTTGCCTGTCCTACAAAAAATCCTACCTCTAGCACCTACCTACCTAGAGGGTGCTACATATTTATTATTTTAATGGGGAAAAAAAAAGATTTACAACTGTTTTTTAAGTAGCAGGTCTGGACAACATGTTTCAAGACCTTTGAACAAAATTAGTTGACTCAACAACGGAAGATTAAATCTCACTATTGTACAAAAAGAAAACATGGTAGATATCGGGAATCCCACTAGTTAAATTACATGGCGGTGCTATCCACAGTATGACTGGATGGGTGGCACCAAAAACAAGTACCAAAAAGGAAAACAGAAAAGAGACAAGGACACCACAAAAGCTACCATCCAAAAGATATGTTTATTAATAAAGTCATAGCAAAAGTTACATGTCAAAAAATAAAAATTATGCTGGTGCCCTCTGGACCCAATCTGACCCTCCCCGTAACCCCCCACAAAACCACCCACCTGCAATTACTCCCACATGCCTCCACGCTCTTCAGGACCCCCTCCGCCTTTTAACCCCCCTCTCCCTCCTCCCAAAGGGGCCCCAATAGAACCTAATAGGAGACACGCAAAGACAGTGGACGTTTTAAGTAGGGAGATTTGGCTGAATAGCCAACAACACCACAACGGGTAGAGTTTATTCACTCAAAGGTTCTTCACTCGAGACATCCACTGGTGAAAGGCAAAAAAAAAAGGAGGGCCCACAGCAAGGGTACCTAGCACCAGAGGATGGCCAGCCCAGAAATTACAGATGGCCTGTAAACTGCTGGGGGACCTAGCCAGTGTCCCAGCAAGAGGGTGTCCACTAACATAGGTCTATGAAATAAAAGTAGACAACACAGTAGATCCTCAGTGCTTGGCCAACCATCTGCAGATGGACATAAACTCAATGTGAAGGACCTATAGACTACTACATGAGAGTATGAGAAAATCTCTCTAATATGTGGGTGCTACCCAAAAGTATGCTGACCAGTCCATATAGTCCACGATCATATGCACAGGGCTTTTTTTCAGGGGGAACTTGGTGGAACTCAGTTCGACCACCTGTGGCTCAGACCCTTTGGTGCCTGCTCACCACAATCACTTGTAAAAACAGAAGTCTGGTTTCTGTGTTTACAAGTGACAGCTCTGCACTCTGTATGTAATGCAATTCTGGTATTTAATGCCCCTGTAAGACCCTCCTACTGTTTTTGTGAAATTTGACTGAACACACCCACTATTTGATGTGATTTGGAGGGTGTGTGTAGGGGGAGGGGTTTTGTTGGGCCGTGGCTAAGTTCCAGCACCTATTGTTTGAGGAAAAAAGCCCTGCATATGCATGCATGCAAAGTGACAGATATACAGTGCCTTGAAAAAGTATTCATACCCCTTGAAATTGTTCACATTTTGTCATGTTACAACCAAAAATGTAAATGTATTTTATTGGGATTTTATGTGATAGACCAGTGTTTCTCAACTCCAGTCCTCAAGGCGCCCCAACAGGTCATGTTTTCAGGATTTCCATTATTTTGCACAGGTGATTTGATCAGTTTTACTTCCTTATAAATTACCACAGCCGTTACATCTGAGGGAAATCCTGAAAACATGACCTGTTGGGGCGCCTTGAGGGCTTGAGTTGAGAAACACTGTGATAGACCAACACAAAGTGGCACATAATTGTGAAGTGGAAGGAAAATGATAAATGGTTTTCATTTTTTTTTTACAAATAAAGACTTGAAAAGTGTAGCTTGCATTTGTATTCAGCCCCCCTGAGTCAATACTTTATAGAACCTCCTTTCACTACAATTACAGCTGCAAGTCTTTTTGGGGATGTCTCTACCAGCTTTGCACATCTAGAGAGTGACATTTTTGACCATTCTTCTTTGCAAAATAGCTCAAGCTCTGTCAGATTGGATGAAGAGCGTCTGTGAACAGCAATTTTCAAGTCTTGCTACAGATTCTCAATTGGATTTAGGTCTGGACTTTGACTGGGCCATTCTAACACATGAATAGGCTTTCATCTAAATAATTCCATTGTAGCTCTGGCTGTATGTTTAGGGTCATTGCCCTGCTGGAAGGTGAACCAGTCTCAAGTCTTTTGCAGACTCTAAAAGGTTTTCTTCTAAGATTGCCCTGTATTTGGCTCCATCCATCTTCCCATTAACTCTGACCAGCTTCCCTGTCCCTGCTGAAGAAAAGCATCTCCACAACATGATGCTGCCACCACCATGTTTCACAGTGGGGATGGTGTGTTCATAGCGTTTTGCTTTTAGGCCAACAAGTTGCATTTTGATCTCATCTGACCAGAGCACCTTCTTTCACATGTTTGCTGTATCCCCTACATGGCTTCTTGCAAACTGCAAACAGGACTTCTTATGGCTTTCTTTCAACAATGACTTCTTGCCACTCTTCCATAAAGGTCAGATTTGTGGAGAGCACAACTAATAGTTGTCCTGTGGACAGATTCTCCCACCTGAGCTGTGGATCTCTACAGCTCTCCAGAGTTACCATGGGCTTCTTTGCTGCTTCTCTGATCAATGCTCTCCTTGCCCGGCCTGTCAGTTTAGGTGGACAGCCATGTCTTGGTAGGTTTGCAGTTGTGCCATACTCTTTCCATTTTGAAAGATGGATTGAACAGTGCTCCGATGTTCAAAGCTTGGAATATTTTTTTATAGCCTAACCCTGCTTTAAACTTCTCCACAACTTTATACCTAATCTGTCTGGTGTTTTCCTTGGCCTTCATGATGCTGTTTGTTCACTAAGGTTCTCTAACAAACCTTTGAGGGCTTCAGGTAACAGCTGTATTTATACTGTGATTAAATTACACACAGGTGGACTCTATTTACTAATTAGGCAACTTCTGAATGCAATTGAGTCCACTAGATTTTGTATCAGAGTAAAGGGGGGCTGAATACAAATGCACGCTACACTTTTCAGATATTTATTTGTAAAAAAATTATCATTTTCCTTCCACTTCACAATTATGTTCCACTTTGTGTTGGTCTATCACATAAAATCCCAATAAAATACATTTACGTTTTTGGTTGTAACATGGCATGGAAAATTTCAAGGGGTAGGAATACATTTTCAAGGCACTGTAGACAATAGGCAGAGCAGTGTGAACCCAGCCAAATGCAAATTCAGGTCACCATTGCGTTTTTATTTTTCAAAAATTCATTCTTAAATGTTAATACTTCCTACTCAAAACCTCTTGATAATCTCAAAAAAAAAATGAGAACAAATATAAAAGGCACATAGCGGGTTATTTACTGAAGGCAAATCCACTTTGCACTATAAGTGCAAAGTGCACTTGAAATTGCACTGAAAGTGCACTTGGAAGTGCAGTCGCTGTAGATCCGAGGGGAACATGCAAGGAAAATATGAAAACAGCATTTTAGCTTGTACATGATTGGATAATAAAATCAGCAGAGCTTCCCCTCATTTCAGATCTACCCCTCAGATTTACAGCGACTGAACTTCCAAGTGTACTTTCAGTGCAATTTCAAGTGCACTTTGCAGTTGTAGTTTGCACTTGTAGTGCAAAGTGGATTTGCCTAAAGCCGTAAATAACCCCCTTAGTGTTACATCATTTAAGTGCCTTTATTGAAGCTGGAAAAGTTCAACTCTTTCTATCCAAGTTTGAAGGCAATTATTGAGCTCAAATTTACCATTATATCAAGATACAATACATATTCTAACAGGGGATGTCTAAAGATGTTTACTAAGAGATGAGATGAGATGGCTTGAGGATGCCTCAACAATGATATGTACTCTCTAAATTGTTTGACGTTTGGCTATTGGGATAGTAGGGAGGTTGTTCACCTCTAATCTAATTCTTACTTCTAACATTTATATCCTCTAATTACACAAGCTTTTTGTTACTTTGTGTTTTGTCTGTGTATCCATATGTGACGTACCCCTGTGCAAGTGAAGCCACTTGGAACCTGTCCTTTCCTAAAAATGTAATAAAACAGACTTAAAAAAAAAAAGAATGAAAGAAAGAAATGCCTTTAATTAGGGCTGTTACTGATTAAAATTTTTGTGTTTTTTTTTTTTTTTTAAATCGATTAATCGACTAGTTTTGATTAATTATAACGCACATACAGATCCAACTACTTTTAGCTGATCTCCCACTGCCACCATCACCCCCCCCCCCTGCCTCCGCCCATCCCCCTCTGCCACCATCATCCCCCTCTGCCACCATCATCCCCCTCTGCCTCCATCCATCCCCCTCTGCCACCATCACCCCCCTCTGCCACCTTCATCCCCCCCCCCGCCTCCATCAATCCCCCTCTGCCACCTTCATCTCCCCCTGCCTCCATCCATCTCCCTCGCCTCCATCCACCCTCCTCTGCCACCTTCATCCCCCCCCTGCCTCCATCCATCCCCCTCTGCTACCATCATCCCCCCTGCCTCCATCCATCTCCCTCGCCTCCATCCACCCTCCTCTGCCACCTTCATCCCCCCCCTGCCTCCATCCATCCCCCTCTGCTACCATCATCCCCCCTGCCTCCATCCATCCTCCTCTGCCATCATCCCCCTCTGCTGCCTCCATCACTGCGGCCTGCCATCATCATCTGCTGTCACCGTCGTCGGCTGGTCTGTCACTCCGTGCCTGGCTCCCCGTGGACTCTGGATGCAGGGCTCCTCTGTTCCGTGTGCTGCTCAGCCTCCTGGCTGTTCCAGGGCTCCTGGTTACAGTTTTGAAAACTGGCGCTACTGGCGGGATGTGCTATTACATCACTCCCCCCCCCCCCCCCCCCCGCCGGGCGAATACAGGATCTGCTCGGCTCGGCAAGCTCCGGAACGGTCATGGCTATGTGACGTCACCGGACCTCCGACAAAACTCCCTGAAGACCCGGAAGCCGGCGAAGAGGTGAGTACCGTTCAAAAGAATTTTGATCCATCAAAAAAATTAACGATTAATCGAGGAATTCATCGTTAATTTCCGCAGCCCTACCTTTAATAAAACAAATACACTACAAACTACATTCATATAACAATATACATCAGAGTCCTAACATACTCCAGCAGCATGGCAGAGCAGGTCTAGATGGAGGTGCTCTCTATCTTCTGAATGCTGGGGGCAGCCTGCCCTGGATCAGCACCATGCATTGCCATTGTGCGGGTGGGACATTGTGTGTTCCAGCTCTAGAACTTCATTGATTGTTATGGTGCCTGTGGCTGGCCCACACCATGGCAGCGCATTATACTGATTCAGGGCAGACCGCATCATGTGTTCATGGCATCCCAGGGGAACCAAAAAAGGCTGCTTTATTATATCCATATTAGCAAGATGGCAAATGTAATCACTTTTTTCATAATCTCAAATAAATCTGTTGACTTTGGCTATTTTTTTTCCCATATGTCATTCTTCCCCAGTATAACGTAAGATAAATGATTTCTTATGATAAACTTACCACTCAAAAAACAAGTCATACACAAGCTCATTTTTCTTCATGTGCTTCAATGTTGTGGTAGCATGTCCAAAGAGGAAGCTAAAAGTGAAAATAATTTCCTATGAATGATACAGCAGAGTGTGTTATTTGTACGCACATATTTTTAATTATAATTGCAGTGTTTAACCACTTAAAGCGGTAGTAAACCCGCTGACACTTTTTTTGTTTTTTATACACCTGTATGGTAAAAGGCATTATGAGCTAGTAAGCACCGCATACCATCTCATTATGAAATACTTACCTTAGAACGAGGCATCAGTATCTCACTTGGTCCACGCCGAGGTAGCTGACATGTTGCCTCGGCGTGTCTTCCGGGTATCGTGGCTCCAGCGCTGTGAGTGGCTGGAGCCGCGATGTCGTCGACTTCTTTCCGGCAAGGTCCGGCATCTGCCGGGCTTTCAGCTGAGAATCTCCTGTGCACATGCACCTCTGCAGTCAGCGGCTCATTGCAAGGGGAATATCTCCTAAACCGTACAGCCTTATTATAGGCTTACTTGTAGGTAAAAGTTAAAAATTTGACTATACAACCGCTTTAAGGACTGAGCCTCTTTTTTAGATTTGTTGTTTACAAGTTAAAAACTGTTTTTTTTTTTGCTAGAAAATTACTTAGAACCCCCAAACATCATACATTTTTTTTCCTAACACCCTAGAGATTAAAATGGCGGTCATTGCAATACTTTCTGTCACACCGTATTTGCGCAGCGGTCTTACAAGCGCACTTTTTTTGGAAAAAATACACTTTTTTGAATTAAAAAAATAAGACAACAGTAAAGTTAGCCTAATTTTTTTCTATATTGTGAAAGATAACGTTACACCGAGTAAATTGATACCCAACATGTCACGCTTCAAAATTGCGCCCGCTCGTGGAATGGCGACAAACTTTTACCCTTATAAGTCTCCATAGGCCACGTTTAAAAAATTCTACAGGTTTCATGTTTTGAGTTACAGAGGAGGTCTAGGGCTAGAATTATTGCTTTCACTCTACTGATCGGTACGATACCTCACATGTGTGGTTTGAACACCGTTTTCATATGCGGGCGCCACTCACGTATGCGTTCGCTTCTGCACGCGAGCTCGGGGGGATGGGGCGCTTTAAAAAAAAAAAAAAAAAAATTTCTTATTTATTTTACCTTTTATTTTTTATTTTTACACTGTTCTTTTTTAAAAAAAAATTCTATCACTTTTATTCCTATTACAAGGAATGTAAACATCCCTTGTAATAGAAAAAAAGCATGACAGGACCTCTTAAATATGAGATCTGGGGTCAAAAAGACCTCAGATCTCATATTTACACTAAAATGCAATAAAAAAAATAAAAATAAATAATTTGTCATTAAAAAAAAAATAGCCTTTAAGAGCTATGGGAGGAAGTGCCGTTTTGACATCGCTTGCGCCCTGCAATGGTATAGAGACGGATAGGGGCCATCTTCCCCCCACTCGTCTCCATGCCAAGAAAGGCACAACATCCCTTTGTCTCCGCCGCTGCCGACGTCTCTGGTAAGTGGCGGAGCGTGGCAGGAGGGCGGGGCCCTCTCTCGCCGTCGATAAAAGTGATCTTGCGGCGAATCCACCGCAGAGACCGCTTTTATCTGAAAGTGGACCGCCGGCCGAAGAAGAGGACACCGGGGTTATGGCAGCTAGCTGCTGCCATAACAACGATATTCCTCTTCAAAGTCAGGACGTATATCGGCGTGTGGCGGTCCGGAAGTGGTTAACTTATCTGAAGGACATTTAGGCTGGGTTTACACCGCAGCACGCTCCAGCTCACAGCCGGAGTCCGGTGCGTCTCCATTCACCGTTTCAGGTCCATTTTCAGCACAAATTTTTGGCTGAATTCGGACCTAAAACGGACCAAAAGACGCACCGGACTCCTGTGCAATTCTCACCGGATGTGTGAACCGGCTCCATAGAGAGCCAGTCAATTGGATGCGGGGACACCCACATCTAATTTGCAATAGTCTGAACCCAGCCTTAGGCCCCGTTCACACCTGAGCGATTTTATGCTTGAAGCTTGTAGCTCTAAAACTCTCAAAAAGCCAAATCCCGTTTATTTCAATGGACCCTGTACCGGATGTGAAGCCTTGTGGCTTCACAGCCGGTACCCTAATGCGCATGCGTGAAGCGTGCTGCACTTTGTGAATGGCCTGGCGGTGGGGGAAGGGGGACCAAACTTCCAGGTAGAGTTGCCACCTCATCCCTTTTAAAACCAAACACATTTTAATTACACAGGTTCTGTGGCTAATTAAGGTGGTGATTAAACTCACTTGGTGTCTTATCTGCATTAAAGAGGAGTTCCACCCAGGGGGGCCATTAAAAAAAAAAAAAATTAAAAGTCAGCAGCTACAAATACTGCAGCTGCTGACTTTTAATTGGACACTCACCTGTCCCTGGGTCCAGCAGTGCGGGGGATCGAAGCCCCGCTCGTCCCCCCCCCTCCGCTCGTCGGCGCCGGCATTTCAACTGTTGGCGCCGGGCTGTGGCTTCACAGCCTGGCACCCACTGCGCATGCGCGAGCGGCGCCGAGCGCCGTGATTGGCCGCTCAATCACCTGGGACCTGCAATGGGTCCCAGATGATTGACAGGAGGGAGGGAGAAGAGCCGAGCCCTTCCTGTGCCAGGGGGAAGTGATGTCACCAGCCCAGGCAGACGAAGGGGCAGACTACGAGGGACCACCTAGCAACAGGCATTTAGAGGTAAGTAAAAAAAAAAAAATATCCAAATGTTTTTTTGGTTTTTTTTTTTTAGAATTTTTTAGATATGTTTGTTTTTTTGGGTGGAACCCCACTTTAAGAACCTGTGTAATTCATATTGGGGGCCCAGGGGGCTTAAAGGAATGAGGTGGAAACCCTACTTCCGCGTGATCTTGCCGCAGTGAAATCACCCGTAAGTGGGAGTGGATACCTGTAAAAGCCAGGTATCCGTTCCTCCCCTCCCCTCCGAAAGGTGCCAAATGTGGCACAGGAGAGGGGGGTGGAGCTCCGCTTTAGCTATGTTAAAATAAGTTTTCACTTACCTGTCTCTGGGGGGTCCAGGAATGTGGTCATATTTCCTGTGTATGTAGAAGATATATCCGCAGAATAGGATAAAAGACACGGAGGCCAGGGATAGCAGAAGAGCAAAAATCCAGAAAACAAGAGCCCACATTGTCACCGAGAAGATGCAGACACCTTTTGGCTGACAGCAGCTCTTCTTAATTCAAAGCCGGCTGCTGAAAATAGGACAAAGGCCAACAAACTCTATTTCCTGGATTGGTCCAACCTCCCTCAGACTGGGGCCTCTACAATAAGACGAGGGCTGTGCAGTGCATGGTTGTGCAATATGAGAAACTTAAATGACGGCATTTTATAGCTCCTCAGCATGATACAGGATTTAAAGGGACAATAAACTCTGGATTTAAAAAAAAAATGATATTCAAGTAGATATTCTTAACTCAAAAAAAGTCCCTTTTGTTGCTCTCAGCCTCCTCCAAATTATTATTTTTTTTTTTATTTTGCTGCTGTGATTTGACTCCCTGTTAGAGAGGGGCTACGTTGGATCTCCGAGGTCCCACTGTATGTAGCCGCTCTCTCTTGCTCGCTCCTGAGATGGACTATGGGATTTGTAATGTGCATAGAGCAATGTACATGACAACAACTACAAAGCTCCCAACTGTCCCTGATTTCGAGGGACTGTCCCTGATTTGGAGCAATGTCCCTCTGTCGCTCATTCCTCCTCATTTGTCCCTCATTTTGGTCTGATCTATATAGTTGTATATAAAATGCACTTTTTATCTATCAAAAAGTATTTTCCAGCGCTAAACCTTTCATCTGATTTCTAAATTGCTGCATTTGTAAATTCCAAAAGCCAATATAAAGGAATAGTAGTGGTAAAAAAAAGCACTTGTGGGTTTACCCATCTTGTTTTTTTGTACAATTCTCCTATAACCACTTCAGCCCCGGACCATTTGGCTGCCCAAAGACCGGAGCACTTTTTGCGATTCGGCACTGCGTCGCTTTAACTGATAATTGCGCGGTCGTGCGACGTTGTACCCAAACAAAATTGTCATCCTTTTTTTTGCAACAAATAGAGCTTTCTTTTGGTGGTATTTGATCACCTCTGCGGTTTTTATTTTTTTTGCGCTATAAACAAAAAATAAGCAACACTTTTGAAAAAAAAGCAATATTTTTTACTTTTTGCTATAATAAATATCCCCCAAAAATATATTAAAAAACAATTTTTTTCCTCAGTTTAGGCCAATATGTATTCTTCTACATATTTTTGGTAAAAAAAATTGCAATAAGCGTATATTGATTGGTTTGCCCAAAAGTTATAGTATCTACAAAATAGGGGATAGTTTATGGCTTTTTTATTATCCATTTTTTTTTTTACTAGTAATGGCGCCAATCTGCGATTTTTATCGGGACTGCGACATTATGGCGGTCACGTCGGCCAATTTTGGCACATTTTTGGGACCATTGTCATTTTTACAGCGATCAGTGCTATAAAAGTGCATTGATTACTGTAAAAATGTCACTGGCAGTGAAGGAGTTAACCACTAGGGGGCAGTGCAGGGGTTAAGTGTGTCCTATTGTTAGTGTTCTAACTGAAGGGGGGAGGGGACTGTGCAGGAAAGATAACAGATCATCTGTTCATACTCTGTGTGATCTGTCTGTTCTCCCCTCAGAGAACCAGAAACTGTGTGTTTACACATACAGATCCCGTTCTTCGTGTGCCCTGAGCAAAAGCAAGAGCCCGGCGGTGATCGCAACCGCTGGGCACTCGCATCGGGTCCGTGGGCGAGCAGGGGGCGCGTGCATGCACCTCCGGCGGTGCACACGTGCCCCCTAGTGGCCTTCTATGGTACCGACGTACCATGATGGCGATTCGCGCAGCCGAGCCATGTTGCCACAGTATAACTGCGGCGGCTGGTCGACATGCGGATAAGGGGGTGTGGCAGGGGGTGTGTCCTATGCCTGCATACTTTTGCTGATAGGTGTCCCTCATTCCCATCTCAAAAAGTTGGAAGGTATGCAACTAACATGCACTGCTGGTTCCAAACAAACAGAAGTGAACGGAAAAGAGGAGGTTTTGGAGCTCATGGAGTTTGTTACACAAAAGTTTAAAAATGCAATAAGAAAAATGGAATAAGAAAATAGATTACAAGCCCATGAAGTAGTGGATGTGTATATATTATTTTATAGAAACACGTATACTATGTAGTGTCTCTTTAATGGGCGAATGTTGTCCCCTTTGAAGAGAGGAATACTGTATAGGGTGGAGTTGACCACATCTGATGAGGACTAACCATTTTCCAACTGCCAGCATTTACTGCTGGTGGGCGGCTCCTCCTGGCACCGCAATATACCTGTACGTCAGGGTGCACATGCGCACTGCGCACACCCCTTGGGGCGCACAGCGGTGCAATATACAACCACCGGACACAGCGGATTGTGTTGCTTGGTATTCGGCCACTGTGAGCGCACTGAGCGGCCCAGATGCCACGTGATCGCTGTGCGATGACATGGCACATAGTAAACAGTAGTCGTGAATGGAATCCATTCTTCATTGTTTACTACTGTGATCTGTGATTGGTCACCACCAGTGATGACATGGAACCAATCACATGGGTCCAATCACATCACCCTGTACCATGTAATGATGCTGTACTGCATTGGTCCACTCTTGATATTAAAATGTTTTGTTCCATGACACATTGTATAAGACTCTGCTCCTTTGCTTACAGAGTTTTTTTGCACAGACAAATCCACCAGATGCAACCAACCCTAACGAATAGCATTCCTAACTGGAGCTTCATTGGTATTAAAACCAAAACCAAACCTTTTCTTTGGCTTTTCCCCCCCCTCTGTTTTCACCTGGTGATCTGGCCAGTAACACACTTCCTGTATTAGAGTGCCCCCACTCTGGATGAAGGAGCACAGGGGGCATCTTTGGACAGCAGCATTGCCTTGGGGGGATGGGGGGGCTAATGTTAAATGTACACACAGATCAGTAGTGGCTGGTGCTCAATATTTTTTTTGGGGGGGGGGGCGACAAGACTCAATGGCCATTTGGGGCTTTCTGATTGGCCGGGAGGAGAATCAGGAAGACAATAGCGAATAATAATTTGCTATGGTCACACAAGTGAGCTCAGGCTCTAATTGTGCTTCAAGAAAAAAAAATCCCATTGCAGGCCATGCGTCTGGCACCCTGCATGTACATTAGGGGCCGGGTGCATGGATTAGGGGGGCGGCGCCCCTGCGCCCTGCGTGGACAGGCCGCCACTGACGCAGATTTAAATACACTAACAAATTGAAGCCAAACTCCGGCTCACTTGTTTTAATCAGTTACAGCAAACAGTTTTGCTTTTGCTTTGCTTTTTGATTGGCTGCTATGAGTCCCCACGCCATGCATATTATTTTTCTGTTTATATTTTTTGGTAAGTTCTCTGTATTGTGTATAGTTGCTTATGCCAACATTTGCAGAGCTGTTATCATCTGCCTTTTGCTGGCGTTAAAACCTTGCAGGCAGCATATGGGTTAAAAATATACAGTGCAGAGTTATATAAGTTTTTCATAATGCGCTGACTCTTTATTATTGAAATTGCCTCAGTCTGAACGAGGTTGGGCAAATCCAGGTGAATCAAGTTTGTTGCTGTTTAATAATTGACAGCCCTATGCTCTATTATTTTTAGCAGCCAGCGTAGCATTTACAAGTGCTACTATGAACCCAAAAGTGTGGCCACCAATGTAAGGAATAGGGATGAGCCGAACACCCCCCTGTTCGGTTCGCACCAGAACATGCGAACAGGAAAAAAGTTCATTCGAACACACGAACACCGTTAAGGTCTATGGGACACGAACATGAATAATCAAAAGTGCTAATTTTAAAGGCTTTTATGCAAGTTATTGTCATAAAAAGTGTTTGGGGACCCGGGTCCTGCCCCAGGGGACATGGATCAATGCAAAAAAAAGTTTTAAAAACGGCCGTTTTTTCAGGAGCAGTGATTTTAATAATGCTTAAAGTCAAACAATAAAAGTGTAATATCCCTTTAAATTTCGTAGCTGGGGGGTGTCTATAGTATGCCTGTAAAGGGGCGCATGTTTCCCGTGTTTAGAACAGTCTGACAGCAAAATTACATTTCGAAGGAAAAAACACATTTAAAACTACCCGCGGTTATTGCATTGCCGACAATACACATAGAAGTTCATTGATAAAAACGGCATGGGAATTCCCCACAGGGCAACCTGAACCAAAATTTAAAAAAAAAAATGACGTGGGAGTCCCCCTAAATTCCATACAAGGCCCTTCAGGTCTGGTATGGATATTAAGGGGAACCCCGGCCAAAATTTAAAAAAAACCCGGCGTGGGGTCCCCCCAAAAATCCATACCAGACCCTTATCCAAGCACGCAACCTGGCAGGCCGCAGAAAAAGAGGGGGGATGAGAGTGCGGCCCCCCCCCTCCTGAACCGTACCAGGCCACATGCCCTCAACATTGGGAGGGTGCTTTGGGGTAGCCCCCCAAAACACCTTGTCCCCATGTTGATGAGGACAAGGGCCTCATCCCCACAACCCTGGCCAGTGGTTGTGGGGGTCTGCGGGCGGGGGGGCTTATCGGAATCTGGAAGCCCCCTTTAACAAGGGGACCCCCAGATCCCAGCCCCTCCCCCTGTGTGAAATGGTAGGGGGGTACTTACCCCTACCATTTCACTAAAAAACTGTCAAAAATGTTAAAAATTACAAGAGACAGTTTTTGACAATTCCTTTATTTAAATGCTTCTTCTTTCTTCCTTCATCTTCTGGTTCTTCTGGTTCTTCCTCCGGCATTCTTGTCCAGCGTCTCCTCCGCGGCGTCTTCTATCTTCTTCTCCTCCGGCCGCTCCGCACCCATGGCATGGAGGGAGGCTCCCGCTCTTCTCTTCATCTTCTTCTTCTTCTCTTCTTCTCTTCTTCTTCTTCTCTTCTTCTCTTCTTCATTTTCTTCTCCGGGCCGCTCCGCACCCATGCTGGCATGGAGGGAGGCTCCCGCTGTGTGACGGCGTCTCTTCGTCTGACGGTTCTTAAATAACGGGGGGCGGGGCCACCCGGTGACCCCGCCCCCCTCTGACGCACGGGACATGACGGGACTTCCCTGTGGCATTCCCCGTGACGTCACAGGGAAGTCCCGTCAAGTCACCGTGCGTCAGAGGGGGGTGGGGTCACCGGGTGGCCCCGCCCCCCGTTATATAAGAACCGTCAGACGAAGAGACGCCGTCACACAGCGGGAGCCTCCCTCCATGCCAGCATGGGTGCGGAGCGGCCCGGAGAAGAAAATGAAGAAGAGAAGAAGGAAGAAGGGGGACTCCCACGTCTTTTTTTTTTTTTAAATTTTGGTTCAGGGTTGCCCTGTGGGGAATTCCCATGCCGTTCTTATCAATGAACTTCTATGTACATTGTCGGCAATGCAATAGCCGCGGGTAGTTTTAAATGTGTTTTTTCCTTCCAAATGTCATTTTGCTGTCAGACTGTTCTAAACACGGGAAACATGCGCCCCTTTACAGGCATACTATAGATACCCCCCAGCTACGAAATTTAAAGGGATATTACACTTTTATTGTTTTACTTTAAGCATTATTAAAACCACTGCTCCTGAAAAAACGGCCGTTTTTAAAACTTTTTTTTTGCATTGATCCATGTCCCCTGGGGCAGGACCCGGGTCCCCAAACACTTTTTATGACAATAACTTGCATATAAGCCTTTAAAATTAGCACTTTTGATTTCTCCCATAGACTTTTAAAGGGTGTTCCGCGGCATTCGAATTTGCCGCGAACACCCCAAATTGTTCGCTGTTCGGCGAACTTGCGAACAGCCAATGTTCGAGTCGAACATGAGTTCGACTCGAACTCGAAGCTCATCCCTAGTAAGGAACATTCTTTCCACTGCCCACCAATGTAAGGAGCATTCTTTCCATTGACCACCAATGTAAGGAGCATTCTTTCCATTGACCACCAATGTAAGGAGCATTCTTTCCATTGACCACCAATGTAAGGAGCATTCTTTCCATTGACCACCAATGTAAGGGGCATTCTTTCCATTGACCACCAATGTAAGGGGCATTCTTTCCATTGACCACCAATGTAAGGGGCATTCTTTCCATTGACCACCAATGTAAGGGGCATTCTTTCCATTGACCACCAATGTAAGGAGCATTCTTTCCACTGACCACTAATGTAAGAAGCATTCTTTCAACCATTAATAATGCATATAGGTAAGCAAGTATGCCAACCATCATATAACTACATACATTGCATATACTCATGGTTGGCAACCCATCAGTAGCTTGCCATCTACTGTAATTAATGCAAACTTTCTCAACCTTTCTACTCCATGGGAATCCCTGAAATATTTTTCAGGTCTCAATGAACCCCTGCTAAAATTAATTAAAAAGGGGTCACTGGGAAGAATGCTCCCATACATTAGTGGTCAATTGAAAAAATGCCCCTGATGTAGCACCCTGGGGTTTAGTCAGGAAGCTCCTCACAAATTTACTTGCCAAGAGTAGTCATCTTGGTCAATTGATAGAGATCTATTGATTTCTCCCTAAGTTTGGCCTTGTTGCACTTTTCTCTTCTACCACTAGGTGGCCGGGAACTTGGTGGTACTAGATATGAGAGGGCAACCTAAGGTCAGGTTATGGATATATGGGGTATCTCAGCCAATGGGCAGGGGTTTTCTTGGATCCCTTGGCCTGCTGGGAGAACTTATATATTCGGGTGAGGTCAGGTAATTGCTGTTCTGTGCCACCTGGATGGCTGTCTGGGTGGATGTGTGTTGTATGCCCCAGGCTGCAAGACCGGAGATTGGGCCTATCCCGGGGGGGGCCTCTAGCTGCCAGGCTGTGTGAGTACCTATCCAGAAGTGAGAGGGCAGCACACGGTTGGGACTGTGGCTTGCAGTCCAAACGAAAGTGACGGTTCTGACGGCCGGAGAACCTGTCAGTGGTCGGAGGTAGAAGGGAAGCTGTCCAACCTCCTTTACCAGGGACCACAGTGAGTAACTGAAGAAAGTACCGGAACCATATTCTCAACAAACGGGCACGGTGGAGAATCGGGAAACTTCAGGCGGTGATCAAGTCAGGGACCCAACCTGCCTTTCCCTGCACAGCTGTCTCCTATTGAAGTCTTGGAGTCTGCTAATTGAATAACTACTTAAGGGTGTCTTGGTCCTAACCCTCTTTCCCCCACAAAATACAAAAAAGACTGTCAAAAGAAGTAAAACCTCTTTTACATCCAAGAATTGTCTGGCCCCCAATGGCTTTCACCATCTTTTGCACCCACTATGCCTCACAACCCACTACATATTGAAGGATGTCAGCTATCTTTGGCCTTGGAGGTCCTCATTAGACTGGACAAGGCCAGAGATCTTGTGTCAGGAACGGTGTCATTACTGGTTTCACTTGCTGGTGGCACTGTTATGCTCAGCACCAAAGGATGTAATTCTGGTGACCACCAGTAGGTGTCTCCCTGCCTGGATTACCAACCAGCTATCAAGCACACCTGTTGTGTGTCTGCTGGTCTTTATAAACCCGCCCTGAAACAAAGCTCAAATGCTTCCCTCTGCTATCCCTGAACCTGCTTTTGTTCCTGCTGTGTCCTGGTCCCCGTTCCGTGTATCCTGTCCTTGTGACCCGTTACCTGCTCCCTTTACGGTCCGCTTCCTTATACCTGACTTCTGTTCCCCTTTTGCTTTGTTCCTGCCTTGTTTATTTCATCAGAAAAAGAAAATTAGATAAAACTGCGCATAAGTGAAAAATATGTAAACAATAATGAAATTAGATAAAGCTGCAAGTTCCTATGTATAACACAAACATAAAATGTACAATTGGAAAAAATGGAACCGCGCTAATAAAACACGCTATGCAAATGACAACTGTTCATCGTTTGGTGAAAAACAAGTGAAAGATAAATGAAACATGTATATAATAAATATCACTAAACATATGCATTAAATGAACATATAACCGTATATATTCCATGTGCAATAGTGAAAATTGCAAAATATTTTATAAAGTCCATATAAATAAGTTGGATAAGTCACCCAGGTGTTGATTGAAATGTGGATAGAGTCCTAATAAGTGAGGATAACGTGTTCGATCCACCACCACCAATGAAAATACTGGCCACTTACCAGAGACCCATGACCCCCCCACTACAGAGGGTCTGGGTGAGCTGTTAAAACTGGTTTGTTCAAGACCACCATCAAGGAACCAGATAATACCACTATGATAAGATATCAGGGGTCTCGATGTCAGATGGATGAATGCAGGGCTGGACTGAGACAAAAATTTGGCCCTGGACTTAATCCAGACCGGCCCACTTCAATTTTGAGTGTCCCCATTACCAGCGGCTCCCATTCATCAGAGTGTCCCCATTACCAGCAGCCCCCTTACATCAGAGTGTCCCCATTACCAGCAGCCCCCTTACATCAGAGTGTCCCCATTACTAGCAGCCCCCTTACATCAGAGTGTCCCCATTACTAGCAGCCCCCTTACATCAGAGTGTCCCCATTACCAGCAGCCTCCTTACATCAGAGTGTCCCCATTACCACCAGCCTCCTTTCATTAGAGTGTCCTCATTACCAGCAGCCCCCTTTAAGCAGAGTGTCCCCATTACCAGCAGCCCCCTTTCAGCAGTGTCCCCATTACCAGCAGCCCCCTTACATCAGAGTGTCCTAATCACCAGCAGCCCCTTTCATCAGAGTGTCCCCATTACCAGCAGCCCCCTTTCAGCAGAGTGTCCTCCCTCTCTTCCCCCTCCTGCATGTACTCACAGTTCTGAAGGCAGCATCTCGTTGTTCCTCTCTCCAGTCATGTGATAAGGGGAGAGAGTAAGGAAAGTCTGCCCGCTGTCTATCTCCCCCTGCAGGCTGGAGGGAGCAGAAAGCCTAATCCTCTCCAGCAAGTGACGGCAGCTGCTCCCCCTGACAGGAGTGAAATCACAATCAGCCACTGTCAGAGAGGAGCGGCTTCAGGACTACACCTGACCAGCCCACTGAGCCATCGGCCCACCGGGAAACTCCCGGTAGTCCCTATGGCCAGTACATGCCTGGATGAATGGCACACTGGCGGGACGCCAAAACTCTCAGCAACGTGGTTGACCATAAATGGAAAAGAGAGCTCCAATAGTGTAAAATCATAAGGTTTATTGAGTAAAAATAGTCAAACACTCACATATAGTATCAGATTGTTGAACGACTGAAGAGAAGTCTGGGGCACCGGCCGGATGCCCATAGACAGCCCGTCCTGCTGGTACACAACAGCGATGGGGGGTGACGCGATCACATCGCTCCGTTCCGCCCTACGCAGCGTTTCGTAACAAGATTACGTCTTCCAGGGGCACTCTTGAAATAAACCCTTGTTTATTTCATGTTTGTTTCCTTTGCTTGTGTATTTGTATTAGTTAGATAGTTAGGTGTTTTGGGGTTTTGCTGTGTCTTGCACTTATTACTCGTTTATGGTTTGCTGTTTGGTTTGCACGTGTGTCTTTATCTTAAATAAACTTACTTTTTTCACTTATTTGTTGGTTCCTAATTCCTTGGTGCAGCCCAACGATCTGATCACCTGTATTGGATGTCTGTATGACATCCCGTGACAGAATTCTGAAGCCATACAATCAGATCGGTTGCACCTGGGAATTGGGTCTGAGCACTTGCTATTATTGAAAGATGCATCTGGAAGATGTTCTTTATTTATCGCTCCTAGCAACAGATGAAAGAGATTTTTGTTATCAGACATTAAGTGAATGCACTAGGGAACAGTTGTTAGAATACATCCGTCTAGCTCATGTTTTTAATTGATTAAGGCAGTCTTTTGTTTGAAGATGTACAACCATTGATTCAGATCTGTGCTGAGTTGGCCCTGTCCGATGCCAGTCTAGAGGAGGTGATGATTATACACCCCCTTTTTTTGCAGCTCAGGTAGAGTTTTTGGTTTGGCTATTGGAAGGTGACTCAGCCTTTTTCTTTGAACAATATTCAGCTTGTCCTCAACAGGTGCTTGCAGAATGTATTGAGTCAGTGCAGTCTCTGGTCAGACGAGCAATGTGCAAACCTGATTTTGTGCAATCGCTATTACAGGCCTGGTCAAGTTTGTTGCACTCAGCCTCTGTCAGCTCCCAACCACCCATTTCTGTGGCTAGATACCAGCCTGCTGGGATGTCTTCCTCTCCTTTACCCCCAACAACCACAGTTGCCGCCCAATACACCCTTCTACCAATGAAGTACCAGTACCCTGTTTCCTCCTGCTGCATCTACCCTGCCTTTAACCCTTCTGCTTCTTCTTGGCTGCCTCCATCAGCTCCACTAAATCTCCCTTCAAAATCTGCTCCCTCTGTCTTACCATCCTTCTGTTCTTCGCTTCTACCAGCTGCATCCACTACCTACAGCCCTGTATCCACATACACATCTTTAGTGGCTAAAACCAAAAAGAAGCGGAAGTTTTTTCAACCCATACCATCATGCCAGTATCCAATCCTGCCTCCACTCCATCCATCACCTGGCTTGCTGAGCCGGTGCCTGTCGCCCAGTTTGCTGAGCCGGTGCCCGTTTCCCAGCCTACTGGGCCGGTGCCCGTTTCCCAGCCTACTGGGCCGGTGCCCGTTTCCCAGCCTACTGGGCCGGTGCCCGTTTCCCAGCCTACTGGGCCGGTGCCCGTTTCCCAGCCTGTTGAGCCGGTACCAGTTACCCAGCCTGCTGATACGGTGCTCGCTGCCCGGCCTGATGTTTTAGTGTCTGCTGCCCAGCCAGATGACCCGGAGCCTGCTGCACAGCCAGATGACCCAGAGCCTGCTACCCAGCCAGATGACCCAGAACCTGCTGCCCAGCTTGACGTGCCTCTGCCTGCTGCCCAGCTTGATGTGCCTATGCTTGCTGCCCAGCCTGATGACCTGGTGTCCTTTGCCCAGCCTGATGACATGGTACCTGCTAAACCTGTTTCTGATGCCCATCTTGCCACCGTTTCAATCCTGCTTTTCGCCCAGCCTGAATGTAATGCCTCTGTGTGGTCCGCCTCCGATGGGTTCTTGCCCGTTACCCTCCTAATTTTAATTTCCGGATCCAAACTTCCTGACCCTGGTGGTGGGGTGCGTGCCCTATTTTCAGACTCTGATGGCACGTCCCCCAGTGAACTAAAGGACTCTGGCCTTAGAAGTGTGAAGAAGTCCGCAGACTCAGTAGGGAAACTACTTAGGGAGATTCCGCACCCACTCGGACTGTCAAAACAAGGGCTGAACTGAGTTTCCGGAGGCCACTCCTTAAAGCGGTGTTCTGCGCAACAAAAAAAAAAAAAAAAACATTAAAAGCCTGCAGCTACACATACTGCAGCTGCTGGCTTTTAACAATAGGACACTTATCTGTGCTGGAGGCCAGCGATGTCGGCACCACAGCTGATGTTTCCATCAGCTGTTGGGTGCTGCCGCTGCCATTGCGGGTAAGGGTATCCGACAGTGTAGCCTTACGGCTTCATGCCGGGAACCCTACTGCAATATGTTTTTCTTTAATACTGCATTCTAGTCACTACATGGAGCTTATGATACAGGTTTTAATCTCTTAGTAAAAATATGGGAAATGTTGTTCAACTTGCATGAATGTTTTGACATTAGTGCAACAAAGGCTTTATAAACAGACCCCCCCCCCCCCCCCCCCATTATCAGAAAGGCATTACTGCTAGAGAATACATGATATGCAACTGATCCCAGTTGCATATCATGAACCATAAGAGTGGTTAGGGTATAACAAAGACTACTCTTTATCTGTATTTAGTATACTGTATACGTGTTTGTATTTGGGCTGTAGTTGTTGACCGAAGAGCTCAAGAATAGTTCATCCGCAGGACCCTTTAGAGATTTGGTCCACCACTGAGCTCCAAATGTATTACTCGGGATAATAATAACGCTGAACTTGAAGACATATTTTTAAAAAAACCAGTAATGCAGATTTGTAATCATTACTACAAGATTAAATGCTTTTTTTTTTTCTTCAATCTTTTTTTTTTTTTTTTTTTTTTTACTAAAAATGCAGCAATTACAAAAAAAAAAAAACTGTCAAGGCACAATGCCTAAAAGTACAAAGGGAAGGAATACAAAACAAAAATTACACACAGATAAGCATATGGAATTTTTTACACAAACGCTTCACTGTGGCCCTTGAAGAGGTACCTTGTAACAAGCAATGTAAGTATCTGAATTTGATTTGATGGTATTAGCATCTGGACTACTAGTATATAACACGTCCATATCTACATTCTCTGCTTTTCAACAAATACATTCAAAAATACATATCTCTCTATGCATCTTTAGTTTAAAGAGTTAGTTCCATTTTACCACAAATCTGCCTAAGCAGGTAAGGGGTGCCTGTAGATAAAAACAAACTGCAGCTTTGACTGACGTTAAATGATGCCCTTGCTATAGGTGTAGGCAATTTATGTAACTTACCCAGGGCCGGTGCTACCACTAGGCAAACTAGGCAGCTGCCTAGGATGCACTTCTGCCAAGGGTGCCCAACCACTGGTGTTCCTACTCTTTTCTCTCTCCAACAAGCAACTAAGTCTCGGCATCAGGAGGCGGAGGACTGTTTCTGTGTCCCGACTCTCGAATGAATATAAGCAAGCAAACAATAATTTATGGTCCCTGGTAGCCTGCATTTGATGGGCGCTGGTGAGGCTGCATTTGATGAGCGCTTCATTTAAAAAGGTGGGGTATACATGGGCAGGGCAAAAGGGGTGGAGTCGGGGGTGGGGCGGCAAAATGAAGTTTTGCCTAGGGTGTCAAAAATCCTTGCACCAGCCCTGAACGTACCTCCTGTAGCCTGGTTGAAAAACTCCCACAGATGGCATCATCCCATCCTGCCTTGTTGCTAGGACTTTGCTAAGGTTCACTCCCAGCTGCTACTGCTCACTCCAGCTATCAGTGAGTGATCTCTCAAACCCTGGGACATGTGTGGTCCACTATCTCCTCTATCATAGCATCACTAAGCTCAAAGCTCTGTCATACTATCTCCTCTGTCATAGCATTACTAATCTTAAAGCTACAGCAACTGGGGAGAAAGAGTGCATGCAAAGGCGTTTGATTTAGCTGGGAGTGTCTTAGCAACGTCCTAGCAACAAGGCAGGACAGGATCATGCCATCTCTGGGAGTGTTTTGGCCAGGCTTTCAGAAGTACATAAATGGCCCACTCCTATGGTTAGGGCATTATTTAACTTTGGTGAAAGCTACACAGTTTATTTCAACCTACAGGCATCCCTTACATGTATAAGCAATTTTCTGGTAAAAGTAAACTGACCCTTTACAATTACATTTTTTTGTTTGTTTGTAAACACATTAGTATATAGACTTATTTTAGACCGTTATTTGACATAGTCTCTACATGAAACAATATACATAAAAACTCTATTTCTTTGTTGTTCCAGAGATTGTTCGGGGCCTCAGTCTACATATCGCCCCTCCCATGGGCCGTAGAGAGCCTGTGTCGTATATCTCAAAGCTTTGTCCTTCCACCAACTCAAACTCGAATCTCTGCAGGAGCTTGGCTATTACCACCTTCGCTTCCATCTATATAGGAAGACACATAAAGTCAGTTACCGGTACACCCAACAGTAACATTGTAGATACAACTCATGCAGCTTCTCATAGTTAAAATGTTCCAAGACAGAGATCTCCCTGCCATAATTTCTGATTGCATTGCTTTTCAATGGGAGTTTTAGGTCTTCCTGTACCCCTTTGTGATTCATCTCCTTCTGTTACAATCTCCATAATATGAAAGAAATTAAAAGAATCCAGCAGGCGAAATGGGAGCCCCTTATACAGGCCACAGAAGATGCACAAAAGTTCAAAGAGAGCATCAAAAGGGGAAGGTGAACACCTCTGGAATGCTATTGTGATCTCTCTGTGTTTAAGATGCTGATCTGCACACCTGCTGGCCATGCGGTAGTAGTAGAGGGGATGCTATAAATAAGGCTGTTTCCGAAACGCGTCAATGGTTTTGCTTGGCACTTTTTGTCACCAACTATTAAAATTGCTATATGGACTACAGAGTTGCCGGCTCAATCCTTTTACTTGTACAAAAAAATATACAAAAAATACAAAAATCAAGAAACACAAATCTTATTTAAAAGAGCATTGCAATACAGTGCAAGGCAACCGCTAGTGCTCTCTCACATACAGATAAAGGATATAGAGGGATAGCCCTCAAACCAAGGAGGGAGACCATAACCCTCTATTCAATATAGGAGACAACGGGCTAAAAAGGCTCTACATGTTTCGCAGTTGAATGCTTCTTCAGGAGAAATTTAGGTCACCTATGTTAGGGAGAGAGAAAAACAGGCCATACACCAAAATAGTACATAATGTTAATATTAACTTAGAGTCTTGTTAATGGCGTTTCAGTTAGTATTAATGGACAGCATATCCAGTTATCAGCATTTTTTTATCTTATACCGAGGTAGGCCTCGCTATATAGATCTTTCCTATATTACTAGCCCCTTTTTGTCTCTTCTTTTTCCTTCTTCTCTCTTTCTTTCCCTTTTCTTTTCTCCCTCCCCCCCTCTCTCTCCCCCCCTCCCACTCCCGTTTTTTCCCCCCCTTTTCCTTGGTTTCTGTTTTCTTTCTCCTTTTCCCTCCCTACCTTTTTTCCCTGTTTTTTTCCCCTTCTCCTTTTCTGTTTTTCCCTTTTCTTCCCCTTCCTTCCCTCTTTCCCTCCCCTCCCTTCCCCTTCCCCCTCCTGCCCCCCCCTTCCCTTTTCTCGCTTTCTTTTTTCCTTTCCCGTTTTTTCCCCTCTTCCCTTTTCTGTTTTTTCTGTCTCCCCCCTTATTCTCTTTTGGTAATTGGGACTTCTCACTCCATTTTGGCTTCAGGATTTACACATTTTAAGGCTTCATTACCAGACACGTCCCCGCATGTGATTGTTTGTCACCATATGCTCGTTGGGTGATAGATCCACCGGTGTGCTCCCCTATGCTGTCCATTAATACTAACTGAAATGCCATTAACAAGATTCTAAGTTAATATTAACATTATGTACTATTTTGGTGTATGTCCTGTTTTTCTCTCTCCCTAACATAGGTGACCTAAATTTCTCCTGAAGAAGCATTCAACTGCGAAACATGTAGAGCCTTTTTAGCCTGTTGTCTCCTATATTGAATAGAGGGTTATGGTCTCCCTCCTTGGTTTGAGGGCTATCCCTCTATATCCTTTATCTGTATGTGAGATAGCACTAGCGGTTGCCTTGCACTGTATTGCAATGCTCTTTTAGATAATATTTGTGTTTCTTGATTTTTGTATTTTTTGTATATTTTTTTTGTATAATAAAACATTCTTATTGAATTTTACGATTGGTGCCTACAAAGTCCATTTTTCCACCCCCTTGGGTATAGTTTGGACATTTGTAGATTTAGGACGTTGGCACTGCTCTATCTATTAAGTCTCCACAGTCCATCCTGTGGTGAGACCTGGTACTTCTGTCCATGCTGCAATCCTTTTACTTGTTTCAGTAGTAGAGGGGAGCTGGACAAAGATTTTCACAGGTCGTCAAAATGTGGACAAAGTCATTACTTGAGCCCAATGGGCCTCTATTCGGCAGGTCACCACAAAGGCAGGGAACTCTCCAGGAAAGAACATTCACCCGAGTTGAGAAATCCAAGTGTAATAAGTCAAAGTGAGAGCCAAATGAGAAATGCTTGGGAGTCCAAAGTCATTATTGTTCTACTGGGTACCACAACCAGGGCAAAAGCCACAAATGCGGTTTGGGGGGTCACACAATCCCTCTTCATTGGGCCCCCCAAAATGCATTGGTGGCTTTATTTGCACACTTCTCATATTTGGTTGCTTTTTATATGTTTTACATTTATTTGACTGTTTTTTTTTTAGACTGTGCTTTTGAGTTATGTTAAATACCTATTGTACCCTATGACAACTTTTTTACACCAATTGTATCACCTTGAACTGAGGAAGTTGCAATTTAAAGCCACAAAACGCATTTTATTTGGTGAAATAAAGTAATTGGATGTTTTACTAAAGCAGACGACTCATGCCTATCCTTTGAACAATCACATCGGGTGCTTCTGCCAGTAGAACTACCTAAGGGTTCTTTTTGCGCTGATTCTTTCTACCACTTCATTCACCCACCTGAGAACCCTCAAAGAGCACCCTGGATGGGAATGCCGAGGCATAGAGCCGCCACTCTGACCCTGCATGGAGATAGCAATTGTAAGTTAATTTTGACCTTTTTGCGTTTTATTGTTGAAGCACGGTTTTCTTGTTTTCAAATTATTCTATTACACTATACAGTGAGGGCTCTCCTGCCTCCCTCTTTTTTTTTTTTCTTTTTGGTGGAAAATCGGAGCTCTACCAAAAACCCCAGGCCAGCTCCTCAGGATCCTTCAGTCCACGATCTACCACCACACCCAGACCTTATTGGTGGCCTTTGAGCTGCTTGTTTTAATCAGTTGACCAATAAAGAATTTTGACTCTTAAGGATTTTTCATTTGGCATTCTCTTTCACTTATTAAACTTGAATGTTCTCTCCAGGACAGCCCCCTGCCTTTGCGGTGAGCTGCTGAATAGAGGCCAATAGGGCTCAAGTAATGACTTTGTTTACATTTTGATGACCTGTGAAAATCCGTATCCAGCTCCTATCTACCACTACCTCTTGGACAGCAGGTGTGCAGATCAGCAGCTTAAAGTGGAGTTCCACCCAAAAGTGGAACTTCCTCTTTAAGGATTCCTGACCCCCTGACATGCCACATTTCATTTTTTTGGCGAGGGGGGGCAGGTACTTAGTTTTGACAGGTACCCAGCTCCCAATTCCATTCGGACTGCCTAGGCAGCTCGAGCGGAAGTTCTCCTCCTAACTGCAATCTTCTGGGACACGTTACAGGTCCCAGAAGATTCCCCGGCCATTCAGGATGTGCAGAGTGGCTCACGCATGCGCAGTGGGTACCCAGCTGTGAAGCCGCAAGCTCTCACAGCCAGGTGCCCACACTAGTGATGCCGGCACCAGGGAGAGGCGAGGGAGAGAACGGATGCTTCAGGAGGCTGCATCACTGGATCCTAGGACAGGTGAGTGTCTATTGAAAGTCAGCAGCTACACTTTTTGCAGCTGTTGACTTTTAATAAACACGGAAACGGCTGGAACTTCGCTTTAAACACAGAGATATCACAACAGAGTGGTCAACATTTGTAAGAAACTGTCAAATGCACCCCCCCCTACTTCCCCCGACCGAGGGCTCTGACATTTAAACTGAGATTTGGAGGAACATGGAAGAAGAGACTATCAATGGGGGAAATTCAATAAAGCTGCTGAGCCACTTTTCTGATGTTAATCACTCTTGTTACTGTATTGCTCCAAATTCACGAAGCTTCTGCAACTTCTTTGGCTCTGACAGCGACTCACTTAACAAATTCAGGTAGTTCTAAAATATTTTACATTGTGGCCGGTGGCGGCTGGTGTTTTTTTTTTTGGAGGGGGGGGGCGGCAAGCAACCACCCATTCCTCCTCCCCGAGCGGCACCCACCGTTCTGGTACTTACCCCATCATGGGGGGTGGCAGGCAACGTGGTGCAGTGTCTTGGCTCCGAGTCCTCTCCTCCATGGCGGCTTCCCTCCTCCTCCTAGGCATCTAAAAGGATCACCTGTCTTTTCAGCCAATCAGGTGACCGGTGTCAAAACCCGCTTCCTGATTGGCAGGGATTCAAGTGCAAGTTTTAGACAGATACATTAATTTAGCACATGCTGTAACTCTTTTAGAACACATAAGAGACACTTTCGCAAAATCTGTGTGCGCCAGTCTTTATGAATTTCAGGGAATGTGTAAAAAACAGCCCTGATTATTCTGTAACACATAAGCATCTACTCATTTATACTGTCTTGTGAAAAAGAATTTGAGTACAGTGATTTAAAGTGGTTCTAAACCTCAGACATGAAATATGAACAAAGCACATATTTCTATAGTGTTTTTGCATCTCTCCAATGCACTAAGTGGCAGTTCACACTAGCGCAATGTGGGAACCGGCACAATTCCAGTGGCTGATCCCGCATCACATAGGACTCGCAGGCAGTTCACACTGCACTATGCGAACCACTGCGCATGTCAATAGAAAGTTAAAGACACCCCCCCGATCGGTTCGCATATCACAGTGTGAACTGTCAAAAGGTGCAGGAATCGGAACACATGGGTGTAAACACCAATGCGATCCGATTCTAGTGTGGACCAAAAAAAAGGATCCTGTACCTTATTGGTGCGGACGAGATGCAAATTCACCCATGCAATCTGTATGTCTGAATTCGCATCGCACAGGCATTTGCATGTGATCTGTACAGCAATGCGGTGCGAATCACATGCATTGCCTAACATCGCACTAGTGTGAACCCAGCCTAACTGTCTGTTATCAGCATAACTCACTTATGACAAATTTACCAGACACCAATAGAAAGGAGAGGGATCAATCTGATTGACAGCCTCAGCTCTGTTCCTGTGTGAAGGGGTCCCTTCCCTCCATTCAGCTCTCAGGGCTCTTGCACAGTGCATAGCTGCATCTCCCGGGCCCCTTGCTTAATGAGTCTGTGAAAAATCCTTTTCATCTCTGAGTTTTACAAGGAAGTACAGGTCAGATGGCTGCAAATAAACAGGCACAACTTATGTAGGAGGATTTGTTTCACCACTTTGCACCACCTGAGGCCAGTCACTGCTCTGGGTATAGGTAAGAAGAGTTCAAAACCCCTTCAAAGGGTCAGTTCACAAGTTGGATACTCAATGTTTGGTAGAGACTGGAGAGTTAATATGTAACTGCACCCTTTCTCCCAGTCATAAGCTGGCTATACAGGGACCGATGATGAAGCAGCCGAGATTCCATCCATGTATGCAGATTTTTTACATACGATTATTGCCGGAAGCTATAACCACTAGCAGTATTCATTGTGTTCTGCCATCCAGGAAGGCGGTCCCCCCCGCGCTGGCAGAACACAATAGCACCGTGGTATGCATTCTCCCATCAACACTAAATGTGTTGATGGAGAAATTGAGTCATCTATGGGCTGCTTAAAGTGTTTGTTACAACACTTCATATTCCTGATATGTGCCTGCTGTACCATGTACATGTATGAGAAAGTCTCCTGTTCTCTTTTTATTGCTTCCTTTATGTGAAATCCCTGCTGTTCCTGCCAGTCCCTCTGCTTTCCTATTAAAAACTGACCACACTAGGCAGGAGAGCACACAGTGGTCAGTTATCTAGCTATGCTGGGAACTCAGTGTACTCCCCTCCAATGATAAAACTTGTCCTGACACCCCCCTCCCTGCACAGCCATTCACTGGGAAGCTCAGTGTACTGCTGCTTCTCCTCCCCCAGCTCTTTTGCAGCTGAGAACAGAGGAAATGTGATCACTTATAAAAATAAAAAGGGAAAAAAGGTATTTATAATGTTTTTTTAATCTATACACAAATGTTTTGCCTTTCATTTCTTTTTTAAACTGAATGGGTTGTTTTACAAGGTGATTGTTTACAACCACTTTAATACTCATCTGTTCCCGATCCAATGAGATCACTGACTACATCGTACAGCTATCCAAATCTTCAGAGCTGGACTTGAGAGAACTGAGAATAGAAGTATGGAGGGGAGACTATATAGTACTTTAATATGCAAGTATAGGCGCAATGAACTGGAAACGGCAATGGAGCGAACCCCCCAACCTACAAACTGATATATGAATGGTCAGGAAAAAATGTATCTCTAGACAAACAATGCATATGAAACTATGGAGATATAAGAACATTAAAACTAGGGAATGTAATAGGTAAATATGTGGAAGGAGCCACAATGGTGGATATATAAATATTTATATTTATATCACAGTCATATGTGTGCAGAAAGGGAGTCCAAGGGTCCAGAGAACCAAGACAATAAGTCCACCTGTAGGGCTGCCTTCACTGGGAACTGAAACCAGATTCCAAATCCTGAGAAAAAACAAAAGAGAGAGGCGCCTCTGGGTGTAGACATAAAACAATTTATTCATTAAAACAGGTATCTATCACACTCCCATTTAAGAAGTCATCAGAGGGCATGTGAATGTGAAAAATCCGTCATGGGGAATATCATCCATCATGGAAAGTACCATCAGATCGGTCATAAATCCTATCAGCTGGCTGGAAGCTCTGCCTGTGTGTGGAGAGAAATCGCTGTGATGTGATGCCGGCCGCAGCGGTGATAAGATCCAAAACGAGGCTCGGAGCGCAGGTGGATAGCCGGCGAGGAGAGATGACGTCACTGATCAAGCGACGCGTTTACAGGGCGTACGGGCTGTGGTGACGTGACAGCCGCGCCCTTTATCAGGCTATGGATGGATGGGATGGATGCCATAAGAATATAATGTAGGGGGGGGGCTGGGATGAAAAATGCTATGATTGGTCCGGGCGAAAAGGAGAGGAGGGGGCGGAGGTGACGAACAGGACTGGGGGAGTGGTCACAGCAGTTATTACCAGAAGTGTCAGCAATGGGGTATGGAACAACAAGCAATAGTCGGCAGCACAGGCGAAACGAATGTAGGCATAAAAATTATCAAAGACAGTAGTGTACAATGATAGGGTGGAATGGATACCTGAAAATGCAATTTTTGGACAATAAATAATTCTAATGAGGAAAAGGGAGGTATTGCATGTGTCTCTACCACACGCAAAGCAGGCCCCATGCCAACACGATCGTACTGAAAAAGAACGTACAAAAAGAGCTATATGAACATGTGTGCATGCATGTGCACACACGCACATACACACATGTACGTGAACAAAAACACAGGCAATACAATTATAAGTATCAATGACATAGCCCAATTAATAGATGATGATGACAAACAATAATAAAATTACAATAAAATTACTACTGGTCATTGAAAAAAGCTTATAGATAGATATATAAATAATATATGGATAAAAATATATAGATTAAAAATAGTAATGGTTGAAAACCACTAGTGATTAAAAACAATGGGGAAAAAAGAGAGGGGGGGGGGGGAGGGGGAAGAGAAGAAAATTAAGCTGAAGTGATCTAAAACATGCCAGCAACCATTAAAAGAAAAAAATGGAAAAGTTATTATTATATATCATCTAAATCATGAAAATCGATCAATATGGATCTAAAGTTTATTACAAAATGGTGGAAATCTCGATACTCTCATTAATTCCTCCTGGCGACAGGGCGTCCAGGGTAAATATCCAGAAAGTTTCTCGAGCGCAAAGCTTCTTGAACCTTTCAGCAGGAGGAAGGGACTTGGGGATCTGTTCGATCACCCACACCTTGAGGCCTACCGTAGAGCTCTGGTGGGCCACCGCAAAGTGTCTCAGGACACTGTGAGGATCAGTGCCGCCCTCAATAAACCTTCTATGCTCGCCAAACCTCTAAGAGCCCTGATAGTCCGACCTACATAGATCAGCCCGCAAGGGCAACTGTAACTGATGTAAATGAGAGCCCATAGGGATTATCATTAAATGTCTGACAAAGGGAGCGATAAGCTCAAAATCGCCATCCCAGATGATGATCAAGTCATCGATATACCTGCCGAAAGACTATATTGACTGCAAAGGGATTGTGATTATGAATATATTCATTTTCCCAAAAACCCATCGCCAAATTGGCGTAGGAGGGAGCAAAATTAGCTCCCATCGCCGTACCTTGTATTTGCTGGTAAAAATCTCAGTCAAAAATAAAATAATTGTGCGTCAGGCAGAATTCTGTGGCTTCTATAATTAATCTAGCCTGGCGCATATTCATCAAAGTGTCCATGGATAGAAATTGCTCCAATGCCATCAGTCCAAAGTTGTGTGGGATAGAGGTATAGAGGGAACAGACATCAAGTGAAAGCCAAACGTAAGAGGGCTCCCATCTGTAGGAGGACAGGAGTTCTAGCAAATGTGTTCCATCATGTATATATGACTGTAGGGATGAAACTATAGGTTGTAGAAACTGGTCTATGTACTAGCTAAAAGCGGTAGTAACACTGTCCATAGCCGCCACGATCGGTCTGCCAGGGGGATCTTGTAGACTTTTGTGAATCTTTGGTAGATAGTAAAAATAAGGAATTTGATAGAAAGACTTACGCAAAAATAAGCTCTCTGTTTTAGTTATGATACCTTCTTTGAGGGCAGTGTTGATAAGTGTATCAGCTTCTAGTGCAAACTCTGCAGTGGGATCCTTATTAAGTATGGCATAGGTAGCTTTGTCAGAGAGGATTCGATAGGATTCCTTCAGATAATCAGACCTATTTAACAACACTATACCGCCTCCCTTGTCAGCTGACTTAATCACCAGGTCTTCGGCATGTGTAAGGTGGCCCAGTGCTTTAATTTCAAGAGGTGAGAGGTTATTGACTTTGGAAGTAGAATTGCACATTTTTAGTAGGTCTGCATAGACCACCCTGTAGAAACTCTCTATGTATGGACCTTTAGATTGGGTTGGAAAAAAGATGGACTTGGGTTTCAATGTAGAACGGGTAATCGGAGGAGATGAGACTAAGTGTTGTGTGAGCATTAGTGATGTAAAGTCATCAATATTGGGCATGTCCAGATCATCAATATCGAAGTTGAATGACTCCGAGATAGATTCTGATGAGACTGTAGAGGGTGTAGTCAAGATCTGAGTGGTATCAGCACCATCTTTGTTTTGGTCTTTATGTTGTTTAATCTGGAAATGCCTTTTTAGAGTCAAATTACGTATATAACTGTTAAGGTCCTTAAAGATAACAAAGGGATTAGGTTTATTGGCAGAAGCAAAGTTCAGTCCGTGGTTGAGGAGAGAGATATCTGCAGGGGACAAGGTATAGGTAGATAAGTTAAATATCTTTATCGTTTCAGGTGTTTTAGCACATTGACGTGTTTTTCTAGTTCGTCCTCCTCTGCATCCTCTTCTGTGAGCTTTCTTTTTCTTGAAATTGGGGTCAGAGGAGGACTGTACACTAAAAAAAGCGAAATAGAACAATTGGCTGTAGGAGCAATGTTAATGGTGGAAATATTATTAAGTGGGAGAGTGCCAAGAGATGATGGGCTCTCCATCAGAAGTTCCTCTGATACTGTAGACTCAAGTTCCATGACGGCTTGATGGCCAGTATGTTTGGAACAGGTAGAAGTGATGGTGGAAATGTCACCAACAGTATCCAGGGTGGGAGGGCCATCTATTGGAGCATTAGGTGTTGGAATGCATAATGAGACTCGTGAAGTACTCAATCTATTGTAAAATAGGTTAAGGGCATTAATCAGTTCAGCCTTCTTATTGTTAGCAAAGCTTCTCTTGGATTTTTTTTGGGGAGTGCTTAGAGATATTGGACAGTCTTGAAACATGTGGAAGGGACTGGCGGGAAGTGCGAGAAGTAAGGGAATTATTCACATGTCTAACAGGGATAATGACATCATATGGGCTTTATATCCAACAGAGAAGGAATAGAAGGATTAGGAGGCACCTGGTCACATCCACTCCGATGGGATGGATGTGGGGTAGTGGTAATAGATGATGAGGAAAAAATGGGTTTTGGATTATTCTTTTTATTCCATGAAAAGACCTTGTTGGAATTATAATCATCAAGGTCACGTTTGAATTTCCCCATCTTTACACTAATAAGATCATCCTCATCTTTTTTGGTTTTTTCCTTCAGTATCTCTAGCCATAGCTGTGGGATATGAACATCAAAACTAGCAATTTCTCTAATAATGGCTTGGACTTGCTGGGTAAATTTGTTAAGCCTGTTGGCTCTGTGGGAGATGAGTATTCCCATCCACTTAGTCGTACAAAATTCTGCGATGCTGGCCCATTCTTTGGTGCTGTCTTCACTCAAAAAAACTGGGGCAGTCTTTCATGACTCGTAAGCCTCTAGGCGAGATCTTAACATCAGTATATTGCTGTAGAAAGAATTTATCCCACCACTGAAGATTAGTGGCGTGGATTATTCTTTCAAGTTGTTTAAACTTGCCACAGAGACTGTGGCATATTTTACCTTGGAGTTTCACAGTGTCTGAAAAGGTAATAGGGGATAACAAGATGTATAGTTGTTCAAGTGTCGTATACCTATGGCTAGCTATAGCAGAAACAATATCCATATTTCTAAAGGTAAAAAGGCCTAATCAATACGAAGAAAGCAGAGGGAGGTAAGGAGGGTTATTTATACACATTTACCAGTATGCAGCACAAGGAGTTTCAGAAGAGTCACAATATGCAAATATAGGCGCAATGAACTGGAAACGGCAATGGAGCGAACCCCCCAACCTACAAACTGATATATGAATGGTCAGGAAAAAATGTATCTCTAGACAAACAATGCATATGAAACTATGGAGATATAAAAACATTAAAACTAGGGAATGTAATAGGTAAATATGTGGAAGGAGCCACAATGGTGGATATATAAATATTTATATTTATATCACAGTCATATGTGTGCAGAAAGGGAGTCCAAGGGTCCAGAGAACCAAGACAATAAGTCCACCTGTAGGGCTGCCTTCACCGGGAACTGAAACCAGATTCCAAATCCTGAGAAAAAACAAAAGAGAGAGGCGCCTCTGGGTGTAGACATAAAACAATTAATTCATTAAAACAGGTATCTATCACACTCACATTTAAGAAGTCATCAGAGGGCATGTGAATGTGAAAAATCCGTCATGAGGACTACCATCCATCATGGAAAGTACCATCAGATCGGTCATAAATCCTATCAGCTGGCTGGAAGCTCTGCCTGTGTGTGGAGAGACACTGCTGTGATGTGATGCCGGCCGCAGCGGTGACAAGATCCAAAACAAGGCTCGGAGCGCAGGTGGATAGCCGGCGAGGAGAGATGATGTCACTGATCGAGCAACGCGTTTACAGGGCGTACGAGCTGTGGTGACGTGACAGTCGCGCCCCTTCATCAGGCTATGGATGGATGGGACTGGATGCCATAAGAATATAATGTAGGGGTAGGGGCTAAGACGAAAAATGCTATGATTGGTCCGGACAAAAAGGAGAGGAGGGGGCGGAGGTGACGAACAGGACTGGGGGAGTGGTCACAGCAGTTATTACCAGAAGTGTCAGCAATGGGGTATGGAACAACAAGCAATAGTCGGCAGCACAGGCGAAACGAATGTAGGCATAAAAATTATCAAAGACAGTAGTGTACAATGGAAGGGTGGAATTGATACCTTAAAATGCAATTTTTGGACAATAAATAATTCTAATGGGGAAAAGGGAGGTATTGCATGTGTCTCTACCACACGCTAAGCAGGCCCCATGCCAACACGATCGTACTGAAAAAGAACATACAAAAAGAGCTATATGAACATGTGTGCATGCATGTGCACACATGCACATACACACACATGCACACATATACGTGAACAAAAACACAGGAAATACAATTATAAGTATCAATGACGTAGCCCAATTAATAGATGATGATGACAAACAAAAATAAAATTACAATAAAATTACTACTGGTCATTGAAAAAAGCTTATAGATAGACATATAAATAATATATGGATAAAAATATATAGATTAAAAATACTAATGGTTGAAAACCACTAGTGATTAAAAACAATGGGGAAAAAAAAAAAGAGAGGGGGGAGGGGAAGGGGGGAGGGGGAAGAGAAGGAAATTAAGCTGAAGTGATATAAAACATTCCAGCAACCATTAAAAGAAAAAAATGGAAAAGTTATTATTATATATCATCTAAATCATGAAAATCGATCAATATGGAGCTAAAGAAGTTTATTACAAAATGGTGGAAATCTTGATACTCTCATTAATTCCTCCTGGCGACAGGGCGTCCAGGGTATATATCCAGAAAGTTTCACGAGCGCAAAGCTTCTTGAACCTTTCAGCAGGAGGAAGGGACTTGGGGATCTGTTCGATCACCCACACCTTGAGGCCTACCGTAGAGCTCTGGTGGGCCACCGGAAAGTGTCTCAGGACACCGTGAGGATCAGTGCCGCCCTCAATAAACCTTCAAGTCAGCTGACAAGGGAGGCAGTATAGTGTTGTTAAATAGGTCTGATTATCTGAAGGAATCCTATCGACTCCTCTCTGACAAAGCTACCTATGCCAAACTTAATAAGGATCCCACTGCAGAGTTTGCACTAGAAGCTGATACACTTATCAACACTGCCCTCAAAGAAGGTATCATAACTAAGACAGAGAGCTTATTTTTGCGTAAGTCTTTCTATCAAATTCCTTATTTTTACTATCTACCAAAGATTCACAAAAGTCTACAAGATCCCCCCGGCAGACCGATTGTGGCGGCTATGGACAGCGTTACTACCGGTTTTAGCTAGTACATAGACCAGTTTCTACAACCTATAGTTTCAACCCTACAGTCATATATACATGATGGAACACATTTGCTAGAACTCCTGTCCTCCTACAGATGGGAGCCCTCTTACGTTTGGCTTTCACTTGATGTCTGTTCCCTCTATACCTCTATCCCACACAACTTTGGACTGATGGCATTGGGGCAATTTCTATCCATGGACCCTTTGATGAATATGCGCCAGGCTAGATTCATTATAGAAGCCACAGAATTCTGCCTGACGCACAATTATTTTATTTTTGACGGAGATTTTTACAAGCAAATACAAGGTACGGCGATGGGAGCTAATTTTGCTCCCTCCTACGCCAATTTGGCGATGGGTTTTTGGGAAAATTAATATATTCATAATCACAATCCCTTTGCAGCCAATATAGTCTTTCGGCAGGTATATCGATGACTTGATCATCATCTGGGATGGCGATTTTGAGCTTATCGCTCCCTTTGTCAGACATTTAATGATAATCCCTATGGGCTCTCATTTACATCAGTTACAGATTCTGCCACTATAGCTTTCTTAGATTTGGAGTTGGGACATGATGGCCCAGTCATCATCTCCAAGAATAATATAAAATCTACAGCGGGCAACTCGTATTTGCATTATAAGAATTGTCATTTTCCTAAATGGATTACGAATATCCCCAAATGGAAGTTTTGCCGCCTTCGACAGAATTGCACGAAAGATTCTGATTACACCGAACTTAGTGCTAATTTAAAAAGAAAATTTCTTGATAAACAATATCCCGAATCTTTGGTTGAAGAAGCTTATGAATATTATCTACATGGTAAACCTCCCAAAAATAGTCAACCCTTAAAGGATTGCCTCAGTAGGTTTGTAACCACTTTCCACTATTAACATAAGTATATGGAGGAAATTCTGCTTAAACATTGGGATATCTTACAACAGGATCCCCATCTTTCAGCTGTACTCCCTCCTCATCTGAAAGTTACGTACCGAAGGGCTCCCAATTTGAAGAGCAAAATTGCCCCGAGTAAGCTCAAATCCATTGTAGCCTCTCCTGCTGTACCCATACTAATACCTTTGGTGGGTATGTACAAGTGCCGTAAGGCCTTGTGTAAAACTTGCCATTTTGTCCATCACGGACAAAAGTCTTTTACCACCAAAGGCAAAACCTATATGTTAAAAGGACTTTCAATTGCTCGTCGGACTTCGTTATCTATGGCCTTGGTTGCCCTTGCGGGCTGATCTATGTAGGTCGGACTATCAGGGCTCTTAGACAGAGGTTTGGCGAGCATAGAAGGTTTATTGAGGGCGGCACTGATCCTCACAGTGTCCCGAGACACTTTGCGGTGGCCCACCAGAGCTCTACGGTAGGCCTCAAGGTGTGGGTGATCGAACAGATCCCCAAGTCCCTTCCTTCTGCTGAAAGGTTCAAGAAGCTTTGCGCTCGTGAAACTTTCTGGATATATACCCTGGACGCCCTGTCGCCAGGAGGAATTAATGAGAGTATTGAGATTTCCACCATTTTGTAATAAACTTCTTTAGCTCCATATTGATCGATTTTCATGATTTAGATGATATATAATAACTTTTCCATTTTTTTCTTTTAATGGTTGCTGGTATGTTTTAGATCACTTCAGCTTAATTTCCTTCTCTTCCCCCTCCCCCCTTCCCCTCCTGCCCTCTCTTTTTTTTTTTCCCATTGTTTTTAATCACTAGTGGTTTTCAACTATTAGTATTTTTAATCTATATATTTTTATCCATATATTATTTATATGTCTATCTATAAGCTTTTTTCAATGACCATCATCATCTATTAATTGGGCTACGTCATTGATACTTTATAATTGTATTGCCTGTGTTTTTGTTCACGTATATGTGTGCATGCGTGTGTATGTGCGTGTGTGCACATGCATGCACACATGTTCATATAGCTCTTTTTGTACATTCTTTTTCAGTATGATCGTGTTGGCATGGGGCCTGCTTTGCGTGTGGTAGAGACACATGCAATACCTCCCCCTTTTCCCCATTAGAATTATTTATTGTCCAAAAATTGCATTTTCAGGTATCCATTCCACCCTTCCATTGTACACTACTGTCTTTGATAATTTTTATGCCTACATTCGTTTCGCCTGTGCTGCTGACTATTGCTTGTTGTTCCATACCCCATTGCTGACACTTCTGGTAATAACTGCTGTGACCACTCCCCCAGTCCTGTTCGTCACCTCCGCCCCCTCCTCTCCTTTTCGTCCGGACCAATCATAGCATTTTTCGTCCCAGCCCCTCCCCCTACATTATATGCTTATGGCATCCAGTCCCATCCATCCATAGCCTGATGAAGGGGCGCGGCTGTCACGTCACCACAGTCCGTACGCCCTGTAAACGCATCGCTCGATCAGTGACGTCATCTCTCCTCGCCGGCTATCCACCTGCGCTCCGAGCCTCATTTTGGATCTTGTCACCACCGCTGCGGCCGGCATCACATCACAGCAGTGTCTCTCCACACACAGGCAGAGCTTCCAGCCAGCTGATAGGATTTATGAGTGATCTGATGGTACTTTCCATGATGGATGATATTCCCCATGACGGATTTTTCACATTCACATGCCCTCTGATGACTTCTTAAATGTGAGTGTGATAGATACCTGTTTTAATGAATAAATTGTTTTAAGTCTACGCCCAGAGGCGCCTCTCTCTTTTGTTTTGTTTTTTTGCGATTGTACTTTAAAGTGAAAGTCCATCCTAAAACTAAAATCCCTACATCTATAGATACCCACCATCTAACACTAACCTATCTAGCTCTGTAAAGAAATAATGAGTATACATACCTTTTTTGAAGCTGATCCGACCCGATCCCATGTTGAGCTGTCAGATGTGGCTTCGCTGTGTAGGCGGGTGCAGAGGACACGTCCGACAACGGAACCCCCATAGTAAGTCTTCGAGTGACGTCACTCCCTATTCACTTTACAGCAGTTGTCGGCCGTGTCCTCTGCAGAGCTTTTGCTGCTGGAGACCAGGTCTGATCGCCTTCAAAAAAGGTATGTATAATGATTTCTTCTTTACAGGGCTAGACAGGTTAGCATTAGATGGGGGGTGTCTATAGATACAGGGATTTTAGTTGTAGGGTGGACTTCCACTTTTAAGCCTCATACAAACGATCAGATTTTCTGCACACAAAACCTTGGGCTTTTGTCTGAAGGGCGTTTGCCCCAAACTTGTCTTGCATACAAACGGCACACAATTGTTGGCTAAAAAACACGAACATAGTGACGTACTATGTGGTTTTTCAGCTCTTTAGCGCCACCCTTTGGGCTCCTTCTGCTAATTTAGTGATAGTAGAAGTTTGGTGAGTGTTGATTCGTGCTTTTCATTTTGCGCTTTTCATTTTGTGCTTTTCAGTTCATTTCTCAACAGCCGTTCGTCAACCAGACATGTTGCGGAAACGGAGGAGATAACATGTTATTTATTATTGGCCTTGGAGTTATTGCGTTGACCCAAGTTCAGTCCAGGAACAGGAGGAGGAGGATTTCTTGGACCAAAAATTGGTTGCTTTATTAATCGTGACTAATTATGTCATATGCCTTTGCTGCGGGAGCTCCAGGAGAATAATCCAGATGATTTTCGGAATTATCTCCGGATGACGGACCCCTGCTTCCACCAACTCTTGGCATTGTTGACCCCTATATTAAGAAGCAGGACACATGCATGAGGCTTTTCTTTTATTTTTTGTTTGAATAATGATTTGATTTGGTATATTTTCTATATTTTTGGATGCATAGAATGCACTTTTTGGTTAAGTTCTATTGGCAGATAGCATGTCTAATTTTATTTCTTTTCTTTTTGTAATGCACAATTAAAAAATTGTGGAGAATAATACTTGGCTATGTGTTTTACTTCTAATGACAGTTTGGGAGTAGGCAGTTACATTTTAAAAAAATACAATGTAAAATTGACAAGGGACACCAACATAGTTGTATCTTTGATCTTAAAAACTACGTGATAATGGTGTTGTGGTAACTTGCACCAAAAAAAAAAAACAAGCATAATAATATTATTCTTGATATCACTAGAAAAAAAAAGCCTTTAGAAATTCGTTTGGCATAACTCCATCAGTATCACCAGCAAAGCAGCTTCATTATTATCCCATTAAAGAAGTAGAGAATATGCGCTGCATTTCAAGATTTCATAATTTGCCGTGTCACGAATGTTAATTCTCCATTACAAACTCTACTTTACAAGACTGACCACTTCCAGCTCGTCCTTGCTTCCAAGCATGTTTGTTTGTACTTTGGACTTTTGTTCGATGGACTTGTGTACACAAGCTTGGAAAATCCGACAACAGACATTTGTCCGCGTAAAATTTTAAAGCCTGCCATCCAACATTTGTCCGCAGAAAATCCGACAACAATTGTCCGATGGAGCGTACACACGGTCGGATTTTCCGCCAACAGCCTGACATCACACAATTCCCGTTGGAAAATCCGATCGTGTGTACGAGGCTTAACTCTCCAGTCTCTACCAAACTATCAAGTTTGGGTGGACTGGCCCTTGTCAACTCTACTCCAATTCTATTTTACTAGACCAGGGATCTCCAAACTATGGCCCTCCAGCTGTTGCAGAACTACACATCCCATGGAGGCATTGTAAAACTCTGACATTCACAGACATGACTAGGCATGATGGGAATTGTAGTTCCTGAACAACTGGAGGGCCATAGTTTGGAGACCCCTGTACTAGACCTTATAAATGAGTAGATGCTTATGTGTTACCAAATAATCAGAGCTGTTTTTAGAAAAAATGGAACTTGAGTTAAAAGGAAAAGGCAAAGTAATGGGGTTACTTAATAACAACCCCCTTGTCCCTCCAAGCATCAACTGATGCTTACCTTCTCCTTTCTGGATTTGTCATCTGTCAAAGCCCTTGAAAATAACAGATTTGGGGAAGCATGTGACCTTCTCCTATTCCTCGCTGGATGCAGTGCTCAAGCCTGATCAGCAAACTACCAACCTGAACATGTGGGGGTGGAAGTAAGATCATTAACCCTGTGTAAGCTCTGACACAAAGCCACTCCCAACAGTGGGAGAGCGCAGAGAAGGCAAGTGTCAGTGTCCAGGGAATGGTGGGGTATAAAGACAATTTATCACTTTGTCCTTTGTTCTGTGGATGTTTTCTAGTTGTGTATATGTCTCTATACTCCAGGCATTTTTCATTGATATGAAATAAAATGAATTAACATACCTGTGCAAAGACTTGTCCAATACAAGAACGTGGGCCAAGAGAAAATGGGAAATATGTAAAATATGGCCTGTTTGGAAAAAGAAAACAAGTGCTTAGTTCATGTGGCAAAGCAAACTGCTCTAAGGCTCTGTTCACGCCTGATCGATCCGAATGGCACCACAATCGCGGTATGATTTTGCTGCGATTGTCACTTGATAAATTGTGCTGCAATCGTGGCAAATGGCAACATGTGATGCTATCGCTCAAAAGGAGCGCCTCCTCCTTTTTGAGCGACAAGTGGCGCGCGTTGCTATTTCTGCCGCACGTGCAGCGCGACAATCGTGGCAAAATCACGCCACAATTGGGGTGCCAATAAGAAGTTTTGGCATTGCAAACCCCCCTGACATACCTTTTTGGATTACATTAATCAATCAAGCAATCCCACTGTATAAGATGACTTATGAAGCCAGAGGATGCCCTAAAAAAAATTCTTAAAATGTGGTCCCTTTGGGTAGAATCTGAATGCACTATAGCACCTGAAGGGAGTAATACCTAATGATCTTGTAACATATTTAAAGTATATGAATAGTATGGTGAATCAGATATGTATCCACCCCCCCCCCCTTTTTTTTTTTTTATTATTTTTATTTTTTTTTATGTTCTGTTCTGGTTCAGATCTCTCAGGTGTGAACGGACCCTAATAGACCTAATTTGCATAACATTTGTTGCTATGAAAATATCATTAATGCCTACTTGGGCAATAGTGAAACCCATTCACACATTTTCAAAATTGCCATGCAGGCTGATCTTTCAATAATGTCCAAATAGAGTCTGCTTCAGGAAGCCCTTTGAATGAGCTGGATGCCATGTCAATAATTTGCAGACTTCCTTAATTAAAAGCAGAGCTAAACCCATCAATATAAGAGTTAAAAAAACAACAACTTACATTCGGAATGTAACTGTCACAGTTGCTTGTGCTCTCAACCAAACTAACAAACCATCAAATGGCTGGAGTAATTACTGATCACATATGCAATGTCATGCCAGTTAAAGATCAAACAGAGGCTAAGGGCCCTTTCACACCTAACGCAGTGGGATGCATTTTAAACATCACTCCAATTGCATAGACAGCCTATAATCAAGGTAAGCCTTTGGGTATAGTTCACATCATTGCAATGCAGTTCAGCACAGTTAAAAAAGTAGAGCATGCTGCATTTTTCCGCACCGCAAATGCAGGGTATACACTACAAGCACGCTTCAAATGCATCACACCACACCCCTTTAAGCCAAGGCCAAAAACGCATAGAAAAATGCACTGTAAATGAAGTACAAAACGCATGCAAAATGCAGTCAAGCGCGCTTCAAATGAATGCAGTCAAAAATGCAAAGTTATGTGCAGTTTCTGGTATGAATTTGTCCTAAGATGGCAGCTTCCTTGGTTAAAAAAAAGATATTAGAGTTTAGTTCCGCTTAAAAGGCCTGATTCACAACTATGCATTTTTAGTGCTTTTTGTATTTTGCATGTAGCAAAGTCCCAGGGCTCCTGAGGCCCAATGGTGACCTCCAGAGTTAGGGAGAGCTGACATCCCTCAGTGTAGAGTGGGTTACAAGGCATGGTGGGTGTGATGCAAGATGAAATGGTGGGCGCCAGACACCTTTTTGAATGCAAAGAGATTTATTGTCTCTTAAACAGAACTGTAGGAGAGAGGGTTAGGGCCAGGACACCCTTAGGTAGATGCAATGTTGATTAACAGACTGTAAGACTTCTATAGGCGACACTGCTGACAACTTTCTTCAGAGCCTCAACCAAGACCCCTTTCACACTGAGCCGTGGGCGGCATTAGCGGTAAAGCGCTGCAAGTTTTAGCGGCGCTTTACAGCTGTTTTAGTGGCGCTATTTGGCCGCTAGCAGGGCACTTTTAACCCCCACTGGCGGCCAAAGAAAGGGTTAAATGCGCCCGTGTAGCACCACTGCCGAAGCGCTTTGCAGGAGCTTTGGCAGCGGTGCCCATTAATTTCAATTGGCAGGAGCAGTGGAGGAGCGGTGTATAAGATGCTGAAAAAAAGATGCTGCTTGCAGGACTTTTTTTAATGTCCCGCCAGTGCAGCGTCCCAGTGTGAAAGCACTCAGGCTTTCCCATTGGGGTGGCAGGGGAGGCGTTTTTCAGGTGCTTTACAGGCGCTATTTTTAGCCCTTTCGTGCCTGAAAAACACCTCCGTTGTGAAAGGGATCTTAAAGTAGAACGAAATGCAAAACTTTTTTTTCCGTCTTGGATAGAGTCAGGGAGGTTTTTAACCCCTGTTACATTTTTTTGCCATCTGTGTCCCATTGAGGAGATTTACCTTCACTTCCTGTCCCATAGCCAAAACAAGAAGTGAAAGGAAATCCCTTTAAAGCAAAGGAGTTCACAGTTGTCACCTGGGTCACCAGAACTAGCATCTCCTTGAAGATTTCCCTTCTATTACCGTTCTGGTGACAATCCAAAATTTGGAATTTTCTTTCTATTTTCACTCTCAGTGATTAGGTTAACAGGACAAATAGAGAGGGTGAGTTTCCCTAATGAGGACAAAAGGTAATGTATACAAAAACTCACCCAAGCTCTACCGCATAGTTGTAGAATGATAAGCTGAATAACGGCGCTCAGGCTTGTTGTGTCCCATAAACATCAAAATAGCAAGAAATGCCGGCAACTTGATTGCTTCTTCTTAAATCTTTATTGAGCACTAACAGCAGTGCAACATCTAAAGTGCTAACATGTTTCGGCCGGAGCCTTCTTCATCGCATACAGGTTTACAATAAAATCAAGTTTATATAGAAAAGATATCTATTCCTCCAAAAAAAGGGGCGGTACAATCCAATTTAAAAACAATCAACAATTAAAATCATGTGAAGTTGGCAGAACCAGAAAAAGAAGGGAGGGAAAATAGAAACACAGACTGAAAACCGACATGATTTTAATTGTTAATTGATTTTAAATTGGATTGTACCGCCCCTTTTTTTTGGAGGAATGGATATCTTTTCTATACAAACTTGATTTTATTGTAAACCTGAATGCTATGAGGACGGCTCCAGCTGAAAAATATTAGCACTTTAAGTGGAGGGCCACCCTGAAAAAAAAAAAATTCCACCAAAAATCCTAAAAAAATAAAATCTGGAAAAAAACATTTTTTTATACTTACCTAAACCCTTGTTGCTAGGCAGTCTTCCTAATCTGCCTCTTCCTATTCCGCGGTGTGTTCTGCTCCTTGGTGAGCGGCCCCGTTGTCTTCTGGGAACTGTGTGTGTTCCCAGAAGACCACGGGGCCATTCACAGATCGCTGCGCCGCTCGCTCGAGAGCAGTAGGAAACTGGCAGTGAAGCCGCAAGGCTCCACTGCCTGTTTCCCTTACCTAGGATGACAGTGCCGGGACCCGAGAGCCGAGGGACGGGTCGGCCTCGGGCGGCCAACATCGCGGGCACCCAGGACAGGCAAGTACTTTTTTTAAAGTCAGCAGCTACAGTGTTAGTAGCTGCTGACTTTTAAATTTTTTTTTTACGGCCGGAATCCCGCTTTAGATGTCGCCCTGCTGTTAGTGCTCAATAAAGATTTAAGAAAAAGCAGTTGAGTTGCCAGCATTTCTTGCTATTTTGGACAATGGTAGGAAAAAAATCCTAATAGGTCTTTTAATATCTTCCCACTCCCACCCTGAGAAAATAAGGTCTGGTTCTCTATGCGTTAAGGCATAAAGGTTCGCCTTTATAAATGTAAGAAATGCTCCCACTTTATCAAAATATGAAATGTGCATTTATTCCATTTTATACATAGAAGCCTGCAGGGCATTTCAACCATGATCAGTGCATCATGGGGGCATTGCACAGGCTACTGCTTTACAACTCAGCCAAAAACACCAAAAATGGGGGGATAATTCCTCAAATGGAAACCAAGAATGGGGCATAAAATCTCCCAACGACATAAGCAATGGCACATAATTCCTCCCAATGACACCAACAATAGGGCACAATGGTCCACGGGCGCTATGTAATTTTTTCTAATGCTACTGACTACCAAGCCTGAAGCATTGTATACTCTCAGTGATGCCAAGCCATTTTCTACTCCCACCAGATGAAGTCTGCATTCCCCCAAAGTCTGAAGGACAGTCAACGAATCTTTTGTTTACAAAGTTTGGAGACCCTTGATCTTCTAGACCAGTGATGAAGTATGGTTTTTAGTCAAACTGCCTATTTCCAGGGTATCACAGAGGTAACAATTAGCACAGGTAAGAAAAAATTATTACTTGGGAGCATCAGGGTGAAATCGATCTGGGTTGAAAACAAGGGGATCTGGGTAAAACTGCTCCATCCTTCCCATGACGTAGGTGTTAAACTGTGCAAGGAACAACAGAAGATACAGGTTTATTTTATAAAAATAAATTATCCGAACTTTGTTTCAGTAAGTAGAACATTCAACATTTTTATTAGGTGGATTGATTTTAGAACATTACTCAATGAACATCACTCACTAAGGTGTGATACAGGATGTAGTTGTATACTATGCAATATACCATGATGAGCCATAACATTATGACCACTGACAGATAAAGTGAATAACATTGATTATCTTGTGATCATGGCACCTGAAAGTTGGTGGGATATATTAGGTACATGTAGTCCCTGAAGTTAATGTGCTGAAGCAGAAAAAATGTGGAAGTATAAGGACTTGATGGCCAAAGTTTATTGCTAGATGACTGAGGCAGAGTAACTCCAAAACTGCAGCTGTTGTGGTATGTTCCTGGTCTGCAGTGGTTAGGACTGACAAAAAATGGTCCAAGGATGGAAAACTGGTGAACCAGAGACAGGGTCATAGGTGGCCAAGGCTTATTAACGACTTGCCGACCGGGCCATAGCCAAAAGACGGCTACAGCGTGGTCGGCTTATTCTGGGTGCACGTCCGTGGGACGTCATTCCAGAATGTTGCTCCCGCGCGCCCCCGGGAACATCCGTGACCGTCGGGTCCTGAGGACCCGGAGCATCACGGATCACAGTAAATACCTGCTGATCGCGCCCGTTTTCCATGTGATCGTTCCGTCAATTGACAGAGTGATCACTTGTAAACAAACCGGCGTTACGTCATGACACCGGTTCCTCCCTCCCCTCTCTGTACCGATGGGTACAGTGTGAGGGGAGAGGGGGAGAGGAGGAGAGATTGCAGCAGCGCTGTGGGCTGGATGTTTAGTGCCCACAGCGCTGCTCACTGCCAATACTCTGCAACACTGTGCAATACTCTGCAACACTGTGCAACACTGTGCAATACTCTGCAACACTGTACAATACTCTGCCAATACACTGCAATACTCTGCCAATAAATTTTAACAGAAACAAAGAATTTTTTTTTATTTTTTTTAATCGAATTTTCAGTCTTTTTTGATTTATAAATAAAAAACCCAGCGGTGATTAAATACCACCAAAAGAAAGCTCTATTTGTGTGAAAAAAAGGACAAAAATTTCATATGGGTACAGTTTTGCATGACTGAGTAATTATCATTCAAAGTGTGAGAGCACCGAAAGCTGAAAATTGGTCTGGTTAGGAAGGGGGTTTAAGTGTCCAGTGGTCAAGTGGTTAATGCACATGGGGAGAAAAGGCTGGCCCATGTAATCCGATCCAATAGAAGGTCTATTGCAGCTCAAATTGCTGAAAAAGTGAATGCTGGTTCGGACAAAAAGGTGTCAGAACACACAGTGCCTCGCAGTTTGTTGCATCTGGTGCTGCGTAGCTGCAGACCAGTCAGGGTGCCCATGTTGAAACGTGTCCACAGCCAAAAGCACCTACAATGGGCACATGAGCATCAGAACTGGACCACAGAGCATTGGAAAAAGATGGCCAGGTGTCAGGAAATCAATTCATGCCTGTGCTCACTCGGGAAAATGGAATTCATGCCGTAGTCAAAAGAGCCGTGTAGGGAATTAAGGCCATGCACATGTGTGGGCAATTAGCATGCGTGTTTGAATGAACTTAGCTGCCCAGACGCCTATTATAAAGCACTAAAAGACTCATCAAGGATCATTGCAGCGTGATCGTCAGCTCCTTCTGCCTGTGACCTGATCCCATGTTTACATGGATGTTCTGACCTAGCTTGTCCGACTCTGCTTGCTCCTGAAACTCTGTTACTGACTCTGGCTTGTTGTGACCCAACATTGCCTCCTGCCTGCTGTTCCAGTACCTTCTCTGCCCACCTGATCTTGACCTTGCCCGACTCCTGGTTCCTGATTCTGTACCTCTGCTGCCCGGGTTGTTGTTGACTTCTGCCTGCCTGCCCACACATCTGAGATCCTGCACCTGCCGGCTTGCATGCTGCACAGCATTCCACGTCTACTACAAGATATCCTGACCTGTAACTCCTCTAGGGACCCATGCTACTCTGTACCCGGTTATATCCTGTCTTCAAACCCAGAGGGAAACAGGACAAGTGGTGTAGCCCTCTTGTCAACTCATCTTTGACCAGGTAAGTGACACCTGGTCTGATGAATCACGTTTTCTTTTTCATCATGTGGATATCTGGGTGCTTGTGCATCTCTTACCTGAGAAAGAGATGGCACCAGGATACAGTATGGAAAGAAGGCAAGCTGGCAGAGGCAGATACTACAGTATACCTTCAGAGGTCTAGAGGAGTGTATCAGGGCTGTGCTGGTGGAAAAAGGGGGACCTACTCAATATTAGGTGCGTGGTCATTTTGTTATGGTGGGTGTTCATAATGTCATGGCTGATCAGCATATACATGTCAGTGACTCTTCTTCACACTATAAAAATAAATAAATAAATAAAACCACAATAACCCTTCCCAATTTTAGGGAACAGATTAAAAAGAGCGGGGCCATGCGAGACTCCACCCACGCAGCCGCGGCGTTCATTCTCAGTTTCCTGATGGCTTTCCGGCTGACGGGTTGCAGTTCTCAGTGGACTATGAGGGCACTGGTGAGTGCTCTGGCGGTTCATTGATTCTTTCTACTCTCAAGTACCTGCCTGCCCATATCAGGTACGGGCAGACAGCTATCCTGAGAGTCTGCAGAAGCTTGACATTGCACCCGCAATCTGCTGCTCACGGGTGCAATGCTCTGCGGGCTCCTTAGAAAAAAAAAATAAATAAATGCTACATTTTTTTTTTTTTTATTTGAAAATCTTTTTATTGAGTATAAGACATACAAACAATTAACAACAATTAAACCTGCCACAGCATTGGGACTAGACCCACGCAGGAGTCAGTGCCAGCCGGCCATTGGGCTGCATCCAGCATTAATATCATACATCTGTAGCATGTCCGAAAGAAAAAAAAAAAAAAAAAAAAAAAAACAATAACAAACAAACCTAGTGCGGTATTGGCTCCTGCTCAATTAAGTATTTCAGGATCAGATTTATCAGCTGAGACTCATGGGACAATATTAGATGTCAATTAAACCCTTTTCCGAGATTACATTACCATAAAATCAACCAATGTATCAGCATCACTTTCTCCCGTAGACTGGTATTATGTACCTGTTCAATCAGTCTGCGGTTGCCGTGGAGGCCTCAGCTAGCCATTTGGCCCACACTCTATCATATTTTTTGGGGCATCCCCTATTTTGATAGGTTTCCTTATAGAGTGGTATTACTTTATTGATATGTGTTTTCCATAACAATATGGATGGCGGGGCACGTTTTTTCCAGCAGAGAGTGATCATTTTCCTTGCATAGAAGAGCAAGAGCCCTATGAGGGTTCTCTCTGCTATCTTGGGGGCTAATTCTTCCACTAAACCTAGAAGGCAGATCTGCGGGGTTGGGGTTATGTTTGTTTTTACCACTTCTTGTATTACAGATATTACTTCTGACCAGTAGTTTTTAATTGCTGGACAGGACCAGAAAATATGTATAAAATCACCTGGATCCCTAGTACATCTCCAACACTCCGAGGACAGGGAGGTTCTCATCTTATGCAATCTGTATGGGGTGAGATATGCCCGATGTAGTATTTTGTATTGTATGAGACGGTCTCGAAGTGAGACCAGGATTCTGAAGGGGAATTCCCACATGTCCTCCCAATCCTCGGAGTCCAGTGTCGGGATATCCTGTGTCCATTGCTGCCGGAGCTTTGACAGATCTGGAGAGGAAACTCTTAGGAGATGTGCATAAAGGACTGAGGTCGGTTTCTTGGTACATTCATATCTTGTGACCCTCTCCAGATCGGATTGCACTATTTGCGTGTCGTTGGGTATTATTTGGGCTTTGAACGCATGAGACAGTTGCATATAGCGAAATAGATGTGAGGGAGGCACATTGTATTGGGATACCAGGTGATTGAAGGAGTGTATGGCGGTGCCGGTGGTGAGGTCAGATAAATGCTACATTTTTTTACCTGCAAAAAAAGTGCATTTATTATTTTTTCTAAAAGGTGATCTTATATTTTAAGATTTAACCTCCACCTACACCCTAAATCTCAACACGCACTATAGTACAACAAATAATAATGAAAATAATGCCAAGTGTAATTTTTTTTTGAATACTCTGTCAGTAGTAGTAGTAGACAAAGTAGACACGTGCAATTCGTTTAGTTCCGAATTCCTTTTTTTTTTTAACGAATTTTGACAAATTCGTTATTCCCCAAATTTCCGAATTCGGAATGTCCGAATTTCCAAATTCCCGAAAATTCAAAATTTTCCGAATTTCGGAAATTCGAGATTTTGGAAATTGGAACATTTCGGAAATTTAAAAACTCAAATTCAGAAGTTCGGAAATTCAAAATTAGGAAATTCGAATATTCGAAATTTCATAAATTTAAGAATTCTAAAATTTGAAAATTTGAAACTCCAAGAATAAGGATGAAAATCTGAAAATTCGAAAACCCGAAAATCTGAAATAATAACTAATAATAAATATTAAATTATTGGTATTGGAATTTCCTTTCAAATTTGGCTTTTAGTGAATGTAATGAGTACGAATTTATCCGAAGTTACGAATTATCTGAAATAATGAATGCCGTGTCTAAACTAATGAAACGTAATGATCTAATAATAATAATAAATAACAATAATAATAATAATACCTTTTCATTATTATTATTTTTTATTATTAATTTGTTCCATTCCATTTGTTTAGATGCGGCATTCGTTATTTCGGATAATTCATAACTTCAGATAAATTTGTATCCGTTACGTTTACAACAGCCAAATTTGAAAGGAAATTCCAATACCTATAATTTAATAGTTAGTTATTATTTCAAATTTTTCTGATTTTCTTTCTTTTTTTTTCAGATTTTCAAATTTTCGGCTTTTCAAATTTTTGAATTTCCGAATTTTCGAATTCTGAAAATTAGGAAATTCTGAATTTGAAGATTGGGAAATTTGGACATTCGAAAATTCGGAAATTCGAAATTCGGAAATTTGAAAATTTGAAAATTCGGAAATCCGAAAATTCCAAATTCGAAAATTCGGAAATTTGAAAATCCGAATTTTCAGTTTTACGAATTTTCGAAAAAAGCAAAAAAATGAATGGAACCAAAAGGAAAATGAACAAATCTTTGGCAGTGCACATGTCTACATAAAAAGTTATGTAAAGAGGTGAGGGGAGGGACAAAGTTGCTGGGCCAGCACAGACAGTAATTAGACCCTCCCATTAAAGGGGTTAGATTGGTGATATAATCTCTTTTAGTAGTCATTACTATATATGTAGACTGTAATCATTGTTTGGGTCAGTGGGTGCAGTAGTGGTTTGGAGCTTACCATCAGGGATGATTTAGCAGGAATTCTCACGCCCTCTATAACAGTTTCTTCTTCTAGCGCACGTGATGTACCTGGACCAGGGGGGTAGAGTCTTAAACTTTCCTTTAAGATCTACAAAAGATGCACAAAAAAACCAAAGTTTGCCAATCTTGCGACTCTGACATATAATATCAGACAGCAAAGGTCTTTGTAATAACATCAATGTCCGTTTTTAGCCCCTTAATGCCTTAACAAAGTTTTTAAATGTGTTAGTAAAACTGCATAAATCATCGCAACTACTGTGAATCCAGGTGAATTATATTTCATTTTTTTCAGGACAAATTGGGCTTTCCTTTGGTTGTAAGTGATAATGGATACCGACCTGATTTTTTTTAAAAGTATCATAGGAAAACTAGACCAAAATAGTAAAAATATATAAATAAATACATTTAGCTGTATTTTTTTTGCCATCACTATGACCCACCATTACTTAAAAACCCAAATAAATTCTCCTACTCCTGATGTTTGCTGCTCAACCAGATATGTGCATGTTATTTGTACCTGTTTTTTTATTTTTATCATGTTTAAACAAACACATAGAGATTAAATAAGAGATAAAAGCTTTTATTTTTTTCTAAAAAAGAAAAAAAAGTCACCTTCGACCCCTGACATTAGCATCCTTGATCCTGACAATCATTTTTATTTTTTATTATTGTATTTACTACTTAATGGCCATGTAATCTCTTTCTTTATTAAGTTGTTTCACTCTGTTTTTCTACCTCCTTGCAATGGCCTCCCCAAGCTCCTAAATCTCTTTTTCCCCTTCACTTCCATTTGTTTGGAAGGAGCAGTGCACATTAGTTGCAGTCATGTGCACAACTCCACACACACTACACATCTCATTGTCCATAGTCAAACTCGGGAGCCAGCATGAGAGGGAGGCTGCGTTCCTACATAGAGTGGGACCATGGAGAACAAATGTAGCCAACCCTCTAACGGGAGGTTAGATCACAGCAACAAAACGAGGAATTTGGAGAATTGGAGGAGGCTGACAGCAATAGGAAGTTTGCTGAAATAAGAATACATACTGGAATAGAATTTTTAACATTCTGTGCATCAGACACTTCAAAAATCTTGAACAAGGCTTTTAAAAGAGAGCAGCTCACTTTTCTTCTTCTTGAAATTTCTGGAGTGGCCAGTGACAGCTGGGAACTAGTAATCAGAGTCGGCAAAGTAGGGGGTATGTGTGCCTGTGTTCTGTCAGATAGTGCCCGCTATCGAGAAGTGCCTGGGATGAACGGCACATGTGCCGTGCATGTGCCATAGGGAGCACCACAACAGCTGATTTTACAATCAGCTGTTGTGACGGCGAGACGGCGCCTGTGCACAATAGCCGACGGAAGAAATTTTTGTGTCAGATCATGCCCCGCGCTGCCGGGTTTTGTGTTTCTAGGTCCTTTTCAAGAGGAATATCACTTTAAAATAGACATTTAATCCATGTAGCTGTTGCCTCCTTCCCGCGGACTCCGGACTCCTCTCTCAGCCCCCATGTGATGTGACCTCCGCGCCACTGTCAATGAACTCCGGAACTCCTAGAAACACAAAACGTAGAAGCTGCAGAGATCGATCGCTAAAGCTACTGGTCCCGCTTTGTACCCTTGGTTTTGGGAGACCATAATCCCTATGCTGGGCGAGACTGCCGTAATAGCAGTCATCGCCGTCCGGTAAGCAGATTCTACTTATACACTTCTTGGTGGATCATCTACTGGCACTTTTGTCACATCTTTCCTGGATGGGTGCTTTTCATTTATCTGTGGACTTATCATACCTTTTTGGACTCTTTTTCATATACCTTTTTTAGTTGACATGCATTTGTGATTTATGTTCTTTGTTTATCATTGACTGATTTGCTAATTTATATCTACTGATTGATGTTATGTCACTTGGTGGGACCTCACTTCTTTTTATGTCATATATGTATCTTTAGCGCTGCACTTTGCTGTTTACCATTAATGGCTGTGTGTTGAGTTATTTTGAGGGGACAGCAAATTTACACTGTTACACAAGCTGTACACTCACTACTTTACATTGTATCAAAGTGTCATTTCCTCAGTGTTGTCACATGAACAGATATAACAAAATATTTACAAAAATGTGAAGGGTATATTCACTTTTGTGAGAATATATATATATATTTTGCTTTGGTGATTGTGTGTTCCCTCAAAGGGTCTTTTAAATATAGGGCAACTTGTAAACTGGACCTTTTTTTTGCAGCTACCTGAGACAAATATTTCAGTTTTCCAAGATCTTCGTACTCGAGGTCTCTTTTGGAACCAATAACTTCATCCACTTCATCCTGAGCCCTGTAAGGCAAGTTTGATAACAATTATATATTTCAATCACTGTGCCACAGATTCCACCCTAAACTCTTTCAATACCCCTGCAGATCTTCCCACAATCTTGTGCTAAAAGATGTTAGACTACAAGGTTACCACAATGAATGAGCACTAAGTATCAATATGTGCCCCTAGACCTCAAACTTCACGTAAAAATAAAGCACAAACAAAAAAACGTGTTATGATACCAATTATACTAATTCTCATGCTCAAAAACTATGAATGTTCATGAAAAAATAATTAATTCATTGTTCCCTTAACAGTGCGCTTGAAGCCTATTAAACGTGTTTTCCAAATGGTGCTCTTCAGTGATTCCACTGTTAATCACTTCACATGCTACAGTGCCTCAGTTGGCACCCAACAGATTCCAGCAGTGTAATCCCTCCAAAAACCTCCAAGACTGAGGCACTGTAGCATGTAAGTGGATTTTTTTTACCTCTGTTAGAGCTATACCTATTTTAATAAACTGGGTGCACAATGATCCTGTGTTTGGTTTTCCATCACTGAGTTGTAAAGACAGAGAAAAGGACCATAAGAGAGGTGGATATCCAAATATCCGGATCTGGGAACCAACACAAGCACATATAGACCCACTTAAACTGGGTGTAGAAATCTGGTGAGTCTCAGTGTATAAGGTAGATGGAGTAAAATCACTGAAGAACACCCTTTGGAGAGCACTTTTGCCTGCAGGAATCGTGTGGAGCATGTTTAATAGGCTTCAAGCACACTATTTAGGGCACATTGAATGATTTTTCATGGACATTCATAGTTTTTGAGCATGAGAATTAATATCATTCTAATTGGTATCATGAATAGTTTTTTGTTTTTGTTTTATTTTTACATGAAGTTTGATGTTTGGGGGCACATATAGATACCTATCTTTGTGGTAACCTTGAGTTTGTTGTTTAATATATTCTACCTACTAAGCAAAAAGGGACCCCGTATACACTAGACAACTCAACTACCAAAAAGAATGGTATTTTTTTTTTTTATTCTTTTTTTTTATTCTTTTTATTGGGTTTTCTTACAGTACAATACAGAACAAAACAACTTACAACACTTAGCCAGGTAGGCAACATACCCAACCCGACATTGGCCACGCAGGGCCCAACCGTTGAGAACTAACATAGTTTGACCTAACCCCCTCCCCCCCCCCCCTCCCCCCGTCCCCTAACCCGACCACCTGCCACAACCTAGGACTCACGTAGACGTGCACCTTCTAACTTTGTACGGTTATATTTTGTCCTCTGTAAACACAGTTATCTTCATTCCTCAGTAAGCGAATATGATACCTCAAGGGGAACAATGGTCATTTCCAAATAGGCAAACTCCCATTCACTTAAAACACGCCCAACCACCTATGCATATTTATTCAATTTGCCCACAGTAGCCTGGCTGGGGTGAAATAAATGCGGTGCAGGAATTTGAACTGTATTAGACGGTCCCTAGCGGAAACCAAATGTTTAAAAGGGTGATCCCACATATCCTCCCAGTCCTCCCCTTGAATGTCTGGAATTTCCTTTTCCCACCGCTCTCTACATATAGATACCCCCTGAGGTGTTTTGTTAAATAAGGATTTGTAAACTGTTGACAAGGGTTTGGCCAGGTCCTCCTCCTTTAAGAAGGTCTCTAGTGCTGAGGGAAGAAACTTAACTCTTCAGCCACTGAACTGCGCCTAAAAAGCGTGGCGCAGCTGCAGATAGAGAAAGAAGATGGAGTAGATTTTGTCTTGCCTTTAGTTGATCAAAGGTAATAACGCCTCCACAAGCCCATATCATGGGATCCGGGAGGGAGCAGAAATGCGGTAGATTTGGGTTCATCCACAGTGGGGCCGAAGGCGTGACTCCCAGATAACTAGGTGACACTAGGGTAGTGGTGGCCTCCCAGGCCCGAATAGTGGCTTTCATCGAATCAGTTAAAGGTAGGCTTGATTTTGGGCCCCTGTAGAGGGCCAGTCGCAAGCTTTCGTAGGACCCCATGTGTGCCGCTTTCAGAACTGTGGCAGAGTCCCCGTTGTCCGCCAGCAACCAGCGTCTGATAAGAACGGTATTTTTAAGCACTATAACAGTATATACAGTATATCACAAAAGTGAGTACACCCCTCACATTTTTGTAAATATTTTATTATATCCTTTCATGTGACAACACTGAAGAAATTACACTTTGCTACAATGTAAAGTAGTGAGTGTACAGCTTGTATAACAGTGTCATTTTGCTGTCCCCTCAAAATAACTCAACCCTGGTTTAATGTTTAAACCGATAGCAAAAATAGCGAGTACACCCCTAAGTGAAAATGTCCAAATTGGGCCCAAAGTGTCAATATTTTGTGTGGCTACCATTATTTTCCAGCACTGCCTTAACCCTCTTGGGCATGGAGTCACGAGAGCTTCACAGTTTGCCACTGGTGTCCTCTTCCACTCCTTCATAACGACATCACGTAGCTGGTGGGTGTTAGAGACCTTGCGTTCCTTCACCTTCTGTTTGAGGATGCCCCACAGATGCTCAATAGGGTTTAGGTCTGGAGACATGCTTGGCCAGTCCATCACCTTTACCCTCAGCTTCTTTAGCAAGGCAGTGGTCATCTTTGAGGTGTGTTTGGGGTCGTTATCGTTATGTTGAAAAACTGCCCTGCAGCCCAGTCTTCGAAGGGAGGGGATCATGCTCTGCTTCAGTATGTCACAGTACATGTTGGCATTCATGGTTCCCTCAATGAACTGTATCTCCCCAGTGCCGGCAGCACTCATGCAGCCCCAGACCATAACACTCCCACCCCCATGGTTGACTGTAGGCAAGACACACTTGTCTGTGTACTCCTCACCTGGTTTCCGGCACACACGCTTGACACCAAATAAGTTTATCTTGGTCTCATCCGACCACAGGACATGGTTCCAGTAATCCATGTCCTTAGTCCGCTTGTCTTCAGCACCCCTTCACCCGCTGCAGCAATGCTGTCAGCACTCATATTTCTCTATTTCCCAAAGACAACCTCTGGATATGACGCTGAGCACGTGTACTCATCCTTGGTCAACCATGGCGAGGTCTGTTCTGAGTGGGACCTGTCCTGTTAAACCGCTGTATGGTTTTGGCCACCATGCTGCAGCTCAGTTTCAGGGTCTTGGTAATCTTCTTATACCCTAGGTCATCTTTATGTAGAGCAACAATTCTTTTTCTTCAGATCCTCAGAGAGTTCTTTGCCACAAGGTGCCATGTTGAACTTCCAGTGACCAGTATGAGAGAGTGAGAGCGATAACACCAGATTTAACACACCTGCTCCCCATTCACACCTGAGACCTTCTAACGCTAACGAGTCACATGACACCGGGGAGGGAAAATGGCTAATTGGGCCCAATTTGGACATTTTCATTTAGGGGTGTACTCACTTTTGTTGCCAGCGGTTTAGACATTAATGGCTGTGTGTTGAGTTATTTTGAGGGGACAGTAAATTTACACTGTTATACAAGCTGTACACTCATTACTTTACATTGTAGCAAAGTGTCATTTCTTCGGTCACATGAAAAGATAGAATAAAATATTTACAAAAAATGTGAGGGCTGTGCTCACTTTTGTGAGATACTGTATATATATATATATCAGTGTATAATATAATACAAGTTAAACAAAAATACAAATAACACAGTTATTTGTGCTCTACTTACATTTGATTGTACTGATATAGTGCCTAAAAACTGTTCACTTGTCTATATCTATTTTACAATGCTTTAGGCTCCATGCACAATATCATTTTATATAAGCGCAAACAACGGTAAAAAAAACGCTAGATGGAAAATGCTGATATTAACTTTTTTTGTGCTTGGTTGTAATAGCATTTTAGAAGCTTTTAGGAGCGTTTTTACAAGAAAAAAAAGAAGCTGTTTAGGAGCATTTAGCATTTTTTCTGCTGGCAAATTGCTCCCAAAAATGCTACAAAAAAACTTTTTTTTTCTGCTCCTAAACACAGAAGCTTGAAAAATGCTTCTACCATAAAATAGTGTGCATGGACACATAGGACACTATTAGCTTCTAGGAGCAGAAAAAAAATGTTCATATTAGCTTCTAGGAGCTTAAAAAAATGCTAGTGTGCATGGAGCTTTAGAGGATTTTTCATCCTACAACACCTAAATTGATATTTTTGTAAATGTACAGTATATAGCTTCATGCAGTACAATCAGAAAAAAAAATGTACTTAAATTATTCTCCTTTCCCCAAGAAATGATTTGATTTGTTAAGGGATGACACATTGGTAAAGCAGTTTGTAAATCATATTATGTGCCTCACCTATTTAGAATGTCCGGGTTTCGTGCCAGTTCTATCACTGTAAATGATAACTGGTTAGCAGTTGTTTCTTGCCCTGAAAAGGACACAGATCTGTTTAAAGAGCTTTTATAAGCAAGCACCAGTGCTAGCAATCGGCACAGGTAATTTGCAAAGACCAGAGAAACAGAAACTGGAGCAAAACTGAAGCTTGCTAATTCCAGCCATGCAAAAACTGAATGAGGGTGAAAGATAAAATAGGATTAGTTGTTATAGAATATTGTTACACATTTATCCTGATTTGCATTGCCCTAGGCCTGTATTTCTTGTGTCTTATTCTACATGCAGTTCAACCTGCTCTTTAAAACCACTTTACATGAATGGATATGATTACAAACCTGCAAGGAAGAAAGTAACAAAATTATCTATCAAATCTTCCATATCGCATTCATCCTCCTGGGCTGTGAAGAGAGGAAAGAGTAAATTAATCTTTCATGAAAAAAAGGAAAATGCATATCCACAGATGTGTAATTAGCAACAAGATTGGAAAATAGGCCTTCCTTTTTTTTCCTAGATATAGCCTCTAAAAAATGTTTTGCATCATAACCCCTGAAAACAGTAAAGAACAAACAAGCAGGTGGACCTTTTCCAAAACCTCTTCCAGGATGACCTCTTGTAATATTGGAGAACCTGTCTTACATTTTTCCTAGGTATGGCCTCCAAATGTTTTGCATCATAACCCCTGAAAACCGTAAAGAATAAGCAGGGGGACCTCTTCTAAAATCTATTTCAATATTGCAGAACCTGTCTTAATTGTTTTTCTAGGTATGCCTCCTAAATGTTTTACATTATAACCCTGACAACAATAAAGAATGAATAGGGGACCTCTTCCAAAACCTCTCCAGGAGGACCTCTTCCAAGATTGGAGAATCTGCCCTACTTTTTTCCTAGGTATGACCCCTAAATGTTTTGCATCATAACCCCTGGGAACAATAAATGAAAGAGCAGGTGGTCCTCTTCCAAAACCTATTCCAGTAGGACTTCTTCCAAAACCTCTCCAGGAGGACCTCTTCCAAGATTGTTGAATCTGCCCTACTTTTTTCCTAGGTATGACCCCTAAATGTTTTGCATCATAACCCCTGGCAACAATAAATGAAAGAGCAGGTGGTCCTCTTCCAAAACCTATTCCAGTAGGACTTCTTCCAAGAACTGAGACTCTTGTTTTTTTCCTTGGTATGGCTCCTAAATGTTTTACATCACAACTTCTGGCAACAGTAGAGAATGAGCAGGGGGACCTATTTTGTGTAGAGTAGATCTTTTTTTTTCTTCTATAATAAATGTGGCATGTACTGTACAAACTCTTTTGGCATACCTGCCCCTTTGAGGATCTGTGTAAGTATATCCAATGGAATGTCTTCTTCATCTTCAATTGCCTTTTTGCGTCTCTCGATGCATTCTCTCCCAGTTTTTCTGAGAAATCTGAGGCTTTCTTGAGTATCTTTTATATACTTCTGCTTTCCCAAGGAGAACTAGAAAGAAATACATACTGTAATAAACATAAAATAAAAAGGTTCTTACAATAAACGTAGTAGTGTTCATTACACGGTATGATAGTGTAACAGATGGGTAATCAGCTGAATGATCAGACAGAGTAAAAGTAACCTGTAGTTTACTAAACAGGTGCAAAGTTAGAATAATGCTAAATTGAGTTAGAATGGCAAAGAGCACGCAAAGTGTGAATATGCCTCTGCGCTACCAAAGTGTGAAATAAAGCAAAAAAGTGATAGTGTGCAAATAATGAATGACTAGCCGTTGCGTCACCTGTTGTGTTCCCACAAATAAAGCAATATAGATATAGTGTTTGATTGGTGCCATGCAAAACTAAATGTTGGAGATGAATTGTGTTATATATTATATTCTTATGCCGCGTACACACGGTCGGACTTTTCGGCTACAAAAGTCCGACAGCCTGTCCGACAGACTTTCGTCGGACTTTTGGCGGACTTGCGGCAGACTTTCTTACGAACGGACTTGCCTACATACAATCACACAAAAGTCAGACGGATTCGTACGTGATGACGTACACCGGACTAAAATAAGGAAGTTGATAGCCAGTAGCCAATAGCTGCCCTAGCGTGGGTTTTTGCCCATCGGACTAGCACACAGACGAGTGGATTTCTGGGTCTGGCGTAGTTACGACGTAAAGATTTGAAGCATGTTTCAAATCTAAAGTCCGTCAGATTTGCGGCTGGAAAAGTCCGCTGAAAGTCCGGGGAAGCCCACACACGATCGGATAGTCAGCCAGCTTTAGTCCGTCGGCGTCCGTCGGACTTTTGTAGACGAAAAGTCTGACCGTGTGTACGCGGCATTAGTGATATTTCAACCAAACATAAGCAAAAACAAAACAAATATTAAATTGTAACAACGTGTAGTACAGATACTGTTGAGTAATATTAAGGGGAATAAAGTTCATAATAAATGATAATTCATTCCTCCAGCGATGATATATCAAACGTAGTGTTCTCCAACTAAAGTGCTGTATTAGTAGCATATATACAGTATAGCAAAAACGGTGTGTTTTCCTTCTAGTGCCACCTCTGTGCTCCCAGAACTCTCACCTTAACAAAGCTATGATAAAGCCTTATAATTGTAGTTTTAGGCTTGATGTTTCCTCTATCTTGGCTCTGTTACAGGATTTCCAGGGGTCTCCAGGCTATCCTAGGTGTAGGTCCCTTTAAGGTTCTCTCTGAATGATACCTTTAACTACTGCACTATGGAGGATTACTGTCTTTACCCTTACATGGAGTGAGCATGGGAGAGAGAACCTTAAAGGGACCTACACAATGGAACTGTAGTACTGGCAGCAATCTGGGAGGGGCTCCCCACTATAGGTGAGTCTTTTGGACAAGACATTTGCTGCTGAGCTCTGGCTTGGCTTCCTGCATGCCAGTTCTGACAATGAAGGACCTCCCACCTGGCTGAAGATCATTTGCCAAGCTACCTCTGCCTCGTCAGGTGGGCCTCTTAGAGCTGCTGAGGAAAAGAAGTAGAGAAACTTATCTTCTGTGGGTGTGTCTAGGAAGCCAGGGGGCTGTTGTACAAAGAGGTAAAGGGGCCTGCACCTGCATCTGAGCATGGTGAGTAAATTGGCACTCTACTACATTAGCTTTTTTATTTCCCATCCATGGGCTACAGTTTTTTAAGATGCCCAAGTGTTGTAAAATAAAAAAGTGCATCTCAGGCAGCAATGCTCACTGCCTCTTTAGTTCTGTATTCTGCACCTTCTAAGAACAAAACATAACCTAGGAGCATTCCAAAATTGCACTGCACACTGTAGAGGAGAACAGCAGCAATATGATCATAGCAGTATGAGCTACGGGCATCAGTTTATTAAGGGACCACATTGCAAGACAGACAATCATGTTCTTACCCTGGCAAAAGGGTTTCTAATTTCCACTATTCCTCTCATAGCCAGCGATATGGCTCGAGGAAATTGAGTCTGATCATCATCAATGGAATTCAGGTCCATCCCAAAAGCTACCTAGAAAAAAAACAATGAGTTATAATAACACCTATATTTGTCGTTAACTATGTAAAGTTTGTGGGAATAAGGACCCTCTTTTGTGTCCCCATATATAACTATGTTTACTAATTGTAAAACTTATTGTGTATTTTTCTTGATTTTAGTTTTATTGTAATGAAAAGGTCCTACAGAAGCTCCAGAAGAAGTCACGTTTGTGGTGAAGAGGCAACCATTTTTTTGTATTGTGACCATAGGGCTGCTCTTGCCCGATTAATTTTAGTAATTTTATATTATCTATGTAATAAATACATTTTTCTAATTTTTGATAATTTGATGTTGATCAATTCTCCTGCATCTTAAAACTAAATTTTTTGCTCTTTGGGTGTTTCTTGATATACATATATTAGGAGGTGGTGCGTTTATTAATATCATCAAGTTTCAATACTAATATATTGTAATGAGTTATAATGTGTGTCCAGGCATTGTCCACATTCAACTCCAAACCTCCCTATCGTCCACTACAGCATGTTCCTAAAACAACTTTTATTATGCCCCTTCAAGTCACTACCAAATGAGCTATTGGGAGGCCAAATCTACTGATTGGGTTCTCGCCCAGAGCTACATCCCCCAAGAGCCCTTTCCCTACACATAAAATATGAATCAGATTCTTAAGGCAGAAACTTAGCAACTTTTGTTTTGTTGGTAAAGAAATCAAGAATGGGGAGTAGGGATGAGCCGAACACCCCCCTGTTCGGTTCGCACCAGAACATGCGAACAGGAAAAAAGTTCGTTCGAACACGCGAACACCGTTAAAGTCTATGGGACACGAACATGAATAATCAAAAGTGCTAATTTTAAAGGCTAATATGCAAGTTATTGTCATAAAAAGTGTTTGGTGACCTGGGTCCTGCCCCAGGGGACATGGATCAATGCAAAAAAAAGTTTTAAAAATGGCCGTTTTTTCAGGAGCAGTGATTTTAATAATGCTTAAAGTCAAACAATAAAAGTGTAATATCCCTTTAAATTTCGTACCTGGGGGGTGTCTATAGTATGCCTGTAAAGGGGCGCATGTTTCCTGTGTTTAGAACAGTCTGACTGCAAAATGACATTTTGAAGGAAAAAACCCATTTAAAACTACCCGCGGCTATTGCATTGCCGACAATACACATAGAAGTTCATTGATAAAAACGGCATGGGAATTCCCCAAAGGGAAACCCCGAACCAAAATTAGAAAAAAAAAATGACGTGGGAGTCCCCCTAAATTCCATACCAGGCCCTTCAGGTCTGGTATGGATATTAAGGGGAACCCCGGCCAAAATTTAAAAAAAAAATGACGTGGGGTTCCCCCTAAATTCCATACCAGACCCTTCAGGTCTGGTATGGATTTTAAGGGGAACCCCGCGCCAAAAAAAACACAAACGGCGTGGGGTCCCCCCAAAAATCCATACCAGACCCTTATCCGAGCATGCAACCTGGCAGGCCGCAGGAAAAGAGGAGGGGACGAGAGTGCGGCCCCCCCCCCTCCTGAACCGTACCAGGCCACATGCCCTCAAAATTGGGAGGGTTCTTTGGGGTAGCCCCCCAAAACACCTTGTCCCCATGTTGATCAGGACAAGGGCCTCATCCCCACAACCCTGGCTGGTGGTTGTGGGGGTCTGCGGGCGGGGGGCTTATCGGAATCTGGAAGCCCCCTTTAACAAGGGGAACCCCAGATCCCGGCCCCCCCCTGTGTGAAATGGTAAGGGGGTACTTACCCCTACCATTTCACTAAAAAACTGTCAAAAATGTTAAAAATGACAAGAGACAGTTTTTGACAATTCCTTTATTCAAATGCTTCTTCTTTCTTCTATCTTCCTTCATCTTCTGGTTCTTCTGGCTCTTCTGGTTCTTCCTCCGGCGTTCTCATCCAGCATCTCCTTCGCGGCGTCTTCTATCTTCTCCTCGGGCCGCTCCGCACTCATGGCATGGGGGGAGGCTCCCGCTCTTCTCTTCTTCTTTTCTTCTCTTCTTCTCTTCATTTTCTTCTCCGGGCCGCTCCGCACCCATGCTGGCATGGAGGGAGGCTCCCGCTGTGTGACGGCGCTCCTCGTCTGACAGTTCTTAAATAACGGGGGCGGGGCCACCCAGTGACCCCGCCCCCCTCTGACGCACGGTGACTTGACGGGACTTCCCTGTGACGTCACGGGGAATGCCACAGGGAAGACCCGTCATGTCCCGTGCGTCAGAGGGGGCGGAGTCACCGGGTGGCCCCACCCCCCGTTATTTAAGAACTGTCAGACGAGGAGCGCCGTCACACAGCGGGAGCCTCCCTCCATGCCAGCATGGGTGCAGAGCGGCCTGGAGAAGAAAATGAAGAAGAGAAGAAAAGAAGAAGAGAAGAGCGGGAGCCTCCCCCCATGCCATGGGTGCGGAGCGGCCCGAGGAGAAGAAGATAGAAGACGCCGCGGAGGAGATGCTGGATGAGAATGCCGGAGGAAGAACCAGAAGAACCAGAAGATGAAGGAAGATAGAAGAAAGAAGAAGCATTTAAATAAAGGAATTATCAAAAACTGTCTCTTGTCATTTTTAACATTTTTGACAGTTTTTTAGTGAAATGGTAGGGGTAAGTACCCCCTTACCATTTCACACAGGGGGGGGCCGGGATCTGGGGGTCCCCTTGTTAAAGGGGGCTTCCAGATTCCGATAAGCCCCCCGCCCGCAGACCCCCACAACCACCGGCCAGGGTTGTGGGGATGAGGCCCTTGTCCTCATCAACATGGGGACAAGGTGTTTTGGGGGGCTACCCCAAAGCACCCTCCCAATGTTGAGGGCATGTGGCCTGGTACGGTTCAGGAGGGGGGGGCCGCACTCTCGTCCCACCTCTTTACCTGCGGCCTGCCAGGTTGCGAGCTCGGATAAGGGTCTGGTATGGATTTTTGGGGGGACCCCACGCCGTTTTTTTTTTTTTTTGGCGCGGGGTTCCCCTTAAAATCCATACCAGACCTGAAGGGTCTGGTATGGAATTTAGGGGGACTCCCACGTCATTTTTTTTTTTAAATTTTGGTTTGGGGTTCCCCTTTGGGGAATTCCCATGCCGTTTTTATCAATGAACTTCTATGTGTATTGTCGGCAATGCAATAGCCGCGGGTAGTTTTAAATGGGTTTTTTTCCTTCAAAATGTCATTTTGCTGTCAGACTGTTCTAAACACAGGAAACATGCGCCCCTTTACAGGCATACTATAGACACCCCCCAGGTACGAAATTTAAAGGGATATTACACTTTTATTGTTTGACTTTAAGCATTATTAAAATCACTGCTCCTGAAAAAACGGCCGTTTTTAAAACTTTTTTTTGCATTGATCCATGTCCCCTGGGGCAGGACCCAGGTCCCCAAATACTTTTTATGACAATAACTTGCATATTAGCCTTTAAAATTAGCACTTTTGATTTCTCCCATAGACTTTTAAAGGGTGTTCCGCGGCATTCGAATTTGCCGCAAACACCCCAAGTTCGCTGTTCTAACTCGAAGCTCATCCCTAATAGGGAGAGAGGCAGAGAGGGGCATAGGTGTATGATCTGTAGTCAAGCATTTAGGGCCTGTTAGGTTTTAAGTGCAGAAAAGACGCTGTGTTGTCAGCTCAAACAAGAAGATTATTAATATCATTTTGGGCAGTGCTTTACACTTTGCTCCTGTGAGCTTACAATCTAATAGGGAGGGGCTGGTGAAACAAAAGGTAGTAACTGTGAGGGATAAAATATTGAGGGATGTAGAAGATTCAGCTGTTAGCTGAAGGCAGGATAGGCCTCCCAGAAGAGATGAGTTAACATGCATTTGATGTGTTCATGGTAGCAGAGAATGTGTTCAGTGGCCACCCCCAGAACAGTGACCGAGCTGTCACAGACAGCTTTTGGTCTCTGTTTGTGATTGATAGCTTGTGGGATGAACTCCCAATCGTGTGAACACTGTGACAACCAATCACAGTGATCACATGACTGAGGAGGCTGTCCTTGCATTAAGACCCAGTTAAAAGGTCAACAGGAGGGGACAGTAAGGGGTTAGGGAGGATAACTAAATAAATTGGGCTATGGCGGAACCAAAAAGCTCATGGCTTAGCTGAGGCTGAGGAAGAAGCTTGAAGCTTGGAAACGTGTGAACATCGGCTTCATTGGGAGGCCTCCACTTCTGTGGTTGTGCATCGGTGACCATGTTCCTTCAGTGACAGCGGCTTTATTCCTTCACAAGTGCACTCTCATACACGTGCCAGTGGCCAAGGCAGGGTCTGGTTTACACACATCATCACTCACTGTTATGCCTAGCACATGCCATTTTTGTGAGTGCAATTTTATCCATTTAATAATTTTTTGTGCTTAATATACTGCACTATGGGGTTTTGCTCCTGTCTTTCCTTTTGTTTTTCAGGGGTTATGGAGGAATGGGCTACCTTCAGGCATACCAATTTATCAAATGCTATACATGCTTGAAGACTGAAGCTCCATATTTCACTGAGTGGTCTTGGTGAGGCGGAGTAGCTTCCACATATACAGTCATGGCCAAGAAATATTAGCACCTCTGCATTTCTGTCAGATAATGCACCACTTCGCTCAGAAAATTGTTGCAATTACAAATGTTTAGGCATTCTCATGCTTATTTCTTTTGTTTGTATTGGTATGACTCAAAAAGGTGGAGAAACAAAAAGCCAAATCTGACACATTCCACGTAAAACTCCAAAAATGGACTGAAAAAAATTATTGGCACCCTCATTTTATTTTTTGTAGCACACCCCTTGGAGAAAATAACTGAAATTAGTCGCTTCCTGTAACCATCAATGAGTTTTACACCTCTTTACTGGAATTTTGGACCACTTTTCTGCTCCAGGTCTCTCAGATTGGAAGGGTTCTTTTTTTCCAACTGCTGTTTAGAGATCTCTCCACAGGTGCTCTATGAGATTTTGATCTGTACTTATTGCTGGCCAGTTCTGTACTCTCCAGCGCTTTTTCTTAAACCATTTCTGGGTGCTTTCTCTGGTAGTCTACATTTTTTATAATGATATGCACACAGTCAAGACATCCAGTGCCTGAAGCAACCCCAAAACATCAGTGAACCTCCACCATGTTTGACGGTAGGGACTGTATTCTTTTCTTTAACCACTTGCTTACTGGGCACTTAAAGCCCCCTCCTATCCAGACCAATTTTCAGCTTTCAGCGCTGACGCACTTTGAATGACAATCATGACGGTCATACAACACTGTACCCATATGAAATTTTTATCATTTTTTCACCACAAATAGAGCTTTCTTTTGGTGGTATTTGATCACCTCTGCAGTTTTTACTTTTTGTTAAAACAATGTAAAAAACTGAATTAAAAAAAAAAACGGTATTTTTTTATATTTTGTTATAAAAAAAATGTAAAACAGGTAAATTTTTCTCCTTCATTGATGTACGCTGATGAGGTGATGGGCACTGATAGGCGGCACTTGTGGGCATTGATAGGTGGCACTTGTGGGCACTGTTAGGTGGCACTGTGGGCACTGTTAGGTGGCACTATTAGGTGGCACTGATGAGGCATATGTGCCTCTTCCACTTCGGGACCGATGTCCCTCACATCTGAGCCAGTGTTCGGCTTTTTTTTCTCCTCGCGCTGTCAGCGTGAGGAGAAAAAAAAAACGATTACCGATATTTTGTTTACATCATGTGATCAGCTGTCATTGGCTGACAGCTGATCACATGGTAAGGAGCCGGGACCGGCCCCTTTCTTAGATCGGTGATCACCCGAGTCTCAGTGACTCGGTGATCACAGCGCGCTCCGAGCGCGTGCACAGGGGAGGCCGTCATATGACGGCCTCGCGGGAATTCAGGTCCGCGCTGTGGCCGTCATTCGGCCATAACGCGGATGCCAAGTGGTTAAAGGCCTCATTTCTTTTTCTGAAAACAGTAGAATGATGGGCTTTACCAAAAAGCTGTAATTTTGTTTTATTTGTTTACAGAACATTCTCCCAAAAGGATTTTGGCTTCCTCAGGTAAGTTTTGGAAAACTCCAATCTTGCTTTTTTATGTTTCTGCGTCAGTAATGGGGTCCTCCTGGGTCTCCTACCATAGCCTCCCTTTTCATTCAGATGGCGACATATAATGCGAGCTGACACAGTTGTACTCTGTGTTTGAAGGTCAGCTTGAATTTGTCTGGAAGTTGATCGAGGTTCTTTATCCACCATTTGAATAATGCTTTGTTGCAATCTTTGATTCATTTTTCTCCTTTGTCCACGTCCAGGGAGATTAGCTACAGTGCCATGGGCTGTAAACTTCCTCACAATGTTGCGCACATTGGACACAGGAACATTAAGATCTCTAGAGATGGACTTGTAAGCTTGACAATGCCCATGCTTTTCCACAATGTTTGTTCTCAAATCCTCAGACAATCCTCAATCCTCTTCTCCATGCTCCATGTGGCACACAGAGATACACAACAGAAATGCTGAGTCAATTTTTCATCATTTTAAGTGGTTGACGGTGTGATTTCTATATTGTCAGCACCTGGTAATTTATATAGGTGAGATTAAGTACAAATTAAAGGAGCATCACAAACTTGGAATGCAATTATTTCTTACAATTTGGAGACAGTGGCAATAATTTTGTCCGGTCCATTTTTGGAGTTTTGTGTGGAATGTGTCAGATTTGGCTTTTTGTTTCTCCACTGTTTTGTGTCATACCAATACAAACAAAAGAAATAAACATGCCTGAACAATGCCTAAAAATTTGTAATAGCAACAATTTTTTGAGCAAAATGGTAAATTATCTGACAAAAATGCACAGGTGCCAATATTTTTGGCCATGACTATCCATCCATGTCTATGGGAGAAATAAGCATGAAAATACCTAAATATTTGTAATTGTAATAATTTTTTTGAAAGTTTTCCTTCTCCCTATGGTTGCAACCTAGGATGCCTTGACCTAGGATCTATAAGAATTGTCAGATTTAACCGATTCAAGATTTAATTTTAAAGCATCCTTAGCACTATAAGTCTACTGAGGAAGCTCTCTTGAGTGAAGCATATTGAGCACAAGTGGCTGCAATGGTGTATGAAATGTATGTATTTGACTACTCTTTGTCATTTTAAAGATTATTGTTATTTATTAAAGTTTATAATTTTTTAAACAAACTGTCTAGTTAATTGGCACCTTTAAAGTACCACTTTTTGTACCTTTAAAATCCAATATCCCTAGGAATGTGGTGCCTATTTCGGTTTCTCATCACCCATACTCTCTTTTCTTCTTTTATACATATTAAATAGTTTGAAATAATTTTTTTGGAACCTACTACACCAGAGTGGTCGCACTTTCTCTCTCCTCCCCATTCAAAATTTTTTATAAAGATGTGGAGTCCCTCCTCCTTGCGTACGGCTGCACCCCCGGTTTCCTTTGTCTAGTTACAGGGCTGCCAGCTCCTTAGCCCCTTTGTTTGTTGTTGTTGTTTATTGTACATTGTTTAAAAATCTTTTGTGCACGGTCTCTTAGCTATTTGCCTCCTTTTTACCAGTAAACGCGTGAGCGCTATCAGCCAAGCGTCGTTCCTGGCGCAAGATGTGATGGTTTTCATTTTTCGTAAATTCCTTCTCTGCTGCTTTCCAAAATAAAACCTGCCATTGACCACTTCCTAATTGTGTATCTGTATGGAGTGAAATGTAATCTCTTCTCCAGTGCTAAATCTGTCTTCGACCTTTGCATATACAGTGGGGAAAAAAAGTATTTAGTCAGCCACCAATTGTGCAAGTTCTGCCACTTAAAAAGATGAGAGAGGCCTGTAATTGTCATCATAGGTATACCTCAACTATGAGAGACAAAATGTGGAAACAAATCCAGACAATCACATTGTCTGATTTTGAAAGAATTTATTTTCAAATTATGGTGGAAAATAAGTATTTGGTCAAAAGTTCATCTCAATACTTTGTTATATATCCTTTGTTGGCAATGACAGAGGTCAAATGTTTTCTGTAAGTCTTCACAAGGTTGTCACACACTGTTGCTGGTATGTTGGCCCATTCCTCCATGCAGATCTCCTCTAGAGCAGTGATGTTTTGGGGCTGTCGCTGGGCAACACAGACTTTCAACTCCTTCCAAAGGTTTTCTATGGGGTCGAGATCTGGAGACTGGCTAGGCCACTCCAGGACCTTGAAATGCTTCTTACGAAGCCACTCCTTCGTTTCCCGGGCGGTGTGTTTGGGATCATTGTCATGCTGAAAGACCCAGCCACATTTCATCTTCAATGCCCTTGCTGATGGGAGGAGGTCTGCACTCAAAATCTCACGATACATGGCCCCATCCATTATTTCATGTACACAGATCAGTCGTCCTGTTCCCTTTGCAGAGAAACAGCCCCAAAGCATGATGTTGCCACCCCTATGCTTCACAGTAGGTATGGTTTTCTTTGGCTGCAACTCAGCATTCTCTCTCCTCCAAACACGACGAGTTGTGTTTCTACCAAACAGTTCTACTTCGGTTTCATGTGACCATATGACATTCTCCCAATCCTCTTCTGGATCATCCAAATGCTCTCTAGCAAACCTCAAACGGGCCCAGACATGTACCGGCTTAAGCAGGGGGACACGTCTGGCACTGCAGGATCAGAGTCCCTGGCGGCATAGTGTGTTACTGATGGTAGTCTTTGTTACGTTCGGTCCCAGCTCTCTGCAAGTCATTCACTAGGTCCCCCCCGTGTGGTTCTGGGATTTTTGCTCACCGTTCTTGTGATCATTTTGACCACACGGGGTGAGATCTTGCGTGGAGCCCCAGATCGAGGGAGATTATCAGTGGTCTTGTATGTCTTTCATTTTCTAATTATTGCTCCCACAGTTGATTTCTTCACACCAAGCTGCTTGCCTATTGCAGATTCAGTCTTCCCAGCCTGGTGCAGGTTTACAATTTTGTTTCTGGTGTCCTTCGACAGCTCTTTGGTCTTCACCATAGTGGAGTTTGGAGTGTGACTGTTTGAGGTTGTGGACAGGTGTCTTTTATACTGATAACAAGTTCAAACAGGTGCCATTAATACAGGTAATGAGTGGAGGACAGAGGAGCCTCTTAAAGAAGAAGATACAGGTCTGTGAGAGCCAGCAATCTTGCTTGTTTGTAGGCGACCAAATATTTATTTTCCACCATAATTTGCAAATAAATTCTTTCAAAAATCAGAAAATGTGATTGTCTGGATTTGTTTCCACATTTTGTCTCTCATAGTTGAGGTATACCTATGATGACAATTACAGGCCTCTCTCATCTTTTTAAGTGGGAGAACTTGCACAATTGGTGGCTGACTAAATACTTTTTTGCCCCACTGTATGTGCATAGGCTCTGCTACCCAAGAGACAGCCTGATTTCCATCTGTTTTGCCCATTGTGAGCAATACCTGCACTAGGGCTGCATCCGTTGTCCTATGTGTGATCTGGGAGCTCTGCTCAAATGACGAATGTCTGGATATTTTAGATGCTCAGACAAATCTAATCAAGGTCCAGGTATGGGGTGTTCAGATTGGAAGAACCCATTTGCTAGTTTTTGGGCAATGTTGTTAGTAACAGAAAAACGAAATCTGTTCTTTCTAAGTACCTTTGAAATGACATCCAGAGTGACTCTGCAGAACATGTTAAGCATTCCAACCTCAGTTTTCCCGTCAGCCATTTCTGACAGTCTCTGCATCAAGTCTTCAGCTTTCTCATTGAAAGGGGCCATCAATCCAGTCAGGTATCTACATACAGGTAACAGAGGCACTGATTATGTAGGTTTAATGTACAGTGACCAAGACACCAAGATATGTCTCCTTGTATACTTCCATTACAACAGTGCAGAGCGATGCTACCCTTTTATAGCCAATTTGTGTAGAATATAAACTTAAAAAATGGTCTCTCTGTAAATACACTGATAAAATACCTATAAGGTCTTACCAAAAGTGCTAGCTACTCTGGTAAATCAAACGAATTATAAAGTGAACAGTGCATGATGAATGCATATGATCTAAAATTGATCAAATAAATGCAATGACGTGGTGTGGAAAAACCACAGACTCCAAACAGTGATTTAAATGAACAAATATGACATCCACTAAAAAAAGTCCTTTCAGGCGTGCAAAATCATCCTAGTAATGATTTGTCGTGTGTTCCACCTGGGGATCAGCGTAGCGCACTGTGCGTATCAACTTGACGCGTTTCATCATAGAAATGACGTCATCAGAGCTCAACATCATTCATCTTGGTTCATCATTACTAGGATGATTTTGCACACCTGAAACAACTTTTTTTTAGTGGATGTCATAATATTTTTTCATTTAAATCACTGTTTGGAGTCTATGGTTTTGCCACACCACGTCATTGCATTAATTTAATCAATTTTAGATCATATGCATTCATCATGCACTGTTCACTTTATAATTAGTTTGATTTACCAGAGTAGCTAGCGCTGTTTCTTCACATGGATTCACCCCTGTGGATCCCTTTACACATTCCTTTCTATTTTGTTTGCTACAGCAGCTGCTACATAGCAATTAATATTTAACTTATATTTGTATTGTGTTGGCGCAAGTGTATACCTCAGTATACAGTATCTCACAAAAGTGAGTACACCCCTCACATTTTTGTAAATATTTTATTATATCTTTTCATGTGACAACACTGAAGAAATGACACTTTGCTACAATGTAAATTAGTGAGTGTACAGCTTGTATAACAGTGTAAATTCGCTGTTCCCTCAAAATAACTCAACACACAGCCATTAATGTCTAAACCCCTGGCAACAAAAGTAAGTACACCCATACGTGAAAATGTCCAAATTGGGCTCAAGTAGCCATTTTCCCTCCCCGGTGTCATGTGACTCGTTAGTTTACAAGGTCTCAGGTGTGAATGGGGAGCAGGTGTGTTAAATTTGGTGTTATCGCTCTCTCTCTCATACTGGTCACTGGAAGTTCAACTTGGCACCTCATGGCAAAGAACTCTCTAAGGATCTGATAAAAGAATTGTTGCTCTACATTAAGAAGGCCTAGGCTATAAGAAGATTGCCAAGACCCTGAAACTGAGCTGCTGCACGGTGGCCAAGACCATACAGTGGTTTAACAGGACAGGTTCCACTCAGAACAGGCCTCGCCATGGTCGACCAAAGAAGTTGAGTACATGTGCTCAGCGTCAAATCCAAGGGGTTGTCTTTGGGAAATAGACGTATGAGTGCTGCCAGCATTGAGGCAGAGGTTGAAGGGGTGGGGGGTCAGCCTGTCAGTGCTCAGACCATACGCCACACATTGTATCAAATTGGTCTGCATGGCTGTCGTCCCTTCACGGTCAGGGGGACATGAAGTGTGAGCATGTGCAGAGCAGGAGGTCACATGACTGATGGTGATCACATGACTGATGGTGATCACATGACTAATCATAGATAGTATATAAGGATTGATGAACCATCCGTGTAGCCAATCCCATTTGAAAAAGTCTATTCGACGAAACATGTCTTGGGCATGGTTACACGGCATTCTATCACACTGACATTAGATGCCGCTGTCTGAGGAGGACTACACCGATCGGATGGCTGGGCCTTAGAAGGTTGGGTGAGAGATACACCAGTTTACACTTCAGGTCCGCTGTGACCGCGGTGCACCGTTGGATCACTGATCCTGTTGCTTGCTGTGCTTGCTGTGGATTTCTTTTTAAAGGCCTTTATGTTTCAGTTTAAAAGTGAGTGTAACCATTGAAGTGTGTTTGAAGTGATTTTAATAAATCTGTCAGAATGGTATCACGCTATGTGGAGCACTTTATTCATTTTTTTCACATATGGAGCTGGCTTGATTGGAGTCACGGTTCATCACATGCAACCCAGGTGTGGTTCAATTGCTGTTTTGCCAAACACGAGAGTGGGAGGCTATACAATCTGGTGAGTGCGCTCTTCAGAGGGAGTGGTGTCACTATCACGGTGGTGTGGTGGAAGAGTAGAAGAAGATTTTTCACAAGAAGATTGAAAAACAACTGTTGAACTTGATCATTCATTTCTTGTAATTTATTATTTATAGTGACACTTTTCACTGGGTGTTAAGGAAATTTCTTTTCATGATAAAATTAATATTTTTCATGACACTATTATTATTATTTTTATGCATAAGTAGAGGGTCGTAGGCATTATACTGCTCTGACCCATTATTTTACACAATTTATATTAGCGCCACTATCTCTATCTGTACACGTGTGAGAGGTATAGTTTTGGGATTTTGATCAGTCTATGTATTTATTTAAGTGGCAGCTTTTTTACACTGTAGATGTACACATATTTTGTATTCATTTACACATCTTTCATGCAGCTTTGCACTTTTCTTTGGCGCAGTGGAGTAAGAGAGATTCAGGGGCGGTTTATTTGTATCTCTTGCTACAAACCATTAACAGGACATGTTCCACTCAGAACAGGCCTTGCCATGATCGACCAAAGAAGTTGAGTGCACATGCTCAGCGTCATATCCAGTGGTTGTCTTTGGGAAATAGACATATGATTGCTGCAGAGGTTGAAAGGATGGGGGGGGTCAGCCTGTCAGTGCTCAGACCATACACCGCACCAAATTGGTCTGCATGGCTGTCATGGATTACTGGAACCATGTCCTGTGGTCTGATGAGACCAAAATAAACGTATTTGGTTCAGATTGTGTCAAGCGTGTGTCGCGGCAACCAGGTGAGGAGTACAAAGACAAGTGTGTCTTGCCTACAGTCAAGCATGGTGGTGGGAGTGTCATGGTCTGGGGCTGCATGAGTGCTGCTGGCACTGGGGAGCTACAGTTCATTGAGGGAACCATGAATGCCAACATGTACTGTGACACACTAAAGCAGAGCATGATCCCCTCCCTTCGGTGACTGGGCCGCAGGGCAGTATTCCAACATGATAACGACCCCAAACACACCTCCAAGACAACCACTGCCTTGCTAAAGAAGCTGAGGGTAAAGGTGATGGACTGGCCAAGCATGTCTCCAGACCTAAACCCTATTGAGCATCTGTGGGGCATCCTCAAACGGAAAGTGGGGGAGCGTAAGGTCTCTATCATCCACCATCCCTGTGATGTCATCATGGAGGAGTGGAAAAGGACTCCCGTGGCAACCTGTGAAGCTCTGGTGAACTCCATGCCAAGATGGTTAAGGCAGTGCTGGAAAATAATGGTGGCCACACAAAATATTGACACTTTGGGCCCAATTTGGACATTTTCACTTAGGGGTGTACTCACTTTTGTTGCCAGCGCTTAGACATTAATGGCTGTGTGTTGAGTTATTTTGAGGGGACAGCAAATTTACACTGTCATACAAGCTGTACACCCACTACTTCACATTGTAGAAAACTGTAATTTCTTCTGTGTTGTCACATGAAAAGATATAATAAAAAAAACTGTGTATGTATATGTATGTATATATATATATATATATATATATATATATATATATATATATATATATATATACACACACACCTGGGGAATGCCCCTGGGACCTGGAAATCGCTGCTCCGGTGATCTCCTCTTGCTTCTGGGTCCTGTGCTGGCCTGCTGCATTGTGAACACAAAATGGCAGCTCAGCACAGGAGCCATTCAGATGGCTTTACATTTTCTGAAAGTATGCAAAGCGATCTCTTATTGGACAAGGTGGAGGGCATGACATCACCGCCCCACTTTGCCACCTTATCCAATTAGAGAACGCTCTACATTCATTCAGTACACAGTAGTTTACAGCAGGGCAATTGCTCAGCACAGGACTCGGAAGTTAGTGGAGATCACTGGAGTAGCTGTGTCTACATCAGTGATTTCCAGCTTCCAGGGGCAGACAGGTATTGTATACACATAGTTACAGTGATCCAAGCCGGAACAATGTACCTATGTATAAAATATTCATATCTGGAATTCCTCTAACATTTCATCTGTGTATTTAGCTGTTTGCATGGCCTTCGCTTTAAAAGCAGTGTCTATTTTAAGTTTCAATGTCTGGTTAATATTTGTACTTACGTTCTACTAAACGCTGGATCCATAATTCTCCTTTGTTTGTGCCAGTGATCATAATCCCGATCTGTCACCAAGCCTTTTCCCAAGAACCTGGTATATGATGGGTAAGAAAACACAAAATTTGGTAAAGCTAAAAAAGTGTTAATGTAACTTTTGCATAACTAAATTAATCAATCTGTGTTATTTTAGTTGGGGCAGCTTGTGGATCTGTATAGTTTTCTCAGTCTAGGTTTCTTTAGGGCAGGGGTGTCCAACCTGTGGGGCGCAAGCGACCCAAGAAAATTCAGTATATGGCCCAGGCATGTCTGGAGGGATACCGTACAAGCATAGAAGCCACAGCGGCCAGCAAGACAACTTAAAGAGGAGTACTACCCACTTTTTTTCATTTTTATTGATCAATCTATTAATGCTAATATTGTACTTATTGAATGGTTATTTGTTTTTTATTCGTCTGTACCTTGTTTAAAAGCTGCTCAATTGGACTTCCTCCTTCTCCCACCCGTGGCTTGGTGTCATAATTTCCAGGAGTCAGTGTGTATCGCCACCGCTCAGCATCGCGAGATTTCAAAACCGGAAGTGACACGTTACGGAAATGTTTATCTTCGTTGCCATCAGAACGGGGCGGGCACTTCCGACGCCATCGCCCATTCCGACGCCGTCGCTCAACGTTAGAACGCTGGAAGGATACCGAGGCTGCCGTTCTTGTAATTGGACCGGTAGCAGAAATACAGGGACTCCAGGTTGCGCCTGGTAAGTAAATGCCGCATGGCCGTATCTAGGGGCTGCACAATTTCATTTGTGCCCCCCCAGAGCCCCTGTCCACAACCTTCCCTCCAACTCCCTCACATAGTGCTGTGTGGGAGGTAGAGGGGAGGTTGTTGGCAGGGGGCTCTTGGGGGGGCCAACTGAAATATGGGGGGGGCACAGCCCACCCCAGCAACCCCCTAGATACAGCCATGTGGCTGTATGTTGTCCTCTTTTACTTTTATAATTAAAAATATTACTCAGATATCTATATCAGTGATAGTTTATATGTGATCTGCCAGACTTTTTCTGCTATCCTTTATGTTAGTGTATTTTATGTGCGGCTCAAGACAATTCCTCTTCTTCCAATGTGGCCCAGGAAGGTCAAAAGGTTGGACACCCCTGCTTTAGAATATAACTAAAGGCAAAACTGTTTTTTTTCTTTTGGATAGAGTGTAAAGGGATAAGAACCTCTGTCAGCTTTTATTGCCGTCTCTGCCCCCGTTGGGGAGATTCATCCTATTTGTTCTGTTTACTGTATTACTGAGAGTGAAATTGAAAGAAAATACCCAAATTTGGGTTGTCACCAGAATAGGACAAGAGGGGAAATCTTCCAAGTAGGGACACCAGGTGTTCTGGTGACAACCAGGGATTTCCTCACGGAGGGATTTCCGCTAACTTCCAGCTTTGACTATGGAACAGGAAGAAAATAGAAATCTACTCAATGGGAACACAGATGGGAAAAAAATTACAGGGGTTATAACCCTCTCTTACTCTATCCAAAATAAAACAAGTTTTTCTTTTAGCTCTACATTAAGCACAGAAGTTTTTATGGACATAAAGGGGTTTATTTACTAAAGCTGGAGAGTGCAAAATCAGGTTCACGTCTGCATAGGAACCAATCGGCTTCCAGGTTTCATTGCCAAAGCTTAATTGAACAAGCTGAGGTTAGAAGCTGATTGGCTACCATGCACAGCTGCACCAGATTGTGAGTGCACTAGTTTTAGTAAATCTCCCCCAAAAAGACTATAGCAGGTGTCAGGTGTTTGACTTTCTATATTGGTTATATTGGATAACCCCAATATAATTTGTATGCAATATTCTGGAAGATGTGTGGTACATACCGAACGCCAAACAGGTTAGACATGCGGTTGTAAAACCAGTCCTTTGTGTATTTTGGAGACATCAGAAATTCCTACAATAGGGTATAAAAATAAATCTTAGAGCATTGCTTTACCCTTCAATCAAATGTAGCATCTTACCGGTCCCTAGATGTGGCGGTGCATTATCTTATGTTTTGTGGCTTTATCCCTTCTTCACACTTTCTGTCCTAGGGTGACAATGCCCACGCACTGTACCACATCAAAGGAACAGCAGCGTGGTCAACCTAGGGTAGGAAGCGTTAGGACTACCTCCTCCTCCTCATCTTAGTTCTTTAACACAGGGGGTTGGTGTGTTCTATAGTCAACTGCAATGACTGGGAACAATGCTAACTTCCTTATCAATGTCCTGAGATCAGCCAGGTGCAGAGCTTTGGAGTCTACTCACCATCTAGAAGAAAACAGAAGGCATTCCAAAAAAGTCTTGCTCCAGTCAAGTTTTATTGCAATGACAGCACACCGCTCAGTCCCACAGAAAGCCAGATCCAAGACGTGTTTCACCCACAAGAGAGCTAGTTTCTCATGACTGAGCCCTGCTGTGGGTGAAACACATTGGGATCATGACTTTGGACTGGAGTGAGTGGTGTGCTGTCATTACAGTAAACCTTGACTGGAGCAAGACGTTTTTTGGCATGCGGCCTGCAACCATGTAGCTGTGTGTACACAAAGATTTGGGGATACTCATGACGTCATTGTCCTAATATGGCCAGGTAGCCATATTAGGTCAATGGCATTGACCTTATATGGCCACATGGCCATATTAGGTCAATAATGTCACAAGCATCATCACCCCTTTGTGTATGTAAAGCTGAAGGGTGGGAGATCACCCATCTGCAGCTCATTGGCCTGGCACTGACAGCTGCCTTCCAGGTTGAACATGGGTGCGGACCAAACACAAGCTCATCACTACTGATAACTTCCTTTGCTCTCTGTCCCTAATGCATTGTTATCAGCTCTCTGGATTTCAAGCACGGCCAACAATAAATTTTTATTCATTTTTTGCAAAAATTCTGTATTTAGTGGTTTTCCTGAAATTTCACATTTTCCTTCCCATATATATTGAAGAAAAATCTGTACTTATATCCAAACGTTTATGGATCTATTTACTAATTTTTCACACAACATTCTTCCAAGATTTACAAAAAAATTTTTTAGTGAATCTTTTTTGATTTGTGAATCTTGGGTAAATAAAATGCTTAAACAGCTTACTTATGTTATCTTTTGCTACATCTTATGATGGCATATCTTATGCATGCTCTACTGCTTCAACTGGTTCATTGAAGTTCCAGGGAAGATGCAGAGGTGGAGATATTCTTACCTTCACTGCTTCTGGGCTGACAACTAAAATGATCACATTGTGTAAAAAGTTAATCCGTACGACAGGGCCATATTTTTGGACCCTGAAAAAAAAAAAAAGACAAAGTATAAACACAGGTACACTTATTGGTCCTGAAGTGTTAGGAACAAGAACTGTGTACTGCATTGTAGTGGGAGGGAGCCTCCTCCATTCTGGCCACCTGGACTTATGTGGGACACCCCTTTTTATCTTACACACCCCTCTTGTTCTTTTAGAAATACCGTATACAGTGCCTTGAAAAAGTATTGATACCCCTTGAAATTTTCCACAATTTGTCATGTTAAAACCACAAACGTAAATGTATTTTATTGGAATTTTATGTGATAGACCAACAAAGTGGCACATAATTGTAAAGAGGAAGAAAATTAATAAATGGTGTTCAACAGTTTTTACAAATAAATATCTAAAAAATGTGGCGTGCATTTGTATTCAGCCCCCCTGAGTCAATACTTTCACTGCAATTACAGCTGGAAGACTTTTTGGGGATGTCTCTACCAGCTTTGCACATCTAGAGATTCTCGATTGGATTTAGGTCTGGACTTTGACTGGGCCATTCTAACACATGAATATGCTTTGATCTAAACCAGGGGTCTTAAAACTATGGCCCTCCAGATGTTCAAGAACTACAATTCCCATCATGCCTAGTCATGTCTGTGAATGTCGGAGTTTTACACTGCCTCATGGGGTGTGTAGTTCTGCATCAGCTGAGGGGCCATAGTTTGAAGATCCCTGATCTAAACCATTCCATTGTAGCTCTGGCTGTATGTTTAGGATCATTATCCTGCTGGATAGTGAACCTCCACTCCAGTCTTAAGTCTTTTGCAGACTCTAACAAGTTTTCTTCTAAGATTGCCCTGTATTTGGCTACATCCATCTTCCCATCAACTCTGACCAGCGTCCCTGTCCCTGCTGAAGAAAAGCATCCCCACAACATAATGCTGCCACCACCATGTTTCACAGTGGGGATGGTGTGTTCAGGGTGATGTGCAGTGTTAGTTTTCCTCCTTTTGCTTTTAGGCCAAAAAGTTCAATTTTGGTCTTATCTGCCCAGAGCACTTTCTTCCAAATGTTTGCTGTGTCCCCCACATGGCTTCTCACAAACTGCAAACGGGACTTCTTATGACTTTCTTTCAACAATGGCTTTCTTCTTGACACTCTTCCATAAAGGCCAGATTTGTGGAGTGCACGACTAATAGTTGTCTTGTGGACAGATTCTCCCACCTGAGCTGCGGATCTCTGCAGCTCCTCCAGAATTACCATGAGCCTCTTGGCTGCTTCTCTGATTAATGCTCTCCTTGTCCGGCCTGTCAGTTTAGGTGGACGGCCATGTCTTGGTAGGTTTGCAGTTGTGCCATACTCTTTCCATTTTCAGATGGTGGATTGAACAGTGCTCCGTGAGATGTTCAAAGCTTGGGATATTTTTTTATAACCTAACCCTGCTTTAAACTTCTCCACAACTTTATTCCTGACCTGTCTGGTGTGTTCTTCATGATGCTGTTTGTTCACTAAGGTTCGCTAACAAACCTCTGAGGGCTTCACAGAACATCTGTTTTGTACTGAAATTAAACTACACACAGGTGGACTCTATTTACTAATTAGGTGACTTCTGAAGGCAATTGGTTCCACTAGATTTTAGTTAGGCTACTTTCACGCTGAGGCGCTTTGCAGGCACTAAAGTGCTAAAAATAGCGCCTGCAAAGCGCCCTGAAAGAGTCGCTCAATTCACTCCAATGTGAAAGCCCCGAGGGCTTTCACACTAGAGTGGTGCGCTTGCAGGACGGTCAAAAAAGTCCATCTTTGCAGTGCTATAGGAGCGGTGTATTCACCGCTCCTAAAGCGCCCCTTCCCATTGAAAACAGTGGGGCAGCGGTGCAAATCCGCCGGCAAAGCGCTGCTGCAGCGGCGCTTTGCGGCCAGTTTCAACTCTTTTTCGGCTGTTAGCGGGGGCTAAAACCTCCACACTAGCGACCGAATAGCGCCGCTAAAACGACGGTAAAGCGGCGCTAATTATAGGGCCGCTTTACCGCCGGCGCCCGCCCGCGTGTGAAAGTAGCCTTAGGGGTAACAGAGTAAAGGGGGCTTGAATACAAATGCGCACCATACTTTTCAGATATTTCTTTGTAAAAAAATTTTGAAAACCATTTATCATTTTCCTTCCACTTCACAATTATGTGCCACTTTGTGTTGGTCTATCACGTAAAAGCGCAATAAAATACATTTATGTTTTTGGTTGTAACATGACAAAATTTCAAGGGTTATGAATACCTTTTCAAGGCACTGTATGGCTATCACCAGCACTCCAGAATGGCTCAAAGAAGAGTTTTTTTTTGTTTCAATAAAACAATGCAATGTTTCAAAATCACTTAAGGACACTTTGTCAAGATAAGAGTCACTGCTGAAGTGCTGGAAATATTGATATTTTTCTAACTATGAGTAATAGCGACATCCAGGCCCGGACTGGGACAAAAAATAGGCCCGGGCATTTTGGATTGAGCAGCCCATGACATGTTAACCGGCCCCTTCCCCACTCTCCACCCTGACAGATTCCCTGAGAGAGGGGAGGGGGAACCCAGCAGAGGTGTGGGGGGGGGGTCAGGTGGGACCAGGAAAGAGCATGGTGGGATGGAGAGCACAGGGAAGAACCTTGAGAACATGGGGTGGGGCGAGAGCACAGGGAGGAAGAGAAGAGCACAAGGGGCAGTGGAGAGCATGGGGGGAGGTTGAGAGCATGGGGGAGGTGGAGAGCACAGGAAGGGCGGCGGAGAGCAAGGGGGGTAGGTGGAGAGCACAGGGGGGCTGGTGGAGAGCACAGGGGGGGATGTGAAGAGCACATGGGGGAGGTGGAGAGCACAGTGAGGGCAGCGGAGAGCATGGGGGGAGGTGGGGAGCACAGAGAGGGCGGCGGAGAGAATGGGGGGAGATGGAGAGCACAGGGGGCTGGTGGAGAGCATGGGGGGGATGTGAAGAGCACATGGGGGAGGTGGAGAGCACAGTGAGGGCAGCGGAGAGCATGGGGGGAGGTGGGGAGCACAGAGAGGGCGGCGGAGAGAATGGGGGGAGATGGAGAGCACAGGGGGCTGGTGGAGAGCATGGGGGGGATGTGAAGAGCACATGGGGGAGGTGGAGAGCACAGTGAGGGCAGCGGAGAGCATGGGGGGAGGTGGGGAGCACAGAGAGGGCGGTGGAGAGAATGGGGGGAGATGGAGAGCACAGGGGGCTGGTGGAGAGCATGGGGGTGTGTGAAGAGCACAGGGAGGGCTGCAGAGAGCATGGGGGGAGATGGAGAACACAGGGAGGGCGGCGGAGAGCATGGGGGGAGATGGAGAACACAGGGAGGGCGGCGGAGAGCATGGGGGGAGATGGAGAGCACAGGGAGGGTGGCGGAGAGCATGGGGGGAGGTGGAGAGCATGGGGGGGCTGGTGGAGAGCACGGGGAGGGCAGCGGAGAGCACAGGGGGGAGGTGGAGAGCATTGGGGGGGGGCTGGTGGAGAGCATGGGGGGATGTGAAGAGCACATGGGGGAGGTGGAGAGCACGGGGAGGGCAGCGGAGAGCATGGGGGGAGGTGGAGAGCACAGGGAAGACTGCGGAGAACATGGGGGGAGATAGAGAGCACAGGGAGGGCAGCGGAGAGCATGTGGGGAGGTGGAGAGCACAGGGGGGCTGGTGGAGAGCATGGGGGGATGTGAAGAGCGCATGGGGGGTGGCAAGCACAGGGAGGGCGGCGGAGAGCATGGGGAGAGGTGGGGAGTACAGGGGGGGCAACGGAGAGCATGAGCGGGCAGCGGAGAGCATGGGGGGATGTGGAGAGAATAGGGGGGAAGCAGAGTGCGTGGGGGGATATGAACAGCGCAGGGGGGGTGGCGGAGAGCACGGGGGGTGGCAGAGAGCACAGGGAGGGTGGCAGAGAGCATGGGGGGAGGTGGAGAGCAAAGGGAGGGCGGCAGAGAGCATGAGGGAGGTGGAGAGCACGGGGGGTGGCAGAGAGCATGGGGGAGGTGGAGAGCACTGGGGGGGGGGGCAGAGAGCATAGGGGAGGTGGAGAACACTGGGGGGGCGACAGAGAGCATGGGGGAGGTGGAGAGCACTGGGGGGGCAGAGAGCATGGGGGAGGTGGAGAACACGGGGGGGCGACAGAGAGCATGGGGGAGGTGGAGAGCACTGGGGGGTGGCAGAGAGCATGGGGGAGGTGGAGAGCACTGGGGGGTGGCAGAGAGCATGGGGGAGGTGGAGAGCACTGGGGGGGGGGGTTAGCAGAGAGCATTGGGGAGGTGGAGAACACTGGGGGGCGACAGAGAGCATGGGGGAGGTGGAGAGCACTGGGAGGGGGGGGGGTTAGCAGAGAGCATTGGGGAGGTGGAGAACACTGGGGGGGGGGGTGGCAAAGAGCATGAGGAGGCAAAGAGTATGGGTGGTGTGGAGAGCCTAGGGGGGGGCAGCAGAAATAAGAAGGATAGGAGAAGCGGTGGGGGCGGCTGCATATAGAACAATCATTCTCTCCATCTTCCTCCTGCAGTCTCCTGCTTCTCCTCTACCTCTCGCAGGCATTCCGATACTGCAGGAGGAAGATGGAGAGAATGATTGTTCTATATGCAGCCGCCCCCACCGCTCCTCCTATCCAGGTTATAGGTGGGTGGCGGAGAGTACGGGGCTGCACTCACGTTTTCTGTTATCGGCTTCAAGATGTTAGCAGCAGCAGGTGTCTGCTCTGGCTCCTCCCCCTTTCGCAGTCACGCCCCCTGGCACAGACGGCTGACCTATGCGGGCGGCCGCAGAAGGCTCTAGCTCCACCCCCCCCTCTATGTTTACGTCCCCCCAGCGCCGATGGAGTTTAACTGGCAGCCGGGCGGCCGCGGAGAGGCTGCGTGAGCGGCGTGGGCTCAAAGAGCCTTGTGACCCGCAAGGACTTGCAGCCTGGTGGCCCAGGCGGCCGCGGCCCACCGGGCGAATGCCCGGTTTGCCCTATGGCCAATCCGGGCCTGGCGACATCCATTCATTTGTCCCTTAACCAAGCCTTCCTTCCAGCTCTGTAAATTGTAAGGGGTGTGCAAGGTGTCCCTAAAGATGGCCATACACTAGTACCATTTTGAAAGTTTGGAAATGTGAACATTCATTCGGTGTTCAAATGATTAATGATCTACTGTAGTAATAGGAAAATTGGAAGAAGAAGGTTGGAAAATATTTCTTGAATAAACAAAATTCTTACTGTAAATGTGGTTTTCCTTCCAGAATTTTTTTTTTTTTTTTTTTTTTTTTTACATATTGTAGGTGGTGCTCTAAACACAAAAGAAACCTGTTTAATATGTCTGGGATTCCATTCAAGTAGCAGATCTGGATGAACTTTGAACACATTTAATTGACTCAACAATGGATGGTCAAATGCTCTGGTGGCTTTTTCAGAATTTTTGTTTGAACATTCATATGAAATTTGACTGGTGTGTGGCCAGCTAGTATGGCTCCTGCTCTTTTCGGCTCCTAAAAAGCTAAAACTACCCCCTCCATTTTTTTTCCTTCTCTCCTTTTCAGTTCTAGGACAAGGTCATCTAGAGCCCAGGGCAAACAGGCCAAACTGCACCCCCCCCCCCCAAAGATGCATATGTGTCAGTAAAAATCCCTCAAATGCATAAAACTGAGCATTAATCTGCACTAAGCACAAATTCCCCCTACTCTCAATATAAATCTGCCCCCCCCAGCGGAGAATGCCCCCCACATCCCCCACATCCTCCCAAAACAAATGCCCCCCTCCCAAAAAAAAAAAAAAATCACCCCCTCCGAGTCCTAGCACAAACTGTTCCTGATTTGGAACAAAGTCCCTCTGTTCTTCTTTCCTCCTCATTTGTCCCTCATTTTGGTCTCATCTATATACTGTAGTTGTATATAAAATGCACTATTTATTGCACTTTTATTATTCAAAAAGTGTTTCACAGTGTTAGAAACTTTCATCCATTTTCTAAATTGCTGCATTTTTTAATTTCAAAAGCCAATATAAAGGAATAGAAGCGGTGGTGGGTTTAACTATTTTATTTTCACTGTTTTATTTTCAGTGGGATAGAATGAGTAGAAATATATTTTTATGTAAACCCTAACCATGAACTCTTTTGCTTCATTTTGGTCCATTAAATATACAATTGGGAGCATTCTTTTTTGTTTCAAGAAATTATGATTAGGAAGCATTTTTTAAATTATTTTTGTGCAAAAAAAACAAAAAACTGCTTATCTTCTGGAAATCCGGTGCTATTCTGTGCACTCTGCAGTGTTCTCAAGTGTTATCAATTGCCCGTTTCTCTGTGGACTACAGAACTCCTCTACCCATTGTTATGGAGATGAGCAGAGGGAAAGGTTTTCTGTCATTTTTTAAACCCTTCTTGTCCAAGGGTGACCACTTTGTTCCCGCATGGATACAGTACAGTCAGCAATCATTGTCACCCTAGGAAATGAAGTGTGTAGTAAAGGAATAAAATCTTAAAAAAAAGGGGGGGTGGGGGGGGTTTGCCTGTTCCCTCTGTGAGATTGTACTTCATAGCTGCTCAATTGCAACCCTTTTCTGGGTGGGGTGTTATGAACGAAATATCTCATTCAGGCTGTGCTTTTGTCTAGATCCAGTAAATATCATTTGTTGGCTCGATTGAAGGTGGGCAGGCTTTGGGAATGTTCCCGATATCCCACTTTGACTCTTATGTCCAATGTTTGGGATGAGATGAGGTGAATCATGAGATATGATGGGATAGCAAAGTACCTACCTATTTGGGAGGGAGGACGTTTGGAAGAATTTGGTCAGCTGCAGAGCTTTGATGGCTGGTACTCCAAGGGTGCCCAGTTCCTTCATCAGTTATTTGACAATGACCAACTGAAATCCTTTTCAGGATTTACAGCGGGAATTCGGTATGCCCTCTTGCAAATTCTTCCAATTCCTTCAACTCTGTTATGCTGTCTTGGCCCAAGCTAAGCGGACTACTCTTAGACAGATTAACACTCCACTTATGGATCAGTTTGCTACCACTATGGACAAGAAGGGCCTCATTTCCACCCTTTCTAGATCTTTGTTGACTAATTCCTTACAGCTTCCTGGCAGGAGAGGGTGGGCTACAAATATAGCTGCCTTAGATGGGGAGATTTGGCAAACTATTCTGAAACAGGTCCTAGTAGTGTCCCTTTCACCAACGCAACATCTATCCCAACTCTTTGTTATACATAGGCGTACATAGAACGTCGTATAAATGACATTTCTGGAACTATCGAGAGAAAGTCTGGACTGTCCCAGATGTGGAGAATCCCCTGCAGATCTTCTACATATCCTCTGGAAGTGCCCCAAACTGGTGCGTTACTGGCGTTGTGTTATCGCTACTGTCAATCAGGCATTCCAGTCTCCCTTGCACAATGACCCATCGACCTGTACATTGGGTTTCTTAAATAAAGAAGTATATATGACTCAAGCCCCGACTTCTATTTCTGGACCGTAAATTTATTCTGTTAAAATGGCTTTCGCCACTCCCTTCTACTTTTGAGGACTGGCGAGCACAGGTTAATTTTACCCTGCTTAAAGAAAGGCATACCAGAATTCGACCCTTCCTGACTAATGACACTACAAAGCAACTTATTCACTCCTTGATTATTTCCCGCCTTGACTACTGTAACTCTCTCCTTAATGGCCTACCCTTACACTGGCTACCCCCCCCCCCCCTTCAGTCTATTATGAATGATGCTGCTAGACTAATACACCTCACTAACCGATCCGTGACTGCTGCCCCTCTCTGCCAATCCCTTTACTGGTTTCCCCTACCCCACCGTATAAAATTCAAAATGCTAACCACAACATACAAGGCCATTCACAACATTGCCCCCAGCTACATCACCAACCTCATCTGCAGATATCGCCCAAATCGTCCCCTCCGTTCCTCCCAGGACCTCCTGCTCTCTAGCTCTCTTGTTACCTCCTCTCATTCTTGTCTTCAGGACTTCTCCAGAGCCTCTCACATCCTCTGGAATTCCCTGCCCCGGTATATCCGATCAGCCCCTAACCTGTCCACCTTTAGGAGATTCCTAAAAAAAACTCACTTATTCAGGGAAGCCTATCCCATACCCACCTAACAACCCCATCAAATCATTCCCCGCATCTATTACCTTTTGTACCACCACCCCCTCCCTTTAGAATGTAAGCTCTACGAGCAGGGCCCTCCTGTCCCTTCTGTATTGAACTGTACTGTAATTGTGTTGTCCCCCCTCTACATTGTAAAGCGCTGCGTAAACTGTTGGCGCTATATAAATCGTGAATAATAATATTAACTAACTATTTTTTTAAAAATTTACCATACAGTCTCTGCCATTAATAAATCCTCCCTAAAGTGTTATATCATTAAAATGCCTTTATTAACCACTTGACGACCGCCTCACGCCGATGTACGTCGGCAAAGTGGCACGGACAGGCAAAATCACGTACAGGGTACGTGATTTGCCTTCCGCGGGTGGGGGGTCCGATCGGACCCCCCCCCCGGTGCCCGAGGCGGTCGTCTTTTGTCCAGCGGCGATCGGTGATGAGGGGGAGACCATCCGTTCGTGGCCCCCCCCTCGCGATCGCCGCCGGCCAATGAGAACACTCCTTTGCTGCTGTATGCTAAACAGCAGCAAAGGAAGTGATGTCATCTCCCCTCGGGTCGGTATTTTCCGTTCCGGCCCGAGGAGAGACGACATGTGAGTGAGTGCACAACACTACACACACACAGTAGAACATGCCAGCCACACAAAACACCCCGATCCCCCCCCCGATCGCCCCCCGATCCCCCCCCAATCACCCCCCCCCCCTGTCACAAACTGACACCAGCAGTTTTTTTTTTTTTTTTTCTGATTACTGCATAATGTCAGTTTGTGACAGTTACTGTGTTGGGACAGTGAGTATTACCCCCCTTTAGGTCTAGGGTACCCCCCTAACCCCCCCTAATAAAGTTTTAACCCCTTGATCACCCCCTGTCACCAGTGTCGCTAAGCGATCATTTTTCTGATCGCTGTATTAGTGTCGCTGGTGACGCTAGTTAGTGAGGTAAATATTTAGGTTCGCCGTCAGCGTTTTATAGCGTCAGGGACCCCCATATACTACCTAATAAATGTTTTAACCCCTTGATTGCCCCCTAGTTAGCCCTTTCACCACTGATCACCGTATAACCGTTACGGTTGACGCTGGTTAGTTCGTTTATTTTTTATAGTGTCAGGGCACCCGCCGTTTATTACCGAATAAAGGTTTAGCCCCCCGATCGCCCGGCGGTGATATGCGTCGCCCCAGGCAGCGTCAGATTAGCGCCAGTACCGCTAACACCCACGCACGCAGCATGCGCCTCCCTTAGTGGTATAGTATCTGATCGGATCAATATCTGATCCGATCAGATCTATACTAGCGTCCCCAGCAGTTTAGGGTTCCCAAAAACGCAGTGTTAGCGGGATCAGCCCAGATACCTGCTAGCACCTGCGTTTTGTGCCTCCGCCCGGCCCACCCAAGTGCAGTATCGATCGATCACTGTCACTTACAAGGCACTAAACGCATAACTGCAGCGTTCGCAGAGTCAGGCCTGATCCCTGCGATCGCTAACAGTTTTTTTGGTAGCATTTTGGTGAACTGGCAAGCGCCAGCCCCAGGCAGCGTCAGGTTAGCGCCAGTACCGCTAACACCCACGCACGCACCGTACACCTCCCTTAGTGGTATAGTATCTGAACGGATCAATATCTGATCTGATCAGATCTATACTAGCGTCCCCAGCAGTTTAGGGTTCCCAAAAACGCAGTGTTAGCGGAATCAGCCCAGATACCTGCTAGCACCTGCGTTTTGCCCCTCCGCCCGGCCCAGCCCAGTCCACCCAAGTGCAGTATCGATCGATCACTGTCACTTACAAAACACTAAACGCATAACTGCAGCGTTCGCAGAGTCAGGCCTGATCCCTGCGATCGCTAACAGTTTTTTTTGTAGCGTTTTGGTTAACTGGCAAGCACCAGCCCCAGGCAGCGTCAGATTAGCGCCAGTACCGCTAACACCCACGCACGCACTGTACACCTCCCTTAGTGGTATAGTATCTGATCGCATCAATATCTGATCCGATCAGATCTATACTAGCGTCACCAGCAGTTTAGGGTTCCCAAAAACGCAGTGTTAGCGGGATCAGCCCAGATACCTGCTAGCACCTGCGTTTTGCCCCTCCGCCCGGCCCGGCCCAGCCCACCCAAGTGCAGTATCGATCGATCACTGTCACTTACAAAACACTAAACGCATAATTGCAGCGTTCGCAGAGTCAGGCCTGATCCCTGCGATCGCTAACAGTTTTTTGGTAGCGTTTTGGTGAACTGGCAAGCGCCAGCGGCCTAGTACACCCCGGTCGTAGTCAAACCAGCACTGCAGTAACACTTGGTGACGTGGCGAGTCCCATAAGTGCAGTTCAAGCTGGTGAGGTGGCAAGCACAAGTAGTGTCCCGCTGCCACCAAGAAGACAAACACAGGCCCGTCGTGCCCATAGTGCCCTTCCTGCTGCATTCGCCAATCCTAATTGGGAACCCACCGCTTCTGCAGCGCCCGTACTTCCCCCATTCACATCCCCAACCAAATGCAGTCGGCTGCATGAGAGGCATTTTCTTTATGTCCTCCCGAGTACCCCTACCCAGCGAACGCCCCCAAAAAAGATGTCGTGTCTGCAGCAAGCGCGGATATAGGCGTGACACCCGCTATTATTGTCCCTCCTGTCCTGACAATCCTGGTCTTTGCATTGGTGAATGTTTTGAACGCTACCATTCACTAGTTGAGTATTAGCGTAGGGTACAGCATTGCACAGACTAGGCACACTTTCACAGGGTCTCCCAAGATGCCATCGCATTTTGAGAGACCCGAACCTGGAACCGGTTACCGTTATAAAAGTTAGTTACAAAAAAAGTGTAAAAAAAAAAAAAAAATAAGAAATAAAAAAAAATAGTTGTTGTTTTATTGTTCTCTCTCTCTCTATTCTCTCTCTCTATTGTTCTGCTCTTTTTTACTGTATTCTATTCTGCAATGTTTTATTGTTATTGTTATTGTTATTATGTTTTATCATGTTTGTTTTTCAGGTGTGTAATTATTTACACTTTACTGTGCTTTATTGTTAACCATTGTTAACCATTTTTTTGTCTTCAGGTACGCCATTCACGACTTTGAGTGGTTATACCAGAATGATGCCTGCAGGTTTAGGTATCATCTTGGTATCATTCTTTTCAGCCAGCGGTCGGCTTTCATGTAAAAGCAATCCTAGCGGCTAATTAGCCTCTAGACTGCTTTTACAAGCCGTGGGAGGGAATGCCCCCCCCCCCCCCACCGTCTTCCGTGTTTTTCTCTGGCTCTCCTGTCTCAACAGGGAACCTGAGAACGCAGCCGGTGATTCAGCCAGCTGACCATAGAGCTGATCAGAGACCAGAGTGGCTCCAAACATCTCTATGGCCTAAGAAACCGGAAGCTACGAGTATTTCATGACTTAGATTTCGCCGGATGTAAATAGCGCCATTGGGAAATTGGGGAAGCATTTTATCACACCGATCTTGGTGTGGTCAGATGCTTTGAGGGCAGAGGAGAGATCTAGGGTCTAATAGACCACAATTTTTTCAAAAAAGAGTACCTGTCACTACCTATTGCTATCATAGGGGATATTTCCATTCCCCGAGATAACAATAAAAATGATTAAAAAAAAAAAATATGAAAGGAACAGTTTAAAAGTAAGATTAAAAAAGCAAAAAAATAATAAAGAAAAAAACAAAAAAAAAAAAACACCCCTGTCGCCCCCTGCTCTCGCGCTAAGGCGAACGCAAGCGGCGGTCTGTCGTCAAACGTAAACAGCAATTGCACCATGCATGTGAGGTATCACCGCGAAGGCCAGATCGAGTGCAGTAATTTTTCCAGTAGACCTCCTCTGTAAATCTAAAGTGGTAACCTGTAAAGGCTTTTGAAGGCTTTTAAACATGTATTTATTTTGTTGCCACTGCACGTTTGTGCGCAATTTTAAAGCATGTCATGTTTGGTATCCATGTACTCGGCCTAAGATCATCTTTTTTATTTCATCAAACATTTGGGCAATATAGCGTGTTTTAGTGCATTAAAATTAAAAAAAGTGTGTTTTTTCCCCAAAAAATGCGTTTAAAAAATCGCTGCGCAATTACTGTGTGAAAAAAAAAAATGAAACACCCACCATTTTAATCTGTAGGGCATTTGCTTTAAAAAAATATATAATGTTTGGGGGTTCAAAGTAATTTTTTTGCAAAAAAAAAAAAACTTTTTCATGTAAACAATAAGTGTCAGAAAGGGCTTTGTCTTCAAGTGGTTAGAAGAGTGGGTGATGTGTGACATAAGCTTCTAAATGTTGTGCATAAAATGCCAGGACAGTTCAAAACCCCCCCAAATGACCCCATTTTGGAAAGTAGACACCCCAAGCTATTTGCTGAGAGGCATGTCGAGTCCATGGAATATTTTATATTGCGACACAAGTTGCGGGAAAGAGACAAATTTTTTTTATTTTTTTTTTTTTTTTTGCACAAAGTTGTCACTAAATGATATATTGCTCAAACATGCCATGGAAATATGTGAAATTACACCCCAAAATACATTCTGCTGCTTCTCCTGAGTACGGGGATACCACATGTGTGAGACTTTTTGGGAGCCTAGCCGCGTACGGGACCCCGAAAACCAAGCACCGCCTTCAGGCTTTCTAAGGGCGTGAATTTTTGATTTCACTCTTCACTGCCTATCACAGTTTCGGAGGCCATGGAATGCCCAGGTGGCACAAAACCCCCCCAAATGACCCCATTTTGGAAAGTAGACACCCCAAGCTATTTGCTGAGAGGTATAGTGAGTATTTTGCAGACCTCACTTTTTGTCACAAAGTTTTGAAAATTGAAAAAAGAAAAAAAAAAAGTGTTTTTTCTTGTCTTTCTTCATTTTCAAAAACAAATGAGAGCTGCAAAATACTCACCATGCCTTTCAGCAAATAGCTTGGGGTGTCTACTTTCCAAAATGGGGTCATTTGGGGGGGTTTTGTGCCACCTGGGCATTCCATGGCCTCCGAAACTGTGATAGGCAGTAAAGAGTGAAATCAAAAATTTTCACCCTTAGAAATCCTGAAGGCAGTGATTGGTTTTCGGGGTCCAGTACGCGGCTAGGCTCCCAAAAAGTCCCACACATGTGGTATCCCCATACTCAGGAGAAGCAGCTAAATGTATTTTGGGGTGCAATTCCACATATGCCCATGGCCTGTGTGAGCAATATATCATTTAGTGACAACTTTATGAAAAAAAAAAAAAAAAAAAAAAAAAAAAAGTGTCACTTTCCCGCAACTTGTGTCAAAATATAAAATATTCCATGGACTCAATATGCCTCTCAGCAAATAGCTTGGGGTGTCTACTTTCCAAAATGGGGTCATTTTGGGGGGTTTTGTGCCACCTGGGCATTCCATGGCCTCCGAAACTGTGATAGGCAGTGAAGAGTGAAAGCAAAAATTTACACCCTTAGAAATCCTGAAGGCGGTGATTGGTTTTCGGGGCCCCGTACGCGGCTAGGCTCCCAAAAAGTCCCACACATGTGGTATCCCCATACTCAGGAGAAGCAGCTAAATGTATTTTGGGGTGCAATTCCACATAGGCCCATGGCCTGTGTGAGCAATATATCATTTAGTGACGACTTTTTGTAAATATTTTTTTTTTTTTTTTTTTTGTCATTTTTCAATCACTTGGGACAAAAAAAATAAATATTCAATGGGTTCAACATGCCTCTCAGCAATTTCCTTGGGGTGTCTACTTTCCAAAATGGGGTCATTTGGGGGGGTTTTGTACTGCCCTGCCATTTTAGCACCTCAAGAAATGACATAGGCAGTCAAACTAAAAGCTGTGTAAATTCCAGAAAATGTACCCTAGTTTGTAGACGCTATAACTTTTGCGCAAACCAATAAATATACGCTTATTGACTTTTTTTACCAAAGACATGTGGCCGAATACATTTTGGCCTAAATGTATGACTAAAATTTAGTTTATTGGATTTTTTTTATAACAAAATTAGAAAATATCATTTTTTTTCAAAATTTTCGGTCTTTTTCCGTTTATAGCGCAAAAAATAAAAACCGCAGAGGTGATCAAATACCATCAAAAGAAAGCTCTATTTGTGGGAAGAAAAGGACGCAAATTTCGTTTGGGTACAGCATTGCATGACCGCGCAATTAGCAGTTAAAGCGACGCAGTGCCAAATTGGAAAAAGACCTCTGGTCCTTAGGCAGCATAATGGTCCGGGGCTCAAGTGGTTAAAGGGTAACGCCACTTTCTTGGAAATAAATAGCAATTAAAAAAAATACAATATAGCATATACAATTGTGACACAAGTCATATTGTAATTGAATGTTATTAAACATAACCTTTCCTTTTCAATCTGCAGCTCTGTAATTTTCTGTAAAATGCAATGCAATATGGCTCCCTGGAGGTGTTCTGTACACAGAATGTGTGTACAGAACACCCCCCAGAAACATAATTTCACGCTTGTGAGATTGGCTCACTGTTTTTCCCAGAAGTCCAGACTACGATACAAGTCAGATTTTTGGCATCCCCTGCAACAAAAATGTTATTTTTGGTGGGATACTCCCACCAAAAATAGGAAAAAATAGGAAAAATAGGAAATCACATCTAAAAAGGGATGCAGAACCTGCAATTTTCCTCAGAGGCCTGCAGGTGCAGCAGCTGGTTGATAATTATGAAACCACCCCCATTAAACTCACTATGCACATGGACACACAGAAACAAACAGCAATTTCTTCAGAATAACAAAAAGGTAGGAATCTGCAACAAAGTTTGTTAAAATCCTTGTAATGTACATAGATCACCCAGAGGGGAATGTTTTTTTCCCAACAAAAGTGGAGTTACTCTTTAAAGCTGGAAAAAGGCAACTCCTCCTTCTACCCAATACTGGAAGCATTTAGTGAACACAAATTTACCATTATATCAAGGTACTTACTATAACAGGGGATTTCCAAAGAGGTTTACTAAAGTTTTAATGAGATGGCTTAAAGCGTAACTCCACTTTTGTTGCGAAAAAAACATTCCCCTCTGGGTGATCTATGTACATTGCAAGGATTATAACAACCTTTGTTGCAGATTCCTACCTTTTGTTATTCTCAAGAAATCCATGTGTGTTTGTCTGTGCCTCTGTACTGAGTGGGTCTAATGGCAGTGGTTTCGTAATTACCTGTCAGGTGTGCAGCTGCAGGGCACTAATGACGAAATCTGCTGGGCCTGCATCCCTTTAGACGTGTTCCTATTGAAAGTATCTCTCTAAAAATGACATTTTTGTTGCAGGGGATGCCTGAAATCTGACTTGTATCTTAGGCAAACTTCTGGGAAAATTGGTGAGCCAATCACACGAGCAGGAATGATGTTTCCGGGGAGTGGTCAGTACAGCCAGGTAGCCATTATTGCAATGCATTCTTAGAAAATTACAGTGGCTGTAGATTGAAAAGGAAAGGCCATTTTTAATAACATTCAATTACAATATGACTTGTGTCGCAAGTATATGCGCTATATTATATTTTTTTATTATTTGCTTTTTTTTCCCCCACGAAAGTGGAGTTACCCTTTAAGGATGCCTCAAAAGCAATGGCACCAACTCTCTAAATTATTTAAAGTTCAGCTATGGGGATAGTAGGATGTTCCCCTCTTTTTCTTCTTTTACTTGGGGACCTGACCTTGAGTGCCCAATTCTTATTACTCCTAACATTTCTATTCTTTAATTACAGTAAACTTTTTTTGTTTGTGTTTTGTCTGTCTATCCATATGTGGCATACGTACCCCTGCGCACAAGTCAAGCCATTTGGAACCTTTCCTTTCCTAAAAAAAATCTAATAAAATTTACTTTATAAAAACAAATTCCTTTTTTAAAACAAATACACTACAACTACACTTACGTAATAATATACATCACAGTCCTCACAGCCCTAACATACTCCAGCAGCATGGCAGAGCAGGTCTGGATGGAGGTTCTCCCAGTTTTCTCCTGAATGCATGCCACCTGCCCTGGATCAGCACCATTCATTGGCATAGTGCAGGTGGGACAACGTGCATCCCAGTCCTAGCGCTTCATTGGTTAATATGGCACTTGTGGCTGGCACATACCATGGCAGCGTATGACGCTGATCCAGGGTAGACTGCATCCTGCATTTTCGGCACACAAGTGGAACCAAAACAGCACCCCGTTTGAAAAATGCTGCTTTATTATATTCATATTAGCAAGAAGGAAAATGCATTCCCTTTTTCAATAGACTCAAATAAATCTGTTGATTTTGGCTATTTTTTTTCCCTTTCATCCAATGTCCCCAGTGTAATGAAAGAGAAATGATTGTACGACTTACCACTCTAAAAACGCGTCATATACAAGGTCATTTGCTGTGGTTGGATAATGTCCAAGGATGAAACTAAAAGAGCAAATAATTTTATGTTAATATGACAGCAGAGTGTTTTCTGTATATAAATTTTAGGTTATAATTGCAGTGTTTAGCGCAAACCTTATCTGAAGGACATTTAAGGCAGCCATAGATGGATCGAATCTCGGCCGGTTCAACAAGGACTGTTGAATTTGATCCATTTATGGGTAGACTTGAACCCAAGTCAATCCATCGATCAACTCGTGTGCAACCAGCCTGTCGGATTTTTTATATTGGATTGCTGCCAGGGGCTTTAGCTGCTAGCAGTAATCATTGTGTTCTACTGGCTGGGAAGGCTTCCTACCGGCAGAACACATAAGCACTGCAGGAGAAAAGTGACTGTGTTGAAGGAGTTGATCGATTTTCTTTTCTTCCACCCATGGTGGAAAGAATGAAAAGCAAATTATCTATGGCTTGTCTTATGCCCTGTACACACGAGCGGATTTTTTCTACCGGACTGGTCCGACGGACCAAATCCTGCGGACAATCCGACCGTGTGTGGGCTTCATCGGACCTTTAGCGGACTGTTTGTCGAAAATCTGACGGACTTTAGATTTGGAACATGTTTCAAATCTTTATGTCAGAACTCCGTCGGACCCAGTTCCTATCGAGAAATCCGCTCGTCTGTATGCTAGTCCAACAGACGAAAACCGACGCTAGGGCAGCTATTGGCTACTGGCTATGACTTTCTTATTTTAGTCCGATCGTATGTCATCACGTACTAATCCGTCGGACTTTGGTGTGATCGTATGTAGGCAAGTCCCTTCGAAAGTCCGTCGAAAGTCCGTCGGAAAGACTGTCAGAGCTTTGTTGCCGAAAAGTCCGCCCGTGTGTACAGGGCATTAGGGGTTTATTTATAAAACATTTGTTGCATGAATGTCTGAAACATCCACGCATTCTAAACAAAACGTCACCGTAACTTTTGTAAGCAATTAATTCTTGTATGGTCAACTCCATCTAGTGGCAAAAGTGCAATATAGTTTTCTGAAATACCTCAATCAAAAAAAACAATGCATATTACATGCCTTTTGATGGGTTGGCAATGTACGGTATATTAACCGCTACCTGCCGGGCCTATAGTATAGTATAGTAGTTCTGGGTGGACTTCATACGACGTCCTCCTGAGAACACGCCACGGGCCGTGCTGTGACACGATCGGTCACCCACTGTGTCCACCGGAGTGCAGGCATGCAGGTAGGAGGGTGTGCTTAGCTGAGAAAGCCCCTCCTGAAGACTCCTTGGATGTATGACATCATTTGCCGAGGCATGGAAACCAGGAAGTAACCGAAGAAATGTAGAAAAAAAATTTAAAACAAGTTAATATGATATATTTTCCTATCCATTTACCAATGCTAGCAGCTTAAGGATTTTACAGTGCCTTGAAAAAGTATTCATATCTCTTGGAATTTTCCACATTTTGTCATGTTACAACCAAAAACGTAAATGTTAATGTTAAAATGTATTTCAATTTTTTTACAAATAAATATGTGAAGTGTGGTGTGCATTTGTATTCAGCCCCTCTGAGTCCATACTTTGTAGAACCTCCTTTCACTGCAATTACAGCTGCAAGTCTTTTTGGGGATGTCTCTACCAGCTTTGCACATCTAGAGAGGGACATTTTTGCCCATTCTTCTTTGCAAAATAGCTCAAGCTCTGTCAGATTGGATGGGGAGCGTCTGTGAACAGCAATTTTCCAGTCTTGCCACAGATTCTCAATTGGATTTAGGTCTGGACTTTGACTGGGCCATTCTAACACATGAATATGCTTTGATCTAAACCATTCCATTGTAGCTCTGGCTGTATGTTTAGGGTCATTGTCCTGCTGGAAGGTGAACCTCAGCCCCAGTCTCAAGTCTTTTTCAGACTCTAATGCCGCGTACACACGATCAGAAATTCCACCAGCAAAAGTCGGATGTGAGCTTTTGGTCAGAAATTCCGACCGTGTGTATGCTCCATCAGACTTTTGCTGGCAGAATTCCAGCCAGCTAAAATTTGAGAGCAGGTTCTCAATTTTTGGTTCCTATCCTAAAATGTGTTCGTCTGTATGCAATTCAGACGCACAAAAAAATCATGCATGCTCGGAAGCATTGAACTTCATTTCCTCGGCTCGTCGTAGTGTTGTACGTCACCGCGTTCCTGGCGGTCGAAAGTTCAGAGAACTTTTGTGTGAATGTGTGTATGCAAGCCAAGCTTGAGCGGAAAAACCATCCAAGATTTTTCAGGCGGAAAATCCGCTCGTGTGTACACGGCATAACAGGTTTTCTTCTAAGATTGCCCTGTATTTGGCTCCATCCATCTTCCCATCAACTCTGACCAGCTTCCTTGTCCCTGCTGAAGAAAAGCATCCCCACAACATGATGCTGCCACCACCATGTTTCACAGTGGGGATGATTTGTTCAGGGTAATGTGCAGTGTTAGTTTTCCGCCACACATATCGTTTTGCTTTTAGGCCAAAACGTTAAATTTTGGTCTCATCTGACCAGAGCACCTTCTTCCACATGTTTGCTGTGTCCCCCACATGGCTTCTCGCAGACTACAAACGGGACTTCTTATGGATTTCTTTCAACAATGACTTTCTTCTTGCCACTCTTCCATAAATGGCAGATTTGTGGAGTGCACAACTAATAGTTGTCCTGTGGACAGATTCTCCCACCTGAGCTGTGGATCTCTGCAGCTCCTCCAGAGTTACCATTGGCCTCTTGGCTGCTTTTCTGATGAATGCTCTCCTTGCCCGGCCGGTCAGTTTAGGTGGATGGCCATGTCTTGGTAGGTTTGCAGTTGTGCCATACTCTTTACATTTTTGGATGATGGATTGAAAAGTGCTCCGTGAGATGTTCAAAGTTTGGGATATTTTTTTTTATAACCTAACCCTGCTTTAAACTTCTCTACAACTTTATCTCTGACCTGTCTGGTGTGTTTCTTGGCCTTCACGATGCTCTTTGTTCACTAAGGTTCTCTAACAAACCTCTGAGGACTTCACAGAATAGCTGTATTTATACTGAGATTAAATTACACACAGGTGGACTCTATTTACTAATTAAGTGACTTCTGAAGGCAATTGGTTCCACTAGATTTTAGTTAGGGGGTATCAGAGTAAAGGGGGACGAATATAAAATGCACCCCACACTTTTCACAAATTTATTTGTAAAAAAAAAAAAAAAAATTGAAAACTATTGATCATTTTCCTTTAACTTCACAATTATGTGCCACTTTGTGTTGGTCTATCACATAAAATCCCAATAAAATACATTTACGTTTTTGGATGTAACCTGACAAAATGTGGAAAATTTCAAGGGGTATAAATACTTTTTCAGGGCACTGTAAATAGTCAATGTTGACTGGGAAAGTGAAGTCCTGCTTTAAAGTATAACTAAAGGCAAAACTTTCTTTTTCGCTTTGGATGGAGTGGAGAGGGATTAGAGCCCCTGTCAATTTTTATTGCTGTCTGTGCCCACATTAAGGAGATTCATCCTCTCTATTTGTCCTGTTTACTATTGTCATTGAAAGAGAAAGTAAAAAAGAAAACCCCAAATTTTGGGTTGTCCCCAGAAAAGTAATAGATGGGAAATCTTTCAATGGGGACACTATGCATTCTGGGAACGTGGCAAAAAACACGTGTGGCACTTATGGTGCTATTGATTGCCAATGACAGTCAGGAAACCTGTGTTTTGTAGCACGACAAACGCACAGTAAGAAAACTGCAAAGCTCAGCGCCCAAAAAGGTGCAAGAGCTTCTTTTGGTGCATTTGTCACACATAGGATAGTCCATTCAAGTCTATGCTGCAATGCTAAAAAACATGCATTAGCGTGACGCACAGGGGCGAATGGAGCCTAACTAATGATCTCAAGTTATCAATCAAAATCTGATCATTTGAAATACGATCATATTCATGAACAAGGTATTTCAGTGATGCTGACTGATGCAAAATGTTCAATATTCTGCCCTGGCAAATTGACTTAATCGCATCTCATTGAAATGGTGTCTAAATTTATCGGTAGGGAACATATGGCTATTGTTTTGACAGAATCGCACATCAATTGAATAAAAAAAAAAAAAAAAAAAAAAAAAAACTCTAAATGTGTATGGTCACTATTAGGAAGATTAAAAAAACTTTTGGAATTGGATTACTACGTTAAGTCTTAGTTTATTCATTGGATTTAATTATACGTTAACCATTTGCTGACCGGCTCACACCGATATTTGTTGGCAAAGTGGCGCGTGTGCGCAAAACAACGTACACGTACACCGCTGCGTCATCCGCGGCCCGCGGACTTGATGTGCGCCGGTGGCCCGCGATCGTGACACCTATGTAAACAAGGCATTTACCTGTTCTGCCTAGCGACATGACAGGGATCTACTGCTCCCAGTGATCTCTGTCAGGTTCTAGTGAGCTCATCCCCCCTACAGTTAGAACACGCTGAGGGAACACAGTGAACCCCTTGATAGCCCCCTAGTGTTTAACCCCTTCCCTGCCAGTGACATTTACACAGTAATCAGTGCATTTTTATAGCACTGATCGCTGTATAAATGCCAAATGGTCCCAAAATAGTGTCAAAAGTGTCCAATCTGTCTGCCACAATGTCGCAGTCATGATAAAAATCGCAGATCGCCGCCATTACTAATAAAAAAAATAAAAATGCCATAAATCTATCCCCTATTTTGCACACGCGATCACTTTTGCACAAACCAATCAATAAAAGCTTATTGTGATTTTTTTTTTACCAAAAATATGTAGAAGAATACCTGTTGGCCTAAACTGTGGAAGAAATTAGTTTTTTTATATATTTTTGGGGAATATTTATTATAGCAAAAAGTAAAAAATATTGCTTTTTTTTTCAAAATTGTTGCTCTTTTTTTGTTTATAGCGCAAAAAATAAAAGCCGCAGAGGTGATCAAATACCACCAAAAGAAAGCTCTATTTGTGCGAAAAAAAAGGACGTCAATTTTGTTTGGGTACAGCGTTGCACGATCGCGCAATTGTCAGTTAAAGCGACGCAGTGCCGTATCGCAAAAAATGGCTTGGTCGGGAAGGGGGCAAATCCTTCTGGGGCTGAAGTAGTTAACTATGTTAATATAAGGTTCACTTACCTGTCTCTAGGGGGTCCAGGAATGTGGTCATATTTCACATGTATGTAGAATATATATCCGCAGAATAGAGTAAAAAAGACGGAGGCCAGGGATAGCAGAAGAGCAAAAATCCAGAAAACAAGAGCCCACATTGTCACCGAGAAGCTGCAGAAGCCTTTTGGCAGGCAGCAACTCTTCTCAATTCTAAGCCGGCTGCGGAAAATAGGACAAAGGGCAACATCAAACTCGATTTCCTGGATTTGTCCAACCTCCCTCAGACTGGGGCCTCTACAATCACTCGGGGTCCAAGCAGTGCAGAGCGCAATATGAGAATCTTGTATGACTGCATTTTGGCAGAAATCAGGATTTAAAGTGACAAGCTCTGGATTAAAAAAATTATTTTTTTTTTACTCATAAAAGTCCCTTTCTATTGTGCGCAGCCTCCTCCAAATTCCCTTTTTTTTTTTGGTCTGACTTTCTGTGGCTACGTTCATTCTCCATGGTCCCACTGTGTAGGAAAGTAGCCACCCTCTCTCGCTCCCTCTTGAGATGGAATATGGGATGTGTAGTGTGTGTAGAGCAGTGCACGTGACCACAACTAACGTGCACTGCTTGTTCCAAACAAATGGGAGTAGAAAAGGAGGATGTTACAAAAAGGATGAAAGACACAAACCCTGCATGCTTTGCAGCTTCTCAATTTCTAAGGACTACATATCCCATGGTACCTTGCTGCCTGCAAGCAGTGATCCCTGTACTGACTCTGTCTCCTGAAGCTCCTTCTCACAGCACCTACATAGTTCAGAAGGCAGGCTCTGTGAAATGTGTGACACAGCAGTGCCTACTCACAAGGAATAATGACTACGATGTGTCACAGAATTCAAGGAAGTAAATGTATTCAGATCTTTAGGACCCTTTCACACGATCTGCTCGGCAGACTCCGCTAGCTCAGCGGAGGCTTGCTCCGTTGATCCACCGCTGAGCAGGCGGATGACAGGTCCGTCTCCGCTCACTATGCAGGGATGGACCTGTCAGAGCTCTGCTGATCTCTATGGGAAGATCGGATGAAAACAGACAGCATGTCCGTTCTCATCCGATCCGCTGGAAGGATGGCGGACGTATCGTCATCTGTCTGTTTTAAGCTGATCTTGTCGGATCGGATGGCAGGCGGGTGTCAGCAGACACATCTCCATTGACATTCGCCTGCCCATACACGTCAATGGGGGCCCGCTCAGATCTGCCTGAAAAATTGACAGGCAGATATTTGCAGGCTGATCGTGTGAAAGGGGCCTTACAAAGTAAGTTTTCAAACATCAATATTGTTCAGATTAAAAGGAGTAGACCAAATGAAGATTAATTAATAAGATAAATTAAATAATTGGAGGCATGCACCCGCATCCCCTCATTCAGCAGATCCCCAGCTTATTATTCCCCTTGTTCAGCAATTCCCCAGCTTTTGTACCCTTGTTCAGCAGATCCCCTGCTCAGTAATACCCCCAACTTTGCTGATCTCTGCTCAGTAGTAACCCCCAGCTCTGCTGATCCTGCCCTCAGTAGTAACCCCCATTTCTGCAGATCCCCCCGCTTAGTAGTAACCCCAGCTCTGCTAATCCTTCTCTCCCTGTGATCCCGGCTCACCTCTCACTATGTTGCTCCCACGTTGTGGACCACGTGTGACATTGATAGGTTCTCCTGCTCCTGTCCCCAGCTCTGCAGATCCTTTGCCACTCAGTCCCCTCTCTCCAGTCGCCACTCACCATTTGCTATAGCGTTCCCGGGGTGGCAGCGGCGGCCATAGATAAATTCATGCAATGCATGAATCTATCTATTGGTAGTAGGACAAAAGTGAAAAATTGTCTTTATACCCCACCATCCCCTGGCCACTGATACTTGCCTTCTCTGCGCTCTCCCACTGTTGGGAGTGCCTTCATGTCAGAGCTTACACAGGGTTAATGATCTTACTCCCACCCCCACATGTTCAGGTTTGGTAATTTGCCGTTCAGGTTTGGTAGTTTGCTGATCAGGCTTGAGCACTGCATCCCAGGAGGAATAGGAGAAGGTCACACGCTTCCCCAAATCTGTTATTTCCCAGGGCTCTGACAGATGACGAATTGAGAAAGGAGAAGGTAAGCATCAGTGGATGCTTGGAGGGACAAGGGGGTTGTTATTAAGTAAACCCATTACTTTGCCTATTCCTTTTAACTCAAGTTCCATTTTTTTCTAAAATAGCTCTCATTATTTGGTAACACATAAGCATCTACTCATTTATACTGTCTAATAAAATAGAATTGGAGTAGAGCTGACAAGGGTCAGTCCACCCAAACTTGATACTCATGCCCCGTACACACGATCGGAAATTCGGCCAGCAAAAGACCAATGAGAGCTTTTTGTCGGAAAATGCGACCGCGTGTATGCTCCATCGGACTTTTGCTGCCCGATTTTCCGCCAGCAAGAGATTGAGAGCATGTTTTCAATTTTCCTGACGGAAAAAGTTTTGATCGGAAATGTCGTTTGTGTGTTTGGACGTGCAAAAAAACACACATGCTCAGAATCAAGTACGAGACGGAGCAGCTCAGTCTGGTAAAACGGTCGTTCGTAATGGAGATGGCACATTCGTCACACTGCAAATTATTAAATCTTTCAATGCAGCGCATTCTCTTCCTCTTTATAATGCTAGAATGCAAAGAATGAAGTTGTTTTGCTGCTCGTATTCACACAGACTTCTCACAAACTTATTTCTTTATTATTTCTTGTGATCTCCTGAATAATCTTTTTTGTTTTACAAGCTAGATCTCCCTAATAATGTTTAGAATTTAATTTTTATAGTATTTTTTTTTTTTTTTTTTTTTAATCAAGATCTCCTGTTTTATATATTTTTTTAAATTATTTTTTAGTGATCTCCGATTTCTTTTGTTTTTGTATGTCACATTTCCACAACACCATTATTATCTTATATTTGTAAATCCCAAGGAGTTTGGTTGGTGTCCCTTGTTAATTTGACATTGTCATTTGAATGTACCTGCCTACTCACAAAACAAAATGTCCTGTTTGAAGTAAAACACATAGGCAAGTATTTGTGAAAAAGAAATATCCATTTATTCTGGGTCATAACAAAAGAAAGAGGAAGGCAACGCTGAATAAACTGGCGAAATTTGTGAAGCCTTTGTACCCCAGGGCACACATCAATTATTTCACAGTCAAAATTGGTGGCCTGAGGAGTCCTTATAATAGGGAGCACAATCCGGTCCAGGACTACAAGAGATCAGTAACAGCAGCAGATGACATATGTCCCCAGGATGTGGTCATACCACAGCCTGCATCTTTTGCCAGACCAGACCAGACCAGAACCCAGGCCATCACTCTCTGGTCTTTCTTAGACGCTTCCTTTCAGGCTGTGGCTGTGGTGTTGAGGTGTGGCAGGAGGTGGAGGAGGAGGACCTGGAGGAGGAGGACCATGGTTCAACTCATAAATGTGGCTTTGACTTTGGAGTTGGCCCCTCAAGCCCTTATTTAGGGCTTGTAACATCACTTCCTCACATAAGAGGCGTTGGCCCTCCTCCATTTCCAGCATTTTGCATGGTGTAATGTATGCAAAGTCCTCTTGAACACTGGGGGGGGGTTTCTAAGGGCCGCAGTAGCCTTCAGAAATAGGCCAATTGCTGCCTCCTTCAGGTTACTCCTCTTTCTGCAACTTTTTGATTGAAGGCGGAGCGGAGGGACCTGCGATTTTGGCAGGCTACTGGGCCCTGCCACCTCCTGGCTGCACTTTCCATGGCCTGGCTGAGGCTTTCCTGCGTATGAAAAAGGGACATCGTTTTAGTTTTTGGTTCATCAATCACACACAATTTACATCTCATGACTGTTGCAAATTGAATGTTAATAAAATATAAAAGACTATTACTCTGACCCCAGCATTTTTCATTCTTGTCCCAATCATTTGTGGCCACTACTGTCTATTGATATGTAAAACACTTTGTGAAATCAGAAATTAGTGATCAAAATTAGCATATACCCTATATACTCGAGTATAAGTCGATCCGAGTATAAGCCGAGGCCCCTAATTTACCACAAAAAACTGGGAAAAACGTATTGACCCGCATATAAGATGAGGGTGAGAAATGCAGCAGCTACTGTAAGTGGAAAAAGAGGGTCAACAATGCACATCTGCAGCTGCATGCCTCCCTGTGTCCTGTTCATGTGTCCTTTGCAGCCTACCTGTATCCTGTACATGTGCATGTGTCCTGTGTCCGGTGTCCTGTGTCCTGTACATGTGTATGTGTCCTGTACATGTGTATGTGTCCTGTGCATGTGTCCTGTACATGTGTATGTGTCCCTGTGTCCTGTACATATGTATGTGTCCCTGTGTCCTGTGTCCTGTACATGTGTATGTGTCCCTGTGCATGTGTCCTGTGTCCTGTGTCCTGTACATGTGTATGTGTCCCTGTGCATGTGTCCTGTGTCCTGTACATGTGTATGTGTCCTGTGTTCTGTGCATGTGTATGTGTCCTTTGTGCATTTGTCCCTGTGCAGCCTACTTGTGTCCTGTGCAACCTCCCTGTGGCGATCTCCATCCTCCCTGTGGCGATCTCCATCCTCCCTGTGGCGATCTCCATCCTCCCTGTGGCGATCTCCATCCTCCCTGTGGCGATCTCCATCCTCCCTGTGGCGATCTCCATCCTCCCTGTGGCGATCTCCATCCTCCCTGTGGCGATCTCCATCTTCCCTGTGGCGATCTCCATCTTCCCTGTGGCGATCTCCATGCTCCGATCAGCGTGTGATAATACACTTCGGCGGCCATTCCACTGTTCAAAAGCCGCGCCTCCTCCTCGTCTGTGATAGGCTGACTTCTGAGTGTTCTGCCTATCACGGACATTCTCTCATTCTCCTACCACGGACGAGGATGAGAGAATGTCCGTGATAGGCTGTACACTGACAGCTTGGAAATGGAGTGTTCAGCCTATCACAGACGAGCAGGAGGCGTGGCTTTTGAAAGCTGGAATAGCCTCCGAACAGTATTATCACACGCCAGCTGCCGTCTGCCTGCATGATACGCTGATCATGCAGACAGACGGCGGTGACTCCAGTATAAGTCGAGGGGGGCACTTTCAGCCCAAAAAAAGGGCTGAAAAATTTGACTTATACTCGAGTATATACGGTATTTAACATCATTAATTTGACAACCAGAAATTTTTTGAACAATGCTATACCTGGCTCAAGCTGGGCTCCTCCACATGTTGCTGCCTGGAAGGCCTAGGTTGGGCGTCAGAAGCCTCAGCTGGGGGGGGGGGGGAAGGAAGCCTTGAAGGAAGACTGGAGAGTGCTGGCCTGGGTTCAGTCTGGCCTGCCAGAAAATGCAGTCTGTCATAGTACCACAGCCTGTGGACATAAATGTCATCTGCTGCAGCTGCTGATCTCAGGGAATCCTGAACTTTCTTGAGCTCCCTATTATAAGTGCTCCTCATGCCACCAATTAGGACCTTTAAATATGGGATGTCTACCGTGGGGATCTGCGGCTTCACAAATTCCACCAATTGATCCAGCGCTGCCTTCCTCTTTGTTTGATTGTTATAATCGGGGTAATTTACCTGCCACAGACAGGGCAGCTTCCTGAACATATCAATGAATATGGGCATAAAGTCTTCATAGATCCATTTTCTCTTCAAGACACACAAGACAAACCCTAATGTCAGGCTAAACTCTCCTAATCTTGACACAATATAGGCCTCAATCTAGAGGCAGCATAGGCCACTGATGCCCCAAATTAAAATTGTACCTTCGTTATAACGATCGGCACTTCCGCTATACCTTCCTCCGCTCACAGATCGTAGGTATGACGCACGCGTGTTACGCTTTATATACACTGCGCATGCGTGAAACTACGCCCGCGTCACCCACCCCTGACATTCTTTATACAATATTCCACATCTCTTTCATCGCAGTGGGAGATGACATGGCGGAGATACAGCAGGTGCTTAATAGCAGTAACGAGGAGGAAACGTCCCGATCCCAGAAGAGAAGAAGATTTAAGGCCTCAAATATGTTCTTTGAAGAGATGGTGGAGATGGTGGACATATTGAAGAGGGCCAACTATGATGGGAAGTATGGAATGTACCTAAACCCAAATGTGAGAAAGGCCAAGATCATGACTAAAGTTGTGAAGAGTCTGCGCCGGAATTTTGGGGTACGACGATCCAAGGAGCAATTGAGGAAACGCTGGTCGGACCTCAAATTAAGAGAGCAGGATCAGTACGATAAGTGCTTCTAAAAAGTAAGTAGTTTTTCGTGTGTTCCGATTATTATTATTACTTGCATTGCTTTTCTTTACTGTTGTACAATTTAAAATGGCTACTTTCATGTTCATGGGCACAGTAATCGGTCGTAGTAAACATCGTTCGTTTGCTAAGAAATACAATGTTTTTGCCAGATACAGGGTTAACTACATTTGGTCATGATAATTTGTATTCAAAGAATTTTAGGACATTGTTGTCTAGATGTGTTTGAAACTAGAAAGAATAGCAAACTTGATTCAGTGTAATGTAAGGAGAGGACACTCAGCAGCTGTTTACACATCTGGACTCTGGAGCACTAGTGTGGGACACAAGAACAAACTTTTTAGGGTGTCCCACACAGGTGCTCCAGTGGATACTTGGAGTGTCTACATGTGTGAAACTTGACCAAAAAGGTAAGTATTCCAGCTTTGTTAAGGGAATTAATCATGTCTTCAGCTTGGAACTCTGCCCAAATAGACAATTGTACCCCACTTCCAAGCAATAATTCATATTCCTATTTCTGGCCTCAAATATCGGTGTGCTAAGTATACCTTTCTCATAGGGGAGCAAAGACTCGGAAAATATGAGGACACCGGGAACAAAGGTCACAACCTGAGGATGTGAACGAAGGAGGAAGGTAGAAATTAACACCACAACAGGTGAGTGTCTGACACCACAGATTCAGGTAATAGATGTATGCCTGCATATTTTTAAAACATGGTGTGTATTTTTATTTTAGGTGATGTTCAGGTTGTGGTACCAAAACCAAGTCATTTCACCAGTGACAGTACACAACGGAAATCATGTTTTGTAGTTAGGATTTGGACCTTATCAAGGAAAAAACCAAGGGGATTGAACAAAGACTGAAGAACATGATTGATGTACTAGGGAGAATATAAATCCTAAAAAGATTCCTGGGATTTGTTTTTTTTTTTAAATTGTATCTAAAGTTTTAATACACTTTAAAAGCCAAATTTGGAAGATGCACACAGTCAACATGTGCTATCTGCCATCAGGGGATCAATGTACGCGTTTTGTGGCTGCAACCACTTCCTCACAAGTCCAGTAGGTGAGAGGAAGTGGTTGCACCCCCAAAACAGGTCCATTGATCCCCCATGATGGGAGATAGCACGTGTTGACATTAGGTATGGGATCATAAAGGAAATCCCCATTTTGACTCCCAATTTGTGTGCATCTTCTAAATTTGGCTTTTACAGGGGTGACTTCACTCCATCTGATGAACGTAAGAACAAGACCTTTTTCACACTATAAAATGTCTGATATTGCCTTCGTTTTTGCACTGTTGAACTTTGTAAGTTTCAGTGTTGTGTATGTTATGTTTGGAAAAACTTTGAAAAAAAAATAAAAAATTGTGTTTTTTTTTTTTACCGCCAAAGGTTTTATAAAACACACATGTGAATGTGCACAGAGTAAAAGGTTTTATACTCAATGTGTGGCTAGTTTTTGTGTTAAGTTGGTGTTTACAGTGACAACGGGTGTTATTTCCTAAAGGAAAAAACACTTGGCACTACAAGCGCACTAGGAGAACCTAGGAGACAGCAAAAATAAACCCAAGCAGTAAATGAAAATCAAGATTTTTCTGATAAAAGAGAAAATTTTTTCCAAATGTGCCGGCATAGCAATGCCCCCCCCCCACCTGTAAAATATTCCACATATTTTGCTCACACTTCACTAGCGCTTTGGGGGGGGGGGCCAAGCCAGGACGGCCAGCTTCCAGGGCCACATTGGTGTTTCAGAAAGTTGGGCCTCAGGCCCAACGGAGGCAACATAACTTGCATTATGTTTTTTTTAAAAATTGTGCAGGATGCAGCAACATAAAATGATATGGTTTAGTTTGTATTCCGCCATATTTATGGCTGTTTGAAATAGGTTGAACCGGCTGGCCAGGATCCCAAAGGCATTCTCCACGACTCTTCTGGCTCTGGCCAGCCGGTAATTAAAAAACCCTCTTCTCCGGGGTGAGAGTCCTCTGGGAGAATGTCCTCATCACGTGATCACCCAGACCGAATGCCTCATCTGCGACGAACACAAATGGCAGTCCTTCCACGTTCTGGTCCGGAGGTGGCAATTCCAGGCCACCACTCTCGAGACATCGATAGAACTCGGTCCGGGCAAATACTCCACCATCCAACATCCGGCCATTCCTCCCCACGTCCACATATAAAAACTCATATGTCACCGACACCACTGCCATCAACACTGTACTATTAAACCCCTTGTAATTATAATAGTATGACCCCGACTGGGGTGGTGGGATGGTGTGGATGTGCTTCCCATCGATTGCCCCTCCACAGTTGGGAAAGTCCCACCGCTGGGCAAAGTGGGATGCCACAGTCTGATATTCCTAACAAGAACAAAAATGAGTCATTTTGCACATAAACATTGCAAGCAGATTAGACACAAACATTCTTGGCCAACATCAGTATAACATTTTTTTGAAGGAGTATTTAAAGGAAAAAATATAAGGTCCACTTATCATATTCCTCACTCCCTCTGATGGCCCCTTGGAAATATTTTAGGGGGGGGGGGGGGTGTTTTGGACAGGTAACCCTCTCCACTTCATTGAGAGCTGAATGCATAAATAATGTGTGTTACTTTGGCCAGCCCCTCCTTACTTACACTATTGTCAGCCCACTGGACAGATAAGAAGTGTCATAATACAGAAATATGAATACACACTGTACAAATGGAAGCACATTTTTACATTCTGCAATTACCTATCAAGATAATAGGAGAACAAAACTTTAACCAGTACCATTTGAAAGTATTCAGGCAGGCCGTTTCACTACATGCTTTGGTGAATTCATTCATAAATATGACCACAAAAGAGGTAGGTATAGTGTGTATGGGTTGGGCAAAGTCAGCAGATAGAGGATTGTTATCAGCTGACTTAGTGGTTGGTGGAGAGAGGGTTCCAAATGAGTTTGGGCCCCCCAAAAAAATGCCTCTGGCACTCTGCATGAATTTAAGGACACAAATAACATTTGTACACATTTTAGGGGGTGTTTAGAGTAAAGCACTACAATGGAGCTGACAAAATACATTGTTAAGTGACTAGGCTAGGTGGATACGGGACCAGGATAGCATGCTGGGGAGGTTAGTGAAGGCAAATATGCATGAAGGACAAAAAACGAACTTTTAAAAAATCCAGCATGCATGAGGACAAAGGGGACATTCACAGCATATTACAATCATGGTAATTAGGGAATGATGAAAGAAATACAATATATTAGCAAACATTAAATACAATAGAATGTGATGTTAAAGGATAAAACTTACCTTAATATAGTCCTTCTGCAGGACCTGAATGATGGCAGAACAGGTCTCTGGGATATGATCCCCAGAGCCTGGGGGGAGATGCCTGTCGAGAACTTGAGGTCCTGCAGGCTTCTCCCAGTCGCCAAGTACAACAACGTGGCGACTAGCCTCTGCTCCGGAGTGATGGCTTGCCGCATGCAGGTGTCCTGCCTGCTGATATAAGGGGAAAGAAAAGCCAACAAACGGTGAAAAACGGGGTCCATCATCCGGAGAAAATTCCTGAAATCATCAGGATTATTCTCCTGGATCTCACGAAGCAAAGGCATATGACAGAACTGGTCACGCTGGAGCAACCAATTCTTGGTCCATGAACTCCTCCTCACCCTGTTCATGGACTGGGCTTGGGTCAAAGCTAGAAGCCCAACACCAAGCCCGCGCACAGCACGAACTCTACGACGAGCACATACCCGCAACATGGCTTCAAAACGGTCGGCTGGTCAGAACGCACTGAAGAACAGCAAGGCCTATGAAGAGCGAGCTGAAAATCAGTAACGAGCGGACAAGAACACACTGAAAAACAGATACGAACTGACTACACGCACTGAAAAGCAGATACAAACCCACAAGCACAAACTGAACAGCAGTAGAACAATCTGAAAAAGCATGAGTCTGAAAAGCGCGAATCGTCTCTCACCAAACTTCTACTAACATGAGATTAGCAGAAGGAGCCCAAAGGGTGGCGCACTTCGTATTGAACTTCCCTTTTATAGTCCTGTCGTACGTCACCGCGTTCTTGGCATTCGGAATTTGGTGTGACCGTGTGTATGCAAGACAAGCTTGTGAACGGAATTCCGTCGGAAAAACCATCATAGCTTTTTCCGACAAGAAGTCCGATCGTGTGTACGTGGCATTAGAATTTGGTAGAGCCTGGAGAGTTAAAGTGGAAGTCCATCCTACAACTAAAATCCCTGTATCTATAGAAACCCATGAGCTAACACTAACCTATCTAGCCCTGTAAAGAAGAAATCATTAAACATACCTTTTTTGAAGGCGATCCAACCCAGTCTCCAGCAGTGAAAGCTGTGCAAAGGACACGGTCGACAACGGCTGTGAAATGAATGGGGAGTGATGTCACCCATAGACTTACTATGGGGGTTCCGTTGCCGGACATGTCCTCTGCACCCGCCTCCACAGCGAAGCCGCAGCTGACAGCTCAACATGGGATCGGGTCGGATCAGCTTAAAAAAAAAAAAAAGTATGTATACTCATTATTTCTTTACAGAGCTAGATAGGTTAGTGTTAGATGGTGGGTATCTATAGATGTAGGGATAGACTTCCACTTTAACTCCTTCAGATCCGCGCCATAGCCGAATGACGGCTACAGTGCGGATCTGCTTTGCCGGGAGGGCATCAATAGATGTCCTCCCCTTTGCAAGCTGGCCGCGCCCCCCTGCAGGGCGCGCACGGTGATCACCCGAGTCAATGAGACTCGAGTGATCACAGATCAGAGTAATCCCGACCCCTTACCATGTGATCAGCTTTCAGCCAATGACACTGATAGCGTGAGGAGAAAAAAAAGCCGATCACCGACATCGGTCCCGATGAGGGAGAGGCGAAGCAGCCTCATATGTGCCCACCAGTACATCAGTGCCACCTATCAATGTCCACAAGTGCCACCTATCAATGCCCACCAGTGGTGCCAATCAGTGCCTCATCAGTGCCACCTAGCAGTGCTGCCTATCAGTGTCGCCTACCAGTGCCAATCAGTGCCCATCACTGCCACCCAGTGCCCATCACTGCCACCCATCAGTGCCACCTCATCAGTGCCGCCTATAAGACACTCCCAGCTAAATCAAACTCCTTTGCATGCACTCTTTCTCCCCAGTTGCTGTAACTTTGAGATTAGTAATGCTATGACAGAGGAGATAGTATGACAGAGCTTTGAGCTTAGTGATGCTATGATAGAGGAGATAGTGAACCACACATGTGCCAGGATTTGAGAGCTCACTCCAGTGATGGCTGGAGTGAGCAATAGCAGCTGGGAGTGAACCTTAGCAATGTCCTAGCAACAAGGCAGGATGGGGTGATGCCATCTGTGGGAGTTTTTCAACCAGGCTACATGAGGTACGTTACATAAATTGCCTACACCTATAGCAAGGGCATCATTCAACTTCAGTCAAAGCTGCAGTTTGTTTTTATCTACAGACGCCCCTTACCTGCTTAGGCAGATTTGTGGTAAAATGGAACTAACTCTTTAAACTAAAGATGCATAGAGAGATATGTATTTTTAAATGTATTTGTTGAAAAGCAGAGCATGTAGATATGGACTTGTTATATACTAGTAGTCAAGATGCTAATACCAGATCAAATTCAGATACTTACATTGCTTGTTATAAGGTACCTCTTCAAGGGCCACAGTGAAGCATTTGTGTAAAAAATTCCATATGCTCATCTGTGTGTAATTTTTGTGTTGTATTCCTTCCCTTTGTACTTTTAGGCATTGTGCCTTGACAGTTTTTTTTTTTTTTTCTAATTGCTGCATTTTTAGTAAAAAAAAAAAAAAAAAACTATTGAAGAAAAAAGCATTTACTGTTGTAGTAATGATTACAAATCAGCATTACTGTTTGTTTTTTAAATATGTCTGAGTTCAGCGTTATTATTATCCCGAGTAATACATTTGGAGCTCAGTGGTGGACCAAATCTCTAAAGGGTCCTGCGGATGAACTATTCTTGAGCCCTTCGGTCAACAACTACACCCCAAATACAAACACGTATACAGTACACTAAATATTTGTAAAGAGTAGCCTTTGTAATACCCTAACCACTCTTATGCCGCGTACACACGATCGGACATTCCGTGGATTTTTTTCCGAAGGATGTTGGCTCAAACTTGTCTTGCGTACACACAGTCACATAAATGTTGTCGGAAATTCCAAACGTGAGAACGCAGTGACATACGAGATGTACGACGAGCCGAGAAAAAGGAAGTTCAATAGCCAGTGTAGCTCTTCTGCTTGATTCCGAGCATGCATGAGCTTTTGTGCGATGGACTTGTGTACACACGATCGGAATGAAGTTGGCAGAAAATTTGAGAACCTACTCTCAAACATTTGTGGCCGGAAATTCCAACAGCAAATGTTCGATGGAGCCTACACACAGTCGGACTTTCCGATAACAAGCTCATAACGAACTTTTTCCATTGGAAAGTCCGACCGTGTGTACGCGGCATTATGGTTCATGATATGCAACTGGGATCAGAAACATTCATGCAAGTTGAACAAAATGTCCCATATTTTTACTAAGAGATTGGAGCCTGTATCATAAGCTCCATGTAGTGACTAGAATGGAGTATAAGAAAAACATATTGCATTTTGGCCACTAGATGGAGCTGATATGCAGGACATGTCATTCAACATTCAACTTGCACAAATACTTCTAACATTCGCCCAGTGTTCTCAGTCTTCTGGGTTAAACAATGCCTTGTGACATACAATACAACCTGGATGGCTGAGGACATCTTGTGTATGAAGAGGATACTGTTGAATTATAAGACATGATAATCAAAAAAAAAAAAAAAAGAAAAGAAAAAAAGAATTGTGCAGAAAAATTACCTGCATACATTCATCTTCTGTAATTTATTACACATGATGCGTTTTTCTGTTTGCTTAACACTCTCTATGAAAGCTGTATATATTTTTAAGAGACCCTGTCCTTTAAAGTGATTGTAAGGGTTTGTTTTTTTGACAACTTCAATACTAGGCACTTATACACCTTCCTGCCCAGACCAATTTTCAGCTTTCAGCGCTGTCGCACTTTGAATGACAATTGCACGGTCATACAACACTGTACCCAAACTACATTTCTGGAATTTTGTTCCCACAAATAGAGCTTTCTTTTGGTGGTATTTCATCACCTCTGGGATTTTTATTTTCTGATAAACAAATAAAAAAAATGACCGAAAATTTTGAAAAAATTATGTTTTTTTTTTTTTGTTTCTGTTACAAAACTTTGTAAATAAGTAAGTTTTCTCCTTCACTGATGGGCACCGATGAGGTGGCACTGATGATGGCCACTAATATGCGGCACTGATAGGTGGCACTGATATGCAGCACTGATGGGTACACATAGGTGGCACTGATGGGCAGTGAAAGGCGCCATGGATGGGCACTGATAGACGGCACGGATGGGCACTGATAGGTGGCACTGATAGGCGGCATGGATGGGCACTGATAGGTGGCACAGATGGGCATGGATGGGCACAGATAGGTGGCACTGATGTACAGTAATTGATGGCACGGATGGATGCCAATCCGTGCCAGACAATGCCTGCCAATCAGTGATGCCCATTGTTGGCACTGATTGGCATCCATTGTGGGCACTGATTGGCATCCATGGTGGTCTAGGGTGGCATACCTGGCAGTGACATCCCTGGTGGTCCTAGTGGCGTCCCTGGTGGTCCAGTGTGGGCATCAATCAGCACAGACCCCCCCCCCCCCCCCCCTGTGAGAGGGCGATCACTGACAGGTGTTTTTTCACCTTAATGCATCCTGGGTTTACAACCCCTTTAAGTTAAAAAAAAAAAAAAACACGAATGCAAGTGTAATGCGTAGGCACCTACCTGCAAGCAGACTCCCAAATGTTCCTACCACTCCCAAATCCCGACTAGATCTGAAGTTAACTTTAACCCAAAAATCTATTTTCAGTATGTTTGCTGTCATGTCCCCCTGTATACAGTTTTCTAAAGCAAATCATTTATTTTACATTTCTTCAGTTGCTTCCTGGCCTAGGCCAAAATGATGTCATAAATCCCCAGAGTCTTTATGGGCAATTTTTGTCTTTTTTCATCTGTTGGAGGGGAGGTGGGGCTTTCTTAGCTAAGCACACTCTCTGGTCTGCATTCCTGAGCTAAGGGCAGATGGATTCCAGGTGGTAAATGTTAGAATAATTATCTGAACTTACTCAAGATGGCCGCAACTAGTGTTTTTCAAGTAATTCCTCAACTACCTATCAGGTGAGGAGCAATTTTAAACTTTACCATAAAATAAGCAAACAAAATACGACTATAAAATACGCTTGTTCTATGCCAGGCGGACCCATAGGAGTCGCAGAAGTCGCCACGGCGACCGGGCCCCCTGTATGCCTCGATAGGAAGAGCGGCTGAGACCGAGCACTCGGGGAGCTCGTCACACCGATTACACCAAAAGTGAAAGCTCAGAGTGTGCTCTCTGCCTCCCCCTACAGTGCAGAAGTGCTAAGGTAAAGTAATGCCGATTTTTAAAAGGCTGTATATATGTGTGTTTATATGTGCATGTATGTATGTATGTATGTATGTATGTATGTGTTTATATATTTATTATATATACACAGTGCGTGTGTGTATTTATTTTGTGAGGGGGTTAGCTCGGCAGCGGGTGTGTGTGACCCCCTGGATGGGTTCACCACACAAAATCAGGCACAGCAGACAGCGTTATAGGTGAAATAAAAACAAAGGTGCGGTTTATTTAGACTATATGCATTGAAAAATATAACAGCAAAACAAAAAGAAACATGAAAAGAAATCCTGGTCAGCTTGACCGCTTACTACACACGTAGATTCCCTATCTAACAACCAGGTGCAGCCTTGTGCTGCCCCAGTCCCTTTTTCAGAAGTTTGCCACACAGGCATTGACTCACCACACAGGACAGATACCACACTCCCGAGTCTACAAAAACAGAACTGGTTCCAGGATGGAACATCTCCCTAAGCATTCTGGGGTGTTTTCTATAGGTCTTAATGAGCCCACTTCCTTCAGCTGGGCTCATTAACGCTTCCCCTGCAGGACTCCCAGCACTCCCCCTAGTGGTATAAGTCAGCATAAAGCCTGAATCTAGGGCATACATATTTTCCATCCTGGATACAACCAGGTGATTTTACCTGCCTGCTGTCACAATATATATGTATATATGTGTGTGTGTGTGTGTGTATGTACATGTGTGTTTACATGTATGCACATTTTATATATGCGCTTATAATCGTGACCCCCTATATGTGTACAATCCAGAACGGATTATTTTTTCTTGCTTGTTCATAGTACCAGCAAAAAAATGCTGTTCCTCTGAAAAGCGAATCATGCTCAAGCATTTGACAGCCGGCAAAGAGGCAATATGTTGCCTCCTGATCGCCTGTTTTAACCTCTTAAATGCACCATCGCTATGCTGCAACTGTGTTCAATGCACATAAGCCAATTCTAAAGAGCATTCTTTCCATTGACCACCAATGTAAGGAGCATTCTTTCCATTGACCACCAATGTAAGGAGCATTCTTTCCATTGACCAATGACCATTATTGTAAGGGACATTATTTCCATTGACCACCAATGTAAGGAGAATTCTTTCCATTAATAGCCAATGTAAAGGGCATTCTTTCCATTGACCACTAACATAAGGGACATTCTTTCCATTGACCACCAATGTAAGGAGCATTTTTTCCAAGGACCACCAATCTAAGGAGCATTCTTTCTATTGACCACCAATCTAAGGAGCATTCTTTCTATTGACCACCAATGTAAGTAGCATTATTTCCATTAACCACCAATGTAAGGGGTATTCTTTCCATCGACCACCAATGTAAGGAGTATTCTTTCCATTAATAGCCAATGTAAAGTGCATTCTTTCCAGTGACCAGTGACCACCAATGTGGATATTCTATTTATAGACCACTAATGTAAAGACCATTCTTTCCACTAACCACTAATGTAAGGAGCATTCTTCCCACTGATCACCAATGTAAGGAACATTCTTCCCACTGATCACCAATGTAAGGAACATTCTTCCCACTGATCACCAATGTAAGGAACATTCTTCCCACTGATCACCAATGTAAGGAACATTCTTCCCACTGACCACCAATGTAAGGACCAATCTTCCCACTGATCATCAATGTGGATATTCTTTTCTTAGACCACTAATGTAAGGGGCATTTTTTCCATTGACCACTAATGTAAGTGTAGCAAGGTCTCCGGCCTTGTCCAGTCTGAGTCTAATGAGGACCTCCAAGGCCAAAGATGGGTGACATCCTTCAATCTGTAGTGGGTTGTAAAGCATAGTGAGTGCAAAGATGGTGAAAGTCATTGGGGGCCAGACACTTCTTGGATGTAAAAGAGGATTTATTTCTTTTGACGGTCCTTTTTGTATTTTTGGGGGGAAAGAGGGTTAGGGCCAGGACACCCGTAAGTACTTATAGATTCAATTAGCAGACTCTGAGACTTCAATAGGAGAAAGGATAAAAAATGTGACGCTAGTGTGTAACAAAGTGCGAAAGTGAAGTATCACCTCGCGTGAAAATATAAAGCTGATAGAAACTTGTAGGTCAGATATCAACGTGAACAATATACAACAACAAAAGGACAAACAAATCAGGAAAGTTTGTCACAGGTAGGTGAAAATGTCCATGTAAGACAGCAAAAAAAAAAAAAAACTGCAACTAAAACTGTCTGTGATAAACCAAAAAAGCAGGAGATTCTTCAGTAAAATGAAAGTGCCATGTGTAGATGATGCCTGTAGATTATAGTAAATCAACCACTATATGTGACAGGAATAACCTCTTCATAAGATATTTGCCGCATCAGGATGGAAATATTGAAGGAATGGGTACGCTTACCATGAGAAGTGGACACACTCACCATATGGCGGTGGGTCAATCAGATGTTTGGATTCAACAATCCGGCAGATATTTGATGGAAGGAGCTGGTGTGGAGATACGCCTCAAAACTTCCGTCAAAATCCGTGGTAAGCAAATGGTGTAGCTAGGACAGCCCGGCTAACGAACTTGGACCCCAATCCGATGGTCACACTTGATAGGATGTACCAAATCCAAATGGTGATCAAACCATAAAAAAGGAAAGAAGAGAAGGGCCTCCACAGTGCGTAAATCCAAAAATAAAAATTTATTAAAACAGCAAAAAGCTTAACAGTACAATCCACCTAGTCAGGTGGGTACAGGGAGTGATCACATAAAAAGTAAAGGATAAAAAACAGTATCACGTGGTGTCAGAAAGCACAAAGGCTCAGCAACCCGACATGTTTCGGACAATGCCCCAGTTGAAGGACTTTTGTCCGAAACATGTCGGGTTGCTGAGCCTTTGTGCTTTCTGACACCACACCCGATGGTCACACTTGATAGGATGTACCAAATCCAAATGGTGATCAAACCATAAAAAAGGAAAGAAGAGAAGGGCCTCCACAGTGCGTAAATCCAAAAATAAAAATTTATTAAAACAGCAAAAAGCTTAACAGTACAATCCACGTAGTCGGGTGGGTCCAGGGAGTGATCACATAAAAAGTAAAGGATAAAAAACAGTATCGCGTGGTGTCAGAAAGCACAAAGGCTCAGCAACCCGACATGTTGTTTCGGACAAAAGTCCTTCAACTGGGGCTTATGCCGACATGTTTCGGACAATGCCCCAGTTGAAGGACTTTTGTCCGAAACATGTCGGGTTGCTGAGCCTTTGTGCTTTCTGACACCACGCGATACTGTTTTTTATCCTTTACTTTTTATGTGATCACTCCCTGTACCCACCCGACTAGGTGGATTGTACTGTTAAGCTTTTTGCTGTTTTGATAAAATTTGTTTGATGTGACACCATTTGGAGTTCGTACATCCTATCAAGTGTGACCATCGGACCATACAGTGATGGCCACACCTTTGGGTTCATAGTAGCACTTGTAAATGCTACACTGTCTGCTAAAAATAATAGAACATAGGGCTGTCAATTATTACACAGCTACAAACTTGATTCACCTGCATTTGCCCAACCTGGTTCAGACTGAGGCCTTTTCAGTAATACAGGGTCAGCGCATTATGAAAAACTTGTAATGCCGCGTACACACGGTCGGACTTTTCAGCTACAAAAGTCCGACAGCCTGTCCGACAGACTTTCAACGGACTTTTGGCGGACTTGCGGCGGACTTTCTAACGAACAGACTTGCCTACACACGATCACACAAAAGTCCGTCGAATTCTTACGCGATGACGTACACCGGACTAAAATAAGGAAGTTCATAGCCAGTAGCCAATAGCTGCCCTAGCGTGGGTTTTTGTCCGTCGGACTAGCATACAGACGAGCGGATTTTTCGACCGGACTCGAGTCCGTCGGAAAGATTTGAAGCATGTTTCAAATCTAAAGTACGTCGGATTTGAGGCTAAAAAAGTCAGTTGAAAGTCCGGAGAAGCCCACACACGATCGGATTACCAGCCAGCTTTAGTCCGTCAGCGTCCGTTGGACTTTTGTAGACGAAAAGTCCGACCGTGTGTACGCGGCATAAAACTCTGCAGTGTATATTTTTAACCCATATGCTGCCTGCAAGGTTTTAACTCCAGCAAAAGGCAGATGACAACACCTCTGCAAATCTTGGCAAAAGCAACTATACACAATGCAGAGAACTTACCAAAAAATATAGATACAGAAAAATAATATGCATGGCGTGGGGACTCATAGCAGCCAATCAAAGCAAAGCAAAAGCAAAACTGTTTGCTGTAATTGATTAAAACAAGTGAGCTGGAGCTTGGCTTCAATTTGTTAGTGTATTTAAATCTGCGTCAGTGGCGGCCTGTCCATGCAGGGCGCAGGGGCGCCGCCCCCCTAATCCATGCACCCGTCCCCTAATCTACATGCAGGGCGCCAGGCGCATGGCTTACAATGGGATTTTTTTTTCTTGAAGTACATGATTAGAGCGCGAGGCTCTAATTGGCTTCAGAAAAGGGTGGACTCGGGGCGCAGAGCACTGCTCCCCAAGCCCACCCACTTGTGTGACCATAGCTGATTATTATTCGGTATTGTCTTCCTGATTCTCCTCCTGGCCAATCAGGAAGCTCGAGTTGGCCAGGGAGTCTTGCCAGCACCCCCCCCCCCCACCCCAAATATTAAGCACCAGCTGCTACTGATCTGCGTGTACATTTAACATTACCCCCCCTCCCCCGAAGGCAATGCTGCTGTCCAAAGGTGCCCCCTGTGCTCCTTCATCCAGAGTGGGGGCACTCTAAAACAGGAAGTGTGTTACTGGCCAGATCACCAGGTGAAAACAGAGGGGGGAAAAGCCAAAAAAGGGTTTGGTTTTGGTTTTAATACCAATTAAGCTCCAGTTAGGAATGCTATTCGTTAGGGTTGGTTGCATCTGGTGGATTTGTCTGTACAGAAAAACTCTGTAAGCAAAGGAGCAGAGTCTTATACAATGTGTCATGGAACAAAACATTTTAATATCAAGAGTGGACCAATGCAGCACAGCGTCATTACATGGTACAGGGTGCTGTGATTGGACCCATGTGATTGGTTCTATGTGATCACTGTTGGTGACCAATCACAGATCACACACAGTAGTAAACAATGATGTCATGAATGGATTCCATTCACAGCTACTGTTTACTATGTGCCATGTGATCACACAGCGATCACGTGGCATCTGGGCCGCTCACAGTGGCCGAATACCAAGCAACACAATCCGCTGTGTCCGGTGGTTGTATATTGCACCGCTGTGCGCCCCAAGGGGTGTGCGCAGTGCGCATGTTCACCCTGACGTACAGGTATATTGCGGTGCCAGGAGGAGCCGCCCACCAGCAGTAAATGCTGGCAGTTGGAAAATGGTTAGTCCTCATCAGATGTGGTCAACTCCACCCTATACAGTATTCCTCTCTTCAAAGGGGACAACATTCGCCCATTAAAGAGACACTAAATAGTATCCTTGTTTCTATAAAATAATAAATACACATCCACTACTTCATGGGCTTGTAATCTATTTTCTTATTCCATTTTTCTTATTGCATTTTTCAACTTTTGTGTAAGAAACTCCGTGAGCTCCAAAACCTCTCCTTTTCCCCTCACTTCTGTTTGTTTGGAACCAGCAGTGCATGTTAGTTGCTGTCATGTACATTGCTCTATGCACATTTCAAATCCCATAGTCCATCTCAGGACAGAGCAAGAGAGAGCGGCTACATACAGTGGGACCTCGTAGATCGAACGTAGCCCCTCTCTAATGGGGAGTCAGATCACAGCAGCAAAATAAAAAGGCTGAGAGCAACAAAAGGGACTTTTTTTGAGTTAAGAATATTTACTTGAATAGAATTTTTGCTTTTTAAATCCAGAGTTTATTGTCCCTTTAAATCCTGTATCATGCTGAGGAGCTATAAAATGCCATCATTCAGGTTTCTCATATTGCACCTCCAAGCACTGCACAGCCCTCGTCTTATTGTAGAGGCCCCAGTCTGAGGGAGGTTGGACCAATCCAGGAAATAGAGTTTGTTGGCCTTTGTCCTATTTTCAGCAGCCGGCTTTGAATTAAGAAGAGTTGCTGTCAGCCAAAAGGTGTCTGCATCTTCTCGGTGACAATGTGGGCTCTTGTTTTCTGGATTTTTGCTCTTCTGCTATCCCTGGCCTCCGTGTCTTTTATCCTATTCTGTGGATATATCTTCTACATACACAGGAAATATGACCACATTCCTGGACCCCCCAGAGACAGGTAAGTGAAAGCTTATTTTAACATAACATTTGGCACCTTTTGGAGGGGAGGGGAGGAACGGATACCTCGTTTTGACAGGTATGCGCTCCCACTTCCGGGTGATTTCACCGCGGCAAGATCACCCGGAAGTTTGGTCCCCCTCCTCCTTCCCCCACCGCCAGGCCATTCACAAAGTGCAGCGCACTTCACGCACGTGCAGTAGGGTACCGACTGTGAAGCCACAAGGCACACTGCCAGTTTCCCTTACAGGCAATGGCAGTATTTGTAACTGCTGAGTTTTATTTTTTTCTAAAGGAGCTGGAGCTCCGCTTTAAAGTAGAGCTCAATCCAATCAATAAACTAAGATTTAGCCTAGGTTCACATTGGAGCGATTTGGCATGCCAAATCGGCGGTAATTGCCAGAAATGGCACCGTCCGATTCTCAAAAGTGGTTTCTGTATTACTTTTGGCGACTTCAGGGTGCGATTTCCATAGACATCTGTGCAGCAATCCCCATTGATGTCTCTGAAATTGCCCTCTAAAAGTCGGGACTGACATGCGGGAATTAAATTGTGCGAGTTCAGCTGTCCGTGTGAACCTAGGCTTAACATGATAATGCCATTCCAAAAGTTGTTTTTAACCACTTCCGGATGGCCGCACGCCGATGTACGTCCAAACTTTGGCGGCGGATATCGTTGTTATGGCAGCAGCTAGCTGCCATAACCCCAGTATCCCCGTTTTCGTGCGGCGGTCAGCTTTCAGATAAAAGTGGTCCCTGCGGCGGATTCGCCGCGAGATCACCTTTATCGTTGGTGGGAGAGGGGCCCCCCCCTCCCGCCGCGATCCGGTGCCCTCCGCCGCTTACCGGAGCCGTTGGTAGCGGCGGAGACGATCGCGTCCGTCTCCCTTCTGTGCCTGGAGACGAGTGAGGCTAAGATGGCGCCCACTCGTCTCCATGACACTGCTGGGCGGAAGCGACGTCAAAACGTCACTTCCGCCCATGCCTCTTAAAAGGCACATTTTTTTCAATGTCATTTTTTTTAATGACTTTTTTTTTTTTATTGCATTTTAGTGTAAATATGAGATCTGTGGTCTTTTTGACCCCAGATCTCATATTTAAGAGATCCTGTCATGCTTTTTTCTTTTACAAGGGATGTTTACATTCCTTGTAATAGGAATAAAAGTGACACAATTTTCTTTTTTTTTTAAAACAGTGTAAAAATAAATAAAACAATGTAAAATAAATAATAAAAACAGAATTTTTTTTAAAAAAAAACCCCCGTCCTGATGAGCTCGCGCGCAGAAGCGAACGCATACGTGAGTAGTGCCCGCATATGAAAACGGTGGTCAAACCACACATGTGAGGTATCGCCGCGACCGGTAGAGCGAGAGCAATAATTCTAGCCCTAGACCTCCTCTGTAACGCAAAACATGCAACCTGTAGAATTTTTTAAACATCGCCTAAGGAGATTTTTGAGGGTAAAAGTTTGACGCCATTCCACGAGCGGGCGCAATTTTGAAGCATGACATCTTGGGTATCAATTTACTTGGCGTAACATTATCTTTCACAATATAAAAAAAAATTGGGCTAACTTTACTGTTGTCTTATTTTTTCATCCAAAAAAGTGAATTTTTTCCAAAAAAAGTGCGCTTATAAGACCGCTGCGCAAATACGGTGCAAAAAAAGTATTGCATTGACTGCCATTTTATTCTCTAGGGTGTCAGAAAAAAAACAATATATAATGTTTGGGGGTTCTAAGTCATTTTCTAACAAAAAAACATGTACACACCTAAAATCCAAAACGAGGCTGGTCCTTAAAGTGGGGTTCCACCCAAAAAAAACAAAAAAAAACTACATGAAAAATTAAAAAAAAAAATACAAAAAAACATTTGGATATTTTTTTTCTTTTTACTTACCTCTAAATGCCTGTTGCTAGGGGGTCCCTCGTAGTCTGCCTCTTCCAGTGCCTGGGCTGGTGACATCACTTCCCCCTCGGCACAGGAAGGGCTCAGCTCTGCTCCCTCCCTCCTGTCAATCATCTGGGACCCATTACAGGTCCCAGGTGACTGAGCGGCCAATCACGGCGCGCGGCGCCGCTCGCGCATGCGCAGTGGGTGCCAGGCTGTGAAGCCACAGCCCGGCGCCCACAGTTGCAATGCCGGCGCCGCTGGACGGAGGGGGAGACGAGCGGGGCTTCGATCCCCCGCATCGCTGGACCCTGGGACAGGTAAGTGTCCAATTAAAAGTCAGCAGCTGCAGTATTTGTAGCTGCTGACTTTTAATTTTTTTTTTTTTTTTTTTTTTTACTGGACCCCCTTAAGTGGTTAAGCTTCCTAAGGCCCCTTTCACACTGGGGCGGGGGCGGCGTCGGCGGTTAAGCGCTGCTATTGTTAGCGGCGCTTTACCGTCGGTATTCGGCCGCTAGCGGAACGGTTTTACCCCCCGCGAGTGGCCGAGAAAGGGTTAAAAACCACCACAAAGCGCCTCTCCAGAGGCGCTTTGCCGGCGGTATAGCCACGCTGTCCCATTGATTTCAATGGGCAGGAGTGGTGAAGGAGCGGTGTATACACCGCTCCTTCACCGCTCCAAAGACGCTGCTAGCAGGACCTTTTTTCCCGTCCTGCTAGCGCACCACCCTCGGGACTTTCACACTGGAGAGACGGCAGCGGCTGCTTCGGGTCGGTTTGCAGGCGCTATTTTTAGCGCAATAGCGCCTGCAAACCGCCCCAGTGCGAAAGGGGCCTAATGGCGGCCATACACACTTCGATTTTTTTTTTACCTGATAAATGTACGATTCAGTCAATTTGCCAGGGCAGAATATTTTTGATCAGTTTGCATCAATGAGCATCACTGAAATACTTTGTTCATGAATACGATGATATTTCAATTGATCAGATAATATTAATAATAATAATTGACAACCTGCGATCATTAGTTAGGCCCCATTCACATCTGTGTGTTGCACTAACATGTGTTTAGTTGCGTGACTTATGATGAAAGCATCAAAAAAAAGCTCCAGGCAGGTCATGCATCACACTGCATTTCCTTTGGAGTGGATAAAGTTACCAGCCATTGAACAAGGTTGGTAATAAATTAATATCCATTTCCAACCCATCAGAACACATGTAACGTATTGTTTTCTCAGTGAGTTATTTCAGAAAACTACGGTATACTGCATTTTGGCCACTATACAGAGCTGAAGATACAGGCATTAAAGCGGTTGTATACCCAAAGAAACAAAACAAAAACCTGTAAGGCAAAGGCATAATGAGCTAGTATGCACCGTTTTGCTTCAGGTGACAGAACGCTCGGATGTGAACAGGGGCCATTGAAATAAATGGGATTTGGCTTTTTGAGAGTTTTAGAGCTACAAGCTTGAAGTATAAAATCACTCAGGTGTGAACGGGGCCTAAGGCTGGGTTCACACTATTGTGAATTGGATGTGGGTTTCCCCGCATCCAATTGCCCGGCTCTCTATAGAGCCGGTTCACACATCTCTGCATCGGCTCCGGTGAGAATTGCACAGGAGTCCGGTGCGTCTTTTGGTCCGTTTCAGGTCCGAATTCAGCCCAAAATTGGGGCTGAAATGGGACCTGAAACAGTGAATGGAGCAGTGTTAATTTTGGCAGCAAATTTTGATTCAGTTTTAGTCTTATCCCGCGTACACACGATCGGACATTCCGACAACAAAATCCATGTTTTTTTTCCAACGGATGTTGGCTCAAACTTGTCTTGCATACACAGTCACACAAATCTTGTCGGAAGTTCCGAAGGTCAAGAACGCGGTGACGTACAACACTTACGACGAGCCGAGAAAAATGAAGTTCAATAGCCAGTGCGGCTCTTCTGCTTGATTCCGAGCATGCGTGGAACTTTGTGCGTCGGAATTGTGTACACACGATCGGAATTTACGACAACGGGTTTTGTTGTCGGGAAATTTTAGATTGTCGGAAAATTTGAAATTCCGATGGAAATTGGACACTTACCTGTCCCAGGGTCCAGCGATGCGGGGGATCAAAGCCCCGCTCAACTCCCCCTCCGTTCAGCGGCGCCGGCATTGCAACTGTGGGCGCCGGGCTGTGGCTTCACAGCCTGGCACCCACTGCGCATGCGCGAGCGGCGCCGCGCGCTGTGATTGGCCGCTCAGTCACCTGGGACCTGTAATGGGTCCCAGATGATTGACAGGAGGGAGGGAGGGAGCAGAGCGGAGCCCTTCCTGTGCCGAGGGGGAAGTGATGTCACCAGCCCAGGCACTGGAAGAGGCAGACTACGAGGGACCCCCTAGCAACAGGCATTTAGAGGTAAGTAAAAAAAAACAAAATATCCAAATGTTTTTTTGTATTTTTTTTTTAGGATTTTTCTTGTAGTTTTTTTTTTTGGGTGGAACCCCACTCTACACACTGCAATTATAACTAAAAATATGTGCGTACAAATAACACACTCTGCTGTATCATTCATAGGAAATTATTTTCACTTTTAGCTTCCTCTTTGGACATGCTACCACAACATTGAAGCACATGAAGAAAAATGAGCTTGTGTATGACTTGTTTTTTGAGTGGTAAGTTTATCATAAGCAATCATTTATCTTACGTTATACTGGGGAAGAATGACATATGGAAAAAAAAAATAGCCAAAGCCAACAGATTTATTTGAGATTATGAAAAAAGTGATTACATTTGCCATCTTGCTAATATGGATATAATAAAGCAGCCTTTTTTGGTTCCCCTGGGATGCCATGAACACATGATGCGATCTGCCCTGAATCAGTATAATGCGCTGCCATGGTGTGGGCCAGCCAGGGCCGGGACAAGGAGTGGGTAGGAGGGGCGGCTGCCCTGAGCACCGTGGTATCATGTGAGGTGGGGCAGGGGGGGCACCACAAGGAGATTTGGAGGGGAGGGGTATTTGTGTTGAGAAGGGGAATTTGGGGGGGGCAACAGGAGATAAGAAGTATTCTAGGAGGGCAGGTTTGGGGAGGTGTACTAGGAGTGGTGATTGGGGGGGGGGGGGGATTTGTGTTGGAAGGGGAGATGGAAGGAGAGGATTTTTGCTAGGAGGGGGGATTTGAGGGGTTTGTGCTATATAAGTAATATGGTAGAGGGGAAATATTTTTTTTTTGGGGGGGGGGATTTTTGCTAGTAGGGGGATTTGGAGTAGGGAGGAGTTGAAGGGGAAATTTGAGGGATTGAGGATTTGTGCTAGGAGGGGGACTTTTTTTGGGGGGGAAGGGGATTTGTGCTGGGGGCATATGGGGAGAAAGAGGATATGAGTTGGGGGGGGGGGCACAGATTTGTATTGCGAGGAGGGGGAATTTATGCTTAAGAGGGGAGCATGCAGGAAACGGCTCGCTTTTGTTTTTGGGAGGAGGGGGATTTTCATTGACATATAATGCTCATCAATCTTGGGGGGGGGGGGGGGTGCAATTTGGCATGTTCGCCCTGGGCTCTAGATGATCTTGTCCCGGCACTGGGGCCAGCCACAGGCACCATAACAATCAATGACGTTCTAGAGCTGGAACACACAATGTCCCACCCGCATAATGGCAATACATGGTGCTGATCCAGGGCAGGCTGCCCCCAACATTCAGGAGAAGACAGGGAGCCCCTCCATCTAGACCTGCTCTGCCATGCTGCTGGAGTATGTTAGGACTCTGAGGGTTTCTTTTGTGCCTAGAACATGCACAATATGTTTGCTTTTTCCAAAACGAAAACCACATTCACAGTTGGAATTTTTTTTGTTCAAGAACACTTTTCCATCCGTCTTCTCTTAATTTTCTTGTCACTGTTGTTAAAAAAAATGTTGATTTGAGTTAATTAACCACTAAAAAAAACTAGAAGAACATTCTAAAATTAAAACTCTCCAACAAAATTCTACTAGTATCTGGCCAGCTTTGGGGACACTTGGCACACATCTTCTGCCTCGTACACACGGTCGGACTTTGTTCGGACATTCCAACAACAAAATCTTAGGATTTTTTCCGACGGATGTTGGCTCAAACTTGTCTTGCATACACACGGTCACACAAAGTTGTCGGAAAATCCGATCGTTCTAAACGCGGTGACGTAAAACACGTACGTCGGGACAATAAACGGGGCAGTGGCCAATAGCTTTTATCTCTTTATTTATTCTGAGCATGCGTGGCACTTTGTCCGTCGGATTTGTGTACACACGATCGGAATTTCCAACAACGGATTTTGTTGTCGGAAAATGTTATAGCCTGCTCTCAAACTTTGTGTGTCGGAAAATCCGATGGAAAATGTGTGATGGAGCCTACACACGGTCGGAATTTCCGACAACAAGGTCCTATCACACATTTTCCATCGGAAAATCCGACCGTGTGTACGGGGCATAACAGTGTAGAGACCTGGATGGAAGGGGCGCTAAGGTACAAATGAACAAGTGTCGCTATTACTCATAGTTCAGAAAAATATGGATATCACCAGCGATTCAACAGTGACTGTTATCTTGATGAAGGGCCCTGGTATGGTTTTGAAACATTGCATTGTGGCAAAAAAAGGTCTTCTTGGAGCCACTCTGGAGCGCTGGTGATAGCCACACATTTCTAAAAGAATATGAAGCGTGCATAAGATAAAAAGGGTGTCACACAAAGGGCCAGGTGCCCAGGATGGAGGAGGCTCCCACCCACTACAATGCAGTGCACAGTTCTTGTTCTGAACAATAAAGGACAAATAAGAGTACCTGTGTTTATACTTTGACTTTTTTTACAGGGTCCAGAAATATGGCCCAGTTTTACGGTTGAATTTTTTCCATAGTGTGCTGATTTTAGTTGCCAGCCCAGAAGCAGTAAAGGTAAGAATATCTCCATCTCTGCACCATCTCTGACCCTTCAATGAACCAGTTGACTCATTAGAGTAAGCATAAGATATGTCATCATTAGCTGGAGTAAAATTTGACCTGTTTAAGGTAAGGGGGTCTATCTATGCATTTGTATTCACCCAAGATTCACACATTGATCACCCAAGATTTACACATTGATCACCTAATGCCCTACATTGATCGACCGGACTGGTCCGACGTGTGTGGGCTTCATCGGACCTGCAGCGGACTGTTTCTGTCAAAAATCTGACGGACTTTAGATTTGGACCATATTTCAAATCTATACGTTGGAACTCCGCCGGACCCAGTTCCTATCGAAAAATCCGTTCGTCTGTATGCTAGTCCGACGGACGAAAACCGACGCTAGGGCAGCTATTGGCTACTGCCTATCAACTTCCTTATTTTAGTCTGGTAGTACGTCATCACGTACAAATCCGTCAGACTTTGGTGTGATCGTGTGTAGGCAAGTCAGTTCATTCGAAAGCCCGTCGGAAGTCCGTCGAAAGTCCGTCGGAAAGACTGTCGGGCCTTTGTTGCCAAAAAGTCCGCCCGTGTGTACACGGCATAAGATTCACACATTTTTCAAAAAAGATTCAATCAGAAAAAAATGTTTAAATCTTGGAAGAAACTTGTGTGCATCTTGGGTTAAAACATTGATAAAGAGACCCCTAAATGTTTAGATGTGATTACAGATTTTGCTTCAATATACATTATATTATCAAAAGTATTGGGACACCTGCCTTTACACACACACACAAACTTTAATGGCACCCCAGTCTTAGTCCGTAGAGTTCAATATTGAGTTGGCCCACCCTTTGCAGCTATAACAGCTTCAACTCTTCTGGGAAGGCTGTCCACAAGGTTTAGGAGTGTGTCTATGGGAATGTTTGACCATTCTTCCAGAAGCGCATTTGTGAGGTCAGGCACTGATGTGGACGAGAAGGCCTGGCTTGCAGTCTCCGCACTAATTCATCCCACAGGTGTTCTATCGGGTTGAGGTCAGGACTCCGCGCAGGCCAGTCAAGTTCCTCCACCCCAAACTCACTCATCCATGTCTTTATGAACCTTGTTTGTTCACTGCCAAATATTTTACATTTTGACTCAGCATTCAGCACCTACTGCCATTTTTCTGCATCCCAGTTCCTATGTTTTCATGCATAGTTGAGTCGCTTGTTTCCACGTCTGAGATATGGATTTTTTTTGCCGCAATTCTTCTATGAAAACCACTTCTGACCAGACTTCTCTGAACAGTAGATAGGCATGCATGGATCCCACTGGCTTTCACCAGTTCCTTGTTAATGGCACTGCTGGACACCTTCCAAAGACAAGTAAGCATGATGTGCCTTTTATCTGCTACATTAAGTTTCCTTGGCTGACCACAGGGTCTACTGTCCTCAATGTTGCCCAATCAATTGTGTCCTCAATACTGAAAGATACAGGCAGATACTTTTTCATCATGCCATACCATTAGGGCCTTAATTTATTCTGCAGCAGGACAGTGACCCCGAACATACAGCTAATGTCATTAAGGACTATCTTCAGCGTAAAGAAGAACAAGGAGTCCTGGAAGTGATGGTTTGGCCCCCACAGAGCCCTGATCTCAACATCATTGCGTCTGTCTGGGATTACATAAAGAGACAGAACGATTTGAGGCAGCCTACATCCACAGAAGATCTGTGGTTAGCTCTCCAAGATGTTTGGAACAATCAACCTGCTAAGCTCCTTCAAAAACTGTGTACAAGTGTAGCTAGAAAAATTGATGCTGGTTTGAAGCCAAAGTGTGGTCACACCAAATATTGATTCAATTTAGATTTTCTTTTTTTTGTAAATTGATAGAAATAAATAATGAATATATGTGTAGGTTAGAATGGAACTTCAAGCAAACCGCTAAATACATAATTTTGATATAAGTGAAAAAAACACAACGCTGGGTGAAAAGCACTGAGGGCATGGCTTTGAGTGGGAGTGAGTGGTGTGTTTTCATTGCAATAAACCTTCCTTGGAGCAAAATGATTGTTTTGTGCTGCCTGTATTTTTGAATTATTGACTGCAGCAGAGAGTGAGCGGACTGCACCCGACTGATTTCAGGACATTGAGGGGGAAGTTAGCATTGCTCCCAGTTATCACAGTTGACTACAGAACACCCCACACCCCCTATACTATGGAGATAAGAAGAGATAGTCCTAACAGACAGAAGGTGTGAAAAAGGGATACATACACACAAAAAAAAAACAAAAAAAAAAGAAATGCAGCCACCACATCTAAGAACCAGTAAGCTGCTACATTTTTTTGTTCTTGAGCTTAGATACACTACAAAACTCTGGTAGCATCATATTGCAGCACAGTACATGCCATGGATTTGGGCAATAGGTGATTAAATAGCACGCAAAACGTCAGGTTCTTAAATAGCGTGCAAAATGTCAGTTAGAATGCACATGTGTCCAGGAAATTGAGAATTCTGTAGAGAAATGTTGCCAGCAGGGCCGGTGCTACCACTAGGCAAACTAGGCAGCTGCCTAGGGCGCACTGCTGCCTAGTGGCGGCCGGCCGCTGGTTTCCCTCCGCGTCTGCATGCTCGTCAGGCTGCAGCATGTAACTAACTCAGTCTCAGGCAGCTGCTCCATCTGACCGGTAGTGTAACTAGAGGTGCAGCACTCGAGCCAGCGCTAGAGGAAGCAAAGCCGATGTTTCCTTGACCAGTGCAAATAAGATGCACACCTTTTTCTCTTATATGGCTGCCGCCATCTATCATACCCCAACTTTAAATCCCCGTTATCCTTAACTATATTGACGACACAACACCTTGTTGAAGTAAAACTGGCCATAGCAGCCTTTTATTAACCAATATAAAACTATATATTATATATATATATATATATATATATATATATATATATGTATAAATCTGTAACATTTTAAAACGTTACAATATCAACTGTCAGTTTCTCCTCCTGGTGGTCAATGACGGCACTTCCCAACGTAAATTCTGTTCCACATCTACACTGCGGGCCTTCTATCATAAAAGGCCTACGGCCGTGATAACATCAGCCCAAAGACAACTCGTTACCCGCAGTGTCACCATTACCATCTTCAGCTAATCAGTGTTAACTGTACACACCAATAGGGGCCCATAACCGTTGAGTCCCCCCACACTTCCATCTCTTGGGTTAGTTACCACCATCAAAGACCACCAACACCGCCAACGCTAACAAGGGTGACCCCCCTTACCCTTGGGAGCTCCTCCACACACGCAGTGCCCTCTGAATCCCTTCCTCCAAACCCATGGACCAAAGGTCAATACCGACTTCCGACAGGTGCACTCCGTCCCTTCTCAAATATAGCCCCAAATCCTTCTCCAACTCCCTGTGGCGAACTACCAAACCTCCATTTCGTATGACAAACTGGCCCACCCTTTTGTTCACTTTAATCCTGGTTTTGTTTAGCCGGTCCACCGACCTGGCCAACCACCAATTTGTCCTGGCCACAATATCGGACCAAACAATCACCATCTCAGGGAAGGAAGTTCTCAGACGTAAGAAATCAACATGAAGCACCAACACGTCGGGTGGTCTGTCCAGGCGTGCAAAATGCTGTACTTCAGGCAACACCCTAGCCCATTGCATCCCTGGCCTGCCTACCCAACGTACACAAGCATCCTCCCTGGGAATCCCCAACTGTCTCCCCTTAGGTCTCATATCTGCCCGTTTTGCCCCCCAACACATAGGAGTGGCCCAATATCCATACGAGACCCCTCTTGATTCCACCTAAAAGAAAGGAGAAAACCACAGATAACCAAAGTCAAATAACACACACCATAATCAATCCCCTGTCCCAAAACAAACCCTCGACCTCCCCCAAAAACATCAATGATCCGCACTTCTACTCCACCACCAAGTGTGGCCGCACATATGTACTAAATCTCCTAGACTCCCAACGGCCAATGCGCTTAACAGCCGCTTCGTCCAACCCACATCGAGCCGCCTCTGTGGCCGCTCCAATGCGGAAGGAGTGCGAAGCATACTGCGTAGAATCCAAACCCCCCGCTTTCAAGCATTTCCTGAAAACTGCCACAAACTGAAATTTCGTTAAAGGAGACCCGTCATTGTGGATCAACAAAGTCCCCTCCCTCACCGGGCGGCATCCCAAAAATTCCCTCACGACGCTCACCGGGCATACCGAAAAATCCTGCATCCGATATAGTTGCACCTTAACCCCTTTTCCAATCTGATCCGTTTTTGACCGTCTCAACCATACCTCCAAGCTAAATCCCGTGACCTTCACATCCAGTACCCCCAAGCCCCCCGAAACCTTCCTAGAAGGGCTAACCAGTTCACTTATCCGAAAGGCACCAAAAAAGGCCAGCGAAAAAGCTGCCCGGAATAGCAACGCCTCGTAAGCCGACGCGCATACTGTGCCCAAATGATCAGATAGAACTCGCAGGTTGCTAAAAGTCAATGGCCTCCTAGTATCCTTACGTTTCTGCGACCGCCGATAGCCCTTCATCGCTTGTCTCACCCAAAATTCTTTTGTAAAATCTGTCCCCCCTTGCAACTTGAACAAGAATGCCAAACCGGCGAGCTTGCGGTCCATCATCGAAACCGACACCCCTTGCTCCAGATTCCTAGAGACAAAGTAGACCACTAGCAACCTCACATCTTCACATCCAGGGTCCACTCCCACTTGCTTGACAAGCTCAAACCATTCGGCCCACACTTTTTCATAAGCCCCCCAGGTGGATACACTCACCGAGCCCTTTATCCATCGAGCGAGGGTTCCAAAACGATCGACCACAGCCCTCGGGGACACCGAACCCCTTGTTGGTCTGCCGACGGAGCCAAGTCCCGGAATTTGTCCCACTGGAAACGAGACAAGGCGTCAGCCAACGTGTTATCCACCCCCGGAAGATGTACCGCATACAAAAAGATATTCATCTGTAAGCAGCGCAGCACCAAGTGCCGCAACAGCCGAACTGCGGTTAATCACCTGCACCACCCCCAAATTGTCGCAGTTCAATCGGATCTTCAAATCCCTGAACGACTCACCCCAAACTTCAACTGCCAGCACCACCGGAAACAGCTCCAGCAGCACCAGGTTTTTGCAGAATCCCGCTTCCTGCCATTCCCTCGGCCAGGGTTCAGCACTCCAATGCCCCTGGTAAAACGCCCCGTAACCCGAAGACCCAGCTGCGTCCGTGAACAGTTGCAAATCGCAATTGCTCAGCGGCCCCGCCAACCACAGCGATTTACCATTGTACGTGGACAAAAAGGTGTCCCACACCCTCAGATCGGCCCGATGTTCCCGGGTCATCCAGATAAAATGATGAGGGGACCTGATACCTGCTGTAGCTGCCGACAGCCGTCAGCAGAACACCCTGCCCATCGGAATTATGCGACATGCAAAATTAAGCTTGCCCAGCAATGACTGCAGGCCTCTAAGCTGAATCTTACGCAACGCCACAGTCGCCCGAATCTCCCTTCTCAAAGCCACCAACTTGTCCTCCGGCAATCGACATTCCATTGCCTCGGAGTCAATGACTATACCCAAGAAGCTAAGCACTGTGGTCGGGCCCTCTGTTTTATCCCGTGCCAACGGGATACCAAAAATACCAGCCATGTGTTGTAATGTGGCCAACAGCACAGCACACGTCTTAGATACTGGGGGGCCAACGCATAGGAAATCATCCAGGTAATGAATTACCGAATTCAAACCTGAAACATCCCGAACCGCCCACTCAACAAATGAGCTAAAAGTTTCAAACAATGCGCATGAAATCGAACAACCCATAGGCAAGCAGCGATCGACATAAAACCTACCCTGCCAGCAACACCCCAACAACCAACAGCTGTCTGGGTGTACCGGGAGGAGGCGAAAGGCCGATTCGATATCCGCTTTTGCCATAAGCGCTCCCTTCCCACAACGGCGCACCCAACCCACCGCTGCATCGAAGGATGTGTAAGAAACCGTGCATGCGTCAGGGTCGATCGCATCATTGACCGATCCGCCCTTGGGGAATGATAAATGATGTATAAGTCGAAACTTATTCGGTTCCTTCTTGGGGACCACCCCGAGCGGAGATACCACCAAATTCGGCATCGGCCGCTCCTGAAATGGCCCGGCCATGCGGCCCAATGCCACTTCCTTCCCCAATTTTTCTTCAACCACACTGGGGTGACTCAGTGCCGAGCGTAAATTCTTTGCCACCGGCGGGATAACCGTTAAAGAACTAGGGATTCTAAAACCCTCCAGTAACCCTTCCCTCAAAAGCCGAGCGGCCGCCCGGTCCGGGTACCTACTTAGGAAAGGCTGCATCCTTTCCACCCTCACTGGTGTCTTCCCTTTTGTTACCCACTTCTCCTGGGCGACTTTTCCCTTTTTTAAAACAGCGGGATCCTGGGTGAGATCCTCCGCAACTTGAGCATTCGTGCTTAAAACGACAGGCGCCCCCGAATTTACACGTCCCGTCATTGAATTGCCAACAGACGCCCCACTTTTTTGCGGCCGGCTGTCCGGGTGAAGAAGAACCGCCGGCCCCCCCTGGAAAAAACTGATTCGGGGCCCGAGCTGAGGACATAAGCTTCATCCAGAGGCTAATGTCCTTATGATCCCAGCGAAGTGAGGGGCGCACCGCCCTCCGTTGCCGGAACTGCTCGTCATACCTGAGCCATGCTGTACCCCCATAAACTCTGTATGCCTCCCCAATGGCGTCCAAGTAGCAAAAGAGCGCCGAACAATGTTCAGGGTTCTTTTCACCGATTACACTCGCCAGAATCGCGAATGCTTGCAGCCAATTAGAAAACGTGCGTGGAATCAACCGATACCGCCGTTTTTCTTCATCCTCCTTCTTACTGTCATCCGGCTTAACCCTGTCCAGGTTAAACTTTTCCAAAGGGAGAAGGGGAAAAATTTCCACATACTCCCCTTTCACAATTTTCTCCCGCACTTCCGACTTCAAATGTGCCCCAAGCGGCCCTTCGAAGCAGACGTAAACCTCGCATTTTGCGGCATCCGCAATGCGAACCACGTCCGTCCTTTTTTCCCCCTCACCTGCAGCCACCACAGTCGTGGCCGGCGCGGACCCCACCGGGGGCACCGACCCCGAGGGAGCTGGCACACCAGCATCAGCCGTAGGGGGCACCTCCCCAACCACCTGCGATGCTGCACTTGAAGGGACCCACACCGCAGTCTGCGGCGCCTGCCCATCCTTACCCGACCCAAACTTCTGGACCAAATCTCGCAAACCCCCTAATAAAGCCTGCAACTGTCCGTCCGTGCCCCCAGCAGAAGGTACCGGGCCCGCTGGCAGTGTACTGGCTGCCAAAACCGCCCCAGATTGCGGCCCACCCGATATGGTACCAGTCCCCCCCACAACAGCCCCCCCCAACAACCCCTGTAAGGCATTTGTAAGTGTGTGAGAAGCAACCGAACGTGACTTACCGGGCCGACCAGGGGTTGTCCCCGCCGCCGCTGCTCCCGAATCCGATGGCGCCGGACACTCCTGCACTTCATCCTCCTCAGACCTGCTCAGTTCTCCCTCGGACTGGTCACCGGGCTCTTGCAGGGGCTCCGAGTCATCCATCCCCGGGGAAGAGGGCCTGAATGCTGCCGTCTCCTGACCTCGCTGACCACGCCTCCCGACGCTGGCTCCTCCCACCGCTGGCACTGTCCTCCTCACAGGCGTCCTGGAGACCTGACTTCTGGGCCGCCCACTCCTCCTGGAAGGGGTAACGCTCCGGACTTCCGAGCCGCCGGCCGGGGATGGGTAAGGCCCGGCGGCCGTTGACGTCATCCTCCCGCGCTGAGACCTCCCCCTGGCTGCGTCCACAACACAGGGAGCGTCCGTCCGTTCGCGCTGCCCATGTCGAGCGGGCGGGGGGGAAACGCTGGGTCCTGCCGACGCCCCGCCCACTGAGCTCCGCCGCTGCCGAGGATTCCGCCCGGGAACCACAACGGCCGAAACAGGGTGTCGTTTCGCCGGTGGTCCCGACGGGTCCCGCTCGGGGGGGCTCCTAACGTGGCGTGCAGCTCTGGGGGAGGCTTCTGGTGAAAAACGCTCCGGAGGCCGAGACCTCCGGGCGCGTGGAAGATCCTGCCCCCTCACCTCCTCTCCAGCTTGAGGTCCGAGGAGTCTAGCCACTTGGCTGTGCAGCCATCCAGGGCCGTGGGTGGTCGCCGCCGCCCGCAGCTGGGCTAATAAACTGTCCAAATCCGCCATTGCTCTATTGCTCAGGGACACAAACTTCCTCCTCACTGTAATTCTCCCCGCAATGATGCCCGGGAGACCCCTCCTGACCCTTAAATAACCTAAACCCCTCCCATTAAAACATTAACTTTTACCCAATCCCCTAATAATAAATCTAAAACAACTTTTATTTTAACCCCTGCTGTACCCTTATCTCCCTGTCATGCCGGCCCTCTGCTAGTTTCATTCTATTCCACCTGCTCCAGGCCTCCCTGTATAGCGCCACCTCCTGTCACATGGTCAGGGCAAAGGGGGTGGAGGCAGGGGTGGAGCCAATGTGGGAGGCAAAATGAGATTTCGCCTAGGGTGTCAAAAATCCTTGCACCAGCCCTGGTTGCCAGACTAAATAGAATGGATTTGTCAGGATGAAGCATGTATATTTCACAAGGGATACTGTTGGAACAATGTGCAGGAAAAGAAAGTGGCCGTTATAACTTAATTGAAAGGTAAAGCAATGCTCTAAGATCTCTTATTTATACCTTATTGTAGGAATTTCTGATGTCTCCAAAATACACAAAGGACTGGTTTTACAACCAATTGTCCAACATGTTTGGTGTTCGGTATGTATCATATCTTCCAGAATATTACATACAAATTATATTGGGGTTATCCAATGAAGAAGGTCTAACTCCTCACCCGCTATGGTTCTTTTTATGCGTAAAAGCTTCTGTGCTTAATGTAGAACTAAAAGCAAAACTTGTTTTTTTTTTTCATTTTGGATAGAGTAAGGGAGGGTTTCAACTAGGGTTGTCACCTTTTCTTCAAGCCAAACCTGAACACTTAACGGCACAGGTCACATTGTTTTTTTGTACTATACAGGATATATAGGATTATAAAAGACCTGGGACACCTTTGGGTGCCCGAAGGAGAGTGATAATGCAGCACTCTCCTTGAAGCACTTTCCTTGGCGAACTCTCCTTGGGGCACCTACTGTAACAGTGGGTGTGGCCAAACAGATTTTGCTGATATCATTACCCCCCCCCCCCCGTGATGACGAACCTGTCCCCAGACAGTGGCCCACAGCTCCCAGACGGCAACAGATTTTTGTGTAACTATCTGAGTTACTTGGGGAGCCACAGCCCAGTCTGAATAATGTGTCCGGGTTTCAGGCAGACTGAACCCCGGATAGGTGATTCGAAACCCAGGCTGTCCGGGTGAATCCTGGACAGGTGGCAATCCTAGTATAACCCCTGTCAGTTTTTTTCTATCCCCATTGGACAGATTTCTCTTCACTTCCTGTCCCATAGCCAAAGCTAGAAGTGGGAAGAAATCCCTGGGTGTTATTAGAACTATTGTTCACATTGGAAGATTTCCTCTTCTTGTCCTGTTTTGGTGACAACCCAAAATTTGGGCTTTTCTTTCACTTTTGCTCTCAGGTATAATAGTCAAATAGAGGGGGTGAATCCCCCTAAGGGGGGGGGGGGGGGGACACAGACAACAATAAAAAAGCTGACATGTACTAATTCTTCTCCACTCTATACAAAAGTTAAAAAAGGTTGTTTTGCTTTTAGTTATACTTCAAAGGAAGACTAGACTGAGAAAACTATGCAGGTCCACATGGCTGACCCAACTAAAATAATACCAATCACCTCCTTTAGTTATGCAGAAGTTACATTAACACTTTTCTACTTTTAACATTTTTTTGGTGTTTTATTTATTACCCATCATATACCAGGTTCATGGGAAGAGGCTTGGTGACAGATCGGGATTATGATCACTGGCACAAACAGAGGAGAATCATGGATCCAGCGTTTAGTAGAACGTAAGTACAAATATTAACCAGACGTTAAAACTTAGAGGGTAAAATAGATGCTGCCCTTAAACCTGAAGACCATGGAAACAGCGAAATACACATATGAGATGTTAAAGAAGAATTCCAGATATGGATATTTTATACATAATTACAGTACATTGTGCCAGCTTGGACCAATGTAACTATGTATATACTATACCTGTCTAATGCCCCTTGAAGCTGGAAGCCACTGAAGTAGACATCGCTATGCCCACCGATCTCCACTACCATCTCGGTCCCGTGCTGAGTGGCCAACGTGATGCATTTTGAACAAGGGAAGTTGGCGGTTCAACACAGGTGCCATTCAGAGAACACTTTCATTTTCTCAATGAATGCAAACAGTTCACTGACAAGGTGGAGCGGTGATGTCACGTTTTCCACCTTGTCCAAACATAGAACACTTTGCATTCATTCAGAAAATGTAAAGCATTCTCTGACGGTTGCCCGTGCCAAGCGGCCGATCTTTTGTGGTCACAATACAGCATGCCAGCTGCTCAGCACAGGACCTGGAAGCAAGTGGAGATCACTGAAGTAGCCGTGTCTACATCAGTGATTTCCAGCTTCCAGGGGCATCAGCCAGGTATGGTATATACAGTACATAGTTACATTGGTCCAAGCTTGACTGAAAGGGTAATGATACCAGATCAAATTCAATAACTTAAACAAATCTTTGGGCAGGGTTCGGTCTCACTCATGGCAACCCTTTAGAGGTCTTTTGGCAGGTTGCAAGGAGGCTATATATCACCTTTGCAAAAGGCCGAGCCACCACAATGCATGCGGTTGCAGGGTAGTTGTGGCCCAGTCCCATACACTTAAAGGGCTTGCATTCAGCACCTTTACCGCCCGCCGACGTGCAGTAATTTCTGCCTTCATTGCGAAGCAAAGCATCAAGGCCGTGGCATGTGTCTAGCCCTGAGCAGCTACATTCCTTTCTTTAGATGGACGATGAAGGGGCTCAACCACAAGCTTTTACCATCCCCTGACCGCTTATTACAACAAGACTGTATACGTTAAATAATGTGTGTGTTTACAGAGAGACCATTTTTGAAGTTTTTATTCTAGCAGACTAGCTATAAGACGGTGCACTAGTAAAGTAGCATCGCTCTCCACTGTTGCAATGGAGGTATATGAGAAGATACATTTTGGTGTCTGGTGCATTGTGCGTTAACCTTGGTTAGCACTGACTCTGTTACCTGCATGCAGATACTTGATTGGATTGATGGCACCCTTCAATGAGAAAGCCGAAGACTTGGTGGAGAGACTTGCAGAAAAGGCTGATGGAAAAACTGAGATTGGAATGCATGACATGCTATGCAGACTCACCCTGGATGTCATCTCGAAGGTACATAAAATTAACTGATGTAGGCTTTCCGTTACTTATAAGGTTACCCATACACCAGTAGATGGTCTTTCTGTGACAACTCGGTCACTGTGCTGGGAGCATGCATTGATCACGCTCTCAGCACAGAAAACTTAGCCACGATGGACTCATGTGTGGCTTTAAGGCCCAACCTCCCTGCTACAGCACATATGTGTTACATGATTGGCAAGAGGTTAAAAATGTAGGGACACACTAGAAACAAATCTCATCAAATACATGTTGATCTGCTAAAAATCCAGTGCGGTTCTAACATTTTGACTGAATTACATAGTCTTTTCTGCACTGAAAGCCCAACCAGCCATGTATGCTGGACTAGAGAACGCCCCCCCCCCCCCCCCCCCTCTGTCCCTTTCCTCATTATTTATTTCTTTACCAGCAAAGCATTGCTGCTGTCTTGACGCTCAAGTGCCTGGCCTACATTGTGTGTAGGGAAAGGGGTCTTGGGTGTTGCAATTCTGGGGGGCATGCCTACATCAATAGGAACTGGGCTCCCAACAGCTGCTCCTGCAAGAATTTTACATGCCTGGTGATGGCTTCAAAGGGCATGAAAAAAAGTTGTTTTTGGGACATGCTGTAGAGCATTCTTTCTCAACCTTTTTCCAGTCAACGCACCTTATAAAATGATGCACAATTTTGAGACACCCTTAATAGTTTTACATATTAGAGCAGCACCCATACACATAGGACACCCAGCATTAGAGATTATTTATTATTGCAAAGCAAATACAATTGTGAACACTGATACTGACTAGTTGTCCAGCATTTGTTCTCCCTCATTTTCTTTTCACCATGCAGCCAGCTAACCTGACCCCAGTGCCAGACGTCCTCCTTATCAGCCGATGACATCAGCAGTTGTTAGGGCACTGGCAGCTGGCCCACACGGTGCCCAAAGTTGTAATGTTGCACAATGATAACCTACGGCTTTGGTAACAGAAAGGCAGGCTTGATCCTCCGGCTAGCGTGTACAGAATTTTTGGGCAACTTGGAGTGATCTGTAGGCATTTTGTCAAGGCACCCCTGAAGAACCCAGTAGGCACCCTGGTTAACCACTTGCAGATCATCCCCCAAAGCCTCCCCCCCAGGGCTGTCTTTAACGCAGGGCGAACGGGGCATCTGCCCAGGGCCCAGCCATTGTAGGGGGGCCCCAAAGCAGCTGAGCTGCCCCTGAAGTCTGCGCTGCCTCCCGAGTTCTTTTTCAGTCAGAGTTCCGCTTCGGCGCTTGTCACTTTGCTAGCTCAGCTGCTCGCTACTGTCACTTGTTAATACAGAAGCGCTGCTTCCCTATTTAAGTGACAGCGCTCCTCTCCCGGCTGTAGTTCACATCCCTCTCTGCCCTACATACATTGAGCTGTATACAAGAGCAGAGGAGGAAGGGGGCAGGGTATAAGAAGCTCCTCCACGGACATGCATGTTGCGGCTTTTCTTGTGCAGCCCGGCCCCGCTCTGATGGTTTTTAGGTAATGGAGTCTGAAGACGGGGGCAGGTTGTATGGGTGCCCAAGAATGCTGTGTATTGAAAGAGGGGGGAGGGGGGTGGAAAAGTAGGAGGACTGCTATGTATTGAAGGAGGGGGGGGGTGGGATGGGTGCCGAGGAATGCTATGTATTGAATGAGGGGTTTAAACTGGAATCAGGGGGAGAAAAGCTCTGTACTTGGGGAGGGGGGGACTTTAATATACACAACACACCCCTCAACCCTGCACTCTGTATGTAACGCACCCCTCAATCTTGCACTCTGTATGTAACACACCCCTCAATCCTGCACTCTATATGTAACGCACCCCTCAACCCTGCACTTTGTATGTAAAGCACCCCTCAACCCTGCACTCTGTATGTACCGCACCAGTCAACCCTACACTCTGTATGTAACGCACCCCTCAACACCGCACTCTGTACCTAACGCACCAGTCAACCCCGCACACTGTACGTAACGCACCCCTCAACCCGCACTCTGTATGTAACGTACCAGTCAACCCTGCACTCTGTATGTAACGTACCAATCAACCCTGCACTCTGTATGTAACGCACCCCTCAATCCTGCACTCTATATGTAAGGCACCCCTCAACCATGCACTCTGTACATAGCTTACCTCTCAGCCCTGCATTCTGTACATAGCGTACCACTCAACCTTGCACTCCATACAAAGTGCACTCCTCAATCCTGCACTCTGTACGTAACTCACCCCTCATCACTGCTCTACTGCAGGCGGCATGACTAGTCGATTATTTCTGGGAGCCTGTCCTTAGGGATACTGCTCACATACTGCACTCATTTAACCTTCATAGTTGTGTTCTCTGCTCTGCTCATTGCTGATAGCAAGTTCTAGGAGTTTTCTGTCTATTGGTGTGTCCCCTCACCTCGCCAGTCCATGGTGTGCAGGCAGTGGGAAGATGTGCTGTAACCCCTAGAAACCAATAAGTGGTAATGATGCACAGTAACCTCTAGCAATCAATGAGTGAGCAGTAAGCATGTAACCTCTAGCAACCATTTGATTAGCAGTAATGATGTGCAGTACCTTCTAGCAACCAATCAGCAAGCAGAAATTATGTGCTGTAACCTAGCAACCCAATAAGTGAGTCGTAATGTGTGCTGTAACCTCTAGCATCCAGTCAGTGAGCGGTAATGATATATGATATGCTGTAGCCTCTGGCAACCAATCACAATCACTGCCTGATCTGCTACAGTAAACTGATTTTGAGTGGGGGAGCTGGGGGGCCCAAACAAAACATTTGCCCAGGGTCCAATCAATATTAAAGAAGGCCCTGCATGCACAGTAGGGAACCAGCAGTGAAGCCGTAAGGGGGAGTCGATCCGAAGAGTCGCCATCACGGGCTCCCTGGACAGGTAAGTGCCTTAATATTAAAAGTCAGCAGCTGCAGTATTTGTAGCTGCTGACTTTTAATTTTTTTCACCCAGGCTGGACCTCCTATTTAACCACTTCCGGACCGCCGCACGCCAATGTACGTCCCTACTTTTGGGACGGATATCGTTGTCATGGCAGCAGCTAGCTGCCATAACCCCGGTATTCCCGTGTTCGGCTGGTGATCCGGTACAAGATAAAAGTGTTTTATCGCCGTCGGCAACAGCGAAGACGATCGCATCTGTCCCCTGGGCTGACATGGAGACGAGTGAGGGGAAGATGGCCCCCACCCGTCTCCATGACACTGCAGGGCGGAAGCGACGTCAAAACGTCACTTCCGGCAATAGCTCTTAAAGCGCCATTTTTTTTTTTAAATGAAAATTTTTAATTTTTTTGCATTGTAGTGTAAATATGATATCTGAGGTCTTTTTGACCCCAGATCTCATATTCAAGAGGTCCTGTCATGCTTTTTTTCTATTACCACGGATGTTTACATTCCTTGTAATAGGAATAAAAGTGACACGGTTTTTTCTTTTTTTTTTAAACAATGTAAAAATAAAAAGTAAAAGGTAAAATAAATAAGAAAAAAATTTTTTTTAAACGCGCCCCAACCTGCCGAGCTCACGTGCAAAAGCGAACGCATACGTTAGTAGCGCCCGCATATGAAAACGGTATTCAAACCACACATGTGAGGTATCACTGCGATCGGAAGAGCAAGAGCAATAATTCTAGCCCCAGACTTCCTCTGTAACGCAAAACATGCAACCGGTAGAATTTTTTAAATGTTGCCTATGGAGATTTTTAAGGGTAAAAGTTTGTCGCCATTCCACGAGTGGGCACAATTTTGAAGCATGACATGTTGGGTATCAATTTACTCGGCGTAACATTATCTTTCACAATATAAAAAAAAATTGGGCTAACTTTACTGTTGTCTTATTTTTTAATTCAAAAAGTGTATTTTTTAAAAAAAAAAGTGCGCTTGTAAGACCGCTGTGCAAATACTGTGTGACAGAAAGTATTGCAACGACCGCCATTTTATTCTCTAGGATGTTAGAAAAAAAATGTATGATGTTTGGGGGTTCTAAGTAATTTTCTAGCAAAAAAAACATTTTTTTTTAACTTGTAAACACCACATCTAAAAAAGAGGCCCGGTCTTAAAGTAGTTAAGGAGGTAAAACCTTCCAGAGCTCAAGTGGTTAAAAAAGTCTGCTGTAAAGGATGAGAGGGAGGTTTGTGGATAAATGTGGCCAAAATCTAGACATACATTATAATTCATTGTTTTTTTTTTTTTTTCTAGGTAGCTTTTGGGATGGACCTGAATTCCATTGATGATGATCAGACTCCGTTTCCTCGAGCCATATCGCTGGCTATGAGAGGATTAGTGGAAATGAGAAACCCTTTTATTAGGGTAAGGACTGGATTGATTTTTCCACCTTGCAATGTGGGGCCCATAACAGACTGATGTCCTTAGCTCATGCTACTATGATCATATTGCTGCTGTTCTCCTCTACAGGATGCTACAATATTCCATTTTCTAATGCCCCTAGGTTATGTTTTGTCCTTGGGAGTTGTGGGTGACAGCACTGGAGAGGCAGTGAGTATTGCACCTGGGGCATAAAAAAATGTAGCGGAGTGCCAATTTACTCACCTTGCTCAAATGTAGGTGCCGACCCCTTACCTCTTTTTTCCAACAACTCCCTGTGTTCCTAGACACACTCATAGAAGACACGTTTCTCTACTTCCCTCCCTCAGCAGCTCCGAAACGCCACACCTGATGAGGCAGAGGTAGTTGAGTAATTGACCTTCAGCCAGGTGTGAGGCCTTTTACTGGCAGAACCGGCGTGTGGACAGCTGGGCCAGAGCCTAACAGTGCACAGCTAGCAGAGTAATACATGGCGCTTTGTCCTTGGACCTTGGATCCCTCCAGCTGTTTGCCCATGTTAACAGAACTACCCAGGATTTTTACTGTAAGGGACACTGTTTATGGGGACAGTTGTGGGTAGTTGTGTTCTGAACTGTTTTACTTAAGTAGTCACTTCCAGGTGGACTCTCTCTTGCTACAGAGTCTATGCTTTGCAGCCACGTGTTACCCTGATTGGGTCCTAAAGACATTGCTGTAAAGAGTCCATGTTTGTGCAGCTTTGATGATCTGTCATGCATTTTGAAACGTATTATTTTATGTATATTTCTGTATTTCTTTCTTGCTAGTTCTCCATGGAAAAGCAGAAGTATATTAAAGATACTCAAGAGAGCCTCAAACTTCTCAGGAAAACTGGGAAAGAATGTATCAATAGACGCAGAAAGGCAATTGAAGACGGAGAAGACATTCCAGTTGATATATTAACACAGATCCTCAAAGGGGCAGGTAAGCCAAAAGAGCTCTCAGTTATCTCATTTATTATAGAAGAGGTAAAAAGATTGATTTTATACAAAAGAGGTTTCCCTCCTCCTTCTTTTCTGTTGTCAGGAGTTATAATGAAAAACATTTAGGAGGCATACCTGGAAAAAGGTAAGGCAGATTATCTGATCTTAGAAGAGGTCCTCCTAGAAGAGGTTTTGGAAGAGGTCCCCCTGCTCATTCTTTACAGTTGTTGTCAAGGGTTATGATGTAAAACATTTAGGGGGGCATACCTAGGAAAAAGGTAAGGCCAATTCTCCAATCTTGAAAGAGTTCCCCCTGGAAGAGGTTTTGGAAGAGTTCCACCTGCTCGTTCTTTACTGTTCCCAAGGGTTATTATTTTAAATATTTAGGGGCCATACCTAGGAAAAAAATTAAGGCCAATTCTCTGATGTTGGAAGGGGTTCCCCCCCCCCCCCCCCCCCGGAAGAGGTTTGGAAAGAGGTCTGCCTGCTCATTCTTTACTGTTCCCATCCCAGGGTTATGATGTAAAACACTTAGGGGCCATACCTAGGAAAAAAAGTAAGGCAGGTATTCCAATCTTGGAAAAGGTTCTCCTGTAAGAGTTTTTGAAAGAAGCCTCCCTTATAATTCTTTACTGTTGTCTGGGGTTATGATGTAATACATTTAGGGAAAAAAAGTATGGAAATTGCTCCAGTCTTCTTGCTTATTAAATATCTATGGATAAGCATTTTCTTTTTTTCAAGAAAGACTAATTTACTTTTCCCTCTCTTCACAGCCGAGGTGGATGAATGTGATATGGAAGATTTGATTGATAATTTTGTTACTTTCTTCATTGCGGGTTCGTAATCTAATCCATAAATGTACAATGACTTTATTGAACAGGTAGAACTGCATGTAGAATAAGAGTCATCAGCTTTTTTTGGCTGTTCTACAAAAGTATATATTGATGCAGCAAGGAAAGTTTCAGGATAAGCGAGGAAATTATTAAAGAGGAGCTTCACCCTGTAAACAAACTTTTAAAAGCCAGCAGCTACAAATACTGTTTTCAAAAACACACACTTACCTGTCCCAGGATCCAGCAATGTCCTTACCCAACCCGGCTCTTTGCCGGTCTTCGGGGCCAGGCGTCAATATCCTAACTGTCGACTGTGACTCTTTGTGGCTTCATAGCCGGCTGTCCAATGCACATGCGCGAGCCGCGCCTCGTGAATAGTCCCGCAGTCTCCTGGGACCTGTGATGTGCCCCAAGAGACTGTGGGGGAGGGTGGGGGCGAACTTCTGCTTAGATTGCGGCAGTATTCTGACTCAAAATCAGGTACCTGCCCCCCCCCCCCCCCCCAAATACATTCCAATTATGGGAGAGGATGGGGGGAGGAGGAGGAATAGCGAAACTTCCCCTTTTGGGTTGAGTTCCGCTTTATTATAGTACTGATAAAATGTAACCAGTTAAAAAAGTCAGAAAATTTACACTGAAATTGTTCAGAGCAAAGGTGTATAATGAAGCATTAAACTCAGAAAATATATGCAAATATTATACGGTTGTATATAATACAGTTTAAAGCCTAACTACATGTGCTTTTCTTAGAACTTACTTTACTTGTAGCCTAAGTTGCACTTTCCACTTGTTAAAGGAAAACTATACTGAGAATGTAGGAGGCCTCCATCCTTGACCTCTCCTGAAAATACTAGTTGCCTGGCTGTCATGCTGATTCAGTATCATAAGTACTTTCTGACTCATTGATCTGATGCAAGTATGCGGATCAGGAGCTCTGACTTAAAAAGACACTCATCAGGGCTATACAGAGCAGAATGACGATGCCTCCTGATTGCAACCCCATTCCCAAGCAACATATATTGCCCCAGGACATCGCCATTTGTGTCACTTGTGGAATCAGTGATGTCGTCTACCCAGCTACATTTTGACACCATATGACAACGGAGCAGACCCAGGATAGATTTCTACAGCAGGGAGGCCCTGTCACTCTGCCCTGAATAGGTAGGTGGGCATGTTTTACAGACGTTGAAGCAATGCAAATATGGGTAAATGTGTGGCATCTGTCATTAGCAAGCTTCAGTTTTGCCACTGTTTCTAGTTCTCTGTTTTTTTGTATATTAGCCGTACGGATTGCTAGCTCTTGTGCTTGCTTGAAAAGGCTCTTTAAACAGATTTGTATCCTTTTCAGGGCAAGAAACAACTGCCAACCAGTTATCATTTACAGTGATAGAACTGGCACAGAACCCGGACATTCTTAAAAAGTGAGACACATAATATGATAAAAGTTAAGATACCACTTTACTGATGTATTATCCATTAAGAAATCAAATCATTCCTTGGGCAAAGGAGAATAATTCCAAAAAAAGGCCAAGGAAAAATCCACGGAAAATTCCAAGCTCTACTTACCGACCAGCCTGCGACCAACCAAACTGACCTGTCTAACAGTATGCGTTAAAAACCTTTTTTTGATATATGTTGCCCTCCAATGCTCCTTGCTGCAAAGGACAGTTATAGGTGGGGTGGGGGGGGGGGGGGGGGTGCGCAGTGGCTAATGTTTTGTGCAAAGGAGAAAAATGCATATATGTTTATTCCTGATTGAATTGGATCAGTATATTTATTATTGAACCAATAAAATATTTTATTAATAAATCCTCAAACATTATAAAATTTATGTAGACAAGTGAAAAGTGTAAAACTCACAATACATTGGTTAAATATTATACAGATTAAGCAACAAACTCGGTTTACCTTTCAGGGCTCAGGATGAAGTGGATGAAGTCATTGGTACCAAAAGAGACCTCGAGTACGAAGATCTTGGAAAACTCCAATATTTGTCTCAGGTAGCTGCAAAAACTGCCCATTTTACAGGTTGCTCTATATTTAAATGCCCCTTTGATCACCAAAGCTCATTTACTTATGAATGGACACACGAGCGATTGGTACCGTTTACTCACTGTGTCCATTTAAAAAAGGAAAATAGGAAAATATGTAATTTACCGGCCCCTTCCCTCACTCTCCATCCTGAAAGCATCCCCTGCAGCAGCTGGCGAGAGAGGGGAAGAGGGAAGCCAGCAGCAGGGGAGGGGGACCAGGGGAGCACACTGGGGCCTGGGGGGCAGCAGGAAACAATTAACCTGGATAAGAGAGGATGCAGGGGCGGCATATAGAGGAACCAATGCCCTCCATTTTCCTCCTGCAGCTGCTGAATACTGGCGGGAGGGAGAGGAGGAGAAGCTGGCTTTCAGATGCTACAAGAGTAACATGAAGGCCATTGGTTCCTCTATATGCTGCCCCCACCACCCCTCCTATCCAGGTGTAGAACTAAATATGACAAGGGAGTCGCATGGGCCCCCTGAAGTATGGGGCTGGGTTGCAATTGCAATACCTATAGTTACGCCTCTGATATGTATATACAGTATCTCACAAAAGTGAGTACACCCCTCACATTTTTGTAAATGTATTATTATATCTTTTCATGTGACAACACTGAAGAAATGTCACTTTGCAACAATGTAAAGTAATGAGTGTACAGCTTGTATAACAGTGTAAATTTGCTGTCACCTCAAAATAACTCAACACACAGCCATTAATGTCTAAACCACTGGCAACAAAAGTGAGTACACCCCTAAGTGAAAATGTCCAAATTGGGCCCAATTAGGCATTTTCTCTCCCTGGTGTCATGTGACTCGTTAGTGTTACAAGGTCTCAGGTGTGAATGGGGAGCAGGTGTGTTTAACCACTTCAGTACCCAGCCATTGTCAAATGACGTCCACAGATGGGATCTCCCATCCTGGGTGGACGTCATATGACGGCCTGGGCTTCCCGGCCACCTAGGGGGCGCGCGCGCGCGCCCGCCACATTGCTCGGGACCCCGTGCGTGTGCCCGGCGGCCGCGATGTCCGCCGGGCACCCGCGATTGCCCGTTAACCGGGCCGGACCTTGGATCTGTGTGTGTAAACACACAGATCCACGTCCTGTCAGGTGAGAGGAGAGCGATCTGTGTTCCCAGTACAGTGGAACACTGATCGGTCTCCTCCCCTTGTACGTCCCCGCCCCCTACAGTTAGAATCATTCCCTAGGAAACATAATTAACCCCTTGTCTCCCCCTAGTGGTTAACCCCTTCACTGCCTGTCACATTTACCCAGTATTCAATGCAATTTTATAGCATTGATCGCTGTGTAAATGTGAATGGTCCCAAAAATGTGTCAAAAGTGTCCGATGTGTCCGCCATAATGTCGCAGTCACAAAAAAAAATCGCGATCGCCGCTATTACTAGTAAAAAAAAATATATATATATTTTTTTAAAAATGCCATAAATCTATCCCGTATTTTGTAGACACTATAACTTTTGCGCAAACCAATCAATATACACTTATTGCAATTTTTTTTTACCAAAAATATGTAGAAGAATACGTATCGTCCTAAACTGAGGAAAAAATTTGTTTTCTTTTTTAAAAAATTGGGATATTTATTATAGCAAAAAGTAAAAAATATTGTGTTTTTTTCAAAATTGTCGCTTTTCTTTTGTTTATAGTGCAAAAAATAAAAATCGCAGAGGTGATCAAATACCACCAAAAGAAAGCTCTATTTGTGGGGAAAAAAGGACCTCAATTTTTTTAGGGTACAACGTCGCACGACCGCGCAATTGTCGTTTAAATTGCGACAGCGCTGAAAACTAAAAATTGGCCTGGGAAGGAAGGGGGTGAAAATGCCCGGTATTGAACCGGTTAAACTTGGTGTTATCGCTCTCACTCTCTTATACTGGTCACTGGAAGTTCAACATGGCACCTCATGGCAAAGAACTCTCTGAGGATCTGAAAAAAAGAATTGTTGCTCTACATAAAGATTGAAATTCTATTCAAGTAAATATTCTTAAAGAGGAGTTCCTGTTATAAAAAAAAGTCAGCAGCTACAAATACTGCAGCTGCTGACTTTTAATAATCGGACACTTACCTGTCCCAGGGTCCAGCGATGCGGGGGATTGAAGCCCCGCTCGTGTCCCCCTCCGCTCGGCGGTGCCGGCATTTTACCTGTGGGCACCTGGCTGTGGCAGGCACCACAGACAGGCACCCACTCTGCATACGCGAGCCGCGCGCCGTGACTGGCCGCTCAATTATCTGGGACCTGTCACGTGTCCCAGATGATTGACAGAGGGAGGGGCGATCTCCCTTCCTGCGCCAAGGGAAGTGACGTCAGGAGCCCAGGCGCTGAATGTTTTTTTTTTGTTTTTTTTTTATTTCTTTTAAGCACATTAATAAATTTTTTTTTTTTTTGGGGTGGAACTCCACTTTAACTCAAAAAAAGTCTCTTCTGTTGCTCTCCAAACTCCTTTTTTTTGCTGATGTGATCTGACTTCCTGGTGGAGGGTGGCAATGTTCATTCTCTATAGTCCCACTGTATGTAGGACTATAGCTACCCTCTCTCGTTTGAATCCGAGATGGACTGTAGGATGTGTAGTGTACATAGAGCAGTGCTCATGACCTCAACTAACATGCACTGCTCCATCCAAACACATGTAAGTGAGGAGGAAAGGGAGAGGTTCTGGAGCTCACAGAGGACATTTCAAGGAGGCAGAGAAACCATTTCATAAAGAAATACATTACAGGGCTAATAAGTAGTGGATGTATTGTGCTGGAAGAGTTCTCCATAGTGCATTGTCACCAAGCTGAGAACAAGCTGTCACCAACATCTCCAGGTCTCATGGCTAATGATTGGGAGCTGGGAGAACCGACTCAATTATGTGGACACCATGATCAGTCAGTAAAATCTACTCCTGTTCTCCCTCTGAATGGAGAAAAAGATAAATTGCATTTACACTATATTACCTAAAGTATTGGGACGGCTGGCTTAACACACACATGAACTTTGCAGCTATAACAGCTTCAACTCTTCTGGGAAGGCTGTCCACGAGGTTTAGGAGTGTGTCTATGGGAATGTTTGGCCATTCTTCCAGAAGTGCATTTGTGAGGTCAGTCACTGATGTTGGACGAGAAGGCTTGGCTAGCAGTCTCCGCTCTAATTCATCCCAAAGGTGTTCTGTCAGGTTGAAGTCAGGACTCTGTGCAGACCAGTCAAGTTCCTCCACCCTAAACTCGCTCATCCATGTCTTCATGGACCTTGCTTTGTGCACTGGTGCTCAGTCATGTGGGAACAGGAAGGGGCCATCCCCAAATTGTTCCCACAAAGTTGGAAGCATGAAATTGTCCAAAATGTCTTGGTATGCTGACACCTTAAGAGTTCCCTTCACTGGAACTAAGGGGCCAAGCCCAACCCCTGAAATACAAGCCCCACATCATAATCCCCCCTCCACCAAATTATTTGGATCAGTGCACAAAGCAAAATCCATAAAGACTTGGATGAGTGAGTTTGGGGGGAGGAACTTGACTGGCCTGCACAACCCTATAGAACACCTCTGGGATAAATTAGAGCGGAGACTGTGAGCCAGGCCTTCTCATCCACATCAGTGCCTGATCTCACAAATGCGCTATTGGAAGAATGGTCAAACATTCCCATAGACACACTCCTAAACCTTGTGGACAGCCTTCCCAGAAGAGTTGAAGCTGTTATAGCTGCAAAGGGTGGGCCAAGTCAATATTGAACCCTACAGACTAATGCCCCGTACACACGGTCGGACTTTGTTCGGACATTCCGACAACAAAATCCTAGGATTTTTTCCGACGGATGTTGTCTCAAACTTGTCTTGCATACACACGGTCACACAAAGTTGTCGGAAAATCCGATCGTTCTGAACGCGGTGACGTAAAACACGTACGTCGAGACAGTAGCCAATAGCTTTCATCTCTTTATTTATTCTGAGCATGCGTGGCACTTTGTCCGGAAAATTTTATAGCCTGCTCTCAAACTTTGTGTGTCGGAAAATCCGATGGAAAATGTGTGATGGAGCCCACACACGATCGGAATTTCCGACAACAAGGTCCTATCACACATTTTCCGTCGGAAAATCCGACCGTGTGTACGGGGCATAAGACTGGGATGCCATTAAAGTGTCTAAAGGCAGGCGTCCCAATACTTTTGGTAATATAGTGTACATTGCATATTTTTCTTCTAGCCAGAGAAAAAGAAATAAATAGATCAATATAAGATAAAATAGATCGGGCTTGATCTGGGTTACTGTCAGGGTTGAAGGTCAGGGTGAAGGTTGGATCCAAATGTCAGGGGTCAAATGTAACTTTTCTTTAGAAGTAAAGAAAAACATTTTTTTAATTTAGTGCCAGTGTGTTAATGTATAAATAAATAAAAGAAAAATCAAAATGCACGCTATTGTTTCTGGGCCCTACTATCGATGCAAAACCAATAATATACACATATCTAGGTATTGTCAGTGCAACGAGCCCCTTTGCTCGCTCGGTTCCACTCTCCCGACACTCCTCTGCAGCTATTGAATCAGATTGCAGATCGCACCATCTGATTGCTCGGTCATCCAATGCTCCGGGATTAGAACTACAGCTATGTGCCGTTCTAACCCAGTTGTGATAGCTCAGAACAAACACCAGGCAGGCTGTATGCAAGTTCAACCAGGAATCTATCTTTATTGACAAAATACAGGCTTTTATACACTCAAAGTGGAGGTGCAGATCTCCTGCTCATATTACTCTAACAATACAGCTGTAACCTAATTAACCTAATTAACATGAGCTAATGAACTAATCCCTTTAGACAGCCTAGATGACTCAGACATGACCGTTAGGCCAGACTGGCCGTCTTGTAGTTCAGAAAGTCCAATCAACATTATCACAATCAACATAGACTCTTCTTCACACAATAGCAGAGTTAATTAACACAAATAACAATGGGGATCTAATGACTCTTAGATCCCATAGTAGACTTATTTACAATACACATTTTAGCAGACAATAGACAGACAGGTGTTGGAATTTACATCAGCATCTCCTAACAGTATCTGTCCCAGCATTATGAATCAGCCACTATTCCAATATGGCAAATCCAGGGTCCCCAGACATACAGCTCACAAAGAGCACCATTCCCCCAAATGCAAGGGCCCCCGATCGATCGGCAAGAGGCTAGCATACAGTCCCCTCCAAAAGTCTCTTTCCCGGCTAGATCTGTCACATTTCTCCCCTTTCAGCAGGAGACTAACACAGGAGGAGACCCCAGACGGGTTGACTCCGAAGTTAGTCAGTAGTTCCAGTCCTCTAATGCCTGTACCCACACAGTACCCCAAACAAATTGTTCCAAACAAAGTATTACTCACCCAGCCAACCTCTGCCTCTCTCAGAGAACATATCTGCCACTGGGGAGAGGCCTGGACTGGCCCTTCTCCCTGGAGTCCTTTCTGCCGCTGGAGAGAAGACAGGGTGTCTGGGCTCACTCTGTCATGCTGTTGTAGATCTGGGCCGACTGCCCAGCATCCCTGGGGTATACAGGTGGAGACTGAAGTCCCATCCACCTTCACAGGACATCCATCCTCTGTTAGTTGAGGGCAGAGTCCAGCAGTACTCGGCCCTGTTGCCAGCCCTTGTGCTGGAAACCCCACACCCTCTGCTCCGGCTAACTGTTGGGGAGGGATGACGAACACCTCCTCTCCCTTCTCCCCCTGTATCCTGATCTGCTGCTGGGACGTGACCACCTCCTTCTCACCCTGAGCCTCCGAAACCGCCGCAGGTGTAGGGCAGAGATCTTGGACCCTCTGTCCGGTTGCCAGCGCTTCAGCTTGGGAAATTCCTTGTGACTTCACGGATACTTCTGTTGGTGCTGGGCAGAGCATAGTGAAGTTTGGCCCTAATAACAGCTCTTCTTCTGCTGGAGGCTCACCAGGTTGTTCTTCCTCAGCAGAAAAGTCTATCAAATCCCCTGTCTCTGCAACTGGTGTCCGGGGATAAAGGTTCACCATCTCCTCTCCGTGGAACCCAGAAGATGCTATCAGTGTTGGGCAGAGGTTAGCAGAGCTCTGCCCTGTTGTCAGCACTTCAGGTTTGGGGACGGCAATCTTCAGATTTTCCACTGCCGATTCTCTGGCATTCTGCTGGACAGGCACATTCCTCCATCCAAGATCATCCAATGCAGAAACAGGTTCATCAAGGTCAGTCAGCACTTGCTGCATCCGCCATAAGACCTCCGCCTCCATAGCTGCGGGTGCAGGTTGGCAAAGCACACTGTTACTCTGCCACATTGTCAACTCTTCAGCCAGGATTTCAGAGTTGTCAACTGGTATTTCCTGATAGTCCCAGGCAAAGGGAGCACCACCCTGCTGCTGAGCAGAGTCTAACAGCTGTTTGTAGGCGATCTCCAACTCCCATTCCTGAACGGCCAGAAACTCCAAATCTTCCAGTGCCCAGTGCACTTCTGAGACATTCAGTCTCCGCTCTCTGTGCTCCATTATTTCCTCCAAACGCCCCTCCCGATCACTTCCAAAGTCAGGGTCCCTGGACAGCCACCAGTATAACAATCCCAGGCCATCGTAGTCAAAGCCTTCCGTGGGGCTGTCATCCGCTGTCCATGGGCACACTTGGGCTACATGCCACTGGAGGGCTCTGTAGCTCTCGTCAAACCGCATTTCTGCCCGGATCAGCCTGCTTAACTCAGCTGTCCACTCCTGGTTCGGCTGTTCCCCCAAAAACAGCATTCGCACTTCATACTGCGACCAGTACCTCACATGGACGGAGAGGAGAACTTTTCCCTGGTGTCGCTGCTCACAGGCTAGCGCTTCCTTCCAGAGCTCACAGCGGACAGAATCAAACCATCCTAGCAGAACCTGCTCTGATACTGGTCCTCTGTGCTGTATCTCCTCTCGCAACCTCCTTCTGAATTCCTCATCCATGGTGGCTGGTATTTCTCCTCTCCTGCTATCCTGCTACCTTGGATCCAGGTGATGGTTTGGATGTGTTCACGGCAAGGAAGCACGATCCCACCATTCCCTCCACGGCTCTCAAGTAAGTCTTTCAGCGTGGCTCTAATGCAGGCTGGTTTGGAGTGTCCCAGTAACTGGAGAGCAAATCCCACGGCTGCCAACCAATGTAACGAGCCCCTTTGCTCGCTCGGTTCCACTCTCCCGACACTCCTCTGCAGCTATTGAATCAGATTGCAGATCGCACCATCTGATTGCTCGGTCATCCAATGCTCCGGGATTAGAATTACAGCTATGTGCCGTTCTAACCCAGTTGTGATAGCTCAGAACAAACACCAGGCAGGCTGTATGTAAGTTCAACCAGGAATCTATCTTTATTGACAAAATACAGGCTTTTATACACTCAAAGTGGAGGTGCAGATCTCCTGCTCATATTACTCTAACAATACAGCTGTAACCTAATTAACCTAATTAACATGAGCTAATAAACTAATTCCTTTAGACAGCCTAGATGACTCAGACATGACCGTTAGGCCAGACTGGCCGTCTTGTAGTTCAGAAAGTCCAATCAACATTATCACAATCAACATAGACTCTTCTTCACACAATAGCAGAGTTAATTAACACAAATAACAATGGGGATCTAATGACTCTTAGATCCCATAGTAGACTTATTTACAATACACATTTTAGCAGACAATAGACAGACAGGTGTTGGAATTTACATCAGCATCTCCTAACAGTATCTGTCCCAGCATTATGAATCAGCCACTATTCCAATATGGCAAATCCAGGGTCCCCAGACATACAGCTCACAAAGAGCACCGTTCCCCCAAATGCAAGGGCCCCCGATCGATCGGCAAGAGGCTAGCATACAGTCCCCTCCAAAAGTCTCTTTCCCTGCTAGATCTGTCACAGTCACAAACATAAGCAATAGGAAAATGTATTTTTTTTCGTAACAGCAAGAAATATACTTGCTGAATTTAAAAAAAAATGTTTTTTTTGTTTTTTTTTTACTATTTTGGTCCAGTTTTCATTTGATAAAAAAAAAAAAAAAACAGGCAGTATTCATTACCATTTATCACCATGTGCAAGGACAATTTGTCCTGAAAAAAAGAAGGTATAATCCACCTGGATTTCCTAAGTAGTCACAATGATATTGCAAACTTCCAATTTATTATGTATCTTCTTTAGGTCTTGAAGGAAAGTTTAAGACTCTACCCTCCTGCTCCAGGTACATCACGTGCGCTAGAAGAAGAAACTTATATAGAGGGCGTGAGAATTCCTGCTAAAACATCCCTGATGGTAAGATCCAAACCCTCCACATCCACTGACCCAAACAATGTTTACAGTGTATATATACAGTAATCACTACCCTAAAGAGACCCTGGCACCAAGCCTAATTGATTCCCTAACACAGCACCCTTCTTTTGTGCATGTCAAAGCTTTTTCCTTTTCTGGGAGTGTCTATTATCTGTGCTGGCCCAGCAACTTTGCCCCTCCCCTCACCTCCTTACATAACCTTTTATGCAGCTGCTGGGGAGGAGCAATGCCTGCAAGGGCCCTTTGCCGGTGCCAGCGTCTTCTCCCTGATTATTTCCAGGTGCTGGTCTTTGAGCATCTCGATTGCCTGACATGGGATGAGGTCTCCCCCTCTCATTTACAGGAGTGCAGTCATCCTACCACACAGGCAGTGTGCCAGAATGTAAACTGAGCTGTGCATGCGCAGCGCAGTGTGACAGAATGTAAACTGAGCTGTGCATGCGCAGCTCAGTGTACATTCTACGGAGGATTGCAAACAGGCAGGTAGGTGTATTTTATTACACAAGAGACAGTGTATGTCCCTTTTGCAATAAAGAGCCTGCCTGCGATTTTTTTTATCACTTTTAGTACCATTTTAAAGCTTATCTGCTTTTTTTTAGGCAAAATGGGAATGGTATTCAACTTCTCTCGGCCTTTTGTTTGCTGTCTGTGTCCCCATTGGTATATTTTACCCTCACTTTCTGGACAGGAAGTGATGAAAAATCTCTCTAATGGGAGCACAGACTGGAACTAATTTTCCATAAAACTGGGAAGAGTCATAAATGTGTTTTTTGTAAAGGGTGGAAAGGAGCCACTGACAAGTATACTGTATAGAATATCCTATATCTCAGCTTAGTGAGTGATGTTCATTGAGTTTTGCAAAGTTCTAAAATCAATACCCCTCATAAAAATATGGAATGTACTAAAACAAGGTTTGACCAATTTCTTTTATGAAATAAACCCGTATCTTCTGTATCTTCTGTTCTTTAAACAGTTTAACCCCTACATCATGGGAAGGATGGAGCAGTTTTACCCAGATCCACTTGTTTTCAACCCAGATCGATTTCACCCTGATGCTCCGAAGTAATTGTTTTTTCTTACCTGTGCTAATTGTTACCTTTGTGATACATTGGAAATAGCCAATTGGTTATGGTCTAAATCAGGAGTCTCCATACTTTTTAAGCAAAGGGTCAGTCGACTGTTCTTCAAACTTCATGGGGTCCAGACTGTGGCCAGTGGGAGTAGAAATGTCCCGGCATCGCAGGGAGTAAACCATGCCTCAGCTTGGTGGATGATATGTGGTCAATAGGAAGAGGAATAGTGCCCCATCATTGGTATCAGTGAAAGGAATAGTGTTCCATCACTGGTACTAGTGGAAGGAATAGTGTCTAATAATTGGTATCAGTGGAAGGAATAGTGCCACATCATTGGTATCAGTTGAGGAAGCAGTGCCCCATCATTGGTATTAGTGGGAGGAATAGTGTCCCATCATTGGTGTCAGTGGAAGGAAGAATGCCCCATAATTGGTATCAGTGGAAGGAATAGTGCCCCATCATTGGTATTAGTGGGAGGAAAAGTGCCCAATTATTTGTGTTGGTGGAAGGAATAGTGTCCCATCAATGATATTAGTGGAGGGAGCAGTGCCCCATCATTGGTATCAGTGTCTCGACAGCCGAACATATCTGACATCAATAACATGTAAAGGTTTCCATATATCAGCGTTGCCTTATTGCTGGATGTAAATGGGATCATACAGCCTTTTCGATCTGTCTGGAGCAGCTCGAGGACAAAAAATGTTTTCATCTCGAGTCAGTGTCAGATATTAGCAAAAGGTCCAGCTGTGAATTTTTGGGGTTTTCTTTTTTTTAAACATCTAAACTTACATTTTCTAGTCCATTCTTGCCTTAGGGCAACAGTAGTACCTAAAAGTCTCCAATTCTAATGAATACTTTTCTTTTTAAAGATCGTGGATGTTCCCAGCAGTATAAGAGCCTATGCAGGCAACTATAAAAAAATGGGGTATCGTTGCTGATCTTGAGAAAAAAAGAAAGAGTAGGAAAATCAAGGGATGGGGCCAGAGTCTGAAGACTCCCATATAGTGTAGTTTCCCTGGTTTTTATGGCCACAAATAGGAAAATATCTTGGAATAATATTATTTACATCTGGTTAGGTTGCAGTAGTCCACCTAAATAGTTTGCAACCTGTCATCACTCATCAGGCATATGAAGAATATCTCTGTCTCCACGCAGATTAATCTTTTAGTGGATGGTCAAACTTAAAGGCTTGTTCCACCTGTTGGACCATGTTTCATATTACACCCATACAGTATTTGAGCAGTAACATGAAACATGGTCGCATTCCCCAACCCCCACCCTCAAACTGCCCCCCATTTACCTGAATCACAGGGGCCTTCTCCCTGGAGTATCCTGTTTTTTTTTTTAATTTACATTTAACAAGGCTGTGCGTGGCTACACCCAACCTGCCACGTCATCCATTCACAGATTCATATACAGGGACCTGCCAACATGGCAGGGACTCACAGAGTGTCAGCACAAGTACTCCGACATCCCTGCACTTGTAGTCCATTGTTTACTTCCTCTAGCCCCATAACTGTACAAACCTGGGGCTGAGATGTAATGCAGGAGTCTGTGCATTGCACCCACGATGCCCTAATCATGGTTGGTTGGAGTGCTCTGCAGGCTTCAATGCAAAAAAGTAATACATGCAAATTATTTGTTTTATTATGTGTATGCATTTGCTACATTTTGCAAAAGACAAATTATTCCTTTAATGCAGTGGTCTCCAAACTGCGGCCTGGGGGCAGGATGTGGCCCTTTGCTTGCCTTTATCTGCCCCTTTGAGCACTATTCCTCCCACTGACAGAGACCCCTGCTTTAATGCATAGGGAGAACCAGACCTTATTCCCTCAGGGTGGGCTGTGACAGGAGAGGTTTGTAGGATAAGAGATATGCAAATTGAAATGCTTATATTACAGAGGTGTCCAATATTGGTGGATTATACATTCAAAACCATGCTAAAATGTATTATTATTATTGGTTTATGTTTTAATAAAGATTATTGGCTGCTACAGCCAATATTTTACTCCATATGGTTGTGGTCTCGATTATTGGGGTGAAGGTTGGGTTATGCAGTGATGGGAGAAGTTGATAAAAGGGGGGTAAGCAAGTCTCATCGGTTATACAATAGTCATGTGTAGTACCCTGACTAAAGTATATGTGACACACCTGTTATGAAGACGTAGCAAGCAACCATGAAATGCATTATATGATGTTTTAATGTAACTACAACAATAAAATAGACTTTACTCTGGACACAAGATTTTTTAAGTTGACTTCTCCATACGCACCAATACCGGGCACCTTCGCAGCACCAATATCTTGGGACATTCTTTTGCACAACTAAGAAAGATTCACCTGTTACGTTTTCCTAACATCTGCCAAGTGCTCCCAGGCCATGGCTACAGATACTGTATGTAGCGGTGTAGTTGCCACTAGTAACAAACATCCACCATATCACCCCGCTGCCAGACTCCCATATATCACTTGCAGAGACAATGAACAGTCATTTGTTTTGTTTTTGTTTATTGGGTGGTACAACTTGGTTGGGGAAAGGGGTTTATGGGATGCCCATAGAATAGATCACTTCGCCACCCTATTTAGAAATCTTATAGATTAGCACATAATTTGAGCCTGAAGGAATGATGTGCTTGTTTAACAACTACAGTCTTTTTCCTGCATCACCATGCAGACTATTGTTCCTCCTCTGCGTAACTCCTGCAGACTATTGCTTCCAGAACTTCCTCATCAATGACCGTGTAAAGATGAGGACATCACCCTTGATCGTGTAAGGGTGATGTTCCCAGAAATCCTCTCCTCCTGCACAAACTTATAACTGAAACATATTCATTTCTTGTCACATCTTCTCCTGTAAGCAAAAGAACCCACTCTAAATAGTTTCTCCTGATGACTCTGGTTGCCCGCTGCTACTAGGCCAGAGGCCTGCAGTACCTCTCCTTGGAGGCCTAGTTTAAAAGCATGTGCTAAACGATGGACTAATGTTCACAGCCAGCCCAGTTTGCAAATCCTGTGCCCTCAGGCTACATCGATTTGACACTACTCCCCACAGTCTCTCTTCTGATCCAGGACTCCTCATCAATGACCGTGTAAAAGTGAAGTTCCCTCACAGACTTCCTGGCACTTCCAGCCATCCCCTGTGGTACACTCACCAACCTTCCTCTGCCCTGAGTCCTTGATGGAGAACTTAACCGGACCGTATGTTCCGACAGCTTCACCTGCCCCTCTGCTCCAGGAGTTCCTCATCAATGACCCTGTAATGATGAGGACACCACCAATGACCGTGTAAAGGTGATGTTCCCTCACAGTTCTCCCTGGACCTCCTCCTGTGGTTGGCTCACCCCCCCCCCAGATGGGGGTGCCCTCCTGCTGCTGTTCAGTACTCCATTCTCCACTTCACCTGGCCGACCACTCCCCCCAGTGGCCTGTTACCTTAGTTTAAATAGGAGGCCCGCCCCCTGCCAATTCCAGTTGGGGATTGGTCAGGGCTTCCACATGAGCTGACTGCCACTCCAGTTCTAGGCCCTGCCCCTCTTCCAGAACCTTCTCCCTGGAAGCAGGGGAGGCGCCTCAGAACTAGAGCACAGGTGGTCACACCCACTGCTACACTAACCACTCCCTGCCCCCAGATCAAAACAGACAGGCCTAGCTTGCAGCAAAGGCCTGCCTAAATTTACCTGTACTGACAGACTATCTAGCAAAAAATCCTCTGTTAGCACCTACCTATTGGTAAAGGGTGCTACATGTATGTTTAGGGCAAACAAGTGTTTAGTAAAGCATCCTCTCTGCATTGCATCCTAATGAAAAGTGCCTGCAAAATACAGACATGGCACCTAGCTCATTAAAAAAGCTCCCTAAAGCAGACACAATTGAACATTAATGACAGATCAGCCTACATGGGAATTTTGAAAATTAGTTTCATTATTGTCAAAGCATAGGTATTAATTAAACTCTCATACAAACAAATGCCTATGCACATTTGGTCTTAAAGTAGTACACTTTGATTCTGACAAAATTGCCTGTAGTAATTTCATTTTTCAGCTGAAATGTTTGGCACATGAAGTGAGTAATTTTCCTTTCTCCAAACAGGCCATATTTTACGTATTTCCCATTTTCACTTGGGCCACGTTCTTGTATTGGACAAGTCTTTGCGCAGGTATGATATTTTATTTTATCACATATCAATGTGGCAAAGAAAATGCCTGGAGTATATGCCTAGAGACATACAGTATACACAACTGGAGGACAAAGTGACAAGTCCTTTTTATATCTTGTTATTATTCCCCGGTCACTGATACTTAACTTCCCCTCACTCCCCCACTGTCCCCTTGGCTTGTTGGACCCATGGGTCTAATCCTTGTTAGAGCTTCATGCTGGAGCTTACACAGGGTCTTATCCCCTCCCACACATACACAGCTCTGGTAATTTGCTGAACAGGCTTGAGCAGGGCTGCTGATAAGTGGGTAGTAGCTGTCCTTCTGTACTGGGCCCAGGCCCCATAAGTTTAACAGGGGAGCCCAGAGCAGCAGAAATTGGCACAATTACTGGTACCAATCCCCTTATGTCCCTCCCTGTATTTGCAATGCTTCAGTGTGTGAATAAACAGGGAGCATCTGTACAGAACATTTCCTGTTCATTCACTCTGCAGCTGAGGCTGCAGAGAAAGGATTGAGGAATCTGTGTCCTCAATCTCTTTCTCTGTCTCAAAAGTGAGACGTTGGGTGTCTGTTTAGACCTCTGATATTTCACCAACCTCCACAGGGCTGTTAAATTAAAAAAAAAAATAAAATAAAAAAATAAAAAAACCTTAATTAAGGGCTCATTCTCACAGGCATTTTGGTTGCAAGAATTAGTGGTTTGTTCATTCAGCTGGAGCCCCGTTAGGCTTGGCTCACTGTTCCTGTAAGCTAGGCTGCACGGGGCCCCATGGTTTTAACAGCAGTCCTGGGCTTGAGCACCACATCCTGTGAGGAGTAGGATAAGGTCATATACTTTCCCATAACTATTTTTTCCAAGGCCTCTGACACATAAACAGAGCAGTGAAGGACCAAGGGTAAGGTAAGTATCAGTTTGCCTGGAGGGACGGGGGGGGGGGGGGGGGGTGGGATTAGTAAATAACTCTGTTGCCTATTCCTGTTAACAAAAGTTGCATTTTTTCTAAAAAAAAATGTAACACATGAGCATCTACTCATTTATACTGTCCAGTAAAAAAACATTTAAGTAGAGTGACTTAAAGGGTCAGCCCACCCAAACTTGATACTCAGTGTTTGGTGGAGACTGGAGAGTTGAAGTGTAATGGCACCTTCTATGGTTCCCCGCCCCCCTCCAAAACTTGTATTCTCACCTGCCCCCAGTCCATCTGTGAAGATTTGGATAGCTAAGGGCTCTTTGAAACTTGTGGTGAACTGTGGTGCCCTTTGAAGAGCAATCTATAGTGTTATATCACCTACTAACTGCCTAATTTAGCCCTGTATTGCCACAATACTGCACCACAATTGCATGCATTGCACACGAAAGCAGCGCAGACCCATTGAACTTAGTGGGTGAGTTTGACAGGTGGTACCACCTGTCAAACTCTGTACCTAACGTTAAAAATTTGTACAGCCCCATCCAGCTGTATTTTGCAAATTTGGGTGGGCAGCCAGGTGGCAGTAAAACCGCCAACTCGGCTGCCAGTTTTGGCCACCTCCCCAACAGCCAATCTGCAAGAGATCTAACTCTCCAGTCTCTACCAATCATTGAGTATGCGGTTTGTGAACTGAACCTTTAAAGTGGTGTTCCGGCCGAAATTATACTTTCTAAATAAAAATACCCCTATAATACACAAGCTTAATGTATTCTAGTAAAGTTAGTCTGTAAACTAAGGTCTGTTTTGTTAGTTTATAGCAGTAGTTTGTTATTTTATAAACTTACAGCTGGCCGTGGCCATCTTACGTGTGGGCATCTGAAGCCAGACTGTATTTCTTCCTGGATCTCATCCTTGCAGATCTCGCACATGCTCAGTGCAGCACAAGCAGTGTAATAGGTTTCAGGTCAGGTTTCCATAGCAACGGCAGTGTCAGAGGAAGTTGCCGCCCCTTCCCAGAAGGCATTGCAAACAGGAAATGATGCGATGGGCCGCGGCCAGGGAGGAGGAAGTGAAAAATGAATACAGCAGATATACAGTAGGTGCTGAGAAAAAAAATAAAAAAATATCCAATTCGTTTACAGTGCACAGTTTAGTGAGGGATGCTGAAGAGTTGTAAAAGTGGGTGGAACTCCACTTTAAGTCATTCTGCTCAAAATCTGTTTCACTAGAGAGTATAAATGAGCACTTATGTGCTACTGAATAATCAAGGCTGTTTTTTAGAAAAAAGGGATTTGAGTTAACAGGAATAGGCAAAGTGTCAGGTTTTCTTAGTAACAGCCCCTCCCCCCAACACACAGATACCCACCTTCTCCACGTACTTCCATCTCTCTGTTTATGCCCTCAGGGCATACATCTGACAGTTTCTTACAAATCTTGAGGACTCCATTGTGACATCCCTGTGTTTAGTCTGCTAGGCCTGCACACCCGCTGACAATGCAGTGGTGGTAGAGGGGCGCTGGACAGGGATTTCCGCAGGTCACTAAAAATGCAGACAAAATCATTGCATGAGCCCAATTGGCCTGTATTCAGGATCTCATCACAAAGGCAGGGGGACCTCCCAGGAGAGGACATTCACTCAAGTTGAGAAATCCAAGGCTAATACTTTAAACTGATTATCTGTATTTCTTTATATAGATGGAAGCGAAGGTGGTAATGGCCAAGCTCCTGCAGAGATTCGAGTTTGAGTTGGTGGAAGGACAAAGCTTCAAGATTTATGATACAGGCTCTCTACGACCCATGGGAGGGGCAATATGTAGGCTGCGGCCCAGAACAGGAACCATGAAGAAATAGACTTTTATGTACATTTTTTATGTAATGACTATACCAACTAACTGTCTAATGTAACAAGACTTTTGAAAAAAGTCTATGTACTAATGAGTTCATAAAAAAAATTAGATAAATATTGGTATTTTAAAATAAAGATGCATAGACAGCTATATATTTTAGAATGTATTTGTTGAAAAGGCTAATACCAGATCAAATTCAGATTCTTACACTGCTAGCTACAGGGTACCTCTTCAAGGGCCACAGTGATGCATTTGTGTGAAAATTAACACATGCCGAGATCTGTATGTATTATTATTATTATTATAATTTTTTTTTTAATCCTTCCCTTTGTACTTTCATGCATTGTGCCTTGACACTGTGTTTTTTTCTAATTTCTGCATTTATAATAAAATTTTATTGAAGAAAAAAAAAATGTAATTATGTCATAATAATGAATAAAAAGCTGCATTGATGTTTGTTTTTTATATCCATCTTCAAGTTCAACTTTTTTATAATAATATAATTGGGGTTTAGTGGCAGCCCAAATCTCTAAGGTCCGGCACAAGAACTATTCTTGGGTCCTGCATTCAACAACATCACAAGTACAAACACTTTTTCACTATGTATAGATAAATACAGATGAAAAATAGCCTTTGTAATACTCTAATCACTCTTATGGCTCATGTATTGCAGCTGGTATCAGTAATCTCCAGCACTAACGCCTTTCTGACACAAGGGGGTCTCTTTATAAAACATTTGTTGCATGAATGTCAGAAGCATTCTTAAAGCGTTTGTTACCCCAACACTTCATTTTCCTGATATGTGCCTGCTGTACCATGTACTTGAATGAGAAGGTATCCTGTTCTCTTGGTATTGCTTCCTTTATGTAAAATCCCTGGTGTTCCTGCCAGTCCCTCTGCTTTCCTATTAAAAACTGACCACACTAAGCAGGAGGGCACAGCATGTTCAGTTCTCTAGCTGTGCTGGGAACTCAGTATGCTCTCTTCCAATGATCAGATTTGTCCTGACACCCTCCCGCTGCACAGTCATTCACTGGGAAGTTTAGAGTGCTGCTGTTTCTCCTCCCCCAGGACTGTCTTTAATATAGATTTGGACCCTGTGCAAACATTTTCTTGGGCCCTCCCGAATCCACTTAACTATTTGTGGGCAGTGGCTCAAGGGGAAGCTGCCTTGGGCCCCACAACAATGACTGCGCCCGGGGCAGCTGCTCCTTTTGCCCTGTGTTAAAGTTGCCCCTGCCTCCCCCCAACTATTATGCAGCAGAGAACAGAGGGAATGTGATCACGTATAAAAATGGGAAAAAAGGTATTGATAATGTCTTTTTTATATTTATACAAAAATGTTTTGCATTCAATTTCTATTTTAAACTGAATGGGTTGTTTTACAAGGTGATCGTTTACAATCACTTCAAGAGTTTACTGAAATGTCTTGTACTTTTGAGAGATTAATTCCTGTATCGTCAGCTCTATCTACTGGCCAAAATTGGTATAGTTTTCTGAAATACTTCAATGAAAAAACGATACTTCATTTAGGCTCCATCATACTGTAGTATAAATGAAGCTGACGATATAGGTATTAAAGGAGGGGTCACCCACGGTGTAAACAGGGACACAATAAGGTGACTATGAGCTATATCCTCCACCGAACACCAACACACCAGACCTCTTACCAAAGGGAATGGACCACTGAACCACAGGTGGTCAGACAGGCTTAATACATCCATAATAAGAAGAAGAAAAACTGCGCTACAGAGCAAAAAGTCAAGGTAGAAGCTGCACATAAAATACACCAATATCTGTGTATACCATGGAAAATAAAAATAAATAAAGTGCGCTAATTGTATGAGAATATACACATAAATGTGAATGCATATGCGTGGTAGTGAAAACCACAATCTACTGAGAGCAAATAAATGACTCAATGGGTGATGGAAAAATATACGTGCCAATCATAAAAACTCAAATAAAAAGAAAAAAGTGTACATGTGAAGTACAACAATAATAATAACGTGAAAACATGATAATCAAACAGACTCAGTCCATGAGTTCAAACATAAAACGTTCATCAGTGAAAAAATACTTCCATCCACTATACAGCTTAGCAGCAACCAATCTCCCTATGAGTGGATCGACAAAGGTGAGGGATGTGCAGGATGGTACAATTCCACTGGCGGTGACTCCAATAAGTGAGAAAAGTGGTAAAGGTGGACTCTTACCCTCCGTGTTGGACCCCCTCCTTGGCAGGGTGTTGGACCCCCTCCAGGCGTTTCACTTGGACTAGCCCAGACCGGAGACAGCATTCTGGGGAGATCTTCTCATCACACGGTCCCTGCAGAGGGCAAAATCTGCATGCCTGATAGACCCTGCCAAGGAGGGGGTCCAACACGGAGGGTAAGAGTCCACCTTTACCACTTTTTTCACTTATTGGAGTCACCGCCAGTGGAATTGTACCATCCTGCACATCCCTCACCTTTGTCGATCCACTCATAGGGAGATTGGTTGCTGCTAAGCTGTATAGTGGATGGAAGTATTTTTTCACTGATGAACGTTTTATGTTTGAACTCATGGACTGAGTCTGTTTGATTATCATGTTTTCACGTTATTATTATTGTTGTACTTCACATGTACACTTTTTTCTTTTTATTTGAGTTTTTATGATTGGCATGTATATTTTTCCATCACCCATTGAGTCATTTATTTGCTCTCAGTAGATTGTGGTTTTCACTACCACGCATATGCATTCACATTTATGTGTATATTCTCATACAGTTAGCGCACTTTATTTATTTTTAATACATCCATAACCACGGCACCACTTCGCTTGGATAGTAGATGGCTGGATCTTGTAGTATTTCATAAAATATAGGCAGGCATGTCAGAAGCTACAGTCTGTCACCCTAAGCAGCGTTTCGTCCAATAGGAACGTCGACTGCCCTGATGAGGAATGATGACACCCCTTTACACCGTGGGGGGTTCCAGTTTTGTTTGAGCTTCAGGCGTTTGGGTTTGGCTTCAGGCGACATGGAGTGGAGATGTGAACCATCTACATAGAGAATAATTGATGTTTTCCCCGCACTAACCATGAGTGAAAGAAATGTTTTTGTTATAATTAATATTCTCTGAAAAATGGCCAAAAAATCATAAATTCTGCCAGGGTATGTAAACCTATGAGCACAACTGTGTGTATATATATATATTACATATATATATATATATATATATATATATATATATATATATATATATATATATGTATATATATATATATATATATATGTATATATATATATATATATATATATATACATATACAGTATACAGAAGTCTATTTATTGTGGTCTCTCTTAATGACTTTATGGTCTCTCCACAGATACACAAAATGTCGCTGTCGTTTGAGGAAGATGGCTCTGTTCCAAGAAACGCTTCTGGACAATGGCCTAAATGTGCCTAAATCTGAGTGTGTACAATACCGTATGTACACCAACTTTTCTATATTGTGTGTGTTTTATTTTGACACATCTAGTGTCTAATATATCTGGTTTTAACTTTATTATGGAAAACATTTTGTATCTTTTAATAATATTTTTATTCATTTTATTTGGCACAACTCATTTAAGTCCCATGGGCAAAATGTCTTGTAGATCTAAATCTACTGCTTCTCTAAAGAGCAATCCACGTTCATATTGCTTTTCAGGGGCAATTGGCCTCTGGGAGGCGTTGCATCGCTTTTTTAACCCCATTTTTTGCTGTTACATGAACAGGTCACGTTCAGTGGGCTTGGCACCTGGCAATAGCAACATGTTGGGTCATTTTTGCCACAGGCGCTAAGAAAAGCATCGCAAACAACAGCATGTAAACACCCCCATCTGCTGCTATTTGCAGCTTAAGGGAGGACGGTTGGGGGGGTGCAATAAAAATGTGGCTCAACCGCACATTTTTACCCCCCCGCCCCAAACCGCACATCTAAATGAGGTCTAACAATTATGTAGAAATAAGAAGAGGTGGCGTCCATAGAGACATTACTTCCTGTGTCTTAATAAGAAGGGTCCTTCTCACCTCTCTGCTATACATGCTTTGGTTGTGATATGCCAGTCCTAATCCATTGCCACACTGGTATAGGCATCCCTAAGAAATTCAAAGGATTTTCCAAAAAGTGCTCTCTCCGCTTCTTCACCTTAGCCACCAGGGCGGTATTCTCACTGGGTCTAATGGCTGTTTCTGGGCAATTTTTTTATGAAAACCTTATAACCTTTTATTCTGTAGGAAAAAAAAAACATGTAGACATCTAGAGCAAAAATATAATATTAATAAATAACCTCCATAACATAATAATCTGTGATCTTTTTTATATAGTTTCTTACATATCTCTTATTGACATATTTTATTGTTCCTCAATGTACTTGTGAACTACTAGAACATATCACATTTGAAGAGTGAATATACTTTGAAGTTACTACTTATGTAATGCTAACCATACACAAGCCGAAAGAGTTTCTGAATAACGAACACTCGGTCGTGAGAGCAAACGATATCGCCATCCATGTATTGACCGAGTTTCAATGGACATAAATAAATCAGTTTTTTATTTGTTTTGTCACATTTGCGCAGTACGAATAGTGTGATTTTTAACGGTTCGAGAAATACAATGTGTTGGAATTTAATAAAGCTGTGGCCTTGCCCTTTCCAATCTAATGGTTGTAAGTGTCCTATTTAATGGGGTAAAGAGCAAGGGTAGTGGGGGACTTGATCCAATTGTGTTCCGTTAATTGGGACCTAAGCCCATTGCGCCTCAGCAGTCATGTATAACTGCTTTAACTATGATGTTTAACATTCCCGGAGATGGGCTTTAAAGTTGCATGACCTTGGTCATTCAAATTCCTGACAAAGCCAACAAGGCTTTTAGGTTTACGGACTTGCGTAACAAGAACTACTTGTTTCTAAAGCTTCATTGGCAATGTTATATAAGAACCTTATATGGAAGCAGACTGTAAAATGATCTTCTGCAAAAAGGAGCAAAAAAGAAAGGACCTCTTCGGTACAGTCCAGTTCCAGCCAAAATGTTTGTTTTTGTATCTGTATTGGATAGCAGGGTGTAGGTTTAGAGTCTCTTTAAGGTTTTTATTGCTGTCCTTATTGAGTAGAATTACTAAAATTTCCTGTTGTGAAATCTGTCACCTTGACTCTTGCCAGGAAGTGAATGTTCTCGGTGGGGACACAGACATCAATAAAATCATGACAGAGGTTCTATCCATTCTACACTCTACTAAAACATTTGCTATTGCTGTCTGTGTGTGCCATTATAGTGACTTCTTTTTATTTCCTGATCTGGGCGCCCATACATCTAAAGGCTGGTGAGCTACAATATAATACTTCTCTTTTTTAGGTTAACCATTCTTTAACCTTCTTGATACAAAGATGAGGAGCCCTTAGCTGTCTCTGGGGGGTCCAGGGATGTGGTCATACTTCAGGTGAATGTAGTATATGTATCCACAGTACAACAGAAAACAGAGAAGAGCCAGACTCAGCAACAGCAAAGAGGCCGAGCTCAGACAGCTGAGCAGCCACATGATGGCTTTCCAGGAACTTTCCTTCTCATAGAGTTGTAATGACACTTGTACATACAGACAAACCGGGCTTAGAGGCACATGAGCCGCCGCATGTGTAATATTTCTGGTCACACTGCACAATAAGCTTCACCCCTCCCGTTCTAGAACAAGGAGGTGGTTATGCATTCTTGCAGAGAGGCCCCAGACTACAGGCTTTCTGACAGTACTGTATATCTGAATGCAAAAGCATTCTAGATTCTCAGAGCAAACAATGGTCTGTTCTTATTGTTTCTATTGCAGTATAGAAGAGGGAAGTTAAAGCACAATTCAGACACCTTTTCCACAAGTGTCAAGCATTAGACAACAGGCATGCCAATGAACAATAGTGCACCATAAAACTCAGATCAGTCCCAAATCCTTTACCTTCACCTAAGGTCAGTCCCAAATCCTTCACCTTCACACCTCAGATCAGTCCCAATTCCTTTACCTTCACCTAAGGTCAGTCCCAAATCCTTCACCTTCACACCTCAGATCACCCCAATTCTTGCACCTTCACACCTCAGATCAGTCCCAATTCCTGCACCTTCACACCTCAGATCACCCCAATTCCTGCACCTTCACACCTCAGATCAGTCCCAATTCCTTTACCTTCACCTAAGGTCAGTCCCAAATCCTTCACCTTCACACCTCAGATCACCCCAATTCTTGCACCTTCACACCTCAGATCAGTCCCAATTCCTGCACCTTCACACCTCAGATCACCCCAATTCCTGCACCTTCACACCTCAGATCAGTCCCAATTCCTGCACCTTCACACCTCAGATCAGTCCCAATTCCTCCACCTTCACACCTCAGATCACCCCAATTCCTGCATCATAACACCTCAGATCACCCCAATTCCTGCACCTTCACCCCTCAGATCAGTCCCAATTCCTGCACCTTCACACCTCAGATCAGTCCCAATTCCTCCACCTTCACACCTCAGATCACCCCAATTCCTGCACCATAACACCTCAGATCACCCCAATTCCTGCACCTTCACACCTCAGATCAGTCCCAATTCCTGCACCTTCACACCTCAGATCAGTCCCAATTCCTGCACCTTCACACCTCAGATCAGTCCCAATTCCTGCACCTTCACACCTCAGATCAGTCCCAATTCCTCCACCTTCACACCTCAGATCACCCCAATTCCTGCACCTCCACACCTCAGATCAGCCCCAATTCCTGCACCTCCACACCTCAGATCACCCCAATTCCTGCACCTCCACACCTCAGATCAGTCCCAATTCCTCCACCTTCACACCTCAGATCACCCCAATTCCTGCACCTCCACACCTCAGATCAGCCCCAATTCCTGCACCTTCACACCTCAGATCACCCCAATTCCTGCACCTCCACACCTCAGATCAGCCCCAATTCCTGCACCTCCACACCTCAGATCAGCCCCAATTCCTGCACCTCCACACCTCAGATCAGCCCCAATTCCTGCACCTCCACACCTCAGATCAGCCCCAATTCCTGCACCTTCACACCTCAGATCACACCAATTCCTGCACCTTCACACCTCAGATCACCCCAATTCCTGCACCTTCACACCTCAGATCACCCCAATTCCTGCACCTCCACACCTCAGATCAGCCCCAATTCCTGCACCTCCACACCTCAGATCAGCCCCAATTCCTGCACCTCCACACCTCAGATCAGCCCCAATTCCTGCACCTCCACACCTCAGATCAGCCCCAATTCCTGCACCTTCACACCTCAGATCACACCAATTCCTGCACCTTCACCCCTCAGATCACCCCAATTCCTGCACCTTCACACCTCAGATCACCCCAATTCCTGCACCTTCACACCTCAGATCAGTCCCAATTCCTGCACCTTCACACCTCAGATCAGTCCCAATTCCTGCACCTTCACACCTCAGATCAGTCCCAATTCCTGCACCTTCACACCTCAGATCAGTCCCAATTCCTCCACCTTCACACCTCAGATCACCCCAATTCCTGCACCTCCACACCTCAGATCAGCCCCAATTCCTGCACCTCCACACCTCAGATCAGCCCCAATTCCTGCACCTTCACACCTCAGATCACCCCAATTCCTGCACCTTCACCCCTCAGATCACCCCAATTCCTGCACCTTCACACCTCAGATCAGTCCCAATTCCTCCACCTTCACACCTCAGATCACCCCAATTCCTGCACCTCCACACCTCAGATCAGCCCCAATTCCTGCACCTCCACACCTCAGATCAGCCCCAATTCCTGCACCTTCACACCTCAGATCACACCAATTCCTGCACCTTCACCCCTCAGATCACACCAATTCCTGCACCTTCACCCCTCAGATCACACCAATTCCTGCACCTTCACCCCTCAGATCACCCCAATTCCTGCACCTTCACCCCTCAGATCACCCCAATTCCTGCATCTTCACACCTCAGATCACACCAATTCTTGCACCTTCACACCTCAGATCACACCAATTCTTGCACCTTCACACCTCAGATCACACCAATTCTTGCACCTTCACACCTCAGATCAGCTCCAACTCCTGCACCTTCAGACCTCAGATCAGCCCCAATTCCTGCACCTTCACACCTCAGATCACCCCAATTCCTGCACCTTCACACCTCAGATTGCCCCAATTCCTGCACTTTCACAGCTCAGATTGCCCCAATTCCTGCACCTTCACACCTCATAACACCCCAATTCCTGCACTTTCACAGCTCAGATTGCCCCAATTCCTGCACCTTCACACCTCATAACACCCCAATTCCTGCACTTTCACAGCTCAGATTGCCCCAATTCCTGCACCTCCACACCTCAGATCAGTCTAAATTCCTACACCTTCACACCTCAGATCAGCCCCAATTCCTGCACCTTTAGACCTCAGATCAGTCCCAATTCCTACACCTTCACACCTCAGATGAGCCCCAATTCCTGCACCTTCACACCTCAGATGAGCCCCAATTCCCACACCTTTACATCTCAGATCAGTCCCAATTCCTGCAATTTCACACGTCAGATCAGTCCCAATTCCTGGTCTCTCACACGTCAGATCACCTCAATTCCTGCACCTTTACAACTCTAATTCCTGCACCTTCAGACTTCAGATCAGCCCCAATTCCTGCACCTTCACACCTTAGATCAACCCTAAATCCTACATTATCATGAATGCATGAGTTTTAGATTCCTACTTGCTGCATCTGGCGATTTCATTAGGCAGGGAAAGAGGTTAGGTTGGAGAGCTTCTTCATATAACGTTATATGTGGCTGCAGCAGCCCAATGCTAGTACTGGAACGAGCACCTGACCGTCAATGACAACATAACCGCTCTGAAACATCATAGGGTGGATGGGCAAAGGCCAGGATCTATGGCAGTACTGTACTGTATTTGTAGGGAGCAGGGGCCCACTGGAGGATCCTACCCTTCCCCAGCGGGTCAGTCCCAAATTGCATACATTTCATGTGATGATCTTCCAAGTACACCTGAAAATGACATTGTATGACCATCTTGACATGTGTGACATGGTGATTAACTACCCACCAATTCATTAGTGCAAGGAATGCCAGGTCGTTCTGGGACATGTAGCTGTGGGGCACCCATAGCACTACTCTCTTGGGCCATATTAAAGTTGGGCTCCAGTCCAAACTTTTATTGGGGTGGGTTTGTATAAAGTCATGTTGGAATCTCTGCCTTTTTTAAAATAGGCTTCCACTTAAGGCAGGCTCAGGTAGGCAGGTTAAAATCACCTGACTATCCTATACAGATCCCAGAGGAGGATGCCAATATGGAAAATCTAAACTGCAATCCAAAGAAGGCATATAAGGGAGCAGAGTAAGGATAAGATGCAGAACTTGGAACCAGCACCGTCAACCAAGAGGATGACAAAAGCTCTCAAAGGAGACCAAAGCACTAATGAACTGGTGGGTAGTTAATCACTATGCATTCCTTCCATTCTACATGGTTGTTCACAGCAGTATTCGCTTTATACTTCTGCAAAAGTTGTAAAATATTTAGCTTTAAATATAGAACAAAAAATATGAGATAAAGTAAGAAATTATCAAAATCCTATTGCAATCTAATCAACTATTTTGAACCCTGGGAAAACCCCCAGACCCAGTCTATACACAATGTTACCTTTACAACATTTTCACTTGGTTAAGCAGGACATAAACCGATTTACATCAATTTAATTAAAAAGAAAAAATACAAAAATAATTTTTTTTTATGAAAACAAAATATTCAAGTTTGCTTGTAATAATATGTAAAAGATTATTTTCTATGGTGATGTGGACGAATCACCTATGTACACTGCAATTGGTCTTTTTGTAACATGGCTTTGTGCCAATCTCTAGCTAATGGGAAGTCTGCATCGATGTTATTGGTCTCAAGTAAATTGATAGGCTGCATTCTGAGTGATGTCATCGGTCTCTAGGGGATTAATAAGCTGCATTCTCAGTCTATAGTGAGTGGATAGGCTGCAATCTCAGTGATGTTACTGAACTCTAGTGAATGGATAGGCTGCATTCTCAGTGATGTCATCGGTTTCTAGTGAATGGATAGGCTGCATTCTCAGTGATGTCACCGGTCTATAATAAATGGATAGGTTGCATTCTCAGTGATGTCACCGGTCTATAATAAATGGATAGGTTGCATTCTCAGTGATGTCAGTGGTCTCTAGTGAATGGATAGGCTGCATTCTCAGTGATGTCACCGGTTTCTAGTGAATGGATAGGCTGCATTCTCAGTGATGTCACCGGTCTATAATAAATTGATAGGTTGCATTCTCAGTGATGTCAGTGGTCTCTAGTGAATGGATAGGCTGCATTCTCAGTGATGTCACCGGTCTCTAGTGAATGGATAGGCTGCATTCTCAGTGATGTCACCGGTCTCTAGTGAATGGATAGGCTACATTCTCAGTGATGTCACTGGTCTTTTGAGAATTATTGGCCTGCGTTTCCAGTAATGTTACCAGGTTTTGAGAAAGGAAAAGACTGCATTCTCACTTACTCCTCTCCAGTGCAGTCTTTTTCAATCAGGGTACTTTGCGGTTTGCTCAGGGGTGCCTTGGCAAAAAATTACCCCAAAATTGTATACAAGCCAGCGTGTGGATAAAACCTGCCTTTTAGTTACATAAAGTCACAGGTTTTCATTGTACACTATTACAACCTTCCAGCTGCCAACCTCCTAATGACCAATTACATCATCAGTTGATAAGGAGGATGTCAGCTGTCTGCATATCATCCTTGTTTGACCCTCCCTTGTATCCCTCCATGAGCTTTGGGGTCTCATTAGTTGAGTGATGGAGAAAGACTGAAGGAGAAGAGAAACATTGGAATACTAGTCAGTACCAGTTTGCAAACGTGTATTTGCTCTGAAAGACTTCATCACCTCTAACGTTGGATGTCCTACGTGTATTGATGTTGCTGCATGATGTAAAAACTATTATAATCAGAGTGGATAAAAATTAATAATTAAAAAAAAAATAAAATAAAAATTCGATTTTTTTCATTTAAATCTGATTCTTTTGATTTAAATGGATTTTTTTTTCATTTTTAATCAAATTTATTTTAATAAAATGCTTTTAGAGTAAAAATCTATCTAAAGATAGTTTTCTGTTTGGGATACATTCATAATTTAGTTTATTCAGAATGAAATGGAGTTTAGTTTTGTAGCACGAGGCTGTATATTCTGCAATATTTACATTTTTGGTAAACCCATTCAATAAATCCAAGCTTTGCAAGCTGGGATAACATGCACTACATTGATGCATTCACACAATTTCTCAGTAACAATGAGATAAAACAGGTTCAGGAATATTCCTTTATCCCATTGTTTTGCAAATCTATGTACACTACAAACTGTATGGTTGAATCGGTTCTGATATAGCTGTTTACACAAAAATGTATGACTCAGAGGGTTGGGTGTGTCATTGGCATCATCCCTCAAAACTTTAAGAGAACCAAATATACCTCAATGTGGGATTTTTAAGGCAATGTGTTGATGAAAAGATATTATATTACAAAGAATTTTGTTTGAAATCTGCTATTGGACGCCATCGTATCAACTTGGGTGGTGTTTGTATTTAGCAGTAGGATGCATCATTTATTTTCATGTCATTTGATGCTCTTTTTTTAATTACACGGTACTCTGAACAATTTATTTTGTATGTTCACTTGTATTCTATTCTTCTTTTTGTATCAATAAAAATTATTTTTAATATAATATCTTTTCACCAATACATTGCCTTAAAAATCCCACATTGAGGTATATTTGGTTCTCTGATATCGCTGTTTACTAACATGACAGCTTATTATTCTAAATAGGAAACCTTCATTTTGTTTGCAAATATTAAAGATTCTAACTACCAGCAAGAATAAGTCCTTACATTTAAAAAGCCCCTGTCATATCAGATCCATCATGGCAGCAGCGCCTGTTAGCGGGCATCCACTCACCTGCTGCTGCCACGTCCCTCACCTTGTTGTGTCACTGCCGCATCACCAGCCGTCCCATTAAAGTGAATGGGACTGTCGGTGAGTCAACAGCGGGTCAGAGAAGGAGCTTGATTTAAAACAAATCCACTTTGATTAGAACAGTTTGTACATTTTAGAATGGGGTGTCTCAAGACTGCCCATAATTGTGGAGGGTGCCTTCGAGATTGTCCATCATTTTAAAGGGTGCCTTGACTGAAAAAAGCTTGAGAAACACTGCTCTAGTGAATAGATAGAATGCGTTCTCTGTGAGGTTAATGGTTTATTTACAAATTTTATTGGGGAATTTGTCAAATAATTGAACGCACCTGAAACTATCACCCGTCAATTGTCTTTGGAAAAAAACTTCCTTTCAGTCTAGTCTAGAATTCTTTATAGTTTGGCACAACTACACAGTGACAAAATTGTGCAAAAGACACTGCAGAGCCATCTAGTGTTCACAACATTATGTTATAATGTCTCTGGTCTTTAGTGAGTGGGTAGGTTGCATTGTAAGTAATGTCACCAATTTCTGGTGAATGGGTAGACTGCTTTATCAGTGATGTCACTGGTCTCTAGTGAAAAGATAGGCTGCATTTTGAGTAATGTCATTGGTCTTTGGTGAGTGGATAGACTACATACTCGGTGATGTCATTGGTCTTTGGTGAGTGGATAGACTACATACTCGGTGATGTCATTGGTCTTTGGTGAGTGGACAGACTACATACTCGGTGATGTCATTGGTCTTTGGTGAGTGGACAGACTACATACTCGGTGATGTCATTGGTCTTTGGTGAGTGGACAGACTACATACTCGGTGATGTCATTGGTCTTTGGTGAGTGGACAGACTACATACTCGGTGATGTCATTGGTCTTTGGTGAGTGACAGACTACATACTCGGTGATGTCATTGGTCTTTGGTGAGTGGATAGACTACATACTCGGTGATGTCACTGGTCTTTGGTGAGTGGACAGACTACATACTCGGTGATGTCATTGGTCTTTGGTGAGTGGACAGACTACATACTCGGTGATGTCATTGGTCTTTGGTGAGTGACAGACTACATACTCGGTGATGTCATTGGTCTTTGGTGAGTGGATAGACTACATACTCGGTGATGTCACTGGCCTTTGGTGAGTGGACAGACTACATACTCGGTGATGTCATTGGTCTTTGGTGAGTGGACAGACTACATACTCGGTGATGTCATTGGTCTTTGGTGAGTGGACAGACTACATACTCGGTGATGTCATTGGTCTTTGGTGAGTGACAGACTACATACTCGGTGATGTCATTGGTCTTTGGTGAGTGGATAGACTACATACTCGGTGATGTCACTGGCCTTTGGTGAGTGGATAGACTACATACTCGGTGATGTCATTGGTCTTTGGTGAGTGGATAGACTACATACTCGGTGATGTCATTGGTCTTTGGTGAGTGGATAGACTACATACTCGGTGATGTCATTGGTCTTTGGTGAGTGGATAGACTACATACTCGGTGATGTCATTGGTCTTTGGTGAGTGGATAGACTACATACTCGGTGATGTCATTGGTCTTTGGTGAGTGGATAGACTACATACTCGGTGATGTCTCTGGTCTTTGGTGAGTGGATAGACTACATACTCTGTGATGTCATTGGTCTTTGGTGAGTGGATAGACTACATACTCGGTGATGTCATTGGTCTCTAGTGAATGAAAAGACTCCTTTCCTAGTGATGTCACCGGTCTCTGGTGAATAAATAGCTAACTGACAAAATGACTTTCTCCAATGTTTGTAGGTGATTGATACATTCAATTTAAACAATCATAAAACCTAAGAACCTAACAACTATTTACAATCTTGATAACAAAGATTAATGTATAGCTATATACAAAAACAACACATTGCTGACATTTCTTCATGAAATTTTGAGACAAAAGCCAAACGTGACCCCACTCGTCTCTGCCCAGGTCTACCCAAAACACCTCTAGATGTGGAGTAACCCCACCAAATTCCAGTCCTTTCCTTACACAACCTCCTGACTGCAATAACCTCCTGGTGACCTTGGACAGTTATATTCTGTGTATCGTATGCTTGCGTTGCTGTTATTAGCATGTTCAGGGCTGGATTCCTGCTCAGGCCTCAGGAGCTGTTAGATAGAGATACAGAACTGCCAGGGGTGGCACTTGGTCCTCCACAAATCATAATAATGTGATAATTGATAATGCGTAATTTACATATTTTCATGAACAATAACAGGTTGTGGACTTCCAACTGCCTGCCAGCGCCATCTAACTGGGTCCTTGTGGAGATTCCTTGGTGGAATAGTGTACAGTGTACTTTGATGTTCACCCACTCAAGGTCTTTATGATTAGAGGTGAACGCTAGCACAGTATGATGACCTTTTATCCTACTCTTCTATGGGGACATTCTACTGACAGAAAATGGGCAAATTCCACTCTAGCATAAAACAATAAGGCCTAAGGGGGAAGGGGGGCAAATATTATACATTTAGCCCTGAACATGGTATGCCAGTGGATGCAAAAATTCTAGGAACAATGTTATATTGGTTAATGCCAATTTTTGTTTTCTTTTAACAACTTCCAAACTGCAGTACATCATATGATCTTGGGATTTGGGTGAGGATATATGAATGATGCCTGCAGCTATAGGCATGATTCAGATATCATTCTTTTCCGCCGGCAATACCCAGTACCGGAAACAATCATAGCGGCTGTTCAGCTGCTTGATTGTTTTTACAGGTGGCGGGAGGGAACTCCCCCCCCCCCTCGCTGCCCTCCGGGGCTTCTACTGGCTCGCCCCTGTGATCGGCGAGCCGTAGAAGGAATACACCGGTGGCAGAAGTTCACCATAGAGAATATGCAAACCAGATGGTCCCCGGCAGTCTCTATGACCTTTCGGGGGCTGGGCGCGAGGTTATGATGTCTCGTCCCGCCCCGGCAGTTGTAAATACTGCTGTGTATTCGGCTGGAAAGGCTGAAATCGCTTTTTTTATTTTTTGTATTTCAGTCTTTCCAGGCTAGAGGCCAGATCTGGGGACTTATAGACCCCAGATCTCGCTGTAAAGAGGACCTGTCATGACCTATTCCTATTACAAGGGGTGCTTATATTCCTTGTAATAGGCATAAAAGTGATAAAAAAATAAAATTAAATTAAAGGGAAAGTGTAAAAATGTACATGTTCACGGTGAGGTATCGCCGTGAACATTAGAGCAAGAGCAACAATTCTATCCCAAGAACTCCCCTGTAACTGTAAACAGGTAACCTGTTAAATTTTAAAGCGATGCCTATGGATATTTTTAAGTACTGAAGTTTGGCGCCATTCTACGAGTGTCAGCAACTTTAAAGCGTGAAATGTTAGGTATCTATTTACTCTGCGTAACATCATCTTTCACATTATACAAAAACATTGGGCTAACTTTTTTTTCATCCATAAAAAAAGTTTGAAAACTTGCTGCGCAAATACCGAATGACATAAAAATTTGCAACGACCGCCATTTTTTCCCCTAGGATCTCTACTAAAAAAACATATATAACATATATAATGTTTGGGGGGTTTTCTAGCAAAAAATATGATTTTTACATGTAGGAGAGGAGTGCCAGAATTGGCTCGGTATGGAAGTGGTTAAGTAAAACCCCTTGGGTATTATTTTACCAACTGTGTCCCAATGGAGAGATTTCCCCTAATTTACTATATTGTAGGCTCGATATGATGTGAAGGGGATCTCTCAAAATTGAGGGTTACCACCTAAATAACTTCATAGACACCAGGACAAATAGAGAGAGTAAAGCTCCCTAGAGGGACATGGAAAGCATTTAGACCCAACATAGGTTCTAACTAATCCCGACTCTATCCAAAATTTAAAAAAAAAAGCTTTAGATACACTTTAGTGAAGAACAAAAATATTTCTGTTAGCAAAGGACTGTGGTGCAGGCTTTGGACTTTAAGGAACATCTGAGTTGCGCTTTCAGGTGAGGTACTCATGATCCGATAAAAAACATTTAGTTTTAGGCCTCTTCCACGTGGCTACATATGACTCCAGCATCTTCTTGGTGGCCACAGTTGTGTTTTCCAATCTCCTTGTGCTTACAGTCAAGCAAAGTTTTCTCCTTGCCCGTGCACTCCACATCATCAAGGAGGATGGGAAGGTTCTTTCCTTCCCCAAACTCTGCTTGTTTGGCAGCCTTTACAACATGAGGGAATCCCAACTGTCGGCACACGACAGCTGCTGATTTGCTGTTCCACAAGTCATCACACACTGTACCCCACTGTCCATTAATGAAGATCTCCACCCTCCCACGGTCAGGTTTATTACCATTAGCCAAGCGCACTGACCCGCTATGTATTTCCACAGATCTTGGCCTAGAGTCTGCCCCGGTGTTTGCTTTTGTTTTCTTTCTTTGACCTCTCTTCTCGTTGCTCTTACCGCCTTTCTTTGGTTTAGGTGGCTTGGTTGTGGTTGGTCTGACGGTGGTTGGAATTTTTTCACCTTGCATGAGCTTTAATAGTTGTTCCACCCAATCAGGTGTTGTGTTAGGTGGTGGCTGTGCAGTGGCTTTGGCCCTTCCTGTTGTTCTTGATGTGGGTTTGACCTTTGGTTTCTTAGTTGGGGTGGTTTTTATAATTAATTCTGCAAATGAATAAAAGTGAAAAAAATGACATATTGGATTGAATACAGTTTTACATTTTCATTTTTATGTATTTGGTTTGCGCTTTATATATGTATTTTGTGTTTGACAGCTTGTAAATAACGGCATTGTTACTGAACAATCACTACAACTTGTAGTACTTGTGCCTCAGAAGTCAAAAATACCTTTATCTCCACACCATAATGCTGTCTTAAACTTAAAACAGTAGCAATAGCCCTAAAATACTTACTTTGACCAGAGAAATGCTGCTGTGGGATTTCAAGGCATTCAGACCAAATGCCTTGGGGAAGATTAGGGTTAAAAATGACTGATGATCTACCTAAGGCAGACCTTCAGCTTTCTTTTCAGTCTTCAGGAGTGGAGGCTCCTCTTCTATACTGAAATTGCTTACTCTTATTCCACTGCACACTGTGAGCTTCTCACAGTCTGCATTGGAACTACGGCAGATAGAGTCCAACTCATTTTCTGGATGACAGATGCCCAGCATCATCTAGCCTTTTCCAACCCAGCCTGACTTTCCCTGGCTCACCCTTTTCATTAATTTTAGTCTTTTCAATCATGGAGGCTCAGCATCACGTTTGGGCATTGCCGTGTGAATCAAGCCTGCCTAGGAATGCCCACTCCTCCAGACTGACACCCACCCACCTATCAAGGCACTTTAATATTAATACAACTCTTCCCAGGAGCCAGCCCACTGCTTGCATCAGGGCTGAGGTGGGGCTTTCATCTTCACCCGTGGGGCTTCCACCTTCACCAGGTCTTCCTTCCGGGTTCGCAGGTTCCAGCTGTTTGAATGAATGAGACACGATGAAGTCACCACTGCGCATGTGCATTGGAGTCACGGCCACGGCACAGCTCTCTCAATAGATGGCATGCTGTCCATTGAGATAGCAGTGCGCATGCGCTGGTGACGTCCCCAGCTGCTACTAAAGTAAATATCTCCTGAACGGTGCAAACGGTATAAATAAAAAAGCAGACTTTACTATCGCATTGAAGTGTTACTAAACCCAGGACCCTGCATTCACTATATCTGGTCTCCCAGTACAGTACATAGAACATGGGAATGCAAACATTTTAGTAAATATAACCTGCTAAATACCTTTTTTTCATCAGCAGTATATAGCAGTCTTGCGACTTCTATTCATACTGTATTCATACAATAGTTTGCACTGGCTGTCCTTTCAGGATGCAGGACCCCTGAGCCTCTGTCTGGACAGTGCTGATTGGCCCTGTGCTGATCACATGCACTCTCCCAAGAGAAAAAAAAACCTCTCTATCAATACACACCAAACTGAGCATGTGCAGAGTGCCTTCAGTAACTCTGTCTTATCCAGACATGTTTTGGAGACAATGCAAGAAGGGGAGAATCAGAGAAGACAGGCTCAAACAGCCTTTTTCACACAATGCAGAGGATTAACCCCTTAGGTTCCACAGTGAGTATAACAAGCATGCTTTACTGCGTATACAGACTGATTTTACTGTTGTGGGTTTAGTAACACTTTAAGTGATAGAGTCTGATTGGCTCAAACTGCTGCCCCACCTTTTCCCAGTCAGAGTTTTGCTGTGTAGAGGATTACAAGAGGCTGAAAACAATCCATTTTTAACCACTTCCTGCCCGCCCTATAGCGGATTGACGTCCGGGAAGTGGTTCAGTTATCCTGACTGGGCGTCATATGACGCCGCATCGCAGTCGGTGGAGCGGTGTGTCAGCCTGACACACCGCTCCACCGATCTTGGTAAAGAGCCTCCGGCGGAGGCTCTTTACCATGTGATCAGCCGTGTCCAATCACGGCTGATCACGATGTCAATAGGAAGAGCCGTTGATCGGCTTTTCCTCACTCGCGTCTGACAGACGCGAGTAGAGGAGAGCCGATCGGCGGTTCTCCTGACAGGGGAGGTCTGCGCTGATTGTTTATCAGCGCAGCCCCCCGTCAGATCACCACACTGGACCACCAGGGATCTCCACTAGGACCACCAGGGAAGGGGCAACATGTGGATGGCCAGGTATGTACCCCATGGCCATCCACATGTGCCCAATCTGTGCCAATCAGTGCCCACAAATGGGCACTGATTGGCACCAACATGTTTAAGGTCTGCCCAGCAATGCCACCAATCAGTTTATTCAGTGCCACCAATCAGTGTCATTAGTGCCACCTGTCAGTGCCCATCGGTGCCACCTGTCAGTGCCCATCTGTGCCCATCAGTGCCCATCAGTGCCCAACTATCAGTGCCCATCAGTGCCACCTATCAGTGCCACCCATAAGTACCCATCAGTGCCACCCATAAGTACCAATCAATGCCACCTACGAGTGCCCATCAGTGCCGCCTATGAGTGCCCATCGGTGCCACCTATGAGTGCCCATCAGTGCTGCATACCAGTGCCACCTATCAGTGCCCATCAGTGCCACCTATCAGTGCCCATCAGTGCCGCCTATCAGTGCCCGTCAGTGCCACCTCATTGGTGCCACCTCATCGGTGCCCATCAGTGCCGCCGTATCAGTGCCTGTCTTTGAAGAAGAAAACTTACTTATTTACAAAAAATTTTAACAGAAACAAAGAAAAACTTGTTTTTTTTCAAAATTTTCGGTCTTTTTTTATTTGTTGCGCAAAAAATAAAAACCGCAGAGGTGATCAAATACCACCAAAAGAAAGCTCTATTTGTGGGAACAAAATGATAAAAAATTTGTTTGGGTGCAGTGTCTAAGTGCCTGGTATTGAAGTGGTTAATGATTAGCTATATACTTTAGCCGTGTATTTTATGCAAGATCTAAAGTCAGGTTTGCCAGCAAGAACCTGCGTTTGTGCAGAAAATACGCATATCCCCGTGTGAATGGACCCTCATTTTGTAAATAGGTATTTCTGAATCCTAGAAGATCTGTAATATTGCAGAATGCCTGAAGTTCCTCTCTCTCTCTTGCTGCACACTGCAGGGTCGTTGTACATGTAGATTACTTGCATAAAGACAATTCAATGAACAAGAGATCTTTGTTGCCTAGACAACAAACACATCCCGAGAACTATTTTCTGTGCGGCGCTGACCTAGATACGCCTATGGTCACAGGATCAGCAGGCCGTCCCCCCTGCAAATGTCCACTCTTCTGCCCAATACAAATTGCTTCAAATAACATTCAATAAAAGGAAACTAAAAGGATAACTTAGACGATTGAACGTAATTCTAAGGGCTCTTGCACACCTTGGGTGTTTGAATTTTTCCTCTGAACGCCTTTCACTTCAGGCAGGAAAAAGCAGCTTAAAATGATGCTGATGTAGTTGAATCTAAATTTAAAGTCTAACTTTAGAAATATTTTTTTTTTTAAATCAGCACAGACACTGATGGTAGTTGCATTCAATGAGAAGTGTCGCTTGTGCTGGTGGCTGCTGTCTTATGGCGGCCATATACTAGGAAAATCGAACTTTCATTCGCTTTCGTTAATGGGTGTTAATTGAAAATTAGGCTACTTTTACACTGTAGCAACCCCTACTTTGGTGGTAAAGCGCAGCTCGTTTTAACGGCGCTTTACTGTCATTTTAGCGGCGCTTTTCGGCCGCTAGCAGGGCGCCTTTAACCCTCACTAGCGACCGAAGAAAGAGTTAAAACCACCCGTGTTGCGGCGCTTCCAAAGTGCTTTTCCCGCAGTTTGGAAGCGCTGGCCATCCGTTACAATGGGCAGGGGTGGTGTAGGAGCGCTGTATAGAGTGCTCCTACACTGCCCCAAAGATGCGGCCTGCAGGACTTTTTTTGCCGTCCCGCAAATGCACCGCTCCAGTGTAAAAGCACTCGGGCTTTCACACTCGGGAGGCAGTTTTCAGGCGCTTTACAGGCGCTATTTCTAGTGCTAAAATGCCTAAAAACTGCCTGGGATCTTAGAGTTTAGAGACCGAAAAAAATCAAAGGAAAAGGTCTGAAATGTTTGCCAAGTGAACAAAAATCTACAGGTTAAAGCGGATTTTCGCCGGAAAAAAAAATTAAAGTCAGCAGGTACAAATACTGCAGCTGCTGACTTTTAATATTAGGACACTTACCTGTCCAGGGCGTCTGCAATGTCCTCACCCGAAGCCGGTCTGTCCCTCAGCTCTCGGGTGGAGGCGCCAGCATCTTCAGTAAGGCCCCTTTCCCACTGGGGTGGTTTGCAGGCGTTATTGCGCTAAAAATAGCGCCTGCAAACCGACCTAAAACTGCCGCTGCTGTTTCCCCAGTGTGAAAGCCTGAGGGCGTAAGTTCCATTTTTGGGTGGAACTCCGCTTTAATATATTTCTCAACCGACAAAAATCATTATGTTAGAGCTGCACGATTCTGGCTAAAATGAGCATCACAATGTTTTTTCTTAGAATAAAGATCACGATTCTCGCGGCGTAACATCATCTTTCACATTGTATTAAAAAAATTGGGCTAACTTTACTGTTTTTTTTTAATTCATTAAAGTGTATTTTTCCCAAAAAATTGCATTTGAAAGACCGCTGCGCAAATACAGTGTGACATAAAATATTGTAAACTGACCTAATTTACAGACCGAAGTTCATACCTTTGATGTAAGAATGAAAAGTTTACAAGGTTTCTCTTTACCTCTCATGTTGTCATAAACTTGGCAGGCTGCCTAGATTTTTTTTTTTTTGTCAGCTGTCAGAAGTGGGCAGAGAACTTTCTGCACTTGTCACATAGAATCTCATCTCTCCTTTTAGTTACCTTCGCATCCAGCTGTCATCACTGGAGATTGCCTGCAGAGAAGAGTCTGCTAACATGCACAGGGCTGCTGAGACCTGTAGTCCTCTTGCAGACAGCAGCCAAGGTATGCCAGGGCAGCACAAAGCCTGAGTTAGGGAGTAGGGACATAGGGAAAATGTGGAGGAAAGGTCTATCATCACCATTCTACCCCTTACATGCGTGTACATGCAAATATGCAAGTACGTGTACACCACACCCCAGGGAAAGATAGAAGATTTTTTTACGCATTCGCCCTACAGCCCAACCTCACTTTTTTCATCAGTACCGTGTGCAAATACCCTTAGTTGAAATCTTCAGTTTCAGGGTGTTCATACACCCACGGTGGTGAACTTTTGAGGGTGCTGTCCTTGTGAAGCGCATTGGTCAAGTCCTGACTATGCCTGACTTTTCGCCCCCCCCATCCTCCATTCATAGAGGCTGTACTAAGGCTTCAATCAATAAAGTGTGCTCTGTGAATGGAGGAGGCGGATCTTTTATTCATCCACCTGTCCTCTATGCAAAGAACGCTTTTTGATTGATGGCATCATCTCAGCCTAGGCAACGTCACTGATTGGAGCTCAAGTATGTCTTTTTAGTGACAATAGGTGGAGCTTTTTGAAAATGATATACTATTGCTATACATTGGGGAATATCAGGAATGTATACACTTGTAAAGTACATTTTTAGTTAACCATAATGGGAGGTTTACTAAAACTGGTGCACACAGAATCTGGTGCAGCTGTGTAAAGAAACCAATCAGCTTCCAGGTTTTATTGGCAAAGCTTAAGACTCGGTTCACACAGGGACGACTTGTCAGGCGACCTAGTTGTCTGACAAGTCGCCTCCCGTTCTGTACAATGGAACCGTTCGCTCCGACTTAGAAAAAGGTTCCTGTACGACTTTGGGAGCGACTTGGGGCGACTTGCATAAACTTCTATACAGAAGTCGTTTTGCAAGTCGCCGCGGAAGTCGTTTGCAGGTCGCCTCGCTGAGGCGACCTGCAAGTCGTGCCGCCCCTGTGTGAACCGGGTCTAACTGAACAAGTGGAAGCTAGAAGCTGATTGGCTACCATACACAGCTGCAGCAGATTCTGCAGATCTCTCCAGTTTTAGTCAATCAACCCCATAGTCATTTTTTTTCACACAATAAGACCTCATAAGAATATCCTAACTTACTTTCTTTTGGCACAAACGGCACAATGGCACTTTTCGTCTTGAGAGGTAAGGGATGATAACGGCATTTACCAGGCGGGGCCCTCCTGTGGAGACAAACACAGTCATTAAAGTCTGAAATAATAAAAAGGAAGCATTTGGGATGCCGTTTGTAAAGAGCAGTGTTCTGAGTGACTGGCTACGAGAGCGATTTAAGTAATGCCTGTTAATAATTACAGAACATGTACAAATTATCCGCAATTTCCATGCCCCATCTAAGAACTGGGCTCCCTGAGTGTAATAGCAAAAAAGAGATTTGTGAAGTTGAGTGTGACCCAACACATCTGCTGGAGATTTTAGAGCCAGAATCCGATCTGCACATCATCAGAATGAACATTAGCACACGCACACTGTGACCGGCTGGCTATATTTGGACGTTGCAGCTTACAAATAATGTGCTGCAACTGTTAAAACTATCCTAAAGCCATTTTTTTTTTTTTTTACGTTTTGGATAGGGCAGGGGGTGATGAGGTTTTCATTGCTAAAAAAGAAAGACAGCCGACAGCACTGTTAAAATCCGATGCAAGTGTCCATTTATAGTTTCGGATAGGCAAGCATCAATCCCACCAAGACCTCCTTTGCCACGTTTCACCCAATACCGGGTGTAATTGTAAAGTCTCTACGATTTAGACCCATTTTGGTTGAAACGCATCAAAGAAAAAAGATCCCAGATGGGGATTAATGTTTAAATGTTCAGAACAATAAAGCAATATATGCATTGGATTTTTAGAGAGTGGCGCCGGCTCTCTTCATTTTACAATTATTGGTAGTTTTGGAATTGGGATGAGCCCCTGCTCTTTTTTTTTGGCATGGTCCAGCTGAGCGGGGTGACCAGACGTGGTGATAAGCTAACCCATGGGAAGCTCTCACATGATAGCAGGTAACCAGCCGAATCAGCTACAGCCAGAAAATTCCCTACCCTGCAGCCACATGTAACAAAGGAGCAG